>OY978501.1:13242525-14442525 GCA_963854855.1 Nasturtium officinale | reverse complement strand
GAAGTAAACGGGGATTAATCATGGATTAGTTTTAGGTTATTTTCATATTTAAAAATATATTTATTTATTATATTAAAGTTTTAAATAATATTGTTTTAAAAATTATAGTAAATACATAAAAATATAGTATTAGGATTGGTTTTCTTCTTTCAAATGTTCATCAACTTTCTCTCTTTTTGGGAAAGTTTCATTCCGACCAAAATCCAACATGGATCTCAAAATAGTATCGGTGTATTTCCGCTGAGAATCAGTTCAAGCGGCTGTTTTTGGTTAATGATTGAAATCGTTCCTAAACACTACCATATAATCTTTAAATTCGATGTACAATTTGTTACATCGAAATACTATTTTCAATCTAAGATATGGGATCTAGGCACATTCAATTCCGAAATTGAAGATAATGAGATTATTTGCTTGTATCTCTCGGATCGAAAGCAGTTACCAATTTTTGGTAAGATCGGTGCTCTCTTCTATCCATTGTCGGTGTTGATCGATGATGTTATTCATTTTAATGATTTTTCTTATAAAAATTTATCCTCTATCAAAGAATATATCATCAAGACTCACGATCGGGTTAGTGTCATTGAAAGAAGTTTTCGACAAACGCATAAATGTATGGAGTCAAAGCGGCATAAATATGAAGTCTACATTATTAATAAAGATGCGAATATGGAGTAATTGATATCATATCAATATTTCAAAACATGTAACGGATGCAATAACATTTTCTGGTACAATTTAGAAAGCAAAAGAAGTAATGTCAATATGAATACACATCGTATCAAAGCAAGACAAATAGAAAAAAAAAGATAACAATATAAAATGGTTGTTAGCAGACTTATCTTACAAGAAAACAACACTCAATTTTGTTTTTCTAATATTTTATCTTCAATATATGATGCATATATTTACTTATGTAATAATTTGTAATTCAATATTTTGTATTCGATTTTGTAAAAAAATAGTTTTAATAATTTATTTTATGATTTTATTTATAGGTTTAACATAGTTTATTATAAAATATTACAAACTTTCAATATAAATGTTTGAATAACAGAAACAATTTTTTATATACTTGAAATCTAAAAATAATTGGATTATATATGATTAGCCGGAAAATAATCGGATTGGATGGAGATTAATCTGATTAGACAGGAAGTAATCGGTTGACCAAATTCTTCAAAGAATTAGTCATTAATCAAGTCGGTGAAACTGTGTCTAGCGAGTAGACAAAATGTAATCGGATATAAGCGAAGAGTTTTATAATATAGATAAATACACTATAATATAAAATAGACTACAACACAAGATCCAGAGAGTAGTGAGTGAGTGGCTCTTATTCAGTTCCAAAAAAAATGTATAAAATGTCTTAACATATACAAACATATTTTTGTGTTCCAAATCCGAGATTTGAGGTTAAAAGCCAGATCGACCACGTGAAAACTGAAAACGACAGCGTTTCTGTTTTATGCCCAGAGAGAACGGCGGAGATTTTCAATTTAAAAATCGATTTAAGAAATAATATTTTTTAAAATAACATTTTTAAAAAGGAAATCATTAAAAAAAATAAAAAATAAAAAATAAATAAAGAAGACAAATGAAGGAGAGAGAGAGAAGAAAGAGACACCTTCGTTTGCGCGTTTTCTGAAAAATCTCTCTCTCTCTCTCTTCTCTCTTCTCTCTTCTCTCTTCTCTCTCTCTCCTACGGCTGTGAAACCTCATGGAAGAATTTCTCCATTACGACGGGATCCGTGATTTTAGGTTTTGACGACGAAGCTTCTGTGTTCTCTTCTTCATTCTCAAATCTTCATTCTAAATCGCCGCCTAATTACAAATCCTAATCGTAAACGTTTCTTCCTTCCTCCATTGTCATCATCATCATCATTTTTTCTCACGTTTTTTTTTAATCATATCTATTCGATTTTATACCATTAACAATCAATCAATCTCCGTTTTCTTATTTTTGGATCATCTGTTTACGCTTAATTTTTGTATTGTTTTTTTTTTCTTTTTCTTCTAATGGATTCATCTGTTATACATACTTTTCGATTCTGTATTTATAATGCTCAACGAATTTGATTTACTATTTTTTTTTTTTTTTTGGTTTTGAAGATCTAATTGATTTTTTTTTTAATTCGGCTAGATCGTTTCAGTGTTTTTGAGTTTGATCTTGCAATATGGATCGGAATGTTGATAGTAATTTTTAGGGACGAGTGTAGAAATTGAATTTGAATAACTTGGAAACCAAGTATTAGATTATTCAGAAATAAATTTGTATTCTGATTCTTTGGAATTGATTTTTTATTTTATTTTATTATTATATAATTCAGATTAGGGGAAACAATAATGTCAATGTCAAGTAGAGGAGAACATCATACAGTTCCACTATCTGTATTGCTTAAACGTGAATCAGCTAATGAAAAGATTGACAATCCTGAACTTTTACATGGCCAAGCTAATCAAAGCAAGAAAGGAGAAGATTTTACTCTTGTTAAAACCCAATGTCAACGAGTTATGGGAGATGGTGTTACTACATTTTCGGTTTTCGGGGTATTTACTTGCCTCTCTTTTCTCTATAAGCGTTGCAGTTCTATGAATTTATGAGAATGAGAATGGATTCTAGTCTTTCTTTGCAGTTTATGGCAATGAACCCATCATTGTTTGAGGTTTTAAAATCGTTCTCTGCACCTTGTTTGAAATGTTTATTCTGATTGTAAAGTTATTGTGGGATGACATATAGTATTTGCATCTCACCTATATTGACATGTCATCTTAATCTAATTAATTATTTGGTGTTGATATTTTTAGTTAAACCATTGAATTGTATTATTGCAGCTTTTTGATGGACATAATGGTTCTCAAGCAGCTATCTACACTAAGGAGAATCTCTTGAACAATGTGTTAGCTGCAATACCCTCTGATCTTAATAGAGATGAGTGGGTTGCTGCACTTCCTAGGGCTTTGGTTGCTGGATTTGTTAAAACTGATAAAGATTTCCAGGAAAGAGGTATTACTGACTCACCAAATTATTTGGATTATCAATGAAAAACCCTGTGATATGATTCAAGTCTCAAAGTGTGTCTTTTTTGTTCGGATTTGGTTATGGTGAAGGCTATGTTTGAGGTTTTATTGTTTTCTGGCATGTCAGCAAGGACGTCTGGAACGACTGTAACGTTTGTCATAGTAGAAGGATGGGTGGTGAGTGTTGCATCTGTAGGTGACTCTCGTTGCATACTTGAGCCTGCTGAGGGTGGTGTCTATTACTTATCTGCTGATCATCGGCTGGAAATAAACGAAGAAGAGTAAGTCAGTTTGTTCCTTCTATTGACTCAGCTTATGATAATCTTACTGTATATAATGGCGAATTCTTGACTTTTTACAGGCGCGATCGCGTCACTGCAAGTGGTGGTGAAGTTGGTCGGTTAAATACTGGTGGTGGTACTGAGGTACTTTTTATACTTGCCATGTTCTTCTGTGTGCATTAAGCCTCTTGTTATCGTGAGTTTAATTGAAATCCCAAAGGTAACTGAGTGCAAACTTCTTCGAATAGGATGAGCTTGCAGAATTGGATTACTTTCTAGGCTGGAGCATGAAAACTGCATATACTAAGCTATGAACCATGAGCATTCCTCAATTGTTTGTGCATGAATGAATTGTAGGCCATGAAATAAAAAACGTAGCTAATCATTGAAAGAGATGAGATAGTGGATGCAAATATTTAGGCTGTCAAATTATGCTAGCTTTGTTCAACGTAACACATGTTACACATCTATGAAAGTGTTTTGTGCCCTCAAATTCAAGGATTCTAATAACTAAACGTAAATTGTTATAGATTGGTCCGCTGAGATGTTGGCCTGGTGGTCTGTGTCTCTCAAGATCCATTGGAGACCTGGATGTTGGCGAATACATTGTTCCAGTTCCTTATGTGAAGCAAGTCAAGGTTAACAAAACTCTTTTAACTTTCTTCTGTTGTTCTGGAGCTAGCTAATATTTTAAGTATTGAGCTTATCCTGAAATCTGTATCTACTTGTTTTGGTATGTAGTTGTCTTCAGCTGGTGGTCGACTTATCATCTCAAGTGATGGTGTGTGGGATGCAATATCGGCAGAGGAGGCTCTTGATTGTTGTCGCGGTTTACCACCTGAATCTTCAGCTGAGCATATTGTTAAAGTATAGTATCTGAGTTGCTTTATTCCGATATAAATCTGTTACATATTCTTTCCTTTATAGTACCTTGATGTATTATTATTACTTCACACAGGAAGCTGTGGGGAAAAAGGGTCTTCGCGATGATACAACCTGTATTGTTGTTGATATATTACCGTTAGAAAAACCGGCTGCTTCCGTGCCGCCTCCAAAAAAGCAAGGAAAAGGAATGCTAAAGTCTATGTTCAAAAGAAAATCTTCGGACTCTTCTTCTAACATCGAGAAAGAGTATGCAGAACCTGATGTAGTTGAAGAACTATTTGAAGAGGGCTCTGCTATGCTTTCAGAAAGGTGTGATTCTCTGAGTATAATACGGAGTACAAAATTTCCTGTGTCATTATAATCTGCTAATAATCTTCATCTATTTTATGTGTTTATTGCAGATTAGACACAAAGTACCCGCTTTGCAATATGTTTAAGTTGTTCATGTGTGCTGTGTGTCAAATAGAAGTGAAACCTGGAGAAGGTGTATCGATCCATGCTGGATCATCTAACAGTCGTAAACTTCGTCCCTGGGATGGTCCATTCCTTTGCTCAAGTTGCCAAGATAAGAAAGACGCAATGGAAGGGAAAAGATCGTCGGGAGGTAACTACTTACATTTCCTTCTTCTTTCTCTCTCGATATTTTGCAATCAGACTAAAGTATTGTAACTGTTTTGGGAATGCTCAGATAGACATAGTAGTGAGAGCGACTAGCCAGCAAAACTACAATTTATTTGGCAAAAGCAACTAACAAAAACAGTATTGTGAGTAAATTTGGAGCTGTTCTAGGAATCTTCTGGTTGTAATATTATCACCCAGAGATATGAATATGAGGTTCCTTGAGATCAACCAAACAACATTCTTATCATTCTCCGGGCAGACTCTCAAAGCAGTTTATTTTTATTTTTTTCTTTGATATGGTCTCTCCCACATCACGAATGTACAATCCTATAGCCGAGGTTTGAAAACTAGAGGTAATTCGGAAGTTGGTTTCTTTTATTTGTTTTTTTGTTTTTTTTTACATTTATGATGATCACTCTGTGTTTTGGTGTTTTCAAAATGAGTAGAACTAACTGCGAGTGACAGTAGCTTTTTTTTTTTTTTTTTTATTACTTCTGTTGAAAATGTGAGTCGTTTAGGGTGAAAGGGGTAAAGAAAGATATCGCTAAGTCTTTGTGCAATTATTTCAATGTATAAAACTGAAGAATTTTTTTCCATGTAACTTTAATTTTCTACGCTTATAAATTTCATGTGCCTTTCTTCTGAGTTTATGTCACCAAAAACAAGTTAACTCTTTTTTTTTGTTTTAGGAACTCGATAAGTTTACATATCAAAATCTAAGACAGATTGTAGCTGTGTGTCTCACAAATTTGACAATGAAGTTGTATGTATCTGCTTCTTAGCTTGTTATTTAGAGTGTAATAAATAAACTGATAACAAAAAAAAAAGTTAAACCGTGGAACATCTCACTTATAACGTAACTGATTCTTTGAATTTTCCAGAATCTATGTTTCTTAGTTTTTCATTTTTTAATCCAAAAACTATAATCCATAAACCAAAAACTAAAAACTATAATCCAAAAACCATTTAAAAACTTATAAACACTCATATAGCCTTTATCGAATTTCCCCATCTAAACAAAGAAAACAGATTATTCTCGTCCAATTTTTTAAAATGAAAAAAAAAATATTAAATTAAAAATTGATATAAATGATAGTTATATAAAAATATTTTGCTTCTGCTGACAAAAACAAGTATATTGATCCAACCCCATTAATATATTTTGGTATAGAAATCGACTGTTAGTCACAAAGGGAAAACAAAAACAACATTCATGTTTAAGCAATATAGATATGAAAATCAAGTAAAAAAAAAAAACTAAAAATATGACATTGCTGAGATTTGTTATTATGAGATGAAGTCTTCTTCTAATCGTTCTTCTTGCTTCCAAACAATTTCATTTTCTCTGGTAAAATGCAATGGATGAACAAAAAAACAGATGATACCAACAAAACCTTGGAAAGTGCAGTAATAACAGATGAAGAAGATCCAGTGGTTGCAACAAAGTTATGATAGAGAGTAATTAGAATCACTATGGCAATGAGAGTCTGCTTTTTCCACAGATTCGTATCAGTTACTGCAAAAATATCATACGACATCCATAAGACTTTCTCACCTTCAAGTTATTTACACCAAGATTACAACTGTTTCCCTTTGGATTTTTCCCTAGATTTTATATGCTTTTTGGTTTCGGTTTGGATTCGGGTTTAATCAAATTTATTCTCAGTTCCCAAACGAAGTTCTAAAAGTTATATATCATATTAAAACATGGTTCGGGTTTTTGATTTCAAAGCAAAGCATCATTGAAGTAGTATGTAGTTATATGATTTGATTTCAAAGCAAAACTTTAGAGATAAAGCCATACGTACCTTCTTTTTCTGGTTGATTTTTAGCTGCCAAGTGTGAGAACGAGTCTATTGTCCTCTTTATACCTTCCTACACTTGTGCATTACACAAGGCAACGAATGTGAAAGGGTAAGCAATAACTCAAAACAGATAAAAATATATATTTCGATCTCTGTCTCAAACGAAAGAAAAGATTGTATATAAACCTGAAGTGGCACAACAGGGGAATAGCCTAAACGATCTTTTGCTTTTGAAGAATCAAAAGTTCTGTTGCAAGAGAGCAGCCTAACTCTAGAAGGTGTTAGCACTGGTACTTTCATCCCGTATGGTCCCAGTAATTTATACGCCAGTTCCACAAGATGTGCTATTGGCATCATGACACTTGCAGGTATCTTTATACTTGGCCTGAACGATTTTTAATAATTTACACAACTTCTGTTAATTCATCATGGATATAAACATAACTCAAATGTACTCGTGAATTTTTCTGTACTTGCGTTGTGTAAGAAAAAGTTAAGAAAGCATACGGAATTTTAACTACTACTAAACACACCAGAAGAAGAAAACCCCAAAAGAGAAAGAACCATCTTGTAGCTTGTGTTAAAAAAAAAATACCTTTCATAGCCAAGTCCTTCAAGAAGCTGTGACATAAACTCCCAAAACTTAATTTGCTCCATGTTGGTAATGAAGTATGCCTGCACAGCCATTTCATTTTTGATTAAGTTACAGCTAGGATTTTCAGACATCATATATTCTCACAATATATGTAGTTCGTCACCTTACAACCCCCATTTAAGAGAAATCTAATTCTAATCCATGTAATATCACCATATAATCCAACCAAAAAAATGAAATCTAAGAAGAGCAACGAGTAACAACATCATTGTACAAATATAACTACTCGGATATATGTTTTCAGGAATTGCATACAACTTTCGGACTCTTTATATCCCTAATCAGCAGATCTGGAATAACTCATAACAGATCAGACTAAACCTTAGAGAGGTACTTATAAAATAAGAACGGCGGGAAGACATAATGTCACACTGTGATAACTGATAATCTACAACTAAGAACATGGAATCGACTGAAACCAAATACCTGGCCTGCAGCTTTTGCACAAACTTCTCCTCCTGATGCTAGAGCTCGCTCAGCACAGATATGGGCATGCACAACGTTTTCGACATAAGTAAAATCATAGAAGTTACTCCCATCACCAATAATGAACTGGACAATAAAGAATCCGAAAAGAATCGTAAATGTAAAGTAATGTGAATGTACCAGGCAAACCAAAAGACATGCAGACAATGCATCTTTAGTTTTGCATTCATTTTATGAGATCCTTATTTTCTTAAGCATGTAAATGCCATAAGCACCACATTTCTGAAAGAATGTCAAAAATTTCAATATGTAGCATGATAACAGATTACACACTGTTGATGGAAGTAACAAGAATGATGAAACCATCACTTGAAAGGAGAGGCAAGATCATAAAAGGTCAAAATGAATATATATTGCATCTAGAAGGCCAAAGAGAGAGACAGAGAAAATAGATTGAACCTTGGATTTCCCAACCCTGGCTGCAGCAATAAGCGACGGAACCATTAATTTATCACCAGGACCAAATATGCTACTAGGACGTATGCAACAAGTGAGTAATCCATCTCTTCCATTCGCTTTGATAATCAAAGCTTCCCCTTCAGCTTTAGTTGCTGAATATGAGTCATTATGCTATAAAAAAACAGAGATTCTCAGTAAACAAAAGCTCAAAAACAGCTACAAAAGCATGATGCATCCAAGTTCTCACATCTATAATCTTTTACATAATCCTCTAAATGTCAAGTACTTAATCAACAAGATATACACCTTAGGTGGGTATGGCATTGTTTCATTGCAATTCGAAGTACCGTGAACCCCGTCAAATACTACACTAGGAGAGCTTGTGTAGATTAATCTCTTTACTCCAACCTCAACACAAGCATCAATTACATTTGTTGTCCCTACCATAAACAAGTAGGCAACAAAAAAAATGAATAAAACTAACAACACAAAGAAATTTACAAAATGTAGTTTCTTCTTCAAACCTTGAACATTAACAGAGTACTGAAGCTGATAATTGTTAATTGATGAATCTGGAGCAGCCATATGAAATACAACTTCTGCACCTTCAAAAGCTGTTCAACATAATCATCATCATCATCAGAAACCAAAACACACATAAAAACCAAATTCGAATTCAAATCGAGAACGAACTAATTAAACCTTTAACAACTTGAGATTTATTCCGAAGATCAGCAGAAACGTATTGAGCTCGATTAGATCTAATTGCTTCACCGAGATTTCCAGTTTCCTCATTAGGATCAAGCTTTATCGCCGGAGCTAAATCGGCGATACGGACATGAAAAATCTCATTGCGTATTAACATTTCCACAAGATGCCTTGCAGCGAATCCTCTACCACCGGTTACAACGCACCATCGCTTTGTCTCTGTAACTTCCATCACCATTGTCTTCTCCGTTGGAACTATTCAAATCCAAAAGTATGAAAAAAAATTAAGCAATGTTGATAATGTATCTAACATAAAATTCAAAATATATAAGCCAAAAAAAACAGAGATTAATATATAATCTCACAGATAATAACAAACTCAGAATCGAACAAGACAAGCTCAAATTTGAAGAAATTACAGTTTACAGTGGTGGATATTGACGGCGTTGGAGTCACTGGTGAAGTCAACGGCGATAATGGCGATGTTAGTGAGAAGAATAAATATTAAAAAAAGCTGGTAGGTTGAAGATGAAATCGAGGTTTGTTTTTTTATTTATTTGTTTTTATATTAAGGATTAACTAAGGCAACTGAAATATTCGGGAAAAAAAAGAAAGAAAACAAATTATTGAGGATGTTCAAATGAAAAAAAAAAAATTGGAGAAATGACTAGGGTGAGCATATTAACAGAATCAAGCGAACCATGATAATTTGAACCAAACAGAAACCGAGCCAAAACTTATATTTAAATTATTAGATTATATTTCTTTCGAAATAGTTCGGTTTAAATCGAATCAAACTAACAAACCGATTATAAACCAAATACTTATTTTAATTAATTCAAGATATAAATAATATTGATGTAATTCAAAATTTTAAATACTAGATTTTATTTTTGTCCTATGCTAAAGAGATTAATTTGATAGTATAGAAATTAACTTGGTCTCAAATTTATATTATATAAATTTATATACATATTACACCTTGTTTACTTTGTACATGTCTTATAAATGATATCGAATTGTCAATTTATCATCTCATTTTAGGTATTTTATTTTTTATTTTCTAATATTTTTAAGTTCTTAATACTTTTATTTTTAATTTTGTTAGTTTATTTATATATTTTATTGACTTTATTTCTAGCATATTTTATTTGATTTTTGAACTTTGATGTTATAAGTTTTTCATCCGTGGGGTTTAACATATGATTTAGTTTTATAAATGATTTGTTTTTCTCAACCGAAATGAAATCAAACCAAACTAATATTGGACCAAACCAAACCGAATATAAACCAAAAAAATTGTGTTGATTAGCAAAGATGATTATATTACAAATTTAAACAAGTTTGTATCTTATTTCTAAGTGCAAATCATCATCCTCATAAGATTTCTTTTATTGTGGTTATGTCTGGTCAAAATATTAGCATCCGAGATCAACTCCGATCTGATTTATATAATAAGATATTCGAGATGGCTAGATTCGGATATTTCATTTTGATATTTCGGATACTCGGATCAGATCCGGATCTGTTTTTATGTATAATTTATATTTAAAATGTATGTGTAATACATAAATATATATTATTTAATAAATAGAAAATTACTTAAAATATAATTAAAATAATTTTTACATGAAATGTTTGTGTATTTTTTAACATTTACAAAGTAATTCTGTTTTAAAATATTTTTTAAATTAATTTAAATTATTTTCTAATATTTTCAATTTATTTTTATTTTCTAATTTATTTTTTAAATAATTTATATTATTATTTTTAAAAAATTACACATTTCTAATGAATACGAATCGGATATTAGTGTTTTTTTATTCAAATACTTTAAAAACCTCGAATATCCGGTACAGAACTATTTGTGGTTTATCCATATTTTGACGATAAACTAATTCATAACCAAATGGTTGATGAATAAGTTTATAATAATCATTGATGGATAAGTCTATAATAATCATCTGAAACCCTTGTGTAGGCAGTTTATTCGTTGGCGGTGGAGAACCATCGGGACTATGTTTTAATCAAAAAATGACATGCACTAAATAAGTATTAAAACTTTCTTTTAACATTGTTCTATAAACATACTTGTACTTTCTTCAAATGTTGAAGTAAAAATTGTTTTTGTTTTCGCTTAGAATCAATAACAATAATTTGTTAATTAGTATAATGTTAAAGTTTTTTAAACAATGTGTTGGTTAACAAAATAATTTACTTTCTTATAGATTTTCTAAGTTATAATATTTTTCTAATTTAAAAAACTAAGCTTATAACACAATTTTTTTAAAAAAATTGCCTCTAACCACCAAAATTGTTAGACTGGTCGTGATTGTAGTGGCATGTGAATCTGTAGACTAATTGGTTGGACATTCGTATATTTTAGAAATTTTAGAAATTTTAGTAAATTTGGATCTAATTAAGACAATAATATTAGACTTATTAGTATGTAGATATTTTGACAAAGCTTTGATTTTTTTTTTAATTTGTTTATCAACAAAGATGTTTATATACAAGAGTGGAAGAAGAAAAAAGAACATTTTGAGAAAGCTGGATATATAGAGCTTTTTCTAGGGCAGGGCGTTCGGGTATTCGATCGGGTTTGGGTCAGGTATTTTGGGGTGTTCGGGTGTAGAGATATAAGACTCGATCGGGTATTTTAGAATTTTGAGTCGGGTTTGGGTAAACACCCATCGGGTTTGAGTATTTTCGGGTATACCCGAACTCAAATAATTTTTGAACCAAACTTTAAAAATTTATATATTCATATATATTCACTATTTTTTTAAATCAACCCAAATTCTTTAAAACTAGATAGAATATCAAAATAAACCCAGAAAATTCAAACTACCAAACAAAAACACAAAATTTATTTTTTCATTTGTTTTTAAATTTATGAAACATTTAACATTAAATAATAAAAAAATTCAAGTAAAATTATATAATATAACTAAACTAACATATGAAAATTAACATATATGAAAATGAAAATAAGAAAAACTAAAACATTTAAGTTTTATACAAGTTTGGATTACTTTGGGTGGAGTTCGGGTTGTTCTGGTTGTTCGGATATACCCAATCGGATACGGGTATCCGATGAATAAAAAATATATACCCGATCGAGTATTTTAATACATTCATACCCGATCCGAACTCTTTACTTCGGGTCGGGTTCGGGTATCGGTTATTATGCCCATGCTTAGCTTTTTCTTTCGTTAAAGCAAAATATGGTGGCTCCTTAACTCAAGAATGTAATGTTTGATGGGGTATTGCACCCATTAGGAATTTAGAAGCTCTCTAATAAGGAGTAAAATAGAAAATCATATTGAAAACATATAAGGTTATTCTTTGTGAAATACAAAATAAGTGTTAGACTATGATCTCTTTATGACACTAAATGAATATATTGCTAGATATGTTTGATCATATTAACACTCTTTCCTTTAATTTGAGCAATGTCCATTTTCGTGTCCAAACGCTTATAAACAATTTAACTGACGTCGAATATGATGTGTTTGTATTTTTTTTATGCTCATGAACTCTTCCTACGGAATAAAACTGAGATATGTTAAATAAGTAATTCAATGGAGGAAATTATTGATAATATATATATTTTACATAATTATTGAAAAAAAAATTCAAGCTAGTAGTAGTCTCCTTTGATGAATTGATTCAAGCGTTTGAGCTCTCCATTTTGATGGTCCACAATGGCTCGAACCACATCAACCATAGAGATCAATCCTACTATATTTCCGTCAATCACCGGCACATGCCTTATGTGATTCTCTACATGATTTAAAACATGATATATATTTTCTTTTGTCAATTCTAAAACATTATTTGCATCTTGGAACCTATAACATATGTATGTATTGTAGATAGTAAATTACCTGACATAAGTTGCATTGCTTTGATTATGTTTGTCCCAGATGAAACAGTGACCAGCTTGCTCTGGCCAAAGTAATTCTCAATTTGTTTTATAAGACTAATTAACTAAATAAATGAAAATTTCCAAAATATTAACTTAGGATATTATATTTTGTTTATTCTGACCTCATCTGTCATTACTTCTCCAACTTTTGTAAGCTTTGATGATCTTCCAGCCCCAATGATCTTTTTCATATAGTCTGTTTCACAAACAATCAACCAATCCACATATATTATGAAATTTTAAAAATATTTACATATAGCCTCTAAACGTTAAACTCAAATTTCTTCTGTATTAGTTACCACTTACCACTTATCACAATAATTACGATTTTTAATCACAGATATCATCACAAAATTAATAGCCCTTGCTAAGAGATATTCTCTTACTGATCAGTTATCACATTTGTACATTGTTTTGGGGAAATAAAAACATTATTATATAAAAGCTTATATACCTCTCTCTGTGACAATTCCTGCGATATATTGCTGGTCTCCAGGTTTTAACACGACCAACGATCCAATATTATGCTTAGCCATCTGTTTTTGTTTGATAAACAACAATAAAAATTTAGTGTTTTTAGACAAATAATCTACGCATAGTTTTCTCTTAATTAGTCAAATAATTCACCCATTTCTTGATAATTGCAAAACACACACTCAAACCCCCCCCCCCCCCCCCCCCCAAAATACAATTTACAGATTTGCAATCATCTTATGAATTTAAAACTGGCTAAACAAATATAATTCATATATGATATATCCAACAAAAGTAGACCACAAATCTCGATGAACCAACAATAACCAACATTTATACATTGTTGTAATTTTTTTTTATATTAATTGGATCGATTGACACATTTTTCTATACGTGAATGCATGATTTAACTATACATATATATTTCCAAGATATTGGTCCGATTGACAATATAACGTATAAACTACTAATATAATTATATACGTGACATAAACTACTACTATATAAACACGTCTTTGTACTATATTGGGATTGCACCTAATGTCGAAATTAACCACGTCTACTCTTATTAGCTAGGACACAGAGCAACGTGGAGTACTAGGCAATGAACCTAACACTAGTTAGCAAATCAAAATATAGTTTACTGTTACACAATAAATATGTTTACATTAAAAACTAAAAAAAAAGTGATGGTCATGTTTTCAGTTCGAGATTTTTAAACTTTTGACCAAGTTTAACACACTTAAATCTCATACAAAGATAAAATCCAAAAAAAAATGTTATAATCCTCTAAAATCGATACTAAACACTAATGCGTATTAGTAGGCATGGACATGAAAACCGGATTCGAAAATCTTACCGGTTCAATTCAATTTTGATTGGCCAATATTTACTTGAATGGATCCTAATAGATTTGGTTCAGTTTTCGGTTTAGTTTCGATATGATTTAATATCCGAATGGATATCCATAAAACTTAAAATAATATATTGCATGTATATCAGTTTAGTTCAGATATGATCTATTATGATATCAGTTTAGTTCAGATATGATCTATTAGCACATACATGTAACGTAACGAGCAAAATAATAAAAGGAAGAAAAAAGAATAGAATTTGAAACGAACATTTTTAACAGCGTCATAAACTGTGTCATTCGTACGGCATGACATCCACGTGTCACCTTTGCCGCCGTCACCCTCCTTTGTCAAGAGCACATCCGCCACCGTCAAATTCTCCAGTCCTTTCTCCGGCGGCGGAGGCCAGGAAACGCAACCAAAACCAGCTGATTCCTTCCTCTGAATCTTTGTTACCTCATAAGCTCTCGCTAATAATCCTCTCACAAAAGCTTTCATACTTTTTATTTTATTTTTTATCTTAGTCTTATAAACGTTTTTTGTCTGAAAATAAATGAGACAAAGACACATAACACAGAGATTGAGCTTTGTAATAAAGTAAGGCTTCGAGATTTGTGGTGACTCTTTGCTTCAAATGAAAGACTAAGAACATACCTTACCTAAACCAAACGTTAATCACTCTTAAATAAAAAATTAAGAAGATAAGTAAGATGAAAAAAAGATCTTATTGTTTAGATTGCTCCAAGAGGGAAAAGTATGTACATTGATTAAACCCTGCAAATAGAAGAATATAAATTTGATACAAATGTTTTTGGTTCATTCATTCGCAGACAGGCTTCGTATCAAAGCTGCTTAAACAAATGGCAAAAGCTTGAAATGCTGAAATCGGATAACGATAATCCATGGTGAAAATGTCTTTACCTATCTTCCCAAACTGTAATATGACTCTCTCTTGTTCCTCTTCAGGTATATTCACATCCTTACCTGCTTCTGCTGCAGCTGCCACTAGCTGAAAGTTTTTAACCGATGCAACCGTGACTCTCCCTTTGAAGTTAAGACACCAACATTGAAGCTGCTCGTGCCATCTCGGAGACTTGTTTTTTAGAACTAATGGTTCTTGCACAACAGATTCTTCACCTAAGCTCCCTGAGCAAAAATCCATCAACGGCTTCATCTTCTTATTCTTCTTCTTCTTCTTTTCTTGGTTTATGAACTCGGTTGGAGAATGGACTTTGCCGTCTTCTTGAATCGAAGAAACCGGGATACTATTCATTATACATTGCATTCTTCTTGGACCTCTGGTTCTGAGCACATTCAATTCATACAAGATTGAAGCTATGTTGTAACTACTAGATGATGATGATACCCATGGAGACACTTGCATTGATGGTGGGAGTTTTCGGTTAACCGGAGGAGGTTGGTTTTCGTAGACTGTGAACTTCGTTCCCAGGAAATTAGATCTATCCAGACACACCAAAACTTAATATAAATGAACATACTGACAATATAGAACAAGGAAATTGACATGGAAAAAACGAGACTTTACCTCAATTTTCCTATGTAATTACTACTACTTCTTGAGAAGTCGTTTCCTGATAAAGATACAACAAACTCAGCACCCGTAGCTCTCCTGACTTTCTTTGCAGATAACAACAGCTTACTTTTGTCACCAGAAAGAGCTGCAAATTATACAGACGAATACGATACATAACATAGTCCAAACTCAATTTCATAAGAAGGTGATAGATCTAGTAAACTAACCAGGGCTTAAACCGAGATAAAGGCGACATATTCCAGTAGCTCTTTCCCGTTGAATAAAGCATTGAATTGGAGCATCTCTAAGACCAGGCTGAGCCAGAGAATCAAATGGTTTAGACATCAATTCAAACTGTTCTGGTTAGTGTTTAAAGATTATAAGCTAACCTGCTTTAAGGAACTAGGAAAAGTGAGCAAACCAGAGAGCTCAGGAACTTTAACAACTTCTTTAGTCATCTCTCTCCATGACTTACAAACCGAAGCACAAGCAACAACATCTCTTCTCGCTGGCCAAGTAGTTTGACCAGACTCAATTCTATAGATTATATCAAGAAGTAACTCTGGAGGCAAATCAACCCAAATACTCTGATGATCTTCATTTTCATTATTTGATAAAGAAGAAGAAGAAGAAGACACAGATGAACCTTCTGGTGCAATGTGTGATCTTCCTCTTCTACCAATAGCTTTGTTTCTATAGCAATTCTTCTCCCTAAACTCTCTTACTATCTTCTTCAATGACATTTCTAAACTTCTCTCCTATTTTAATAATTAAAAAAACATAGCTTTGTAAAATCTAAAACAAACCAAAATCAAACAAAACAAAAACCCTAATATGTATTACCTGCTTCTTTCTTCTTCCCCAGAAATTTCACAGCTCCGTTACAGTAGATGAACAAGCTTCAATTATACAAAACTCATCAGAAACGGCTTAAAGACTCAATTTTTAGAAATTGGGGAGAATAATTTTGGAAAAAAAGTTTAAAACTTTTGAAGAAAACAAAAATCATGAAATGGGCCTGGATCCGGCTTCTATGGCATTCTCGTGTAAACTCCGATAAAGGTTAAATAATAATAATTAAAAAAACATTGAGAAATGTGAAAAAGAGAGATAGAGAGGATTAATAATATACCAACAAAAGAGACAAATCCATAGGGAAGAACAATAATTTTGCAGAATTTTTGTTGATTTTTCCGATGAATTAGTTTATATAAAAAACTCGTCTTTGATGAATTTTGAAATTAAAGCTTCTTCCTCTTCGAATGTTAGGGTTGAATTAACCACCACCACCACAACCACCTCTCCGATGATGTTACCGTCGTTGATTAACGGAGAAGGTGGAGGAGGATGACGACCATAACCGCAAATTATTTCAAGGAGGAAGAAAAGAGAAGACGGAGAGTTTTTGTTTTTGTTTTTAATTAATAAACATGAGCGCGGGCCATGTTTTTTTCAATTGAAATTAGTAAATTACTCAAAATAGGATTTTGGAAAACTATTTAATTGCTGGTTCTAACTGGAATTTTTAAATATTTATAGATTTGGATATATTAAATAATATTTGAAAGGGTGTTTGAAAATTTTAGTAGTAATTGGTTTTAGGTAATTAATGGGTAAGTACACTAATTACCAAATTATTTTTTGGAAAATTTTGTAATAATCTAAAAAGTTAATTGTAATTGAAAAAGTAATTTAGAGCTGTTAAGTTTGACCCAAAACAAAAATATAGCTCTGTTAAACTTTGAACAAATGAAAACTCTGGCGAAAAAATAAGGAACAAACAAATGAAAAATCATACTTTTTAACTGATAATTTATCAAATTATCTTTAATAAATGTTATCAAAGATTTTTTTTTTGTTTTTGTTTTTAAGTAATTCAAACACAAAGGACACATGTATTAAACTTTTTATTTCCTATTGAATGTTTGTATCCTTTTTGTAGGTTTGTTTTCCCTCTTCTCTGGTTATGACATTTTCTCTTTCAAATCTTTGGTTCTACCCTTTTAAACAGAGTTGCTCCTTGGTTAAATCTTGTAAAGCAGCAGCTTTAATCATCAAAATAAAAAATATATAAATTTGAGGTAACAAGTCTTGCAAAAGTTTGTTCATGGATCAATGTGGTTCCCCCTCCATCCTCAAATTAACCCAAGTTTGAATATTCATAATGCATTATCTCCTATATTTTTTCTTCACATTTTTTTGTGCTTTAAACAAAAAATATTAAACTTACATATTAAAATTAGTAAATGTACATATTAAACTTATAAATGGAGAAGGAAATATCTTAGATCCAATAAGAATCAGAATGAATTATCTATAAGAATAGTCTTTATAACAATTCTTATAATTTATATTAAATTAATAAATTTAGACGATAAAACAAAAATTATGATTTATAGTGACGAACCCACTAACAATTCACAACTGAGCTGACCCATGTAAAATTTGAAAATTCTTCACTATTTAACAACAATTTTACTTAATTGAACCCTCAAATATATCATGTTTGACCCTTTCTTCCTCTTTGTATTTTATTAATCAATTAGCCCCTAAAGCCTCCCACAAACCTGTGTATCCGAAAAAATTAGAATCGTCTTCGAATTTGGAATCAGAAAATGGGAACCTTAGGAAGAGCAATATTCACAGTTGGTAACTGGATCCGTGGCACTGGTCAAGCTCTTGATCGCGTTGGTTCTCTTCTTCAAGGCAGCCATCACATCGAAGAACACTGTAAACTAAGATCTCTCAACCCTAGATTCAATCCATATCTCTAATTTTATAGCTTATGTTTCGATTCGTGATTAGGCTTTTTGTTTTTTTTTGTCAGTATCGAGGCATCGTACGTTGATGAATGTGTTTGAAAAATCACCATTAGTGGATAAAGATGTGTTCGTTGCTCCGAGTGCTTCTGTGATTGGTGATGTTCAAATCGGCAAAGACTCATCGATTTGGTATGGCTGTGTTCTTCGAGGTCAGCCTTTGATTTTTTTTTTTGTTTTCTCACTTTTATAAACAACTAAGTAACAAATCTTGATTTGGGATTTTAACTTGTGTAGGTGATGTGAATAACATCAGTGTTGGATGTGGGACGAATATTCAAGATAATACTATTGTACATGTTGCTAAAACCAATTTAAGTGGCAAGGTTCTACCTACTTTAATTGGGGACTATGTTACAGTAGGTAAACCTTAAATGTGTTCTTTTTAATTATTATGTTTTGTTTTGTTTTGTTGTGTGGTAGTTGAATATTCTGTTTGTAAAATGATACTGAGTAGGTCATAGTGCTGTGATTCATGGGTGTACTGTTGAGGATGAGGCTTTTGTTGGCATGGGAGCTACACTACTTGATGGTGTTGTTGTTGAGAAACATGCCATGGTTGCTGCTGGTTCTCTTGTGAGACAAAACACACGAATCCCTTCTCTAGAGGTTTTTTTTTTCTTTTTCTGTTCACTATTTCTTTTGTGGTTTTACAACTAGGTTTGTGATAAAACTGCTTTGTTTCTCTTTATATTGATAACCAAAGATAATCCCTTAAGTTTTGTTATTTTAGAAGCCACAAGCTCCCAAACCACCACCATAATCGATAACCTTCTTTATAGCTCCAGACTGCACTAACTACTATGTAACCAAGTAACACCTACTAGAATATGCTGCATTTAGTCATAGGCTAGTTATAGTAGACCTATAGTTAACGCTTGACCAGCTAACTTTCTTCAGGTAGGCGACCCACTGCGTTTTTGCTTAGCAATTTTGTTGAAACATTGGTGCTTGATTCGTATTTCATTTGTCAAAATGTAGGAGCCACATTTGCCTTCATTTCAATTCTACTTGTATTGGAAACAAGGATGAGTAGAATAATAATTTTTCTTGTGTTACCATATTTTATATGAGGAATTTAATCTGACTTTTTATGTTGCTATTCTTCACAACTCTTTCTTGAACAAGGACATTTCTACAAGTTATGCGTTCATGTGGCAGGTGTGGGGAGGGAACCCAGCAAAATTCATGAGAAAGTTAACAGATGAAGAGATAACATATATCTCACAGTCAGCAAAAAACTACATCAATCTCGCACAGATTCATGCCACAGAGAATTCAAAGTCATTTGAAGAGATTGAGGTGGAGAGTGCACTTAGGAAGAAGTATGCACGCAAAGATGAAGATTACGATTCAATGCTTGGAATTACTCGCGAAATTCCACCCTCATTGATCCTTCCCGACAGTGTCTTACCGGGTGGTAAAGCTGCAGCCAAGGTTCCAACGACTCAGTACTAATTCCAATCTCTCAGGTTGTTTTTTTTGTGTGTTGAAATCATTTCAAGATTGATTCTCTGGAAGGTCAAGAGAGATTATAATGTTGGTTTTCATTTTTCTTCCGAGCAAGCAATGGGATTTACCATATCCTTGCTACATAATGTATGGTTGCAGTAGGATACTATGTCTTCGAGTAACAATTGCAGAAATATAAACCAAAGTTGCCTTCATTTTTCTTTTGTGTCTGTTTGATACCTTTTCTAGGTTGGAGACTATTATGTGACAAATTTTGCTTACATAGAACTAAATTATTTGACTTAGTCAAAAACTACTGTTCAACTCTAGTAAGAATCATTAAGGTGGATTTAAATGGATTTGTCCCAAGCTGTTTAAAGAAACTGAGTAAAACCAAATATTTAAGACATCGACAACTTGGAACTCTGAAACCAAAGAGCTAAACACAAAGAAAGTTGTAACCCCTCAAGTTGATTTGTTAATCCAACTCTTAACATATTCTCTCAGTTGCTCACGTTTCCATTGGTGCAACATCTCGATCACCTTGTTCCCCTGTTCCAGCAGCACCAGCAGCTGTTTCGGGTTCGCCTTCACCAGCATCTTCTTCTTCCTCAGGAACTGTCTCAAATGTATCAATCACCTTTTGAATGCTTTCCTGATCCAAGAAATGGAATGGTTCATCGACTCCAAGAATGGAAACCGTGCAAAGCGAGCTCTTCAGTGTTTCTCCTTGCAAAGTTTCTCTTATGGCCAGAATAGCATCTTTGATCAGCTCTTCTCTTGATGATTCTTTGAAGTTCTCGAATTTGCGTTCCAGATAAGTTTTGGCAGCTTGTGAACGAGACCCAATAGCAAACGCTTGGTATTCAAAGTAGTTTCCGCTTGGGCAGTTGTAGTAGAGATGAGCTCCTGACTCGTCCAATCCACCTACCAGCAAACCCACACCATAAGGACGTTTCCATGACCGTTGGGTACAAACCTGCTCAAAGAGACGTATAAAGAAGGTAAACACAAGACGAAAAAATGAATTAACGTAGTCATAGTTTTTTTCAAAGTAAAAGATTGATATATGCAGGTGCATCTCAGAACTCAACTAAAAATGTCAATAAATCAGCTAACTAAATGTATGAAAGACATCAAGATAAGTTAGATGTAGCAAGCAAAACAATTAGAAGTTGTAAATACATCATCTAACTTAAGAACACTAAACTAACGCCAACAATACAACAGTAGTGAACAAGTAGCACAAAGTCTCATGGAAACTGTAGAAGAACATCTTACTGGACAAATCTTTAATCAGGCAAGTGAAGAGACACACCAAGCAAAGGAACACATGCAAAATAATAAAACTTGAAGCCACAAAACCAAGAAAGAGAGCAACCATGAACATATATCCATCCTAGAATCCAATGTATAACAACTTCCTTTATCACACAGACAATACAACCAGAAACAACTAATGTAAATGAATGACATAAAATAAACACATTCTTATACAGTTCAATTGCCAAAACACATAGATGTAAGTCATTCTCTTGGTATAATTAAAATCTTTGAATTCAGATTAAGCAGCTGAAACAAAGTTTCTTCTAAGACAATTCCCAGAAGCTAAAACTAGCAAAGAGAATTCGAAATGATTAACAACATTGCTTAGAAAAACCAAAGCTTTACACATTTTACTGAACTTTTTGGTCACATTGCTTAGAAAAACCTAAACTTTACTTGAACTTCATAAAAGCTTCAAACTTTCAGATATCTACACATCTTCAAACCAAACCCATAGTGAAACTTTAGGTCAAAATCAAGTATCAATTACGAAAATACCAAAAAACTCAATTTTACCTGAGCTTTATCAGCAAGACGAACAACGAGACGACCAACGGGAAGAGGAGATTCATAAGTAAAAGAGTGATTAATAGACTCAGATCTCATATAACGAGAGAGAACACGACCATCAGCAGTAAGACCAGCAATAGCTACTCCAATATGATCATCAACTTTAAAGATCTTTCTTTGATGTGAAGAAAGCTCAGATTGGGCTTTGTTAACACAAGCGAGGACGACATGTGAGTGAGATCTGAGTCCAATTGCTGCGGAGCCTTGTTTCACTGCTTCCATGGCGTATTCTACTTGAAATAGCCGACCTGTTGGACTCCATGTCGTCACATCTGTATCGTATTGGTTCCTGAACATCTTCTCTTCTGTAGCTTTCTTCTTCTTACTCTGTTCGTCTCAAGGTTTGAGTTTGCTTCAAGCTATGGAAGGTAGAAGTAAAGCAAAATGGGCTTTTAGAAAACTAAATGGGCTTTTAAAAACTAAATGGGCTTATGATGGTTACATTTTGTTTATAGTACGGTTTGGGTTGGATTTGGTGTGGTTTGATGAAATGTAAGTGTGTAACAAGTAAAAACAAAACATAATCTAAATTGTGAGCAATTTTCTTTGATCATTTATACGTTTCAAATTGCCAATGCAATGAAAGATCATGTTGAATTGAATACCAGGTTAGTTTCAGGATATTACAATTGATTTATTGGTAGGTTATAGAAATTTGGGATGTTTTATTTATTTCTTTATTGTTAAAATATTGTAATGACTTTATATATGTTTCATACTTTTTTGTTGAGAGTTTTAAGGGGTGATTGATTGTATACTTGTATACTTGTATACTTGTATACTTGTATACTTTGAGATCTTTACTTTTTTTAAAAGTTTTTAAAGTTAATTTCTAAGCAATCAGACTTTTTAAAAATTATTTACTTTTAAAACCTTAAAAGTTTATCTGTTTTTTCCTAAATATTTTAAAAAAATTTTAGTTAAAATTTTAAAAGTCTTAGGTATCTATTGTGTAGGAATTCGCTTTATATTTTGGTTTTAGGTTTTGACTATGAAAAATATGGTTGTAGAGACTTTAACTTTAAAAATTGTGAATTTAAATATTTTTAAAATCTAACTGTCAAAGGTGTAATCTTATATAAATAAAATTTCATTATACCGTATTTAAATGAAAGTAACGATATAAATAATTTTTCTTAATAATAAAATTTCAAAAAGTAAAATAAGAATTCGTACATGATGTTTTGTATATTACATTATTTTAAATAATAATAAAATATTACTTTAAATAATAAATAATAATTTTTAAATAATAAATTATTTTATATATGATTTTTTGTTTATTCTTTTATGTATGATTTTAATCAGATATTCAACATGACTTATTAATTAGCTGTAATAATTATTTATGTTTAGTTATTTAATTATTTGGTAGACCCCCTTATTTGAAAATTATTACCAAATAAAAGAATTGGATGTATTATTATAACTAGTTAAAACATTAATTTCCATTGTTTATTTTAAATTTGAATTGTTTTTTTTCTTGATTAACAAACAAATTAAAAATATTTTTCGTTTCAGATATTTTTGTTTGTTTGTTAATTAAGAAAAAGACAATTCAAATGCAAAAAAAAAGAGAATTAGTGTCTTAACTAGTAACAATAATATATCAATTCTTTTATTTGGTAACAATTGTTCAAATAAGTTTTTTGCAAAATAATTAAATAATTGAGATAAATCATAATTACATCTAACTAATAATTTTATGTTGAAGATCTGATTAAAAATCATATATACAAAGAACAAACAAAAAAGTTTACATAAAACAATTTATTATTTACTATTCAAAATAATTTATTAATTAATTTTAAGTCATAGTTTACTATTATTGTTTAAACTAATTTAATCTTTATTATTCAAAATAATTTATTATTAATCAAAAGTATTTAAATCACAGTTTATACCACTTTTATTACCAATCAGATTATTATAAATTAAAGTCTACAATTCTTGCAGCCAAAAAGTTACAACAAAGTAATAGTACCTTGAGATTTTTAGGCTGTTTATCAATAAAATTGGAAATTGTTTTGGCTCAAAAGAACATTTTGATGATTTATTTAGTCGAAATTTATAAATTATAACTCCAAAATTGGCTTGGTTCCAAGATGTGGAAGATTTTTTTTTTTTTCACAATTTAAAACTAAATTTTTTTGTATCCCACTAAAGACCTATACTGTGAATTAAATCCTAATCATCTAATGCCGGAGCGGAGTGAAACTTTTTGAGAAGGGTAAAAAATAAAAAGAGAAAACAACCGCCAAATAAATCTGAAAAAATAATCCCCAAAATTTAGATTCTCAGTCAAATCCCTAAAAATTCGAAATCGAAATTTACACACAGACACAAGAGAAACGCCATGACCTAAAAAAAACAAAATTAAACTCAAATCACCAAAAAAGATGGCGCTTTTACTCATCCCATTTCCTTTAACCTTTCTTCTACATTTCAACTTCTCTCAAATCTCTCTCAATTGAAGCCATGGCAGAGAATCAAAACTGCACAAGAATGACTAGGGCGGCGGCGAAACGAAAAGCTTCGTCCATGGCGGTGGATGAAGATACAGTTAGTAATAAGAAGAGAGTTGTACTCGGAGAGCTTCCGAATATGTCCAATGTAATCGCTGTTCCAGTGAAACCCAATAAGGACAAAGAGATTCAGAAGCATGTTAATATTGTGAAGAAGCAGCAGATAAAGAAAGCTTTAATCCCTGTGACGGTTCTTGAGCCTAGTGGTGAATTTGAATCGAGATCTGTTGATCCTCAGATGTGTGGACCTTATGTGAATGATATTTGTGCGTATCTTCGTGAAATGGAGGTATAATATTTCCAAGTAGATTTTTTGATTTCCACCATTTTTTGTGGTCTGATTAGGCTTTTGTTACTATTTCAATCATGGGTTTGTTAAAGTTGTGATTTTGAAGAAGTTAGAAGAGTTTCTGAGATTTTTCTAATCTTGTAGTAATCTGATAGGGACTTGTGGTTATAGTTGTTTTATGTAATTTGGAAATTGTGTATTGTTGCAATCATTGGGTTGATTAAAGTTTTGGATTTCAACTTAAAAGTTTAGATTATTTTTTTCCAATGTTATGATTATCTGATAGAGACTGATGAGTATTGTTTTGTTATGTGAGGGTGAAAGATTATTGATTTTTTAGTGTTTTTTGGGTTTGGTGAAATTTAGGGGAAGCCGAAACATAGACCTCTATCTGATTATATTGAAAAGGTTCAGAATGATCTGACTCCGCACATGAGAGCGATTTTGGTGGATTGGTTAGTGGAGGTTGCTGAGGAGTACAAACTAGTCTCTGATACTCTCTATCTCGCTGTATCCTATATAGATAGATTCTTGTCTTCAAAGGCTATTAACAGGCAGAGACTTCAGCTTGTGGGTGTTTCTGCAATGCTTATTGCGTCGTAAGCATCTTATTCTTCTTTTGTGGATTGTTGTTGTTGTTGTTGTATGATGATGTTTACATGGATGGTTTGGCTTATGGGAAAATTATTTTGGTTTTTAAAAAGTAGGAAATATGAAGAGATAGGTCCTCCTAAGGTTGAAGATTTTTGTTACATTACGGATAATACATTTACGAAACAAGATGTGGTGGCAATGGAGGCAGAGATACTTGTTGCTTTACAGTTCGAATTAGGAAATCCAACTATCAAAACGTTCTTAAGGTTTGACTCTGATGAAACAATCTGTTGTTTATACTCAAGTTTTACTTGCCCTCATGTTGATTGTTTTATCCTTTCTTTTATGTCGGGTTTATGTAGACGGTTCACAAGGGTTGCCCAAGAAGATTTCAAAGTAAGCTCAAAGTGATCTATACCTTTGAACTGTGGCATTTGCATCTTATATAGTGTCGATTGTTAAATCTTCTTTTTTTTCCATGCCTTCATTTCAGGACTCACAATTGCAGATAGAGTTCCTCTGTTGCTATCTATCAGAATTGAGTATGTTAGATTACACCTGTGTAAAGTTTTTGCCATCTCTTTTGGCTGCATCGTCTGTCTTTCTTGCCCGATTCATCATCCGTCCGAAACAACATCCTTGGGTAAGAAAATTAGAGCCGTGGCTCTACTTTTTTTTTCAGAAAAGTTGTTGTATTCTAAATCTCTTTTGGTGATGTTAACAGAACCAAATGTTAGAAGAATACACAAAGTACAAAGCAGCTGATCTACAAGTGTGTGTTGGGATCATACATGACTTGTATCTAAGCAGAAGAGGAAATACTCTAGAAGCTATTAGAAATAAATACAAGCAACATAAGGTAAAATCAACATTACAATGATACTTAACATTAACTTGTAATAACCTTTCTAGATTGTTTAACTAGTATCTGATTCTCTTGATGTACAGTTCAAGTGCGTTGCGACCATGCCTGTTTCACCTGAGCTACCTCTCGCTTTCTTTGAAGATGTTACCATTCGAGAAAAGGCTTAAAAAAGAAGCTCAAAGATTGTGTTGGAAATGTTAGCTACCTGAATTTTGGGTTGTATATATCTGTTCTTAGTATGGAGATTATTAGTATCAAGCAAATTTCTTTTAACTTGTGTTCATTGACTTTTGCTAACATTAGCTAAGAAACTCATCTTTTGCCTGATCAATTATTCAATTGGCTATATTAGCTTTTGCTTGGTTTGTTTTCTGCTTTTCTATAATGTAATCAAGTAAAAGCCTCTTTAGATTATATATTGGAATGTGCACATCTTCTTATCAAAAAAGTACAACAAAAGAGTTTCCACTACTTATTTGTAATGTCACATTCACAAAAGCTATGCTATATAACTCTTACCACACCACTAAGGGTGCTTGGATATGTATAAAGAGGATTAAGTTGTTTTACTTACTGTATCTTGAAATGTAACAAAATGGCCTTGAAGGCAGTTATTTTTGTTCAGCTAGCTATCGGAGACGGACACTCTTTTCGGAAGTTCTATGGAAGTGGAAGAAGAAGACCAAGGAGAAGGAATGAAGTTGCTATGTGATATGAGATAGATTATAAACACGATATAAGCAGTTGTCCAGACGCTGACCGTAACTCCAAACATAAACCCGTTAACTTCTGATACAAAGAAATCTAGCAGAAGATACCCATTGATGATCATTACAAGTGCAGCCACAGTCCAAGCTATTCTCTGCAACATAAATCAATAATCCAATTATTTCACAAAGGCTAGACTTCATAAACTCAAGGCACATTGACTAAACTTGATACTAATTCGCTTATGTATCCTATAGAGGTTAATAAACAAGTGGGAAACTAAGAGGTTTTAGTAAAAGAAGTTGAAATTAACCTGAAGAATAGGACCAATCTTGAAGTCTCCCATAACTTCTTCTTTGGATACCAATGTTAGAAGAGGGAGAAGCGCAAACGGTATTTGTACAGACTGAAGTACATTAAGCCATTCATTCAAAACATCCAATGAAGCTTCGGAAGTATTGAAAACGATTGCCACGATCATTGTTGGCACAATAGCACAGCTTCTTGTTATTACTGCCCTCATCCATTTCTTAAGCCGGAGGTTGAGAAAACCGCCCATTATAAACTGACCAGCATATGTACCAGTTATTGTACTGCTTTGTCCGGCTGCTAACAACCCGATTCCCCAGATATAGAGAATCGGAAGAAGCCCACCTCCAAATTTCTCCTGAAGGTACTGGCCCGCATTAACTAGGCCAATGTTATTAGCTTTCTCGGTTCCATAAAATCCTTTTGCAAAGACAGTAGTCACAAACAAGTTAATCATGAAAGAGATGAAAAGGGCGATGGATGACTCGATTAAATAGTAATTAAGTGCCTCTTGAACCCGGGATTTCCTCTTTGGATCGATATCCCTTGACTGTACAAGGGCCGAATGCAAAAACACATTGTGAGGCATTATGACACAGCCAACAACACCTACAGCTTGCCTTATTGTCTTTGAGCTAAGTCTCGGGAGTAATATACCTATGCATGAACATAAAGATCCAATGTTTAAAGCAGTCAAAACCAAAAGAGAGTGAAATCAGAGAGACAGAATCTGAAATATTTTACCTATCAAAAGTTCTTTGCCACTTGGTTTGGTTTCACCAAACATCCAAGCGAACGATAAACCCATAGTTGCAATCAAAACAGCAAAAACAGCTTCTAATTTCCTCACTCCATAATTCTCTAGAAACAAAAATAAAAAACTGTTTGCAACAGATGTAACAATTCATTAGCCACAAGTTTCCAAGAAAAAAAGAAAAAAATCTTAATTTCAGATAGAATCATAGATCTCTAAACCAAAGTTTCTACCTAGAAAACTCTATATCTCTAAAGACTATTCAATTTTTCTGAATTCAGCTAATCTTTGTCAAGTTTACAAGAAAAGAACAAAACTTCTTAATCCCAGACTGAAATCATAGATCTCTAAACCAAAGTTTCTACTTTTACTGTGAACTTGAATCTCAATATAACAAACACAATCCGAATTCGAAAAAAAAAACTCAGATCATCTTTTCCAAATTTCTCAATATCACTAAACCAAATTCCTACTAATTTTCCAAAACACAATCCAAATTCAAATCCAAAAAAGAAGAACTCACCAATCTGATGCAGTAATAACAACACCAGCCCAAAGAGGCAAGACACCACGACTAAGTATCTGAATAGCAATAGCACTCCCAATGACTTCTTGTATATCAGCTCCAATCAAAGCAATCTCCGCCATAGACCAAAGCACATACCTAGCCCAATTTGGATACTCATCACGGCAAAGCTCAGCTAAATGACGACCAGTAACAACACCAACTCTAGCTGATAACATCTGAATCAACAATCCCATTGCCGTTGCCCACATTAATAACCATAACAATGAATAGCCTGCGACTGCTCCAGCTTGTAGATCTCCTTCTATATTCCCTGGATCTAGAAATGCTATACTCATTAAGAACCCTGGACCTGTGAATAACCACAGCTTACGCCATGAGAATCGCGGTGCTTCTTCGCTGTTGTCTTCTCCATCCACGATTACGATTTTGTCTCCTGATTCGAAAGCGGATTCAGATTCGGACTCGGAGTAATCGGAAACTGAAGGGAGTGATTGAGGAGGAAGAAGACGGTTTTCTTCTTCGATCTTTTCGTTGTTCATGACCTTTACGTCGTTTTCCATGGAGGAGAAGGAAGAGAAAGGGAATATTCGGTGAGAGTTAGATCGGAATATTCGTTTTGTGGTGGTGGCGTTGAGCTCACCTGAATGAATTTGAATGGAGGGATAAAACAGATTTTGCAGCACTGAGGCATTATTGTTTTTAACTTCTTTTTCATTTTTTTTTAATTAAAGCGTTACTTTTTATTTTGTTTTTTTTCAATCTTTTTCATACACTATATTCAACTTTATATTATTGTTGCTTTGTTGATATATATATAGATTTATTAGGTCTAGTGAAATTCTATAAATTAATAAAATTGAACAATGACTTTGTCGTGTTTTTAGTTTTTAGCCTTCAAGGAACTTTCGTAAAATCATGTAACAAAAAAAAAAAAAAATACTTTTATCATATTGCATAATAAAATTATATTATCCCGAATTACACACTAATGTTTGTAAATAAAACGAGGTTTGAATAATAATAATAATACATCACACATCTTCACATAACACAAATCTTATTTGCTCCTGCCTTCAACTTCTATAATAAATCTTACTCCTCTAGCTTCAGCTTCTGATCTGTGTCCCTTAACAGTATTTGACACAAAATTCAATAATCAAGCTCAGTAACATTTGCCAAAAGATAGATTGGTTCACAGATCAAATGGTAACATCCTCCCAAAAAGTCACTGGAAGCTCTGGAGATACAGGCATGGTTGCAACACATTGGAACTGTACCAAGAAACAGCAAGATTTTAGTATCAAGAATGCTACTAAAACTCAAATTAGCAAAAAATACACTACTTCCAAGTAGTTGTAAATGTTAATTACCTTATGGTGTTTGTATTTCTCTCTAATAGCTTGTAAAGCACCTCCTCTTCTGCTTAGATACAAGTCATGTATGATTCCAACACACACTTGTAGATCAGCTGCTTTGTACTTTGTGTATTCTTCTAACATTTGATTCTGTTTTACATCATTCAACTATTAGTGTCTCATCCTAAAAGACTGACTCAACCAATAAGAGAGTTGAGAGAGAGAGAGACAAAAAGGCTTACCCAAGGATGTTGTTTAGGACGAACGATGAACCGAGCAAGAAACACAGCAGAAGCAGCCAACATAGATGGCACAAACTTAACAGCTTTGTAATCCAATATACTCAATTCTGCTAAATAACAACATAAAGGCTCAAGCTGCAAATGTGGCACTTTGAAATCTTCTTGTGCAACTCTAGTGAACCTTCTACACAAACCAAACAAACACACAATATAAGAACAATGAAACCATACAACCAAATCAATATTTTTTTTCAAATTGTTCACATCACATATCTAACCTTAAGAAAGTATTAATCGTAGGTCTTCCTAATTCAAACTGAAGCGCAAGAAGTATATCTGCTTCCATCTTCACAACGTCTTGCTTAGTAAATGTATTATCAGTAATGTAACAAAAATCTTCAACTTTAGGTGGACTTATCTCTTCATACTTCCTATAAAATTTCAATCACATAAGCTTCAACAACACAGTGAGCATCAAAGAGACTAATACAAAAGAGGTTTAAATATAATACTTACGAAGCAATAAGCATAGCAGAAACTCCCACAAGTTGAAGTCTTTGCTTATTCACAGTCTTTAAAGACAAGAATCTATCAATGTGTGAGACAGTGAGATAAAGTGTTTCAGATCCAAGTTTGTATTCTTCAGCAACTTCAACCAACCAATCAACCAAAACACCTCTCATACTTGGTGTTACATCTTTCTGAACCTTCTCAATGTAATCAGCTAAAGGTCTTTGCTTCAGCTTAACCTAAAAATTTCACAAAAATTCAATCAGATTCACAACTTCAAAAATTGAAACAAAGAGCGATTAAGAAATCGATTTATTATCACCTCCATTTCACGAAGATACTCATAAATGTCAGAGACATAAGTTCCACACATCTGAGGATCATCAGAACGAGAATCAATATCAGAGCTTGATTCTAGGGTTTGAATCACCGGAGAGGACTTAATTTGATTCGTCAGAGCTCCAAGACTCTTTTTTGACTTGTGGGTTTCTCTTTTCTGCTTGAAATTAGTCAAAACAGTGACATTGGAAACATTTCTAAGTTCACCAAGAACAACTCTCTTCTTGTTGACCCGATCTTCATCAATGGCTATGGCTTTTCGTTTCGCCGCTGCTCTAGTAATCCTCACACAGCTCTCCATCTCAGTCATGTCGATTGAAGAATTTGAGGAAGAGATGGGAGAGGAAGAGAGAGTGGTTTGAGAGATTTGAGATCAGATGGGATGAAGAAGTGAGAATGAGAAGGGGAAGAAAAAGGGGAGAACAAAAGCGCCATTTTTATGATTTGTGGCGCTCTATGTGAGATTTTGGGATTTGGGATTTTGAGTTTTTTTGGGTTGACTAAAATTTTGGAGGTTCGAAAATTGTCTGAAATTTGTTTGGCGGGCTAAATTTTTGTTTTCAGATTTGTCTGAAATGTTTTTGACCGGTGGATTTGTTTTTGGCGTGGTGGTGGTTCTATTGAAAACAAATTTTCGTATTTTAGTATATATTTTCCCGGTTATTTATTTTCTACAAAATAATATTTTAGAATTGTTTTTTCGCCTCAAAATAATATTTAGAAGTGCTAAGTTTACTTACAGTAATAATATAATATTGTACCAAATCATGTCTTTTTATCTTCACTTAAAATAGTTTTTTTCTTTGTAAAGAATAAAAAATCTTGTACCAAACCATGTCTTTTTTCTTAACTTAAAATATATTTTTTCTTTGTAAAGAAAAAAATCTTTTACCAAACCATGTATTTTTTCTTAACTTAAAATAGTTTTTTCTTTGTAAAGAAAAAAATCTTGTACCAAACCATTTCTTTTTTCTTAACTTAAAATAGTTTTTTTCTTTGTAAAGAAAAAAATCTTGTACCAAACCATCTCTTTTTCTTAACTTAAAATAGTTTTTTTTTGCCTTTTTAATGCGTGATACTTTTGAAAATCTGAGAATTCTGCATTTTCATATCAATTTTATGATGATTTTTTTAGATTCTATACTATTTCAGTTTGTAAACATTATTAACAATTATACAATATCGATAATCTAACATCACTGAATTGGTTAGATCACATTCACAATATAGAATACGAATTTTATATTTAAGAATTTTATATTCGGCTATCCCCAAAATAAATTAATATAAATTCGAGTAAACCCTATTTATAACTAATATAATAAATTATATTTTCTTCACCAAAATATTTTAAAATTTCTACTATTTACAGTATTGTCTATATATAATTTAAATCGCCAAAACCAACCAATAAAATATCTAAAGACTCCTCCATTTGTTTTTTTTTTATCACTTATTAAATCGACGTCACAACTTCTCCTTCCTTTCATCATAAAAAAAAAAAAGTTCAGAATCCCTAAATTTTGTTTCATTCTGAAAATGGCAGAAACCGCCGAAACAATCAACACCACCGCCGTCTCACCACCGCATCCTGAATCCGAAGACTCGTCCGCCACATTCTCTGCACCAACAGATCCAACATCGCAAGAAGAAGCCTCAAACGCCACAGATCTGAAGAAACCTGGAGGCATCTCGCTTCGTATTTGGCCACCGACTGAGAAAACTCGTGACGCCGTCTTAAACCGTTTAATCGAAACGTTATCAAACGAATCAATCCTTTCTAAGAGATACGGAACACTTACATCTGAAGAAGCCAAAACCGTCGCGAAATCAATCGAGGAAGAAGCTTACGGCGTCGCTTCGAGTGCTGTGGTGAGTGATGATGACGGGATTAAGATCCTGGAGATTTATTCTAAAGAGATTAGTAAACGTATGCTTGAATCTGTGAAAGCTAGATCTAATGCTATGAAAGATGATGCTGCTGCTGCTGCTTCTGTTGAAGAAGAAGATAAGGCTGAGCCTTAAACTTCTTAATTACTTAATTAATATCATCTATTTAGGGTTTCGTATTTTGTTAGATTTTATTAAGAGATCTGTTACTTTAATCATGTTTATGATTTGTGGATTTGGTATTTTTCATGCTTATTTGAAGATGCTTTATGGGATTTGATAGTTTAATAGTAATGGATTAGTATTAATCAATCATCTTTGTTTTTAAATTGTTTTGGTTCAATGCTTTATCATTAATCGTTTGCTTATGTTGGAGTAATATGTTTGTTAGGTTATATTCATTTATATTGGATTAGCTTATGGCTAATTTGGTTTTGAAACTAAGTTATGAAATGTTTAGAGATTAGTCTTTAGCTCTTTTGTATATATAGAATAAGAAGACTGCATTATTCAACATTTTCTAAGTTTCTCCTTTGCATTCATATTTAAGGTTGTGTTTTCAGTTTCTTAAAATTCAGTTCATAATCTTCATCAATTTGTGAATTCATATGTCTAACTCTTAAGCCTAATGATTCTCATTGTGATTCAAGAGCTTGCACTAGATTCAGTAATGTAGCTAGCTACGCGATTTGATTGATTCAATATACACTAACAAAAAAGCTTGTTGGTATTTCTTTTTGATCAAACGACAATTTCATTGGCTTAGATTCTTAGAAATATAAAATAATGCTATGAAGAGTAGAAATTGCCAAAGCAACAACCAACATATTTTATTGGTAAAGCCTATAGTAATAGTGATTTATGGCTCACCCAAACAAAATAACTTGTCATAGGACATTCGAAGAGGGAAACTTATGTAGCCATTACGGCCACACTACATTCATCTCTGAAGAAACTGAGAAATTCAGAATTTCAATTATCTTTTAAATAGCTCTGTAACAGCAGAAGCTGATAGATTAGGAATCTATGAATACTCTTCTTTATGCTCGAAAGTTAGTGTATAAAGCAGAAATCTAATTCTGTCAAGCGGTTAAATCCGTAACCCCGTAACTCGTTCAACTGCAGTTTATATTATTTTGATGTTAAAAAATTTTACCTGAGTAATCCTCTCCACAATAATCAGGCGGATTACTCGTCAGATCTGCTAAAAAAAATATCTAAAAACTTAAATCATTTAAAAATTATAAATTATATCTAAAATTTTATAAACTTATAACAAAAAAATACAAAATATAAAAAAAAAAACTCTAAACAATAAGTAATTTATTTAAAAACTTAAAACAATATAATTTTTTTTAAAGAAACAAATAACAACACAAAAAAAATTAATATTAACGGGTATCCGTCTGACCAGCAAAAAATATCATTATCTGCATCCACCCCGCTAAAATACGTACATGCACTCGTGTAAGCCGCAAAATTTAAAACTTATATTTTGTCAACCTACCACATAGCGAATCAAATAGGGCGGGATCCGCGAGTAATAATTCAAATTGACATACCTAGAAAAACTTCTCAATTTTATTAATGAATTTCAATACCAATTACAATTGCATCTCACAACAGATCTAGCAATTTATTTATAATAAAACCCTAAAATTATTAAAAATTCTAAAGATAATTATCTAAATAATAAATCACTTGGTAACCTAGGTTGCACCGAGACTAATACTGGACAAAAAATGGTATATGTTAATAAATATATATTAAAATACCATAAGTAAAGATAAAAAAAATATGCATACTTTAAAGTTCAAATGTTAGGTTGATATTTTCACAAAACAAACATCAAATCCAACAAAAAAAACTGAACGTGGATAATACTTCTACTTTAAATTTTGAATGTAGCTAATAATTCTATTTTAAATTTACAAAACATTAATTAAAAATTTTAATTTAAAACCCTAAAAATCACATATAAATATTTTTTAATCTTTTAAAATAATTTGAGGCTTAAAAAATATTTTAGAGATTTTAATTTTAAAATTTAATTAATTTTTTATAATGTCAAAAGTCGTTTTTAAAAAAAAATTGTCAAGTTAAAGTTTTAAAATGATAAAATTTTAATCTTGCAAGTTTATAATGGAAGTTGTAAACCAGTTTAAAATAAAACTTTTCAAAGTTTTTTATGGGATTTTCCCCAAAATAAACTAATCAATAATCAAACTAGTCTTAAATTTTTTACCCAAAAAAAACTAGGCGTAACTGTCTTGGAATCAATAGTTAATGGACCTTCCGTGGTTCATGTAACTTAAAAGCATCAAATTTATCATTATAAATGGTATTAAAATAGAATTTTAATTACCGAAACAAAAAATGACATATTAACACAAGTAAGCAAATTTTGTTAAAGTCTAATATATGGGTAATATAGAAGTTCATTATTACCCAAATATTATTTTTTGGATTTATTTAGGGTCTGGTTTAAAAGAACCCGTTTAATTTTAAACCCTGATTTTTTTTGTTAACCGCTGTTTAATAAACTACGCCGTTTTAAAGTTAGGTTTTTGTGTATCTATTTTGTAAAACAACGTCGTTTTATCTGTAGGCTCGTCTTCTTCATTTGAGCGAGAAAGACAGAGCAACGAATCTGAATTATCCTCTCACGATCTTCTTGGTCACAAGTTCATAACTCCTTCAAGCTCGAGTGATAAGAATTAAACTAGTGTGAAGAAAAAACTAGTTCTCTGTATTGGGTACTCAGAAAGATCCAAACTTTTTGACTTAATCTCTTCGCATTTGATATGAAAACACAGATGTTCCTTGGATCAATCATTAAGTTCTATCCAAAGCCATCATGGATGCATCGTTCATACTCTTCCTCCAGTAACGCAGAATTTAATACATACGGCGAAGTCATCAATATCTTAGCTAAGAAGAAACCTATTGAGCCTGCTTTAGAGCCACTTGTTCCATTTCTATCGACGAGAATCATCACATCTGTAATCAAAGATCAAGTCAATCCACGATTGGGGTTCCGTTTCTTCATATGGGCATCGAGAAGAGAACGTCTAAGGAGTCTAGACTCTTTTAGTTTGGTCATTGATATGCTTTCTCAAGAGAATGGGTGTGATTTGTATTGGCAGACATTGGAGGAGCTTAAATCTGGAGGTGTCTCTGTTGATTCTTATTGTTTTTGTGCTTTGATCTCTGCTTATGCTAAGATGGGTATGGCGGAGAAGGCTGTGGAATCGTTTGGTAGGATGAAGGAGTTTGATTGCAAGCCTGATGTGTTCACTTACAATGTGATATTGCGAGTTATGATGAGAAAAGAGATGTTTTTTATGCTTGCTTTTGCTGTGTATAATCAGATGCTTAAATGTAATTGTTCACCAAATCTATATACGTTTGGTATTTTGATGGATGGTTTGTATAAGAAAGGGAGAATGGGTGATGCACAGAAGATGTTCGATGATATGACTGGTAGAGGGATTTTGCCGAATAGAGTTACCTATACCATTCTTATTTCAGGATTGTGTCAGAGGGGAAGTGCTGAAGATGCAAGAAAGCTATTTTATGAGATGAAAGCCAGTGGTAACTCTCCTGATTCGGTCGCGCATAATGCTTTGCTTGATGGGTTTTGTAAATTAGGTCGGATGGCTGAAGCATTTGAGCTGTTGCGGCTTTTCGAGATTGATGGTTTTGTGCTTGGTCTTCGAGGTTATAGTAGTTTAATCGATGGATTGTTTAGAGCTAGGAGATACACTGAGGCATTTGAGTTGTATGCAATTATGCTGAAGAAGAATATTAAGCCTGACGTCGTTTTGTACACGATATTGATTCAAGGGTTATCTAAGGCCGGGAAGATTGATGGTGCATTGAAACTATTAAGCAGCATGGTGAGTAGGGGTATTCACCCAGACACCTACTGCTACAATGCTATTATAAAGGCTCTATGCGAGAGGGGACTTTTAGAGGAGGCCGGGTCCCTCCAACTCGAGATGTCAGAAACAGAGTCCTTCCCTGATGCTTACACAGACACAATTCTCATTTGTAGTATGTGCAGGAATGGGTTAGTTAGGAAAGCTGAGGAAATTTTCAAGGAGATTGAGAAGAGAGGTTGTTCTCCATCGGTTGCTACGTTTAATGCTTTAATTGATGGACTGTGCAAGTCCGGTGAGCTCAAGGAAGCCAGGCTATTGTTGCATAAAATGGAGGTTGGGAGACCTGCTTCCTTGTTTCTACGGCTTTCGCATAGTGGAAACGGGAGTTTTGACACCATGGTTGAATCTGGTTCGATTCTTAAGGCATACAAGGATCTTGCACATCTTGCTAATACCGGAAATTCACCGGACATATTTACATACAATGTTCTGCTAAACGGGTTCTGCAAAGCGGGAAACATTGATGATGCGCTCAAGCTTTTCAGTGTACTTCAACTAAAGGGTTTATCCCCTGACAGTGTTACTTACAACACTCTCATCAACGGACTTTATAGAGTTGGCAGAGAAGAAGAAGCATTTAAACTCTTTTACGCAAAAGATGATTTTAGACACAGTCCTGCGGTGTACAGATCGCTCATGAAATGGTCATGTCGAAAAAGAAAGATTTTGGTGGCTTTTAGTCTGTGGATGAAATACCTGAAGAAGATATCTTGTCTGGATGATAAAGCGGCCGATGAGATTGAACAATATTTCAAGGAAGGGGAAACTGAGAGAGCTTTAAGACGGCTAATAGAATTAGATACAAGAAAAGACGAGTTAAGTTTAGGACCTTACACTATATGGCTGATCGGGTTATGCCAATCTGGAAGATTTCACGAGGCCTTGACGGTGTTTTCGGTTTTAAGGGAGAAGAAGATCCTCGTCACACCTCCGAGCTGTGTCAAATTGATTTATGGACTTTGCAAAAGAGAACAACTTGATGCAGCAATAGATGTGTTCTCCTACACTCTATATAACAACTTCAAGCTGATGCCTAGAGTTTGCAATTATCTCCTAAGCTCCCTCCTGCAATCAAGAGATAAAATGGAGATTGTTTCTCAGCTTATAAAAAGAATGGAACTTTCGGGGTACGACATTGACACGATGCTTCGACTCAAGCATTTGGAACGGAATATTTACACTCCAAAAAGACTGTTCACTTCGATTTGAAATGTGACAGTTTACTTGTGAACTTGAAAGATCCTTCTCTCTCAATCTGCAAGGTTACACAATTCGTAGACCCTCTGTTGATAATTTAGTTTTATATGATGCTAGAACATACCACCTTAAAATCAACATGCTATTCATTTTTAGGTTGGAAGTGCTAGAATAGATGTGTGTGAGTCGAGTTAAGGACAGTGTGCAGAAGGGTCACTGGGTCAGCACGAGTTGACTCACTTTAAGACTGAGATAGTGTCTTCGTTTATTGATTTGAACAACTGGGAGCACTGGAAGGTAAGTTGTTAATTATCAAACCTCTGATTATCAAGTATAGTTAGATAATGCTTTTACTTGTGTTCTGACAACATTGAGGAACAAGCGGTTTGTATTTCTTGATTTTGTTGATCAATGGAAGCAAAAGTTTTGGACGTGACTGATGAAGATAGCTGCATCTGTGCTTCTCTTAATCTTAAAAATATAGACAAAGAACTTGAGAAACTGAGTTTTGTTTTTGGTTGTTGTCAATTTAGGTATTCTTAATGCGGGATTTGGATGTTGTGTATCAGGACATCAGGAATTTGGACAATAACCGAGTGGCTGCCTTGGTCATATAAATATATGCTTTTGCGCTGTTATTTTCTTGTCAAAGAGTTTATGTTGCCATCCAAGCTCCCCGAATAGAACATGAAAGAAGAGATTTAACAGTCTTTTATGGAGGCTTTGATCCCCGAGCCGTCTCCTGGCAATATAGAAAAGTAAGTGCTTTCTAATATTCAGTTTCCAGTTGTAATTTTAGTTACTGGGACATGGTGAAGTAATGGTATCATCCTTAAAGAGTACATGCTCAGCTAAGGAATGGGAAAACTAAAGCAACTTTTGTTTTATTTGATTTCCTAGAATCTCCTGATTTAGTGTAGCGTTTCAGGTTTAAGAGAACTATATGGCTTGAAAATAAAAAGGTTCATTGAAGGGCCTGATGGAACACTTGTCCACGATAGTTCTTATGTTGGAGAAAATGCATGGGATGAGGATCTAGAGATCACCGAGGGATCTCTCAGACAAATACTTGATAGAAATGCTAGGATTCAGACAGAGGCAAAGAAGAAACTAACCCAAGATCTGGGTGTCTCTGGTCAGTATTCATGTAGTTAGATGGAGACATCTTTGCATTAAAAATATTGAGTTGCGTGTTGCAAATTCTTATAGTATGGTCATAGCTTTGTTAAAAATTTCATCATTACTGTTTCTTGAAATGTGATAAAAAAAACCTTCCTTCCCATTTTTCAAATCACCAATTTTTTTGTGTGGCTGATTCTCTGTAATGTAGAAGAACACTGTATACATGTCTAGTAGTGGCATGCTGAAGATACAACAATAAGTGATTTAATGTGAGAAACCTTTGTTTTGATGACTTAATCTCTCTCACGAACCAATTTTCCTATGGAGCATCATTTCTTGATCCCTCTATAATAGATTAAAGTCAAAATTAACTAGTATTGTTAACCTTTTCTTCTGACCATCTAATCTCTCTATTGCATTCTTTTATGGTAGATGAAACTGGAGTCAGTGTAGCTACTTGGCGAGAAATGCTTGCAACCTGGTAAGAAATGTTGGAAAGAGAAGCAGTTAAACTCCTCATTGGCGAAGTATGTTGTTGAATTTGATATGAAAGAGGTAGAGAAAAGTCGTTGCAAAGATGTTATTGAAAGGACATCTAAAACTGAAGGAACTAGAGCTGTAGATATCAAAATATATGATGACGATATCGCCCTAAGCTTCCTTATACATACTTTCTCCAGAAGCTTGATTCATGTGAGGTTCATCTCTAACCTCCCATTCTTGTTCGATTTTGGGACTATCTGCAACGCCGGAGTTGAGGTGGATCTTCTTCAGAAAAGACAGATCAATTACTGTATATTGGTAATGGATCATTACTGTACAACAGTAACAATTTTTTGCTTCGTTGTTGTATGACCTTCTTCAAACATGTTTACACTTCTACTGATGAGTTTTAATGATCATACAGGCGGTTGGAGAGGTCAGTGAGACAAAATTGATGTATAAGGAAGTGGTACTAGTCAGTGATGTTTGGGATCTTCTTGATGAGCTAATGATCTAGATGTGGCGTTTGGCAGGGTAAAATACATTGCGACCAAAATTAACATGTGGATAGAAGTTTATTCCATCAGTGTTTGCCTCTGGTGCGACATGAAAAAAAATGGTGCTGCATCAATGAGATGTTTTTAGAGCCTATAGTTTTAAGATATATATATATGTATATATAATGATTTATAATTTTATGAAAACTATTTTACAATATAAACATACTTTAATAAACAAATTGAATAGGACCTGTAAATAATTTGAGATGTGTTTGGACTTTGGAGGAACTTTAAGCTGGATTCTATGTGGTTATTGTGTCATATGGCATTTGACACATGACACTCAACCCTTAATTTTGACCAATGCCACTTAATTTTGAAATAGAAATAAATTAACGAAGATAAATTACTTTAGTTAATCCTAAATCCTTATGAAATATTTAGCATAAATATATCCTTTAAATAGTCTTGAGACTACTCAGCAAATTTTCAGAATTTTAAGATGACTCTGTGAATTTTTTTTCTTTTTCTTTACAACGTTTCTAGTCTCTCTACTTCTCTGTCTGTTCAACTTTATAATTTCTCTATGTAATATTTATTTTTTTACATGATGATAAAGAGAACTTGAGCAAAAGATTTAGTGGGTTTTAATTAGTAAGTGAATATTTTAACAAAATAGTTAACATACCTATAACCAACTGTTAACCGAAACCAATCCAGCCTACCATGTCGCAGACCGGCTTTAAACCAATACGTACATAATTAACAGCATTTCTAGAATTGGTTTGATGGAAGTTAAAAGCTGCTCTATTTTTCCTGCTTCTGCGTCGGTATATTAGGGCATAAAATGAGAAATCAAATTAAACGAAAAATATACAACAATGGTGCAAACGTTTTAGATTAAAAAATATACTATTAACATTAATATTTAAAAATATTAAATAAGAAAGGGCCTCTCAAAAATAACAAACAACCGAAAGCTCTAAAAGCAATGGTTAAGATTAATTAATTTATTAGTCTGATTGAAACACAAATTACGGTTACTATATATTAATCCATCGATCAAGGATTTCAAATCATGTTCAAACGCTTGATATGAAATAACAAACTTGGAAGAGAAATGAACAAAACTACTGATGATAATGAAAAACATTGAAATTTGTGTTGCATCGAAATTATTAACCTCATACAATTTTACCTTTGGTTTCCATGGTTGAACAGTCTCATTTAGTCTTCTTGTTCATGTTCTTTGAGTAAAAAAACTCTTATTTTTCATTGTTTCGATCGAATGAATATTTTGTTGGAATCTTGCACTCTAATGCCAATATTATACACTTGTCTTTGATCGCTCTCTTTTAAAGTGAGGAAATTTTTTTGACCGAAAAAAAAAGTTAAAGAAGTCGAATTCGGTTATACTACTCTTTGAGTCTTTTCAACTCAACTGTAATATTTGTTGATATCTTTATATTAATTAGTAACCGAACAATCATTTTCACTCTTTTTATTAGTAAACATTTTATTTTACTTTTATGTCGTTGCTTTTGTTAGTCACCTTTTATGGGATAAAATAAACTATAATCGTTCTTTCTATTTTCTTGATTATTTACATGTTGCTATTACTCAATTTCTATATTTTGACTATGTATCTTCACGCTAATTTCTTTGCTAGTATACAAAATAAATAAATAAAACTATAATCCTTAGTATTCCATTAATAAAAAAAAACCAAACATTTACATGTATAACAACGACTTGTGCAAACAAATTAAAGACCACTAAAATATGCCCTCATTAGTGAATTACATGGCATTGAATCATTCAATACTTTTTAAAAAATGATTTTTCTTTCCCTTTGGCGATGAAATAAAACTTAGATACACAATCGTTTTATATATATTTATGCTAAGGAAAAGAAAACAAAAAAAGGAAAGAAAGAAAAAATCAATATCAATGGTCATTTCATTAGTGTCCACGACCTCTCCTGCTAGGTCCAGATGCTAATCGGAAAGCCAAGCTCCTCATCAAAGGATGGTTGCTCGAACTATTCGCCGCACCGGAGAAAACCCCAAAACCACCACTTTCAACGGCGGTGGTCGTTTGATCACAGCCGTTGGTCTGTTCTGTTCGTAGGGCTCTGCCATGAACTCCCCCAATAATCGAAAACATCTCCACCAATAAGATGATGAACAATACGATCATAATCTTCTTCTTCATTGATCTTTGACTTTACTTCAATATACTACTTTCTTTGAGTTTTCTCTCTATGAATGAATGTTAGCTTTGTGGAAAATGGCGTTGTTGAGTTATGAGATGAAAAGATTTGTGTGTGTATATATAGTTGTGTGTGGGTGCGTGTGTAGCATTTATTGACCAAGAATTATTTGATTTGGACTTTGCGTTTTTTCTTATATAATAATAATAACATAATATGGCTATTTTTGAATATATATATTTTTATGAAAAACGTTGTTGTATTCATATTAGTGGTGAAGCTTTGGATCAGTTTTTTCTAACCTACTTGTTTTCTAACCTATTGTTAGACTCTGACTTTGAAAAGAAACTTAAATAAACGAGAGAATTGCACAAAATTACAAACGTTGTAAAAAGTGGAATTTTATTTATTTGTAAGTTATGTCCAATGTGAAGAGACAAATGGGTTTGTTTGTTGTTGAACGAATGAGCTAATTACAACAAAGAAGCGTTGAAGAAAAAGTCTTACAAGTGTGTTTTTGAGTTGTCACCTTTTGACTTTTGTCCGACGTCGGTTTTTTTTTGGTTACTACGGTGAAGTCGCGTTCGTCGGGAGGGTCAAAAAGGTCATTTAACAACGAATCCCCTGGTTTTCCTGCCGAGTGATGACGTGACGTCGTCACTAGTTAACGTGTTTTTTTTTTCTCTGAATTGGAATTTATTTGACGATCTGATGTTTTCCTTATGTTGTAAATTGTAATAGAATATAATTTTATTTTTTAGTTCCGTCCGTTTGATGTCATTTTCCTGATAATTTTCTATATTAGAAATTGAGAAACTAATCTATTGTATGAAAAATAAAATAAAATAAAATATAACTGCATTTAAGTTATAGTTAATTGAAAAGAAAAAAAGTTATAGCTAAGTTATAGTTAAGTAGTTAACTGATAGTTGTAAGTTATAGTTAATTGAAAAAATGAGTTATAGTTCATTGTTACCATCCCTATAAATTATCTGAATTTTTTTATTATTTAACAGCATTGACGAGTCGCTCTCTCATGCAATATTAATATGTAATGTTAAATATTTAGAGAAATTTCTACTATAATACTCATAAAAACAATTCAATATCAAACTATCGATGATTTCACTAAAACAGAAAGATAATAAATCTTAAAAATCATTAAAGAAAAGTCTTATGCGTACGTTTTTTTTTCTTTTTCATTTTCTCTTTTGTCGGAATCTTATAGTATGTGTGTTAACGAGCGTTTGCGCATCAAATAAATTGGTCGGACTATATTTATATATGGGGCCATGTGATGTTTGGAAACATCATGCAAATTATAGCCCATAAGATATACATTATCAATCAAGTGTCTTTACAATCGGCCCATAACACTTCAAAACCCAAAGCGATAATCGAATTGATAAGAACACATATATTCAATGGAAAAAACGATGATTCATTACTCGTTTGTCTCAAGAGTCATTCATCAAATAGTAACATAAAGAGTTTGGAATCAAAGGGTATATGATAGAGACATTCACAAAATAAGCTAAACCATCCAAGTGCAATTATGTGTAGATGGTTTATCAAGCATAGTATTCATTTATTATATAGAGAGTTTTTTTTTTTTTTTGGTCGTCTAGATTTATTAATGTTATTACAAATTATGAGAACCATTACAAAGATAAATCTTTCACGGACAATTCTTTCCGACCCTTATTAGATCCACTGCAGACAATATTTTATTCGAATGGCGCTAATTGTACATCGTTGAAGATCTCCTATAAACTTGCCTCTATTAATCTGCAAATTTATTAATAAATCGCAATACTGGGGCACAAACCCCAAACCTCCTGATGTATAAGCTTTAGGCCCTTGGTCAACCACTAGGCCAAGGGAGCTTCTACTGTATAGAGAGTTTAGTAAATACAAAGTACACTACATTATAACCTCTATAAATTAATATGCGATAAATTAATAACCTCTCCAAATTAATAAATTATCATGGTTCCGAGTTGGGTCGGTGTAATATTTGACACATTTCTATAAAATAATAAGATAATAATTTTTTAAAAATTTCTGTGTAAATATATAGTTCCACTAATAACGTATATTAATAATCATATAAATGTATTGTATATATATAATATATTTAGTGAAATATGATTTTAGTGTTATTTATTTATTAGTAAATTTATAATTTTATGGGAATTTATTTATATTTTTAAAAAATATCAATAATATATGATATTATTTTCTCAAATTGCATCAAAATTTAATTTAAAATTGATATATGTAATGATTATTTCCTAATATGTAAATACATTAAACCACATGGAAATATTATTCTCATTTTTAAAATTTTTTATGAAATATTTTTTTGAAATTTGGAAAACTCTCTATAAATTAATAATTTATTAATTTATGGATAAATTAATACCTTTCTAAATTAATAAAATTCTCTAGTCCCGACATTATTAATTTATAAAGGTTTTAATGTATGTCGATTAGTATAGTCAACTGTAAAGTAAACATCGAATACTAGTATAAATACTCTGTCGTATCTAATTGATCATTTAACTAAGAAAATGATAAGAAAATGGTTTTATCATATTTTCTGTTATGGTACCAAAGCCTATGGCGCAACAATCAATTTCCAACAAAAATATTTTTCCACAGGTGGTTCATATAAGTGACATATTTTGATGTTAAATTATGAAAATGTTGGGTTTGAGTTGTTTCAGTTGGACTGTTTCTCACTTGCATCTCGATATGGTATATTAGAGATTCAAAATATCTCATACTGGTTGGGTGATAAATCTGTATCCAATATATAAAGAATGTGGTAAAGTTTAAATATTGAGCTAGATTTTGGGTTTAGTTAAAACACATTTTTTATATGTTTGTAAGTGAAAACAATGTCAGTTGCATTTCACTTAAAAAGGCAACTGTAATATACTTCAAAGTCAAAAAGAAGCGTGAGACACTGCATCAAAGAACAAAGATTATGCAAATATTTCCTTATCTAATTTCGAATTTTGAGTTTTGTTTTCCAGACACCACAAGCTTCCAAGTTTGCATCATGGTGTTTTACACTTCAACAGATTTTAGGGAATCTGGATTTTTACTTAGCTTCCTGCTAAATATATATTCCCATTAAATTTTTCAGTTGGTGTTAGTTAGTGGCATTATTCGACTTTCGAGCCACGTTTGGATTGGGCAGTCAAGGAAAGAAACATTAAAGCAGTGAGTAGTTTTGATGAGTCCACTAATGGCATAAAGATTTGGACCAAGAAAGATAAGATTTGACCATCATACAGGAGGAGAGTTGACAATTAGGATTGGAGCCAAAATATTGGGCTGAAGTAGAATGCTAGAAGCTAATTGGCAAATTCCCCACTAAATCAAGCAAAATTTTAAGGACTAAGCATTGGGCCTTTTATTAGTGGGGCTAAATATAAAGATAAAAGTTAAAGGTAAGATTTTATTTTCAATTTTTTCAGCATCAATTTAATCATCTTTTGAGACAAATTAGCTAGAGCTTGTCTTTTACACCCTTTTCTAATGATTTTATTTTATTTTTTAACTAGTGTTAATTTCAAAAAAAAAAAAAAACTACGTGAAACATAGTATTTCTGACATTAACATTTCTGAGTGTACAAATGACCAAAATATTTCATACGAGCAATTAGGTTGGTGGGAGTGGGGACTGGGGAGGGAGGTTCAGTTGACCCAAATATTAAAAATTTTGATCAAAATTTAGTTGGGCTCATATTTAGATTGTAATGTTATATGAATATTATGAAGATGAAAAATATTGAAGACAAAAACAAAAACAAAAAGTTTTTTTTTTAAAAGCAACTACATACACAAACTTCATTCGCGCAAAGCCAGAGTAACAAAAGACAAAATTATCATGAACTAAAACCATAAATGTCAAAACACATAAAATTTTCAAAGATTTAACACTATGAGGTTAGATTGTGTCCAGTGAGAGCATTTACAATTACATTGTATATAATTATATCACATAGAAAAGAGTAGTCTAAGATTCATAAATTAAATAATAAGAGAGTAAGGGTCTTATGTTAATAATATCACTTATAGTACTAGAATGAGATAAATTAATATGAATGTTTTGGATGTTGATAAAAATAATAAATGATTCAAAGTTTTAATTTATACCATGAAATACAAATATTAAACTTTATAAAAGTGAATGGGATGATCGATGTTTATGTAAAGTAGTCAGCTAGACGAAAGTATAAATCATGAATTACTTAACATTTCACCAAAAATGTAGAATTGAGATTTATAATTTAAGTAAATAATATTAGGCATAAAGAGGTGAAAATATCATGACTCAAGGCAGGAATATCTGCATAAGAGAAAATCAACATATCATATTTAATCTGTATCCAAGAAAATCCGTAATTCAAGACATTCCATAATTAAAAACATCATGATCAATTCTATAATTCAAAGATTGATCCTGATGTGTTTAAATTGTTAGCGGATGAATCAATTGATGTTTTAGATAACAATCAGATAGGTGTATATCTTGATAAATATAGGATAATTAAATATTTTGTTAGTCTTATCCATGTAAATGAAATAACCGTATGACTCTGAATCTGAATGTGGAATTGATATTCATGTAGTCATAATATAGAATTCTTGAACCTAATGGTAAGATTTGTAATTATTTAACAATGTATCAATTAATAGCCAGACTCATAGAATTGTGGCTACAGAAATTATAAAACCTGATAAGATGGTTCAATTGATAATTGTGTTTATGTTTCTCCATTATAAGTGTCAGAAAAATTTAGACGAAATTGCATGAAACTTTGATATTTTGTTTTCCGAAAAGTTTACATATCATCTGACTCATTATTAGCTAACGGTTTAACCAACATTGTTACGGTACAACATATGAAAGATTATATACATTTTTTGATATTTTGTAACTTGAAGTTGAAAAACATAGTAGATCTTAGTTGGTATATAAAAACATTGTGAAAATAGTTGACATTAAAATTAGTCTTTTCCTTTACTTTATAATTGAATGCATAGTTGTCAAATATATTTTTAAAAAATCTAATAATTCCAAAAGTATGAAAATTCATCACTAAATTGCATCATTATTCTTCTCATTAATTTAGTAAAGTAAAATTTCAAACGTTTTTATCATTTACTTTTTCCACATATTATGATAAACACAAAACAATAAAAACTACCACAAGACAATCGACAAAGAAAATAGAGAAAGAAACGTTGCCACACCAGCTGGTTAGGTTAAAATATCAATTTCAACATCATATATTTCTTAGCTACCTTGCGAATGGCTAAGCGTGCAGGCACGTTCTTGGAGGTTGTTGTTACACGTATATAGCCTATTGAACGTTAAACATTTTAACTTCTTCAATTTTTTTTTAAAGAATAAATCTACGTAAAATTGGGATAAATTGAATCTTGTACATACATCAAGAAGTAGAAAACGGTACATAGTATTAATTTTTTTTCCAAAAACTGCTTTGATTTGAAGTCTACAGTCTCCCAACTGTTCCAAGTATATTTGTGCAGTGGCTTTTATACATACTCGTTCAAGCAAAATTATACACAGAAAAAAACAAGTGTTGTACTTGTAGCAAGTAGCCAAGTATTATGATTTTGAGTGATGATGTTTGTGATAGAGGTTGACCAGTATGGAGCCGAATAAAGTAGGTGCCTACATAATTTCAAAACTTTTCCATCCAGTTCCTTTAGGCTACAACCATTAGCTGTGTCTAACTATTTTTTGGCCATATGTAGTTATGTACAATAGCGTAGAATAATATTAATAGCTCTAAAATAATAATGATCCGTTAGTTTTAGTTAAATGCCACATTCTAAAAATTTCTGCTAGTTCCGATTACATTCCGTCTAGTTACTAGACTCATCATCGTCGCCTCGATTAATGATTAATTCCTCGAAAAAGTCAGTAAACCGGTTACTCTCTGCCTTATTCGATTAATCTCCGGCTAATCCGATTATTTTCCACCTAATCATCTATAATCTAATTATTTTAAAATTTTTAGGTATAATCTTTTTTTGTTTTTATTATAAAAATATTTATATTGAGAGTTTGTGATGTGTATAATAAATTATGTTAAAAATATAAATAAAATCATAAAATAAATTATTAATACTATATTTTCATGTATTTACTATAATTTTAAAAAAATATTATTTAAAAGTTTAATATAATAGATAAATATATTTTTAAAATATTAAAATAATCTTCGTTTACTCCCTAATTAATCTTTTAGACGTTATACCCACTTTCGCCGCCCAACTAGCGCCTAACGAATTTTACAACATTGGTTAAATATTATAGATTAATAGTTTTATTGGAAAGGTTATGTAACTCAAATTCTAATATCACTCTATAATCTCATCAGTATATCTCGTACACGCAAACCATTCATTTTCTAAACTCCAAATTACAGTATTCGGCGTGACTTATATATATATATATATAATAATATTATTATTATTTTGTTACAATTATATTCTCTTCTTTCAATGAAATAAACGGAAAAAATAGGCAAGCGTTCTAACGTCTCAAGCTAACTCTTCAAAACATTTTTATTTAAATAAGTTTGAGTAAACTAAATAAATGATATAATTGAACTAGCCATTAATTAGAAAATAGAACTATATGAGTCTTTTAATATCGGAAGTAATCATAATAATAAAGACTTCAATTCAATTCTTATAGGTAACTTGTAAGACTTTAGATCCATAAGAGTATGTTCTGTATTATCTTATCACAAGAATCTCTGCGTTCATACAATTCTATCCACGCGCCGTTTGTACGCGTGACCATTCATGGGCTCCTATTTGTGTGGATATTACATTTTTGGTAGCCAATCAGAGTGACGTCTCATCTCTTCCTTCTTAAATTTTTTTTTGTGTAACCAATAATTGATTCTCACAATTTAAAGGTTTTCACTCTTATACAATTATTTTTTACATATTTGTTTAATCGCTTTAAGTTTTCAAATTATCTCTACCAACACTCACATAAATTAGGATTTTCAAATCGGATTTCAGCTCAGTTTTTTTTTGGGTTTTGCATAGTGGTAAGTGGTGACCAAAATATAATAATTATAATAAGTATACAATATGACTAGGAGTAATAGAAGAAATATATATATTGGTACTTCATTTGGAAAATAAAGAATCGAAAACTCATATATAATTTGTTTCATTTATCACTTGTAAAATAACATAACTTTTATGCATATATTTAACAAATATCATGTTATTTTTTTGTCCAATGATACCTTATCTTACATAATATCATACTATCTATATCACACACACAAAAAAAACTCTGTTTTTACATTTTTTCAACCTCATTTTTTGCTCAATTTGGTGTCCCATATATGTATTTACTTATCTACCAAAAAGCTCATATATCATATATATATATATATATATATATTTTTCCAAAAAAAATTCGATCACCTATTTTGTTTTTTGCTCGGTTCAAATTCTGCTTCAACTTGTTGGATATACATATAAGTTTGATTTTTTCGCATTCAGATCAGATAAACCTGGATTATTCATTTCCTATCTAGATTATATTGAACTTTCTAATGAAAATTCGGAACAAGTCACCATTAATAGTTTACAAATTAAGAAGAGCGGCCAAGAAAACATAAAAAAATAGAAAAACAAAAAAAACATTATTACGCTCATATCATCTTTGCCTTTATATATATACCCCACCACCATATCTTCTCCATCGTATAATCTTTCTTCACCTTCCCTTCTTCTTCTCCAAACAGTTAACAATGAAGTTCTTCGTGAAGCCAACTATGGCGATCCTCTTCCTAGCGATGATCACTGTTTCATCAGCGATGGACATGTCAATCATCTCATACGACGAGAAGCACAGCATCGCCGTCACTGGTCGGAGCGACGCAGAGGTCACAAGAATCTACGAGGCATGGTTGGTGAAACATGGGAAGGTTCAGAATTCTTTAACGGAGAAAGATCGACGGTTCGAGATCTTTAAAGATAATCTTCGTTTCATTGACGATCATAACGAGAAGAATCTTAGTTATAGATTGGGTTTGACCCGTTTTGCGGATCTAACTAATGATGAGTATAGATCCATGTACCTCGGAGCTAAGATGGAGAAGAAAGGTAGTAGAAAGACTAGCCAACGGTACGAGGCTCGTGTTGGTGACTCGCTACCTGAGTCCGTTGACTGGAGGAAGAAAGGAGCCGTGGCTGAGGTCAAAGATCAGGGTGGTTGCGGTAAGTTTCAGTTCACTGGATCTAACCATCGTGTTTTAGTTACTGTCTTATTATAGTAATACGAAAATGAAAATGAAAATGAAAATGAAAATATCTCTATGATTGTTTTTTAAAGTTTTGGAACTATTAGGAAAAGACATAATTGCCCTTCCGGGAATTATTGGTTGTTGGTTAGTAAAACAAGACTCGGTAAAATGAAATTGTTATATACATAATAGAAGACTATTAACTCAGTAAATCATCATAGCCTTATCCTAGGATGAAGTTTTATTCAGTCAAGAAAACTTAATTATGCCCATTTTGGTATAAGGTGTTATGTTAATTATGTTAGAAATTGCAAAATATAAAGTTTTGGTTGGTGGGTGATTATTTATTAAAACAGAGAACATTGATATTAGTAGATATGTGTTTCTTATTGATATTAGTGGCTTCTGATGTTGATGACTTATGATTGGTAATGAAGGGAGTTGTTGGGCGTTCTCAACCATTGGAGCAGTGGAAGGGATAAACCAGATTGTAACCGGAGACTTAATAACCTTGTCTGAACAAGAATTGGTCGATTGTGACACTTCATACAACGAAGGTTGTAATGGAGGTCTAATGGACTATGCTTTTGAGTTCATTATCAAAAATGGTGGAATTGATACAGACAAAGATTATCCTTACAAGGGTGTTGATGGACGTTGTGACCAGATCAGAGTAAGTACATTTAACTTTTGTTTTGATTCAGGAATTACATTTAATTCTTTAATAACTTAAGATTCTTATATTAATCATGTTGTGGGTTTCTTGTTGTAGAAAAACGCTAAAGTTGTCACAATAGATTCATATGAGGATGTTCCTATTAACAGTGAAGAATCCTTGAAGAAAGCAGTTTCTAACCAACCCGTGAGCGTTGCCATTGAAGCTGGTGGTCGTGCGTTCCAACTCTATGTTTCGGTAAGAATTTAGCTATAGCTTGAATTGTTTGTTTTGTTAGGATCCTACATCAGAATTTAAATTTTTCAGAATTGTTTGCTTAGCTATAGCATACTATTTCCCCAAATAAATAGATTAATTTCAGTATTTAATAATTTTAAAGGACCAAATACAAAGAGAAGGAGAAAATCTGTTTGATGATTTTGCATTTACACTTCACAAATGAATTCTTTCAAAGTATTTATTACTATTTGGAAAAACGAATCTTTTATTTTTACATGTAAATATAGCTTTTTCATTATTTCATCCTTTAAGTGTTCATGTTGTTATTCACATTTACTTCTCATGTGTTGATGATGTGTTCTATTTCCTCTAAAGGGTATATTTGATGGAACGTGTGGAACACAACTAGACCATGGAGTTGTGGCGGTCGGATACGGTAGTGAGAACGGTAAAGACTACTGGATTGTAAGAAACTCATGGGGAAAGAGTTGGGGAGAAAGCGGATACTTAAAGATGGCACGTAACATTGCGGCTCCAACGGGAAAATGTGGAATCGCTATGGAACCTTCATATCCAATCAAAAATGGCCAAAACCCACCAAACCCGGGACCTTCACCTCCATCTCCTATCAAACCTCCAACTCAATGTGACAGTTACTACACTTGTCCTGAGAGCAACACTTGTTGTTGCCTCTTTGAGTATGGCAAGTATTGTTTTTCTTGGGGATGTTGTCCATTAGAAGCAGCCACTTGCTGTGATGACAACTCTAGTTGTTGCCCTCATGAGTACCCGGTTTGTGACGTTGATCATGGAACATGTTTAATGGTAAGTTCTTATTCTCCATCTTTCAAGAAAACATATTAATGGTAATAATAAATCTGACATAATCTTTGTTTGGAATTTGTTATTCGCAGAGTAAGAACAGTCCATTAAGCATTAAGGCCTTGAAGCGTAAACCCGCAACGCCATTCTGGTCACAGAGCAGAAAGAACATGGCTTAAAGAGACCACTGAACATTTCTTCTTCAGAGAAGACTCTGACTCATATGAGAGGAGAGATCACTCTGAAGGGATTTATTTATCAGATGCTTTTTTTAATGTTGTTGTTTATGCCATAACTAGATACTTAAAAAAAAATGCAGCTTCTTTGGGTTTTCTGTATATATAAAATCACCCTAAGTTTCATTCAGTATCATAGTTGGGTTTTATTGATACAGTAAATTTATTGTTAATTTCAAAAGGCTTAATATTTCATGGCTATGTAATGAAATTCGACATTTCCTTTTCAACTTCTTTTGCATTTTTCAGATTTTCCCTTTAATTAGTTCTACAAGGCCTCGGTCCTACTCACGTACGTAGTCATCAGGCCCGGCCTAAACAAAATTCTTAAAAGAAAAATTTGCTCCTTAACAAATTATTTATATATATTTTTTTTGTTTGGTCCGCTAACAAATTAATTCTCAAACTTTAGACTTTTTATGTTTTGAATTTTCTTTTCAAAGATTTTTTGGTGTGAAGTTTTCTTACCTCACCTAGTGATGGGTCAATGGGTGGTAATATTATTTTTAATTACTGAGCACTATGCTCTACGGCAGCGTATTATTCTCGACATTTAAAAAGTTGTCTCGTATGACTCGAACGAATTACAATTTTATCAGTTATACAATTTGTTTCAATTGTTCCATTTTTTGTTCCTATAGATGTCCGCCGGGCCAGCTTGAGAGAGATTCATCGGCGATTTCCCGGCAAGCTGTTCAAGGAAAGAAACGAGAGTTTTCGACATATACATGAAGGTTAAATTTTGTCATTAGATAAATAATTTCATGTTTTATGATTATAACTACAGTATGTTACATAATAAAATATTATTGTAAATAATCTAATAATTATTATTTATTTAAATGTTTAAAATTATGTAATAGTTTTATATTTTATACAATGGTTTTATGTTTAGATTTTATAATAGCTTACATATTATAATATAAAAGTAATTTTATATAGTGTGCAATGCTTATATTCAACAAGGTTTACTTTTTCTTCCATTTTTTATTTTTTCATAGTTTAATTTGAATCTTACTTAATTATTTCTATTTTATTATATAAATATTGAGTAATAGTTTTTCGTCTCTAATTTTCGATTTCAGTTATTATTTTCAAATAATATAGTTGTCAACAACTACTAAATATATTATAAACATTTAATATCATAAAATATATAAAATATTAAAATAACAACAAATTGACATTTATTGTTACAAAAATAAAATTTAAATAATTATAAAATTTAAATTAATTAACCAAAACAATGGCATGGCGGATATAAATCTAGTTTCTTACCAGTTAAAATTACATCCCAACTACGAATTGTTTTATCATACATTCATAGTGTTATTTTTATATCATTTCTACTATTTGTGGTTAAATCATGTATATTAATTATTATTATCTTCTATTACTAATTTACTAATGGGATTAACATATTACCTATCAGCCTATTACACAGCGATCTAACATGTGTAGTGGGAAAGTTGAAAGAGACACACATTTGAAGTTATTAATCTTAAATCCAAGTGGTGACTATGACTAAAGACTATTGACGTTCGAAAAAGAGAAGAAAATGGATGGGTGGTTTTGTCGGCCAATCTTTGTGTTTATCTTTAACTCACTTCTCTACGTGTCTTCTTTTATCTTCGATCTTGAGTGACGTGTCCACATTTTAACTTAAATCTAAATTTCTATACATGCCTTTGACAAACCAAAGACTTTGTTTCTGAGTAACACTAAGTTAAGAACTGGACCAGAAGCAAAGCATCTGATTAGTAGAAAACATCAAGCTTAAATATAGAGAATTTATTTAATATACTGCATGTTCATACATGTGATCTTTTAACATAGTAATGCGATTAAGAAATATTTATTAAGATTTAAGTGTTTGAATGATTGAACATATCATAAACTTTCAATATTATAAATTTGAGATTGTATCACGAGTACGGGATTACGTGTTTGATAATTTGAGTTGCAAGAGAGGAATATCGTTTTTTTTTTGGATTGTTATGCAAACAATTATAATAATCGGTGAAGAATAAACATAGACGATGGATTTTCGAAAATTGAAACCAAATTCATTTTGTTTTGAATTTTTATTTGTGAGTCGTCTCCAAATTTATTTTGCGATGAATAAAAGATTCTGAATATAGTTCTTTGCAACTCACTTGAATCTGTAATCTTTAGATCTCATCTTGGTGGGTTTTCTAATAGAACTAACTGTATTTGATAAATTATCATGATTTTTATACAGATTGCTCTGAACTTATAAGAATAGCTAAACTGTATTTATGAACTCTGTAAATTAAATTAACTAAAAATCAATAAAGTAAATAATCTAAAAATCAATAATAGCTATCTAAAAATCAATAAAGTAAAATATGTAAAAATAGCTGAAATAGTCCTCTGAACTCTAGTTAAAATAACTAAATATAGTAAAATAAATTATATAAGAATAATACAAATACATAAGATATACAAATTAAGTTAAGGTAGATATAGTCATATAGGAGTAAAATTGCGAAGTACGAGGCGTCTTATGCAATTCTATAAAAAAAAATTATCTTTAAAATAAAAACTTTGAGCCGTATATTTCATTATTCAACTCTGTTACCGTACTTTATAAACTCCCACAGCCCCCAGAAACGTTTTGGCTTATTATTAATTATGGAAAGAGAACTGCAAGAGTCGTCTAGGCGTAAGAGAAGCCAGCCGCCACCTCAAGAAGAAGAAGAAGAAGCTAGCCACGTGGCACCAACGACGCCGTTTAAGGAGAAACGATACAGAGGCATACGGAAGAGGAAGTGGGGCAAGTGGGTAGCTGAGGTTCGTGAGCCTAAGAAACGTTCACGTCTTTGGCTTGGCTCTTACACAACCGCCGTAGCCGCCGCTAGAGCCTACGACGTTGCTGTCTTCTACCTCCATGGTTCCAACGCACGACTCAACTTCCCTGATCTTCTCTTTAAGGAGGACCGATCCGCCGCCAACGCCGCGGCTGATGGTGACTTGCCCGCCGCTTTTATACGGGAAAAAGCGGCGGAGGTTGGTGCTAGAGTTGATGCTCTTCTTACTTCTGCGGCGAAGTCTCCACCTCCTTGTTCACCGGTATTAGTTGAGAAACCTGATTTAAATCAAATACCTGAATCCGGAGATATGTAGTGAAATTATACAAAATCTAGAGTTATCTTCTTCTTTTTTTAATATACCATACACGATACACATAGACACATGAATATTTAGATATGTATACAAACATGGGCGAGTTCATGGGAAGCGAGTTTTAGTTAGGTAATTTTGTTTTAAGAATTTCTTAAAAAGTGTTCTCTTTCTATTTGACTTCATGTTTAAGCTTCGAAATTGTGATATTATAAGTTTGATGTGATCTTTGGATTCATAATCCCAAAATCTATTATATTGTTTAGGTTATCTTTAGGATATTGATAGAGAACTTCATCCGAAAACTTGTGCGATACATGAAAGAAAATTCTATATTTATGTGCTTTCAACGTTAATCAAAGTGTTAATTAAATTATTTTATGATTCGCCAAGATTCGATGACTAGTGGTAAGGACATGAAAAACAAATAAGTATATTGTTTTAACCAACAAAAAATAATAAGGTATATTGCTTTTGTTTTTGTTCTTTTGTGGAGAAAGTCAATAGTAGCAAAAAAGAAAAGAAGAAAAATTCTTTAAAAAGAAAAGAAGAAAAATTTAAATTTAGTAATAATAAAAATTACTATAATATATCAAATCAATTCAAGTTTCGTTTATTATCATCATGAGTTGATAACTGGATTATTTATATAAAAAAAAATTAAAGACTGCACATGTCGTCTTAAGTAAGGGCCTCTAAACTTTTATTTTGTTTGTTACCGATTTAATGACACTTTAGTGATTAATGAACATCCTTTAACCATTGATGATTGATTGATCATATCACATACCAAGGAGAGATCTGCGGTTTCAATATGATGTTTCAAAATCGAATTAGTAGCAATAACGTATAAGAGATATGGACAGAGACGGAGATCGACTCTATTATCAAGTTGTTTTAACAATCACGCAGAATTAGGTAAGTGATAGTGATACAAAACTTCAATAAGAAAAAGAACTAATTAGTGGGGTGGGCTTACTACTTTTGCATATATACTTGGATTGTAGATCTTGAGGGCTTAACATGAAATAGCTTTGTAGGCCATTTAAGATTGTTTTATTGCGCCTTTCCTTTTCATCATGGAATTTTCTTTTATAAATTTCGTGACAAATTAACATTTCAAGTTCATCACGAGCTCCTGGACACTATCTATCGAATTAATTCTTTTCCTTTATTTTTTGTGTTTTTTGGTTTTCAGTGATAAAAAAAAATTAAAACAATAAAAGATACATATACATGAGTTTGTTCTTTTGTGTGTGGTTGCGAAACCACTCAAACGATTAAAACATATTAGCGACATGAAAGATGGAAAGCCAGAACAATTTTTAGCAGCTAGCTACCTTCAAAAGAATAAGGCTTTACTCTTCTACTGTAAAATCTCTATAGATTAATAATATTGTAATTTTGATAATTTATTAATTTATAATAATATTAATATTTTATAATTTACAGTAATTTAAAACTTATCATTTAAATTCTAAAATAAAATTAGATAATTTGAACTTATTTACCTTAAAATTATAAAAACATTTAGTTGAAATCATTTGATCCAATTTGAAAAGATTGATATTGAAAAGCAACAAACTAAATTTGAAGATAAATTACAACACTAGATGAATTCACCTATTCAAACGATAAACAAAATTTATAATTTATAATTTATAATTGATAATCTCATTTATTATTTAAAAAATAAAATAAAAGATCAAAATATAAATAATACCTATTTATAAAATAAATTCTTAAATAAAATTTTGGATATTTGAATGAAAAAATTATAAACTTATAAAAATACTAAAATACGGCTATTAAAAAAATACAACAACTTTTTAATACAATAAAGTTATAAATAAGATCTTACAATATTCATTTTTTTAAAAGAATACTAAAATAATACATTAGTATATTATTATTATAAGCATATTATATAATTATTAATTTATAATATTATTGATACCATATATCTACAAAGAAGTTTAAAAATATTATCTTATCAAATTTTGCTAGAATTTGAATTGGTCTAAGACTCTGAGTCAAGATTAGAGAATTTTATTATCTTATATTTCCTCTGTTTCTGAAAAATTATTTTACTACTTAATTCTTGTATAACAAAGAGTGTCATTTTTTTAAATGTAGTTTTCAAGTCTAAATCTCAATTTTAGAGAGAGAAATATTTTTAGTATATTACAAAGGGTAAAACTATATTACTTTCTTAATTTATAGAATATGTTGGAATGACACTCTTTAGAAAATGGAGAGAGTAGTATTTATTAATTTATAGATGTTGTACTGTACTTCCTTCCATTAAATGTTTTAAGAAATAAATGTACTTGCTCGTTTGTAGTCTAGAAACTCATTTTAACCACAACTAGAAGGTTGCAAGACTGAATTAGTTGGTATTTTTGAAAATATATATTATATAAGTATATTTAATTGGTTACAATGTTAGTAAAAACCCGAATTTTTGGTATATTTTCGGTTTGAGCTTACAGAAGAGTATAATGTTGTAAAAATGTGTGTATTAGTTTAGTTTATGTTATGAATATAATTTAGTACCAAAACACCATTAAATGAGGTGTGTAGGAGCAAAAGAGATAAAGAAGAAGTGGGTTTTAAAATGAAAGACAACTTTACAAAAAAAATGTTTAGATTGAAGATTAAAATTATAAATTAAATTTGACTAGCCAAATAGAAACAGAAACAAAAATTCAAGCTTAATTAGAAACATAAATTCAATTTGGTTTTGTGGTTTAAAACCGGGAAAAACAGAGCTAAATATTTTCTAAAAAAATGTTATCCATATGAGTTCTAAAATTTAACCAAACACCAACTGAATCACCTTATTCTGTCCTTTTTGACATCCCTGACAATCACAGCTGATTAAAATTTGGACTCCATGCGTTGCTAATGGATAAGTTACATTAAATGCATTTTGATAAGAGGCTTTCTTTATCAAAAAAAAAAAAAACAAGAGGCTGAGGCTGACAAATTTCATGCATGAACATATCTCTCCAAGTAAGTTGCCAACTTGCCATTGTTTTCATATTGTTTTCATATGCTTCGACTCCATAATTGTTATATATATATATATATGTATATATCATACAACAATGCCATTATAAAAGGCCAAATGTTGGCATTATTTTCAAGTTTTTATATCGTTTTCTGACTTGAAACTTTAGCTGCCAAACTTGTAACACATGCAATTCTAGTTGTCAGACTCGAAAGGACCCCATAATTTCCATAATTCATGCCATCGTCCAAAAACTATGTTTGTTTGTTCTTTTTTGGTAAAGAAAAAACTATTTGTTTGTTAAGTTTTTTTTCTGGCTTTTGGTGTATGCTAAATAATATATAATCCTTATATTATTATTAATATGACTAGTTATTTTTAATACATTTTAATTAATATTTTAAGCTATTATTTTAATTATTTTAGTTATCAAAAATAGAAAAAAAATTATGTTAACTATTTTTTCTTCATTTGTTAACCATATAGAAGCTATCATGAGTATGTAAATGTCACGAAATTTACAAGGTAGCTACTATGAATTAACACATATATTTCACAATTATTTTGCAAGGTAAAAAGTCAATGAAAGTTGACGTTGTAATTTTACCATGAATGTGCGATAATTTTCTTGGAACGTTTAATAGAAAACTTTGGACTAACAATTGTTTTTAAATTGTCTTTAAATACGTTGATAAGTTTGTATCAGTTCTTTGTCATCAAAATTGGATTAGTATATCAGAATTAAACTATGATCATATGCATCCAAATATGGGTCGGCCGAAGAGAATAAACAATCCTGCTTAGACAGTAAGCCCAGTACTGTGAAGGAACATATATCGTTTATATATACATGAGTGATTAGTCACTACATAACTAATTACCTAACCACCTAAGAATTTATCAGCTAACAATCACTAATAATACAAGGTTTTCAATTTGGTTAAGATTGATAACTGGGAATGAGAAAGAAAATAATAAATAAAAGTTGGAATAATGGAGTTCTCCACAAAAAATAAAAAGAAGACTAGATTTTAGATGCACATTTTGTACCAACTTTAGCCTTACATGACTTTGACAAATTTCCTCACCATGCGATCATAATGTCACTCACTCACTCACTTCAGCCCTTTTCAATTCATTCCATCTTTTTCTCTCTCACTTTCTCAAGAAAATAAAAGGGAGGGAAAATTGAAAAGAGAGAAAAAGATAAGAAAAATAAAGTGAAGTTGAGTGAGTGTGAGTCTGAGTGCCCAAAAAGCAAAGAGAATTTTGCTCATTCCAACTTTATCTTCCACTGCTATCTACCAAAACTCGAATCTTCCATACCAATTTAATGTAGGTAAATGTCTTTTTATGTCAACTTAGTAAATATAATATAGATTATAGAAGGAATTGTAGTAGTTAAGAGAATAGTAATCTTTTGTAAAGTATTTTTTTCTTGTTATTGATATCTTACTATGTATTGTTTGGTTTTCCTTGTGAAAGGGATAAACTCAGAAAGTTATAAACTTAATCAATGGAAATGGATCCAATGCGCAACAAACATTCAAGAGAACGGTCTTCGTGTGAGAAGTGACCAATGAACATACATTTGTTGAGTTTTTTTTTATTGGGATATTATTTCGATATATGTTAGTTATACTTATATCTGATAAGTCCATAGTTGTTAAAGAGAATATAAGAGAAAGAGATCTATGGTCTGAAAAGTTATGAAGATTAACCAACAGTAAATAGACCAAGAAAATTGAGATTGTAAACATTAATCAGTTTGGTGTTTTTAGTTGACATGAGTCTCCGTACTACCAATTAGTACCAATGCAGTTAATTTTAAATATATTATATCTTTGCAAATCTATTGAAATATCATCTACATAGAATCATTCCAAATTCATCACTCATTTTAGACGGGTTTTAAATGTTGATGATATCTAACTGAATGGTTTAGATTAAAATGTTTCACCTATAAACTAATTGACAATAATTTGATTGACTAATATCCTACATATACCATTTAAGATCCCTAATCATATTTCATGATGCTTTTAACCTATGTTTTAAAACTCGCTAAGCGCTAGTGAGACGGTCGGGATGGGTATAGCGCCTAGACGATTAATCGGAAAATAAACATGATTAATCAGGGATTAGTTTTAGATTATTTTCATGTTTTAAAAATTTATTTATCTATTATATTAAACTTTTAAATAATATTTTTTCAAAATTATATTAAACACATGAAAACGTAGTATTAATAATTTATTTTATGATTTTTTTATTTAAAATTTTAACATAATTTATTATAAAACATCACACTCTCAATATAAAATGTCTCAATAACAAAAAAAAATTTCATATTTGAAATCTAAAAATAATCGGATTATGAATGATTATGCGGAAAATAATCAAATTAGCCAGAAATTAATCGGATTAGCCGGAAAGTAATCGGTTGACTGATTTATCATTAATCGAGGTGGCGAGAGGGGCATAGCACCTAGGCGGGATGTAATCGCATATATGCGGAAAATTTTAGTACATTGCTTTTAACCATTGATTTTGTTATATTCGGACATGAATCGGACTGCCAAAATTTTTGGGTCGGATCAATTATAGATCGCATTATGTTTTATATCATCCATCAATATTATCATTATGTATTTTTAACTCAAAATCAATTGATAATGAATATATTGCTCATATATATAGATTTAAAATCTCTACCCACATTTGTGACATTATTCCTTATAACTATATTGTGGTTATGATGAAAATAACAAGAAATTTATAGTCATCTAAGAAAAATAAGTTAGAAACTAATTTTGTTATTAATACCGCTTTGAATACTCAAGGTATTATATATATTTTCTGTAAAATGTTTTGTTTTTCCCGTAGACATTCAAATTAAAGAGTGTATTATCCACCAACCTCAATGTATAATGCACTAAAATTAGTATGCATTGTGAATAGTAATCGTCCGTCGTGAATAATGCGCCATCTACCGTACACAGACAGTATATAGTTCACTATGAAACATTATCGTTGTAACTCAATTTTAAAGATTATTATTAAAATTGATGTTAGTTTGAATAAAAATTTGAGGTTTCTTAATATCTTATATAAATTATAAAAATAATAAATATATAAAGTTTGACTAAAAGCCATACAAATCAAGTCAAATTTTAATGTTTATAATTTATATCATTGATATAAATGTATATTTAGTTATAATATCTACTATTATAAACACTAGTCATTCCATAATGGCTGACATTATAATAACAGATCAAACCATAATGTCTGAAATTATAATAACATATCAAGCCAGCCATGATGGTTGAGATCATAATTATTTATTTTTGGGTGATTATAAAAACATCACTCTTATTTTTATTTGATATAATGATAATAAAAAATCATCAATTTCTAAATTGATTGTGATCACACAAAACTATCAATTTCTTCACTCTATTTTTTCCTTCACTTTTTTTAGAATATAATATAGAAAATCGTTTGTTATATTTTGTTATTTGGTTGTGCAAAACGGAATAATTGAAATTGTATTCTGGAATTTGAAACCTTATCAAACCATCACGATATATTGTGTTTTCAGAATTAATGTTAGAGTGTCTCATCTCTACAAATTTCTTTTATAAGTGATATTATTTTATATATAATTAATTTTACAATCTATTTAGTTGCCCTATTGTACAAATAGCATTTCTATAATTATATTATTCATATATGGACGGTATGAATTTACTTAATTTTGTTATTAATAATTCCATAACTTCTTATAAAACATAAAAAAATCATACTGCCATAACTTCTCCATTTTACAAACAGTAAAAATGTATAAAATCACCAATTCCCCGACAATTAAAAAGGTAAAAAAATACTTTGTTTTCATGACAAGCTCATGATTCAAGAAGTCTAAGAATGTAACATTCTTTCACGTAATAATACAAAACAAATAAAATTATAAAAAGGAGAATGAGAATGAGAATGAAAATGAAAATGAGAAAAGTATAACGCTAACTATGCGAAAGGAAAGGATTTGTCACGTGTGGGCCATAAGCACGTGCGTATGATAACAAATTTAGTTGGTTGGATTACATAAACGAATTGGTAGTGATTGATGAATATTATTATGGCACCGATTGTTCCACTTAAGAGGTACTCTTGACTTCATCATTTATCTCTTTTGATTCAATTATTCTCCCTCCTCCTTTTGACCATCCCAATTTCCCTATCACATGATCTATATAACACAAGATTTCCAAATACACATCTATTTCTATATCATTTTACGTGAACATTAATAGTAGAGACAGTACCACGACTACTTTGCTCTCTTACGTGTATACACTTTCTTTCGTTTTTGTTCTTTAGTAAATATTAGCAATGATGTCTTGATGTACGTTTAATTGATCTAGAGGTAGATTATTTAACTTATGTATGTGTATTTCCACTACAAGAAAAGACAAAGATTTAATCAACAAGTGATCAAACCGCCACAATGTGGCCACTATCAATCCATGGCTAAAATAAGAAACGCCGTAATCATTGGTTAACCGCAACTAAAAAACTATCGTCTAGCACATCAAAATTAGTGGATTACTATCGATAGTCATTAACTCAATTACAAAACTAACACATTAATACGTCACATAGTATATAATAATAATAATAATAATAACAAATTCTAATAAGAATAACAAAATGCTTTGTTTATTTTGGTTTGAATTCTAGATTTTTGTCTAATTCATGTTTGGTTAGTTACGTGAGACCTGTATATTTATGGGAAAGCACGAAATGTAAACGCATGGGTGTAGTGTCAAACGTGATATGATTACATCCACGCACCATCTTAGATGGAATGACACTTGTCCTTTCACTTTTTCCAATTAACATGATTGTCTTTTGTCATTGTACTACATTTTTATTTATTAACAATGTTGGATTTAAAATCTGATTAATATCATACCGTAAAACATCGTTATTTCCGACAAAAACTCCACATTTCGAGAGCGCATTTAGAAAGACTCAAACAATAATATGGAGTGTATATATCTATATATATATAAGCTGTAAATGGTAAAAAGAGGAGTTGAGAAGTTCGATATTGTCGAGTATGTCGAGTAGTTCGATCTTGGTTCCGAAAAGAGAAGATAATTTTTTCAATTCTCATTTCCCATTGGTTGATGTGTTTTTTTCTTATTTGTAGTATTTTTATTTTATTCTTATCCCAATACTCGAAATTGCTCTTATTGTTAAGGTAATAGATAGATGACATTAGTGAGGTATATAGAGGAAATAGAGAAAAAGACATTTGAGAAAATCGCCCTTATCATGACACTCCTCGTTCAGTTTTTTTAGTCGTACATATAAAATGTTAATTTGAAACTTAATCTTCTTTGTTATATCGGAGACTCGGAGTACATGGTTTCTTTTTATGATCGTCCAAGAAAACAAAACAAATAATATCTTTAATAAAAAGCATTTCCAATTATGGATCGCAAATTCACTGGTCTAACCAGCCGAACCGGTTTGGACTTTAAAATACTGTCTAAAATCAGTTCATTTACTAACGAAAAGAAAGATGGATTTTTGTAGCATACATTTATATAAACCATCAACTTGGAAAACTGAAGTACGGCAGTTCCCGATGTACATGAGAATAACAATACTATACACTGGTCTAAAAGTGAATGCCACGCTTGACATTACCAAACCAAACCGTGCTTTTGTATTATCAGATAAACATAATTTATATAGTAATGATATTATTCTCAAATGAACATAATTTAAAATAATGGTATATTATCAAATAAATTAATAAACCATTATATTATAACGTTAAAATATTTATAGCCTTTCTTTTCCGCATAAAAGTCTGTCAACTCTGTCCTGGCTCATTATAAAATAGTAAAATACCACTAACTTGGGCAAAATCCAAATCTTAACAAAGTAATGAGAACAATTTCGAGTATTGGGATTGGAAGATACTTTTTTCCCTTATTTCATTCTTCTTCTTATTCTTCCTTTCTCTTAAATAAAGTGGTTGAGACTAGAGCCACCGAAAAGCATTCGACACCCTATAATTAAAGCTAACTTTTCTTTTATGTATATAATAATTTCTTAAAGTAAAGAAAGTTGAGAGAGAAATTATATCCCCATAGAGATTGTAGAATGAAAGATTTTCAAGCTTTGGTTCTAATACTTGTTCTAAAAATCTTCTACTAGCTTCGATTACAGTTCGCTTAGTCGCTAGACCCACCGTCACCACCTCGATTAATGATTAATCTCTCGAGAAAGTCAGTCAACCGATTACTTACTATCTAATCCGATTAATCCCCGCCTAATCATTTATAATCCAATTATTTTTAAATTTTCAAGTATAATTTTTTTTTTTTGTTATTAAGACATTTATATTGATAGTTTCTGATGTTTCATAATAAATTATGTTAAAATTATAAATAAAAATCATAAATAAATTATTAATACTACATTTTCATGTATTTATTATAATTTTTAAAACAATAGTATTTAAAAGTTTAATATAATAGATAAATATATTTTAAAAATATTAAAATAACCTAAAACTAATCCCCGATTAATCTCGTTTACTTCCCGATTAATTTTCTAGGTGCTAGACCCATCGTCGCCGCCCGACTAGCGCATAACGATTTTTAAAATATTGGTTCTAATAAATTACATACATTTGTTAAAAATTTATCCAAGAAACAATTTTCAAACCTTTAATCTGTAAAAGCAAACCTTTAGGCTCGTAGATCTCCATTAATATAGAAGTCTTTTGATATGACGTCTTTTATAACATACTCTATTATTCTTAATGGTTCATCTCACTCAGGCCTCAACGTTCCGCCTAAATTATAGGAGCAATTCCACATGTCCACATCTAGTCGAAATTTAAAAATCTAGTATAACAACTTAATTTTAGAAAATATGTATTTGAGTTAGATATATGCTCATTACTTACACCTAATTGACGAATGCACTCATTTAATAATACATGCATAAGAGAATGGGCATGAAATTAGTTTTGTTTTAGTTAATTTTATTTTGGTTGGTACAATTATTATGCATATACATGCAGACATGAGCACATCACACGTACGCATGTATTACGTGTATTACACACGTACGCATATCAGTATTCACACAATGAGATCTCACCTTCTCAAAAGAAAATAAAAATTCAGAGAATTTCACCATCTTTATTTAGTTTCAAAATTTTCTTCTTAACCAATTGCTTTTATTTTCAGAATATATATATATATATACAATAAAGACAAAGACATTTAAAATGATAAAAGTCAACCATTTCCCATCATTTGGTCTTTGGTTTCCCGACGTCCCACCTTTGTAAAAAAATTATCTATTCATTTTCCATATCTTTTTCCAATACAACTGGATATCACCAATTATGATTTCAAAAATCTCTTTTATATATACATAAGCCACGTCTTGTAATGAGAGCAACATTTTCTAATTAAACAAACAATGAAAATTCATGAGTTTTCCAATGGGTTTTCGTCGTGGGATCAACATGACTCGCCATCATCCCTTAGCCTAAGCTGCAAACGCCTCCGTCCTCTCGCCCCTAAGCTCTCCGGCAGCCCTTCCTCCCCACCTTCTTCTTCCTCCGGCGTCACTTCCGCCACTTTCGACCTCAAAAGCTTCATAATACCCGACCAAACCGGTCCGACAAAATTTGAACACGAACGAGACCCTCCTCAAGTCAGTTACCTTATTGTACATTACAATTTTATTTACATCTTTCTGGGAGAAAATTACGTATACTTCATGTCATTTTATATTGTATTAAAATATTTTTCTTCAAAAAATAACGACAAAGTTAAAGTTTGACATTTATAACATATTGAGTGGTTCATATCATTTTATATTATATACAGTTAAAACTCTATAAATTATAATACTTAGAGTTATATATTTTACAAAATTTTATTAATTTATCAAGATTGTTAATTTTTATAGCTGTTATTTGGATTAAAATATCAATTTAGAGCTATACAATATTACTAATTACCGAGATGTTAATGTATAATTATTAGTTTATAAAGATTTAACGGTATTTGTCTTCTCTATCAATATATATATACTTGATTCCTATCTAATGTATATATAATGTGGGAACAGGTGGAGACGCACCCGGGAGGAACACGGTGGAACCCGACTCAAGAACAAATAGGGATACTTGAGATGTTGTACAAAGGTGGAATGCGTACTCCTAACGCTCAACAGATCGAACATATCACATCTAAACTCGGCAAGTACGGTAAAATCGAAGGGAAGAATGTGTTTTATTGGTTTCAAAACCACAAAGCCCGTGAGAGACAAAAGCAGAAGAGGAACAATCTTATCAGCCTAAGTTTCCAAAGCAGTTTCACTACTACTACTGTCTCTAACCTGAGTGTAACAACCAAAACAAGAACATCATCGTCACTAGACATCAGGGTATATATATATATAATATTCAGAATAGTTTGAATAGTTATTATGGGGGTTTGTACTATGATTGATTAAATATTTTGTTTAATGTTTGTGTAGAGAGAATCAATGGTGGCAAAGGAAGAGTTAGTAGAAGAGAATGAGTACAAGAGGACATGTAGGAGCTGGGGATTTGAAAACTTGGAGATAGAGAGCAGACAAAACATAAATAGTAGTACTAAGGCTACTTTTAATAAAATCATTGACAATGTAACCCTTGAGCTATTCCCTTTGCACCCTGAAGGTAGATGAAGATGAGGCAGAAAAATGTGGAATTCTTATGTAGATCTGGTTTAGGTTCAGACGAAGCATGGTACCTAGAAATTAAAGGAAAAAAATAAGTTTCTGAAACTAGAGAATCTACTTAAGAATTCCCTTATTAATCTGCAAGTTTTATGTATCATGTGTAGATTCTTTTGAAATGTATTCTTAATGATGAATGCCTAGTTCAGGTAATCTCTATTAGTTTTTGTTCTTAACAAATTCAGTCGTGATTAGTTTTACTCTCTTCTGATACGTCCTCTACGTATTCCACTAGATCCGCTGGTATGTAGGAACGTTTCATTTAGAGAAGATTCTATTAAAAAAAAAGACATTTGATGTTGTTAAAATAAAATCTAAATCATACGTATACAAGTTATAAATGGAAAATTAGCATTTCCAATATAAAGTTGGTAGACCTAGTACTTCTATAAACAAACTTTAAAATCGACAAACTTTTTGTAATGTTTTTATTTTGACTCAAGAACATATAGTATATTTTTTTTAATTATAAAATATTAAAACTTTTGTAAAAACAGAACCCATTGACATTTATGCAAAATTCTATATTCACACGCAACTTTTACTTTTGATAAAAAAATTTGAAAATAATATATAACAAGAGTATAAATGTTCTTAAGAAGTTGGTATTTCCAAATTCCAATAATAATTTTGGGATGTGTACATGGACGTTGATAGGCAATCATGTTTGTAAGTTGTGGTGTGTATATGGTTAGTTGTTTGTCTGATGCTTTATTGACTCTCGCGATTGGTTTTTTGTATTTTGGTTGAAACAAAGAGAGAATTTTGCTTTTTAGGTTAAAAGTTAAAATGGCATTATTTGAGACACACTCACTGAAGTCCATGCACTCGCTTTCTCGCTACATTGCATGCTAGCTAGCTTTTTTATAAATACACATATACATATATATATATATATTGTATATTTCCGCACTGAATTATTGTACTGACAATGAATTTTTACATCTTTCTTTGTTTTCCTTTTAAAAGTATTTTCCAAATCTGAACCAGTTAGAATGTATTTTCTATGTTTGTCTAACGTGTATAAATAACAGAATGTGTAAATTTATTTATGTTTATAACCAGTTATAATGTATTTTATAATTTAAACAGACACATTTCCGGTAGACCATAGATTTAATAATCAAATTACGGAATAAGTTTAGTGTATATTTTCCGGTAATCATATTCTCAAATGATTAATTACCATGTATTAATGAATTGGTGCCAGTGGGGTATGACGTTCCTTCCATTTCTTATAATTTGGGAGGGGAGCAAGATTTAAATTTAGAAATAAAGAAATTTAGTCATTTTGTAATGGGACCATAAAGATCTTTCAATAATTCATTGTGTCTCTGTTATCAGTTCTCAAGTGTGTGAAGAAAAAGATAAGAGAAAAGTCGAAAATAAATTCCAAGAAAATAAAAATCAGTTGTAAATCATAGGCATTTCTAAATGAGTTATTGGCCAGCATGCCTTGCGGCTTGCGCAGGCAGATGTTCTGTGGTTGGCAATAAACGGGCTTCGTGGGCTATAGAACCACATGCTACATATAAATATATATCATCTTTCATTTAAACTCCTATAGATTTGTTTTAAAAAGGTTTTTTGATATCTAAAGTTTAAACTAACACATATATCAATCATGTTAATTATAATTTATTTTGACACGTATCGAAATTTTTTGAAAATAAGCAATAAAATATATGTTCATAATCAAATTATAATAACGTTACAAAAGTTAATTTATTCACGTGGAAAATAAAATTATGTAAAAAACTATATTTTTAACTAAAAACCTTTTTTACTTCTTTCTTAAAATTATTTGAAGATATATCACTTACAATAAAATTTTAATTTTTTTTGTTTAAATAGAAATTACTTTGACAGGTCCTAATCTAGTGTATTATATTTATTAGTCTATATTATAAACTAGTTCTCTAATATTTTTCTTAGACTTATTCATTTTGAGACAGAAATCTTCATCTCCCATATCCATCAAAAAATCTTTCCCCCTGTAACCGATGCCTTTTATACAATTACATGTTTTAAATTAATTATTTTAATCTAACGGATAAACGATTGATTAAGAGATTAGAACATGATATATGCATAGAGATTTTACCAATTCAATCAATGTTTTAGATTATTTTTAATCTCATTTCTATCTTCAGAAAATAGTATAAAGAGAATTACAAATTAATTATCATTGTATCCAAAAAATTATTTCCTTATTCATACATCCAAATAATCACCTACCTAATAAGAATTAATAAATATAGAGATTAAATAAATATTACCAACGAATGATTTCACCAAAAAGTTTGGAAACCCAATCAATCACATAAAGAATGAAAACAACCCTTTTTGGTTTCTTCATTGGTGGAGTCAGAAAGTTTTACAAACTCGGACTCTTTGAAAGAGATGTTGGTAGTCACACAAAATAGATTCTTCTACCATCTAGAAAAGAAGTTGTCTTCATGCCATCTTCGAACAACCCTGAAATTGAGAAATTTTTAATAAGAATCATAAACCATCATTACCCAGACACCAAAACTGAGGAATTGAGAACTGGTGATAATAGCCAGATTCAGTTATGAAAAAATTGTTAATAAGAAATTAGTGGAGTTAGACAGGTATTTGGAACGGGAGATGAGTAAGAAGAAGCTTCAGTGTAGATTTCATCAGTGAAATCATTCATTGGTAACAATTATTTGTTTTTGGTAATTTTTATTTTTATTAGGTAGGTGATTGTTTGGATGTACATTAAGGATATAAATGTTTGGCTAGAATGATACCTCATTTGTACTTCTCTTTATACTAATAATTTTGGTCCTTTTTCTAACATGACTTTGAAGCATTGCCCAAATGTTTTAACTGACATGGGACTTTGAACAAACTCTTTCTTTATCAATTGATTAATTTCCGTCCATTTTTTTTAATTCGAATCACAATATATGCAAAAAAATCAAACAATTTATTAATTATATGTATTATATAATAATTCAAAATAATTTGAAAAAAATCAAACAAAGGAGAATCACAATTCATATTATTAAATCATGATATCAGATAAGAAAATCATTATGTTTGGTTGTAAAACTTTTAGAGAATTAATTTCTTATATATTGTTATTTTAAAATAAAAATAAATAAAGAAACTAAAGATGGGATTTTTGGATTAATAACCCATTTGTACTTCAATTTTAAGAGTATAAAGATAACTTGCAGAATTTATTGTAATTAATAAAATTAAGTTTTACGATTATTTTATTTGTCAAAATTAAATTATAAGATTATAAATTTTATCTTTATTATTTTAATAATATAAGGATATCATATTGCTTTTCTATTTTATTTTTGATAAAGGGTATTCAATATAAAGTCAGGTGGAAGTGTTTACAACATGAAAATATTACATAAGATCAACAATAAAAGGGGGAAAATCAAATGATGCTAAAAGGGTATCTGGTAAGTTCTATGAGCTTCCAACTCAAAATCAAATGACAATGAGTGTATTAACTCATATACCTTATATATTAGTGTTGTTTCATTTATCTGATATGAGATCCTAACACGTCCTCTCGAGATGATGGTTCTTACCATCTCATCTCGAAACGAGTCCCACTTTAGGACTGGTCATAAACTTTTTTGGGTTACCATATTTGGGTCAATGAGGCTTTGATACTATGTTAAGTTTTATGGGCTTCCAACTCAAAAACAATTGGTAATGAATGGATTTACTCATATCATTATTAATCTTTTCATTTATTCGATGTGGGATCTTAACATAATCCACTCAATGTTAAAGAACAATAAGATCTCGAGATGCCGTGGAATAACATACCAAACGACGAACTACAATCATTCTCACTCATACACTAAGAAAATCCATATTTGAAGATGGGAACATTAAGGATCAAATACCAACGGTTCTGTTCTGAATTGGTGCATATTAAGAGATTTATTAGAAGATTATAAAGCTATAGAATCATCCAGAAGCTGTGAAGCTGTTAAGATACAAAAGTCCACGAGTTTCCCCTTTTTGGCCTAATCATTCATCACCAACGTCTGGTTTATCAGATCCGAGACATCTCTACATTTATGAGTGGTTTATTTAGTTTCTTTTCTATCCTTTTAGAACGTTAAATTAGATGTAATTGAGCCTATGCAAACCTCACTCATTCCATTGTACTAATCACCAATCATTAAGAAATTTATCAAGTATTATTCAGTTATAAAAGTCTTGTTTTTTTGTGTTGTTCATTATAGTCTTGCTCTTGTTTTTTTTGTCTTTAGAGGAGACACGTGGAACTTGTTTCCATAAGAGATACGCCCATATTCTTATGTGATATTGATGATACCAATTTAATTATAGTAATAGGCTATCCAAATTTGCTGGAAGCAATAGTAAATAAATGGAAGAAAATTTTTAATCGATTTGCTACCAAAATATTTATATATCTTCTACTATTTTCCTACCAAGAGTTTGGCAGAAAAATTATTTTCATTAATTAGAAAATTAATTTAAATTTTATGCAATAATCATTAATCCTTGATCGTAGTCACATATATATATATATGTATAATCTAATTAGTTTCTAAAAATAACATAAATAACTTTTTCGTATGTGTAGCAAGATTTTGCTAAAAGATTTAGGAAACTACCGATAATTTTGTATCACTTTGATTTTTTCAAAAAGATTATAAATTTAAGGTAGAAAAATATTCCTATAAAAAATTTTGTCAGAAATTATGTAGGAATGCATAATGTTTTCTCGTAGTAATTATATGAATCGAATAAAAAACCTAAAGCTTTAGAGAAACATTCTGATATAAGATTGAAATCCACCAAACTTAAGATCACAAGATGATCTAGAGATTCCAAGCTTGAATGCGGAAGATAGTTGTTGATAGAGATAGAGATGGAGATTTGTTAATGATTCCAAAATTATACACGAAATAAGAAGCTTGAGTCCACAACTTCTTAATCCAAAAATTAATAGTGAAGTGATTCCTCAATCTGTTTAAGAACCAATAAAAGCAACTTGTGAAGGAAATTTATTATTTAAATTGTTCATAGTTCCCTCTGCAACGTATTTGACGTTCAATTTGCCCAGTCTTCCAAATGTAATGTATTTCATAAAATACAAACATACCACATATATTATCAAATACTCCTAGTTTGAAATTTGGTGTTCGAGCCAATGAATAGACATTCTTTATTTGTCTAAAGCTGGTAAATAAGTTATATTAATAATAAAAAAACTAGTGAATAAGGTGGTCTAGAATCTAGATTTGGAAAAGAGCCGAAATTTAGATAATTTTAAATATTTTCTTATAGAGGTTTGAATCGAACAGATATAAATTTAATTTTAAGGATTTTGAGCCCTTCACGATTTTTATGGATAATAATTACTTGATCCAGATCTTGACAAAAATTGGATAGTACATATATATAATGTCTAAAAAACTTGGGTTTCTTGACATAATAGTCCAATCATTAATTGATATCATTGGCTTTGGGTTATTTCAGTTAGTAACCAGATGTTTGAAGGACAAAACAATCTTTAGAATCAATATAAAATCATGTGCAGTGGCGGTGTTTTAAGGAAGTCTTATAAAAAAAAAAAAGGGTCTGGAGAGATTTTTATTTGATAATCTTTGAGAATCTCGTAAAAGACTCATATCAAATTTTATTAAAATATTAATATTTTCTGTTTGTGAGATTTAATGGTTTTCTTATCATTGTAGATGATCTAGAGACTAGAAAATGAAAGCATGACTAGATTACATTAAATACTTTTACAAAAATGTTACATTATATGCCCAAACTAAGTTATGAATGGCTTTAAAGTGTAAATGATTCGTACCAGCATGAGTAGTCGTTTAGGCCAAATAGTTTAGCCTCCCCTCCAAATCTGTGAGTATAAGAGTCAGAGTACTTGTGGAGTGGAATACGATGTTGTATGGGCTAAACTATTCATCATGTTGCTTGCTTATTCATTGGGAGGCTAACGTACTATTGAATCAAACAATTACAAATTGTGTCTTAATGCGAGTTATTTTATCCTGTAGCAAGTTCTGTCTTCTAGGAGTACTATTTCCAAGCTTTACAATCTACAAGAAGAAGAGAAGAAGACAAAGATCGAAGAAGGATATATAAGAATATGTAGAACTAGTCAAACTCAATGTTAACGTAACGAATTTGTAACCATTTTCATTTTTTATTTTCCATTAAAAAAAAAAAGATTAGGCTCAGTCTCACTTCTTTTTTTTTTTTTTTTTTTAAACATTTAGCCCATCTTTAGTTGCTTTGGACCGTTAATGTTACAAATTACACGACACACACCCCAAAACTCGTTTTGACCCGAATACAACAAGTCACACTTCTCCAGGCTCCAATTATATTTGTATAGTTAATCGAGGGTTAATTTAATATATTGTTTATAATCAACAAACAAATATATATATATATATATATTGTTTATTATATATATAAACATATATGAGTATATAATATTTAAATTCGAATGGTGATATATGGGCGACACTAGCATAAACCTATACACGTGATTTAAAACATCAAAATTGGAATATGGCCATCGAAAACGTGGCAATTTGACTTATATTAATTAGCAAATATGCTTTGTATTTTGGGTATATAGCAATTTATTAGGATATAAATAGAATAAAATAAATTTCGGTCATTCCTCACTAAATTACTTTCATAACTTTAAATACAAAATAATTAAAAACAGAAAATAACAATGAATACAAATTTAAAATTTCTTGGAACCAAAAACTTGGAAAAGATGACGTGGATCGATCCGAAAAATAAATAAAACGAAACACCATAAAATTAAGTAAAAGAGACGTGAATGCATTAAATAAGAGAATTAATAATAACTCGATCAGTCCAATACACATGAAAATTTCGAAATGCAGAAAGTAACCTAAAAAGCCTATCTACATTAGACATCACTGACATTCTCATCTTCTGGACAACAAGCCCAGAAGACAAAAACATAAAGTTAAATACCAAAAGTAAAAAAAAAAACAAAAACAATGAACTAAAAGGAAAATTATTAATCAAAGAAACAAAGAGAAAGATTTTTCCCATATTCATATTCATCATCATGACAACATTAGTGCTAATAATGCTGATTACTTAAACTTAATTAACCAAAAAACTTAACGTGTAGAAGCAGTCATGAGATTCAAACCAAGATCAGACTTATCCAACACAAGTCGAGTTTTGCTACTTTGATCTGAGAAATGATGTGATCTCTTCTTCGATGAAGCCAACGAAACTCCAAAAAGCTTAGTCTTCCTCACATTACTCTCATGATTAGTCTCATCTTCAAGAACTGTAATAGAGCTTTGTGAAGTTGGAGGAGACGAGTTCAAAGCATGAAGATTAGTGGCAGTGGCAGTATTGTAATAATCAAGAACTTGAGGTTGTTGTTGTTGTTGTTGTTTCTGGAGATATGAAGAGAGATAAGAGTTACTTGGAGCAACAGGCTTGACATGATTCTGAACAAAGTAGATAATGTCGTTGTAGAGTTTCTTCATGTGAGCTAGTTCCGACATTAACATTGTATTGTTCCGTCTTAATCTCTCGTTGTCTTCAGTTAATGCGTTTACTTGCGCCGCCGCGTCAATGGTGTTTTGTGGTGGGATTATTACTCTTGGTCTTGACGGTGGCGAGTCACACCAGTAATGGTCTTCTTCTGGTGAAGTGACACGTGGTGGTGGTGGTAAAGAGAAGAATGTGCCGCCGGAGAATGGAATCTGCGGCGGAGCATGGTGGTGAGTTATGAATGGAGAGTGTTGTTGTGGTACCATTTGAGATGTTTTACGACGGTGGATTTCGCAGAGTAGATGTTTTTCTCCTCTTTTGAAAAACTCGTTTGCGAACTCCCATCGATCTGGTACAATCTTTCTGAAACCCTAACAAAATCAAAGAATCACAAAGTTAGATAATATCACAAAGAAGAAGACTTAAAACCTCAAAAACCCAAATAAAAAAAAAAACTCATTTTTATTCGGTTTTGTGTATAAAATCAGATTTTTTTTAAAAAAAAAGGGTAATCACTAATCACACAGTTAACCATATAATAGTGTAATTTGGATTTATCCAAGAAAAAACAAGACTAGAATCTCCACTTTTAAGCATAAAAATCATATTTTTAGAAAAATATTAGAATGTATTCTATATCAATCTGAATCTTTTCATAAAACATTGGGTGTAAACAAACCCATTTGGTTTCTCGAATAAATAAACAAAAGTCCCAAAAACCCAAATCATTTTTCTAATAAAAATCGTATCTTTAAAAAGAGAAGAGAAGTTTCTAAACATACATAAGTATTGAGCTGACGAACGAAGCTAGAGAAGTTGTTATGTTTAAAGTAATTAGGCAAAAGGTCACGAGCAAACTCCGGTGGACGCCAAACGACGAAAGTTGTGTCATCATCGCCCCAAGAAACGACATGATCCGTCGCAGGATCATCAACAAGCTGATAAGTCTTAGTCAAGAACGGTGCTGGAACAGCTTTGCCTTGACCTTCAACCATCAGTTGTATTCTTTCTCCACCACCACCACTACCACCGTAACCTCCGTAGCTATTCTCAACCATCCTCGCCATTAGAGAGTTCAAGAGAGAGAGATGAATTGTGTTTGTTTTGTATCAGTGGGGTTGGGATAAAAATGGTAGTCTAGTACTGAGTAGTGAGTGAGTACTTATTTGTTTTTTTTTGGTTTTGTAAATTTTTTTTTTGAGTTTTTTTTTTTTTTTGGAGATTGTACGTGTGTGTATCTGTCTTCATGTGTAACTACTATTAATTAGTCTGCTTTTTATGGATTTTATTTTTTTCTCCTGGTTTATATGAAATTGGAATACATGTGTGGTCTACTTTTGCATTCCTATACAAAAATAGTGTTGGTTTAAAATTTGAGGTGAATAATATATATAAGTTGAAAATAAGTGTGTGTCTAAGAAATGTAAAATGATTTAAAATGATCATCAAATGATTAAGCTTTTAAATGGTCATGGGTGTAATTGAGTAGACTTATTGACTCGTACGAGAGAGATTTTACGTGAATGATTTTTAACTTTTTTTTAACAGAATGTTACACCAATATTGTCGTACTTTTCTTTACGTTTACGTTTGTTAATTAGTTTACTTTTTTTTTATTGTGGGATTGATGTTTTCTTATAATTATAATTTAAAACTTATAAATAAAAGTATGTAAAATGGCGCAAATGGAACATTTACATTGTTGAATTTGCAACCTGTTCAATTAAAATGCAACCTGTTGAATTTGCAACATGTTACATGTAATATATATATATATATACAATCGAAACATTAAAATGTTTAGGTTCTGTTCTTAAAAGAATAGAAATAACTTAAACATGTAAACGTAAAACAATAACCATATCCCTTCGATTATGCGAATCTCAAGTAAATAAAGGCTTTGTTAGAATTCAAACCTTTTCTTGAACTAACATATCAAGCTATATTTTAACAAAAATCAAAAGTCCAAGATCAAAATGAAAAGGCAGTAAATTTCAAAAGTATAAGTGAAAATGTAAATAAGAATTTGGAAGTTAGCAACCTCGATTAATGAGAAAATGTAGGGGAATATGTGTCTGAGTGTCTGAAATTAAAAATAAGAAAAGAAAATGAAAAAGAGGCTTTCAAGGCAAACCCGTGACTCCTTCTTCCTTCTTTCTTTTCTGACACTACGATCCCTTCACCTCACCCACCACTTCCTTCTCTTACTTTCTTAAACAATCATTTTTTTTTTCTTTTTTTCTAATTCTTACAAAGTTAATATTTACCAATTTATGAAAGTATATAATTCTATTATTCTGATTTAGTTTTGAATATTGGTCAACACTTTTTCTATAAGTGGTTTCTTCTCTGTTCTTCTTTACTGCAACTTATTGTTATTACTGGAAACTTTCTTCTTTGTTTCTTCTACTCACAACAATCTGTTTTTCACTTTCTTCTATTCCATCATTTATATATATATATGTATGTACATTTCTTTTACCTTCTTTTATATTTAAATATAGAGTGTTCTTGTGGATATGTGTAAAACATACACATACATGCTATTTATAGATCATTAGATACATAACTAGTTGATAATAAAAAAATACATAATTATTCATGGGTGATACAAAATAATATGCATTCTTAGGTAGATAACTTTCATAGGCAATTTAAAATGAGTTTATTTGCTAATTATGGGAAATATTTACAAAACAAAACAGTGAAATATTTTTTAATTAGTTCATGTATTATGCTGCACTTGCTATATAAGAAAAAGTGTGATATAATGTAAAATATCATTTCATTAGATAAAATATCAATAATATATTTGATGAATTAAATCCATGTTATTTAAAAAAAACGCGTGATAAGTTATGCAATTTACTTACAAAAATATCAACATCTTTGTTTTGTTAATATTTAATATAGTGTGGTAGTTTATTGTAATTACCGTTTAAAAACCATAAGAGATCCTTCATCTTTCTAGATCTTGCAAAGTGTAGCTTTAATTATTGAAAAAATCTGACTAATAGATTCATGTGAAAATCATAAATTATGCAATATTAACTAAAAGTAGGTCATGTGTATATCCTCTTTTTCCTTTAATATCATAGGTCATGTGTATATCACATGAGGCTCTGCTTCTCCTCGGGCAACTAGACTAGTTTCTCTCCTTCATATTATATGAAATACCGATTACGAGTAAATAATAAATAAACTTGCATTCCTTACAAATGTCATATTCACATCCGAGTTTATCAGTTAAAAAATTTCCCATAAATTTATTTAGTTTGTAGAGATAAAAATACAAAAAATATCATAATTATATTTTCAAGTAAAACAGTCCTTTACATTTAAAAGTTGTGCTTTTAAGAGATTCATTTTCCTAGATTTGTAGGCATCGAAGGAAAAACTTAGAAAAGAAAAAGAAAAGTTCCCTCAAAATCAACACATGAAGAGAAATAAACTCTGATTCTTCACAGAAAATGACTGTAAAAACATTGTATATGAAATATAAAATATAAAATCGTGTAAAATTAAAGAAGGAAAGATAGAATGTGCTTAAATATCACCTCATTGGAAATAATATACGAGTTGGTAACAATCCATAGCGATTTAATAACAATCCGTAAAAGGAAATTTATATGAAATTAGATAAAAAGAAGATAGATTTAGACCGATGAATGTAAACCGTTCAATAAAATATATATGAGTTTAATCATATTGAGAAAAAGTTCAAGAATACTGAATTATATTTTTTTCTCCTAAAGTTAGACTACTATATTATTGTCGCCTCCTTTTGTATAACTCAGGAAAAATGGAAATATATGTTTATTTAGTTGAAATAATTAGAATGGAAAATACAAAATAGAATTCAAGTACTTTTAGAGGAACCTGTAAAATGTCTCTTTTTCTTTTATTTATCCCATAAAATGTTAAATTATCCCAATAATACTGTCAGTTGATCTAGTACGTAACTAAGACAAAAATGAATATATTTTAAGGGAAAAATACAAGCTTAAAGTAATAGGTTTATCCTTGTATTTATCCTATCACTTTCCATTTTTTTCTCATTGATAGCTCTTATATAAAAGAACTTTGAAACCCTATATATAGCCCGTGATATTAATGAAATTTGATATTAGATATAAATATTAAAAGGAGTCTGTAGCTACAATATACTACTTGATCAATTATGTATTAATCTATACAAAGTACAAACAAATGAAAAGAGAGAATCTCGAAGTATGAGACTCTCCTTTTTAGTTGCTACATCCTACTCTTCTATTTTGTACCATTATTTTTGTTCTGAACCCATCAGACTACCATAAACAATATAAATATTTGATTCCTGATCAGTTCAATGAATTTAACTATTTAAATATATGTCAATATCTTAAGTATTAAAACATAGGGTATATACTTGCTTCTGTGTAATTATTTATTTGGTTATTTTGTTTTCTAGATTCTCAAGAAGAAAGATTGTGGTTTCCAATGGACAATCAAACATACTCCAAACTCTTGTAGAGAACTATTCTTCTCTTCGAGCCCTTTCATGATTTCGAGATTGGGGTTCACATATAATATGTAATCATTTTGTTCATTATTCAACCTTTAAAGGATATGGTCCTTATTTTTATATTACTGAATAGACCTAGCTAGCGTATTGGTGACCAAAATTTAACCAGCATAGTACGTATAATAGATATTTTACCATTTTGATTTGTTTTTTTTTTTGTCAATTTTACATTTTGATTTTGACTACTGTAGATGATAAAACAACTCGAGTAAAATTTTAAAATAATTATTCACATAAAACAGAAAACTCAAGTTATTAGTGTATTGTGCCACAGCTAACCAACCTTACAAAGGTTTTACGTTTGAGTACCGCATTAGCCGTATTACATGAATCTTACGTCATAATATTATTTTTGGTATAACAGTGAAAGATACCTTTGCAATTTTTTTGATGATCTTACAAACTTACAAATAAGACTTTTGGAGCTGATTACCAACAAAGAAGAGCATACATGGCGCGAGGCTTACAAGAGATATTAAACAAAAAAATGTGACGAAGATCTAATGGACAAGAAGGAATCGTTGGAAGTGATTTCTAAAGAGGAAATAAATAAAATATGGCATAGATACCTAGAATGGATCTAAGATCTATTCAAAGAATTCAAATATCAATAATGATTGTAACAGTTAATGAGTAAAGTATTACAGGAGTTGTTTTCTTTTAGTTTTGGTTAAATGCATTTCTTTCTTTGTTTTTTTCATTCACTATAATCTTTTTATTGATAAGATAAATCATCTTATGTTTTTGTTAATATTAAATAAAGGGGGAAAAAGTGGTGTCTTTATGAAATAAATTTAATTGACGATTAGACCTTTATAGATTATCGAAGAGAAGAACTTTAGAAGGTGGAGTCAAATCATATAATAGCGAAACACATGAACCAGAGAGTCATGTTTTTCTTCATAGAAAAAGTTATGTATACACAAGTCATGTTTACTCGTGTTAAAAACTTTCTATGTCATGAAGTCATGTATTATTTCGATTTCATTGTCTTGGAGAGTTTCAATCCATATAAAGATCATAGACACGTTCCTTTTGACTATTTCCTTGCTGCTCCATCAAAATATCTTCTTCAAAAACGCCACTCAAAAGTTGTCTTAACAGCCAAATGTTCCAATTCAAAACTCAATATGGGAGTCATAATAGCTTTTTATTTTCAATTAGAAGAAATAATGTCAATTAGCTAATTTTGACATTAAAATGGACGTAAAGGCATTTCATGACCAAAACACAAACCAAAACAAGTTGAATGATGTGTATATATGTGAGTGTGCGCATGACATGGGCTTAAATGGTGTTCCAAGAGCTAGAAGATTCTATTCTAATAAACTTCAAAAGTGAACTGAAGTTTGAACACCACTAATAGCTCTTTTCATCACATGACTTCTCTTCTTTCTTCTAAAAAACGAATATGTATATAAAAATAATTTCACATCCCTGATTTCAATATAAGAACGTGAAGGATAAAACAAAGAGAAAAATACAAATCGAATGGCGTGAAACTATAAGTCTAATTTAAACCCGAGACACGTGAATTTCCAAGAGAGACCACAGAACGAATAAGGATAAAAGGAAACATATGCAACCCAAAAGTTCTTTTTTAATTAATACGCATTTCTTTGTTTATTTACGCAAGATGTTAATATCGTTCTGTTTTTTTTCTCTGGATTTATATTTTCAGTTATTTATTTTATTTGATAAATATTTATTTATAGTTGTTTCTTTATACTTTTTAACTTTAAAATATGGAAAGAATCAAAATCTTGTGGTATATACGACAAGGTGGGTACCCCTACAAGGTTCTCTCTCGTGTCTCTTCTATTTGCTTTCTTCTTTTGTCTCATTCCAGAACATATTTCAGTGGCACGAGTTTACAAAACATTACTTAAATAGGTTCTTTAACAAAGTTAGTCTTATTTGTGCTATGTATCACCTAACATTCTAATTTAATTAGCTTCTTTCGTATATATATATATATACTTTTGATTTATGGATAATCCATACATATGATTTATGGATTTATCAAAACTAAAATTTCCTTGAAACTTTAAAATACGAAATAATAATGCGTCAATTGAGAATTTTAAAATTACGATCATTATTACAAGAGAGTTATTGGTATCAAAAGAGTCGAATCCATCGTTTGTGTTACTACTCGTGTATGAGTAAAGCGGCCTCAAAGTGAGCAAAAAAAAAAAATCTAATTCATCTTTCAAATTAACAACTTCAAAACTTTTTAGGATTATCCCTATGTAGATTTTTTTCTTGCATGAAATCGTATTGTAAAATTGTATACCAAAAAGAAAAAAAATGAATCGTATAAATAATATTTTATATACGTACGTATAGCCTAGTCTAACATGAGGTAAAAGACGCACAAAGGGTCTAAGACTCATCAGCACAGCTATCTAAACTTTTGGCTCCAACTTCCAGGTAACAACGTAGCAAATTTGTATATAACTATATATTGCACATGTATATCGAACAATATATATTAGACCATTATTCATTGTTGTCATATCAAGTAATATTCATCCAGTTGGCACAAGATTAACTAGAATTGGTTTGATATTGCAATATGCGAATAAAATTTGAAATATATAAAGAAAATGTGATAGAGTTAAGAGGAGCTAGAGATTGGGTCAACTAAATGAGGTCAAAGGAAAATCGAAAAAGACAGCAAAATAGAGATAAATGTAGGAAGAAGAAGAAGAAGAAGAAGAAGTGGTCAGTCACGAGAGACTTGTTAAATTGGTTTCACGAGAAAACGATTCTCTGTGTTTATCTAAAGACAATGACGTCTTCTTCTTCGTTTTGTCTTTGCCTTACTTTCATCATTTATTATTTTCCATTTTGTTTGTAAACAGTAAACATTAACTGTAACGTACTTATCTACATGCATGTGTTCCTGTCTACTTTTATTAAATATGTACGTAAAGAGTATATATTAGTCTAAGATTAATAGATACACATTTAATATCACAAAATGTAAAAAATATATTTATTTCGTTCCCAAAATATATATATTTAAAGTCTCATAAGGCAATTTGAAGTCTAATATTTGAAGCTAAATTTGAAGTCTCATATTTGATAGACGGACATGGTTAGGAATAAATTTTCATATGGCAATAAAACACTGAACTATTTTTCAAAAAGGAAAAAAACAGATATTGCTATTTAAAAGAAAAATAAAGATTGATTCTAAAAAAGAAAAAGAAGATGGCGAGATTGGAGTTGGACCATTCTGCAAAAATAAAGATGAAAAGGAATACATTATGCTTAATTGGGTCAGATAAGTTTGAAGGAATCTCTTAGTGGATTTTTATATAAGATGGAATGTCTCTTTCCATGCAAAAATGAGAAAAAGGCTCTCTTTTATTCCTTCATACAAAAAAGACATCCAATAATCCAATTTTTTCCTTTGGTCTTTTCATATATTCTTTTCACTCTAAATTATTGTAGCCTCTTTTTTCGTAGGCCCATGCATAATTCTATCTATATTCAATATACGTATATGTAAACGTTCCCACTTTAGACCATGGGAAATTTTATTATAGATCTAGAGCATAGTTAGAACTACATTTCCATTAAACTTAATCGGTTCAAATTATTTTATTCTTAACGAATTCTTAATAAACATTTCGGATATAAATATCTCATATGTAGATGCGGGACTATGTGTCACACTCAATCAACGCTTACTCATTAGTTAAAATTATTGTTGCTATGACTATTGGTTGTTAGTTGTAACACGTTTACTTTGTTTATTTCGTTTATTTTGGGGTTCTCCTAAATGAGTTCAACAAAGTGAAATGGAGTTGTTTAGGGTTATCATAAAATCGCAGGATGATTTTAGTTAGATGAACACATTTAAGAGTTTGAAAATAAGTAAATGTGCGTACTAAAATTTGATAAAATGGGTTTTTGAAAATTTTAGTTTTTTCTTGGTATGTTAAACAAAAAAGCGAGATGGATATTTTTTTTCTTCTAAAAAAGGGAATCGAAGAGGAACAGCAGCTTTATAAAGTAGAAACTGTAAAAGAATGATTGAAGTGCAAATGAGAAAGTTGTCTTTAATTTTGAGCTATCATTCAACTCAACTACTTTTCTTTTCTTTTCTTTTCTTCTCTTTTATTTTCTTCATGCCATATACTGCATTAGGTAGATTAGATTCATGTGTATGAATATAGATAATGGTATATCCAATTAGATAGTTTGAATTTAAATTCTGCAAATCAAGTATTCGTTTTCGTTTTCGTTTTTCAACTTTACTCTCCGTGAAGAGTGAAATGGAGTTAAATGGTGATGTTGCAACAAATTTTGGTGTTACCAGCTCTAGTTTTGTTTCTTTCGAATTTATTTAACTGAAATTATATAATGGATAGACATATAATGTTTTCATGAAGACAAAACAACCGGTTTATCATATGGTTACAAACTTTAAGGTGAGGAAATTAATTTTTTTTTTTGATGATGTTTTTGATTTTGGTTTTTTTTTTTGTAGATTATTTCATGATTGTATAAAATAATAATTAGAAAATTAAATTTTGTTGTCAGTTCAAATGTTGCAATGCTATGAAAAGTGGCAAACACTTATTTTTCATCCAACTTTTATATTTCACGTTGTTATTTATTAAATATTCTTTTGAAAGATTTTATGATGAGAAAACTATCTCATGCTTTAAAAAGTATTACGAAAAGCTAGTTTCGGTCCTACAAAAAAGATTATGGATCTTAAGTCCTCTTGTTGACAAACACCTATCTTTGAAGATAGTTTAATAGGTTTTGTGTGATCTGGATTTTTAGATTTTTTATTTTTTTTTAGATTTGGTTGATGGGCATCTTGATTTTTATGGTTCGATTTTCTAATGAAAAAGCAAATTTCTCTTTTACAGATCCCTTTTCTCATTGTCGTCACTTTGTAAGGCATGATTAGGTGAAACTTCACTAATAATCATCTCTCGACACTTTACCAATAAAGCAAATTTACTTAACAATATATATATATATATATATATATATATATTGTAACTAGTTATTAATTGACAAATAAAATAAAATAATCACTTTTCAATTTGTGAAAATTCTCTTCTGATGTCATTCTCTATAATATTAAATAACAAGTAAAAAAAACTAAAACCATCATGTATGCTGTAAAAATTTACATTCCATAGCATCAATTTAATAGTTGAATATATTTTAACTATCTGTACAGATTACATTTTCGGAATTTATGGTAAATGTTCCATAAAATTATAATAATATTTTCCTATTATATATGTATATATTATTTAATTATATGACACATTTTTCTTAATACCAAATTAAATTTAAATTTAAACTAAATAAATATTTTTTCAAAATCTATTTTCCTATACTTTTAAAAACGAATCCCTTTAGACCCATAAATGTCTTTTAAAAAAAATCCACTAGAAACATTTACGAGTGGGCAAAGAAATTTGAAATCGCAGTAAGAATCTCAAACTCTGCCACATAAAAAAACTTTAATTTTTTTTAGTGCACATTTTGCAACTGGTAGGATGTTTTATAAAATTTCTCCGACGCTCAAGTCATCATCCTAATTTAAATGTAAAAAAAAACACATGAACTGGTTTTTTAAAAGTTTTTGAAAAAAAGATCACATGAATTGTTAAAACTTAACAAGAAAAGAATAAAAAAAAAACTTAAACACTAGAAGAAAGATAGAATTTTGCAAGAGTAAACAATGATTTGTGTTTAACCCCATTAAAAAAAAAACTAATGAGCTGTGCATTTTCATACTCAAATTATTGCTTTCAGCTCGTTCCTTAATTGACTAACATTAAATGGCTAAAACATACAAACAACGTTACTCAAACAGTTAACAGACTAAGCTGATAGTACAAAGTCTACAGCCACATTAGAGTAAATTATCATATAATCTGTCACGTTATTATTTAAAAAGATGAAAAGAAAACATGAACCGAATGTTTTGAATTACTAAAAACATTTGAGAGATCCCTAGATTCCCGAAAAATGAATTCCTAGAAACACCAAATGCAGATGGTTATTTGCATAGTCTGTATATATACTTGTCATTTGATATAATTAATCATAGTATATGAAGTTTCTCTTGTTATATCGACTGAATAATTATATGATTGTAGATAGCCTAATTAGTTACACAAAATCTGGGATTATTAACTATAAAAAAAATTCTACTCTAACAATAGTTACACTAAATATTGTAACAGAAGCTGATATTGCCACAGTAAACTGGAGTTGCAGTTTTTAATTGGAAGTCAAGTTAAGTAGAAGATTTCTAATCCGATTTTTTTTTTTTTTTTTTTGAAACTGCATTAGCCATGCCTCTCTATATTTAGTTTCTACACTTGAATGAGAGACAATTTGTTATCTTTTGGACGACTATATATGATACCAAATTGCCTCCTAATTAAGCATAAGTGGAATTCATTATTATGTGTTAGTTTTGATGATTTTTTCCTCATTTTATTTGGGTCTACCCTCTCAACCATAAAAATGAGATCTTCAAAAATTCTTAGATTTTGCTTCTTATGTCAAAATTAACTAAATTTCAATATCAAATCAAACAGTTCTGGTTTGACAATAGAGGTGAATACACTAATTCACAGCTTTGAATTACTTTGATAGTAATGGGAAAATTGTTTTATATTCATGTCCGTATATATTCCAAGAGAATAGGTAATCAGAAATAATGATTAGAACTATGAACAAATCCATCAGAATATTGGTCTTTCAACCTCATCTTTCACCAACCTATTGGGCTGAGGCCCTTCACATTTCAGATCATCTTCTTAACATCTTATCCTCTTCTTCAATTCATAGTAAAAGCACATTTTGCCTTTCTATACAACAAAAACCCCACTTATGAATATTTATTATGTGTATTTGGTTGCTTATGTTTTCCTAACCTAACAGATCAATGACACATAACCTTTCACCTCAATCTACACATTAACTCTTTCTCGGTTACCCCATTCAACATAGAGAACATCGATGTTTTGATGATCTCAAAACCAAAAAAAAAAAATCATAAATTCTAGACATGATGTATTCAATATATCCACATTTTGGATATTACTAATGAATCGTCCTCAATGTTTCAAGAAATTCTTCAATCTCCGTTGTCTTCAATCAATCTCCAACTTCACCTCCATATGAGACTTAACAATATGAGATTACACCTCTTGCTCCTATTCCTCACACAGCACTCTACCACAACCAGAAGCAGAGACGGAATCCACAAACTCAAAAAGGTTATTTCACTTTGTTCCTTTGTAGACTCTTCATTTATTGTTAACCACTTAAAAACTTGCTCATATACCATGATAGTCTCTATAGTTTCTCTTGTTATTCATAAAGTGATTACATGTTTATAAATACCTTAATTAACTATACAAAATCAGGGCCATAGATTACTTACTACACTAAAACCTCTATAAATTAATAATGATGGACTTTGATATTTTATTAATTTCAATTGGTTTACCATTTAAAATTTTATAATAAATGTTTTGAAAATTTGAGTTGACATATTTTGATGTAAAAAACTATTAATGTTTTGGATGCCATAAGTTTGTAGTTTGGAATTGAATATTTAATATTTAGAAAATTAATAATAAAATTTGAAGATAAATATCAAAAGGTACGATGAATTTACATATACAAATGACAAGTCCAAATTCAAATTTGTGAGTAATGACATCACATTTTCTATTTCAACAACCTAGAAGACTATAAAAATAAAAATGATACATATATATTCAGAAGTTGAAAACTTATAAAACTACAAGAAATTATTTTATTTTAATGACAAAGTTTTAGACGATACTAACAATTTGATAGTACGAAAAACAACACAACAATTGTTTGATACAACAAAATTTAAAGACCAACTCTAACAGTTTTTATAATTTTTAAACACACTAAGCCATGTATTAGTATATATATATATATTGTATGATTATTAATTTATGATATTGATGTATCTATATATTTACATACTATCTTATTATTTTATCAAATTTTGTTAGTTTTTATATTTGGTCCAACTCGAAACCATATAATTTTATTATTTATAATTTTATTAATTTATCGAGTATTAATTTATATACAAAATTCACACAAACAACTAAACAAGAGATAGCAAAAAAGAGATTTTGTAACAGAATATGGTATGTTATATTGATTGATCTTCCCAATGGTTGTAAGATATCTAACTCTTTCTTGTTATTTATTGTCACTTATGAAAGAGTGTTTGCATTACATAGTAACATGAAGCCCTAGTAGCAATTAACATTATCTATTGTATAAATACCATGTTTGCCAGGTCCTAAATACCAACAATTTTTTTTGTATATCTCTAATTAATTATATATATTTAACTAGATGGAAAATACTTTTCCATTGCATACATTCCCTTGTACATTGTTTGTTTTCTTCATTCATGTCCCTAATTAATTACTTTCAAAGTCATAAGCTTCCGATTTTGAAAGAGGTTTGTCATCACTTAGTTGTCCCTCACTGTGACCCTTCAATCATCATCAAATCAAATGGTTGATAATTAGTACTATATTAAGATTAAGGTCTTATTTTGATAGTGCACCAGAATTAAAATTTTGACCTTATATCAAGAGAAAGGAATCACATTTTATCATTTTTGTTCAGAAACTCTAGAACAAAATTCAATGGTTGAGAGAGATCATCAATCACTAAACTACACAAATGGATAATTCATTGGTTTATGATCTCTCAACCAATAAATTCTGTTTTTGAGTCTCTAAACAACAAGAATAATAAGATGTGATTCTCTTCTCTTATATACTATGAATTTTAATTCTGGTGCATTAACAGATTTCACACTCTTAACTTTGCTATTGTACTGATTCTCAACCCTTTGATGATGATGATCTAAGCAATGCCCTCCCTATTTCTAAATCAGATGGTTATGATTTTGGATGTAATTAGTTAGACAAATGAAAATTATGTGAATCCGGTTTAAGCTGACTAATCAGATAATCATAATATTAACAAACCCACACAAAAAAAAACAATCACAAAAGAGTTCATTCATTAACTAATTAGGCATTAGTTTTGGTCAAATCACATCACATGTATACTTCCATACCTAGAAACTTAGAAGACTGACACAAAGGACAAGAGCTAAGCTTCCTCTCACACTCCTTACACAAACACATATGCTTACATGGTAACAACAACATACACACTTCTCTCACTCCACAAAACCTACACATCATCATCGTCTTCGCATTGTTGTTGTTTCTGCCATTGAAACAAGAAGCTGTATCATCCACTTCACTATCTCCACACCCTTCAATGCTATCTCTTGGCCGAACTTGAGCTCGCTCAAGATTGTAGTTTAGTGCAGCAATCATGTTCTCATTGTACTTTGCACATTGTTTCCATGCTTCAGCTTCCATTGTTAGCTGTTCCAAACGTACCTCGAGTTCCTTGTTTTTTCGGTTTATCATCTCTAGCTCCTCGTCTTTCTCACGAAGTTTCTGAACAACTCTTTCCTCCACAAGTGATATGGTTTTATGTTGTCCCCTCTCAATCTCTTCGAGGATAGCATTCCGTAATTGATCCCCCTGTTAAAACATATAAACACGAAGAAACGCAAGAACCAAATCAATTCAGCAGATACAGAGTAACACAACTCCAATAACAACTCATCTATATGAAATCAGAAATACGGACAAACGAAAACCATATCGATTCATTAACCAAGAATCTAAGTAGCTTTGATCAAACACAACTTCAATAACAAAATGTGATAACAATATCAAACCAAAACCAGGTTTTAAACTTACCTGAATCTTAAGATATCGATCCATATCTGCGTCTTGACGCTGTAACTCAAGATCAATATCATCACCAACAAGAGATAACAAATTAGAACCATGAGAAGAAGCAATACGAACATTGTCAAGTGAAAGGCCTAATCCAGTAGATACAGAACGAGCTAGCCCAAAATCAATTGAAGAAATCTGAGAATTTTTCTCCAAAAAATCTTCTTCTTTTATTATCCTCTCACGTCTTGGTTCAACACTATAGTTCCAATCAAACTCAGCTCCATTAACACCATCAGAACCATCAATTTTCACAGTTGGTCCCGGTGCAAATCCAGCAACATGAACTGATCAACTCAACACAAAACAAAAATTCAATATTTTCTCAATTCACCAATCGAAGTTCTCAATTTTAACGAATTTTATTGATTTTTTTTTTCTCAATTCATCAATTAAAGTTCTAAATTTTACAAAAAAATTGAGATGAGATTGAAAATTACAAGGAGGAATATATGGAGAATGTTGAGATTGATCATGGAGATTTGTTGAGCTATCAAACCCTAATTCCGGTGAAATCTGGCCGTTGATTCCACAAAAGTTCCTGAAACGGATAAATTAGGGTTTTTGATTGTTGAAGATTTAAGGAAAATTTAGGGCTTTTTACTACGATACCTTAAAAGAGAGAAAGAGAAGAGATTTGTTACCTGAAATTCTTGGAGTTATCTAAGTGATGAGGAAGAGCCATTGATGAAATTGGGAGAGAGAGATGAAGAAGAGAAGAAGACGGAGAAGGTTTTTATGTTATTGGAAGCTCTTAAGTTTTTTTTTATTTACTGATCAGGTTCCTTATATCTTGTTTGCTTTATGTTTTTTGACTGTTGAAGTCTTGGTTAGTTTTACTCTTTTGTCCTATATTCTTGAAATTAATACTTTAGCCCAATATTTGTTCCAATTGGTAAAAAATGTTTGCGGCTATTAGGGGTGGACGTGGTCCGGATATCCAAGATTTTCAGGGTATTCAAACCTGGATCCGAAAAATTATAGATCCATCAATATCCGTGGATATTCGGATCCGTGAGAAATAAGTAAAATTCATAAAATAATAATATAAATTATTAAAATAAAAAATAAAAATAATTTTTAAAAATATTTTAAAACATTTTTACTTTGTAAAGTTTTTAAAATATCTAAAATTTTCGTTTAAAACTTATTTTTATTATATTTTAAGTAATTTTCTATATATTAAATAATATATATTTAAGTATTATACATATATTTTAAATAAAAATTATACATAAACATGGATCCGGATCAGATCCAGATATCCGAGGTTTCAAAATAAAATATCTGAATCTGACCACTTCGGATATCCTCTTTTCGGATCGCATTGGAGCGGATCTCGAATTGGATCTCGGATCTCGAGTAATTTGTCCAGACCTAGTGACATTTTGTATTTTGTAGTATTCTTTGTAATTGGTTGATTTACTTCAAATTAAATACTAAATAATAACTGTTTATAGAAAGGAAAGTTCTTAATAGATACACTTTTAAATATATTTTTAAATGGGATAGAGTCTTTAGCACTTAGAACGAATTAGACACTATTAAGTCGCATTTAGATTGTTGATAATCAGTGGCGAATCCAAAAAATAATTTTATCCGGGGCAAAGGGTATAAAATATTTAATCAGCATATACATCCGCCCATGTAAATAATAAATGATATGATATTTTTATTAATTAGTATGTTCAAGCTATATAGGTATGTCTAAAATCAATGTTTTTAGATTGGTTGAGATTTTCTCTAAATCTACAGGATATAAGGGTTGTACTCTTTTCTTTAAATTTATTGACCAAATCAACAATGAATAATACAATAATTCAAAAAAAAAATACTATTTATGATAAAATTTGAAAACCCTAAAATATTCTAGAAATTCTAAAATACTATAACTCTTATAATTAATTAAATAAAATATAATAATAAATATAGTTAGAAATAATTGAAATATCATGGTATATCACTTTTGTATTATATTCTTTATTTAATACACTTATATTTTTCAATAATTCTAGTTAATACACAAATATTTAATGTTTGTGAGTGCTTTTGTTTTTGATCTCCTTATTCTAAATATACACATTTAATTATTAATTGTAAAAGTAAAAACATTAATTAGTTAATTGATTTAAAAAATAAAAATATATACATAAAATCAAATTTTCAGAGAAAAAAAATCCTAAAAAATAATAATATTTTCTTATAAATATAAAGTATAACTTAACTTACTCCGGATTTCTACAAGATGAAAGAAGGGACTGTTTACACTTAAGTCAAGGCAACCTCATAAAAATTAATGCACTTTGTATGGCAAAATATCATCAGGATGATGTGTAAATTCTTGCCAACGCTTGATGAAAAGTGTATTTTTCTATTTATCTGGACAATTTATTTTGGCGGGCTAACAAGAATGGGATTGCGGATTCAATGACTCGGGTTTTTATTCTTGGATCCTCTGGTTCATTTGGAAAGCTTGAAATCTAAAGGTCTTTTGAGAACAAAGATATCATTTACTTGGAGACTCTCCGCATGGTAGAACAAGAAGCAGAATCCTTCCAAGTTGGAAATATCAGGAACCAAGTCTATTACTTAATTACGTACCAACCAGTAAAGACTATCATTGAACATGATGGGTCATGGTCGAACTCGGACCAGCTAAGTGGTTTGCATTCACACGTGAGAAGACGCTATTTTTGGGTTTAAAGAGCGTTAGACTATCGATGATTATTTGTATCATCAGCAAATTAAAATAAAATTTTGTTATAAACTAAAATTTTTGACTCATAAAACAATATTTTTGATATCATAATCACATGCACAACCGAAATGGTAAGGTTCTAACTCCTAAGTCAGAAATTGATGGTGTCCATATTCGTCTCTTTGTTATACCATGAAACCAAGTAAAACCAAAACTAATTTCTCTTTGAAATTTAGATGAGATTAATCTATCATCAAATTACAAATCAAATTACATTAATAAAAAGCAGCTAGAAAACGTCACGATTAAGAAATATTGGGGAGAAAGAAATTGCGTGAAAAAGATAATTTTTTTCTTTTAAGTACTTAACACTAATCTAGGGTTTTCAACTATAAAACCTAAAGACTTCCATAATGATGATTCTACTTAATTTATTTTTTCATGATATGGGCTTTGAATTAAAACCATTACCTTAGCTAGCGATTTATCATATATTGCCCAACAATAACGTCTTGATAGCCAATAAGAAAATATGGGAAAAAGAAACACCCTTTGAAATATTAATTAGGTATAATCCATGTTTTAAAACTCACTAAACGCTAGTCGTACGGTGAAAGTGGGTCTAACGCATATGAGATTAGTCAGGAAGTAAACGGAAATTAATCGAGAATTAGTTTTAGGTTATTTTAATATTTTAAAATATATTTATCCATTATATTAAACTTTTAAATAATATTGTTTTTAAAATTATAGTAAATACATGAAAATATAGTATTAATAATTTATTTTATGATTTTATTTATAATTTTAATATAATTTATTATAAAACATCACACATTCTCAATATAAATATCTGAATAAAAAATAAAATATTTTTATATTTAAAAATTTAAAAATAATTGGATTATATATGATTATGCGGAAAATAATCGAATTAGACGTGAATTAATCGGATTAGGCAGAGAGTAATCGGTTAACTGATTTCGAGAAATTAGTCATTAATCGAGATAACGAATATGTGCGCAAAATATAATGATTTTTAGAACATGTAGTATAATCAATGTTCAATAACTCCTTATACATGAATGCGAAGACGCTACTTGCCCCTAAGTTACTTGGATTAGTAGTTATAGAGTTTAAAATTTCTAAAGTTACTTGGATTAGTAGTTAAAGAGTTTAAAATTTCTAAATATCAACTATATTAAATATGTAATTATTAAATATATTAAACACATTAAAAATATTAGATATGTAAACATATTTAATAAATAATTTAGTATCTATGTTTTTATAAAAAAGTAAAGTTATGTCATTTAAAAAAATAAAATTTAAAACTATAAACATTTTCTGTATTTTATACTTTAAAGTTTTTAAATTATTTAATTTTATAATTTAAAATTTTTCAGTTATTTAATTTAATTATATTTTATTAATATATATGTTTAAATTAATAATTATATTCTAAAATGGCTAAATTGCTTCTCAAAGACGCTAGCTCACTGTTCGCTTAGCGCTTTGACATTGGATATAATAGACGTATAGTCATCATTTCATTAATTTAAAATTTCACACATTAAAAAAAAAACAAATAAATAAATAAAATGTGATTCGTCTAGTTCAGTGCAAGCGTACACATAAATATAAAATTATATATCTTTTCCAAAGACAAATATAAACCACTCAAAAGTAAATTAAAGCCACCGACAATACTTTATCTCATTCGGTCACCCACCACGCGCCTGCCCCGCCAACCCAAAATGCTGCCCGTTGAGCTGTAAAATCACGTTACTCTATACGACATCGTTTTAACCCTAAACATATATTTTTTTTCTTTTTTCTTCCCTTCGTTCGTTTCTTCAAACAGTAGTAACAGTGCAATTCTTAGTGATCAGTATATGCTTACTGAGAGTCTTGTGTTCAAAGTTGAAATCACACTCAATTTTCTTGTAGAATTTAGGCTGCACTAACTTCCCCAACACGTAAGCTCGTGATCGGACAATGAAGCTGAGCTTCATAGGCACCGGGGCAGGAGGTGGCGGTGGATCAGGTATAGGAACAGGAGTTCCTTTCTTCTTCTTTGGTTTTGGAACTGGAGCTGGAGGCGGTGGTGGAATCAATGTTGAACCACTTCCATATAATGGAATCTTTTCTCCGGTCACATGAACCACTACTGTACCTTGACTCTTCCTTGGCTGATAGAACTTCTTCATCTACATTTTTCATAATCAAACCCACATTAGCCATCATAACATAACCCATTTCATCTCATGACAATGATTAAAATAATGCGAAAAAACCAACATTAGCATTAATCATTCTACTATTAGTAATTTAGTATATAAGGGACAGACTAATCCAGCTCGGCTGATTCATATCTAGTGTTGTATCGTGTATATAAGAGATATATACCAATCTACTGATCCATATCTTTTATATATTAGTATTGGTCTTTTTATAAGTGTGTTGTATCGTGTATATAAGAGATATAAACGAATTCATATCTCTTATAAATTAGTGTTGTTTCGTCTGATTCATATATCTCTTATATTTTAGTGTTTCTAAATACGAACACATTTAACAGAACCAATAGATGTATTAGTGAATGATGAGAACTTACAGATCCAGAGCCAATTTTGATTTGAGAAAAAGTAAGATCAACAGGAGTTGAAGTGACATGAACACCAAAGAAAGTTCCAGTGTTACGATACAACATTCTCAAAGTCGCGTTCATAGTGATCATATCAGTCCCAACACCACCAGCATCTTGACCAGCTTGAACCTTAAGCGTCTCAAATGTTATACTCTACAAATCAAACACCACAGAAAAGAAAGAAAAAAACTCAAACACAGTTCAGATCTGACAAAACAATAATCAAATTCAGAAATCAAATTTCGAATTGAATTCTACATTTCAAGATCTGAATTGACTTAAAAATTCAAAGAACTACTAAAATTAGAGTAAGATTTTGAAGAATCGAACTAAAATTAAGCAAAACCGAATCACTAATTTTGAAAAATCAAGGAATCTTAAAAGATCTGCTAAAATTGAGCTCGAACTAATCCAAAATTGAAGCAGAAACACAAATTAACACATCTTAATTGACTTTAAAATCAAAGATCTGCTAAAATCGAGCTCGAACTAATCCAAAATTGAAGCAGAAACACAAATTTACAGACCTCAAAATCAAAGATCTGCTAAAATTGGAGTAAGAATTAGAAGAATCAAACTAAAAAGTAAGCAAAACTAACCTTAACAGTGATTTTAGGTTTCTGAGGTTTAGCAGCACCATAGAGAATCAAAGAGAAGAAACCAAAGAGAATAAAAAAACCAACAATAAAAGCCAAAACATAGCAACGACGAGGAACACCACCATCTCTATCACCATCATCTAACAAACCTTCTTCTTCAATCACAGCACACTCTTTCCACTGCTTCTCTCCGCCGTGACCTTTACGTTTTGAACCATCGTTAGGGTTGACTTTTCTAGATCCAGGCTTTAAAGAGCCTGAGAATCGACTAGATGATGATTCTCTTGAGTGATGTCCCATAGATGAATGAGAATGTGGTGGAGATCCCATCGGACTTAGCACCGGAGTAGAATGAAACGACGTTGCTGTTTTTTCTCCGTCGTGAGAGTCTCTTGATGGTGATTGAACGTAGTACACTGGTCGTCGTGGAGATCTCGTTGGTGATGATGCCGCAAGGCTTGTCACCTCGGAATCGGTTTTTGCGTGCATTTTTTTTTTCTTTTCCGATTTGAGCTCAGAAGCTTTCTCTGAGATGTGAAAATGGAGGGAGAAGGGGAAATAGAGGAAGACGATGAGTCTGTGGATTTAAAGGCTGTGATGCTTTTGTATTAGTTTTATTTACCAAACGCGTTCGTCATTGTATAATTATTTATTATTTAAATTAGTTTTTGAATTTATAAATTGTTTGAGTAAAACATTTTATTTGTCTGAAAACAAATGTTTATTTTATTTTATTTTGCTTGTCACTTAAGTTTTTTTTTTCCTAATTTGGAATTTTATTAGAAGTGTAGATGAAGTTTTCTTATCTACTTTTGTGTTACCGTTAAGAAAATGTGAAGTTTCATAAAGTTTGTTTATATATATATATATATTTTTACTAGGGGGTACATTTGGTTATTTGGTTTAGTTTGTATTATTCAATTGGAGTACAGGTTTTGTTGGGTACGGTTTTGAACAAAAGTTGATAACAAAATAAATATAAACAATAAACTAACTAATTCATATTATAAATATTTAGTATATTTAAATGTATTTTCTATATATTTAATTAAATATAATTTTAATAAATGTTGGTTACATAGTGGTTTGAATCGAATTCAGATAATTTGTATAAATTTACAATTATATTTAAGTTATTTTTAAATTTGAATTCGATTTTATTTGGAAGAATTTCGTTTTAATTTGGTAAAAAATGTTCTATTTGGTTATGCTGAGTGTGTTAAACTCAAATCTGTGTGGATTTGAAGGATATTCTGCTTTTTGTTTAATTTATTAACCAAAATTCTTCATTATATGTATAATTATTATTTATTTAAATTAATAATTTATTAAGTAAACTTACATTTTCCAACGTGAAAATTGTTTTCCGAAAAGACAACAATCTATCCTTTTTGTCTGGAAGCAAAAATCATTAAAAAAAAAAAAATCTTTTTATTTTGCTTGTCAATTAATTTGTTTTCCTAATTTGGGAATATATGAAGTTTCTGATGTACTTTGTCTTACAGCTGGCAAATTTTGTTTTTATATATTTTTATGAATAGTATAAATTTGGGCTTCCAATTTATATATATTAACTGTCTGGATTGATATATAATTCTTATATATATATATATATATATATCTTAGCACGCTTTCTTGATTAACATCATATTACCATTATATCTCGAATCAAATTATAGATCGATATTGAACTCTTTTTATACCACCATACTTAGGTTAAAAAATCTTGACATACCATATCAACTTAGTGATCAGATTGATTCGAATGTCTTGTTTATTAATCAGAGATCATCTCCCTTATATATAAGTTAGAAGATATACATCAGTATTTTCTTCGTGATACGACTATACCTTACTTTATAAGATTTTATCTGACACAATATTCAGGCTTATCACATATTCTCTTAATAAATATTGTGAACGTTTGGTTACTTGGTTCGGTTTGAGTTATTTGGATTTCTAATTTTTTTAAAAATAAGTTTAACTTGGTAAAAGTATCATTCAATTCTAATTCAGGTTTTGTTGGGTTCGGTTTTGGAAAAAAGTTTGTAACGAAAATAAATATATAAATACGGTAAACTAACTTACTAATTCATATTTTAATCTTTAGTATATTTAAATATATTTAATTAATTATACTTTAATTTTAATGGATTTTGGTGAAATGGTGGTTCAAATCGGATTCAGATAATTTTATACAAGTTTTTAATACCATTTAATTTATTTGTTTTTTTTTAATTTGATTTCGACTTAGTTTTGAAAATTTTGGTTTATATTTGATATAAAAAAATATTCGGGTTGGGTTATTTTCTTCACTACTTATTTAAGTTAACATGAAACAATAATATTTTAATAATTAATATTAGTAAAATAATAATAATATAAATTGTCCATTATCGTTGAGATGGCAAATCATAAAGACTTTCTTGGATTTGTTTATTTTGATGTTTAGTCTTTGGAATAATAATTAATTGATCTTATATTGTGAATTGTATCCGTTTATTAACTCATGTTGAGCCATAATAGACAACGAGTTTAGTTGTTGTGTAACTTTCATTTGATAGTGTCGTATACTTATGGATTATTAGTCATCCCCAACTCTTTTATTCTACCGACAAACATAAAGTCCACAAATTCACATACTATATGATCGGTTTGAAAAAGATGAAGAAAATAATCAGAAGTGCCATCAAACAAAACAACAAAAAAATAAGTTTTTAAAAGTTAATCAAAGTTTGAAAAAGGAGAAATATTTTTCGTTGACAAAAAAAAAACATAAGAAAAGGAGAAATATTCAACGGAGTACTTATCCAGTTTTAGAACAAATATTAGTTATCGATTGTTGTATGATAGTTATTTATCGTTTGTTTGGTTTATGTTGTAATTATGGATGTTAACCATTTTATGTGTACCCTAATTCTTTAGAAATTTTGATGCACATTACCCTGTTCTTTTTGGATTAAATGACAAAAGTTTGCTTTATATATGAAAATAAATAAGTTTAATCATATTGGGTTTATGGTATATGCATGTTGTTTTTAGTATTAAATCAGTAAGTAGTCAAAATTATTTTATAGTATTTATAGTTATAAAGTAATAATGAATTTTAATATTTTGCACCAATAAGTTTAGATTATGTTATCTAATCAAAAACTTAAATAAGGTTTTCCGCCAAAAACTAAAATCTTATTTTCTTGTCAGAAACATAAAATTTTGTTTTCTCGGCAAAAATGTAAAATCTTATTTTCTGCCAAAAAACATAAAATTCCGTTTTCCATTAAAAATATCATCTTTGGCCAATGATATAAAATCTCGTTTTTGGATTATTTTATGTAAGTTAGAACCTTTTATGAAATGTTATCTTTTACATATATTTTTGATTTAAAAATATTTTGTGTTAATTAGATTAGCATATAGTTAAATTTTGAATTTATATATATATACATAGTTCATAATTTATTTGGCCTAGTTTAATTTTATCAACAACATTTTTAATTTCGAAATTATATTGGAATTTATTAACATTATATTTTTAATAATGTTACTATGAATAATGTTTAAGTATTATTTAACAAAATTAATATAATAGTAAATTAAACATAAACTAAAAACATATAACTATATAGTTATGTACTTGCGGGTTACTATGGATAAGCCAAAGACCTATAGGATATTATTTGACTTACTTAAATAATGTAAGAGTTTTTTAACAGATATTTTCCTAGAAAGGTTTTTCTAGAATAAATATATGTCTCTTTAAAAATTGTAGGAATATCAAGATCCTTAAAGTCTATCATATCTTTGCCGAAGTTTGGGTTTTCAACCAAATCATCTCATCTTACCTTTTTTCTTGAGGTTCTTATTCTACAAATTTTTTTCTTCAACCCAAATGGTCATTTGAAGATTGATAGTTAAGGATCTTGCTTATGTCATGTAACCAAATCAATGGCATTGAAGTGTGTGCAACTTGTCTTGATATTTTCTACACAGAATATATCTTATGTGAGACTGATAACATCATTTTTTCAGTTCCTAAACTCCTATTTAGTAGAAACAATTGGGTTGCAGGAAGACTCTTTCCTTATACCAGCCTCAATATCTCATGTCCTGATCAGATACAATCAATTATATTCTGATATATAAAAAATTATTAATATTAATATTTATTTTGAGAGCATGTACAATGTTAGATACTCATTTGAGTAACTCAAATTCAAAAAATAATGTTTTAATTAATTAGAAAAGTATATTCATACAAACGTTATTTGAGTCTTTTTTTTATTTGAAAATCTTTTATCATCTTTCTCTTCACTATTCAATGGTGACTCTCTCGGGTGAGAGACCCAATTAAAAATGCTTGGAGATACTTGTTATTTGTATCTTTAAATCTAATTAGGAGAATGAAATTAATATGAAGGTGACATGCCTGCATCTTTGTCCGTGAGTGTAGATCTGAAGAATCCACGAGAAATTGAGGTTGCCTTCCAAAAATCTTAGTTTTATGGACTGCAAAAATGATAGAACTTGAGATTTTTTTTCAAGGTATGTTCATTTCATGCTTCAGTTTTAATTGGTTACTTCGAATACTGTTCTCTTTAATCATATTTTACAATATATATTACGATACCTTATTGTATATGTAGAATAATAATCCTCTTAGGGAAGAAGAAGATCAATCGTCTAACAATGGAACACAAAATATATTGCTGGGGAAAACAACATTTCCCAACGATAGTTTTCGTGTAGATACTATATGGATGTACAACTTCAGCGGTTCCAACAAAGAATAATTTGTGTTAGTGTCTCATTTTGTGATGCAAAAGACAGTAGTGAAGAGGATGATGATTAAGATATCGGCATTTCCTGATAAGAAGAAAATAGAGATAGAAGACGCAGTTGCCAAGTTAAAGAAACTTCTAAAAGGTAACAAAGAGCTTAGTATGGAATGCTTTTAAGACTTTTTATTTAATGAATTTTGTTTGAATCTATATGTAATAAATAACTCTTTAATTACTAGTTTGAAGATGATATGGTCTAACTTCAAATTGTTTTTTTGGTGTTTGTGTGATGTTGTTGTAGTACATGAGATCTGTAATAAAATATTGTTTTTATACAAACATGTTTCCATTGATTTTTATGCTCCTAAAATATTATAAATTCTAAATTTTTGTTTCGAATTATTAGGATGTAATACAGTATTTTTTTTTTTTGAATATTTTGTTATGTTGATGTGTATATATATATATATATTCTTTTAAATCTCTTCTCCTATTAAAAAAAGAAGTACTTTAATCTTTGTTTCCAAACACTATTTACAAGCATCTTTTAATGAGATAATCTTATCTAAATAACCAAACACTTCCTAATTATTTTTTAAATAACTACTTTTCCAAATGATTAATTAATTATGAGATTTTTTAAAAATCTGTCATGTTTGTGTTTTATATTAAAATTTATTCATAGAATAATATTTAGAAACTAATCAGAAAATTAAATTTTTATTAATATATATGTATATATATATATTAAAATATGTTTTTCATTAAAACAAATATATATATATAATTTATCTAAAACTTATTATTCAGCCTTTAAGGTTATTTTAATAAAACAGAATCATTTTAAAAAAAGACAATTTAAAGATTTTCTTAAATTATTTTCAAAAAACAAAATCAGTTAGTTTATTCATTTTCTGTGTATTTATTATTTATATCTAATAATTATCTTATATAGTTAATTATAAAAAAATATCTAATTAAGATTTTTATCTCTCTCTTTCTACCTCTTTTTAATTAAATTATTAAATTATATTAATTATTTGTTAATATTATTTTCTAATCAATCAGTTTATATATTAATTAAAACAATCGAATTATTAAAATTCAAATTAAAAAATTAAATTATTTTGCTATTAACTGTGAGAAAATATCTCTATAAATCGAAAATATCATTTTGTTACCATGAATATCTAAACTAAATATTTATATATCTTTATTTTAATTCTAAAATCCTTTTTATACTCATCCCGACACTATTATATCAAATTTGAAATCCCTTTTAAAATTTTAAAATTATTGAAAATTGATTTAACAAATTAAATACTTGGTTATTAATTGTTATTATTTATGAGAAAATATATATGAAAATCTTAAAAATAATTTTGTTACAGTTAAAATATAAATTCTTTGGCTACTATTAATAAAATTCTTGGTAATTAAACAAATTGATTTGAAATTATAAAAATTTAAACTACAAATTTCTATATATTTCTTCTGATTCCAATTTATTTTTTAAAACTAAATTTCTATTGAATATTTTATTCCTTTATTCTTGATAATTATTGTTTTCTTAACAATTTTATGTTATCAGTCAGATATTCTTATATTCACATAACATTAACTTTCAAATATTACAATTCTATATATATATATATTATATCATTTTCATATTTTAAATTTCGTAATCGTATACCAAAAAACATTTATATTGTATACGAAAATATATAAAACAACTCATTTCAAATAACTGATTCATTTTTTGAGAGATTTAAGGTCGAAGATATTTTAGATAGTTCAAGTGAATGTTCTTCATTTTTTGAGACAATATAATGTGAAATCTAGAAGAACACCTGAGTATATCTTTGTAAACTCGGTAACCATGTTTTCACATTTTATTAAGTATTTAAATAAAATATTTTATTAACAAATCTCTATAATATTTTACAGGGTATACAAATTCATAATAATCAAACGTGTCAAACAGATCAATCATAACATTTTACTTAATTGCTTCTATTTTATTACATATATTGAGTTATGGTAAATATTCAATTTCAAAAAATTATATAAACAATATAAAACAATAACAAACAGTTCGGTATATTACAGAAATAATATAATATATAATATATTACTTTTAATAGTTAAAAATATTAACCCGCGGTGTACCGCGGGTAGAAATCTAGTTTTTCATTACAATAGATATTCTGCATATTAAACAAAAGATCTAAAACAGTTTTCAACAAATAAAACCTTGTTGATAGTTAGATACAAGCTAACCTCTGCATTTCAAGAGAAACAAAAAACTCTCAAACTATTTTCATCTAACTATTTTATATTTGTATCTTGTAATTCTTTACATACACAATAATGTGACATTTGTTAATAAATAAACTAATGACTAATTATGTCTTTCAATTTAGAGTATATGATTATGGAGCAACATAATCATAGCAACAAAGATGTTTATTTTAGTGATGTGCAGAAACAAAATATCATTCAGAATTTTATTGTTCGGTTTAGAACTAATTTGAATTGAAACACAAATAAAGTTAATGCTTCAATCGGCCTATGCTTTATTATTGTTATCTCAAGCTTTAATCTTAACATGTCATAATATATTCCATGCGTAGTTGCTCTCAAATAACTCGATCTGGTTTTGAATATTATATGCTTTATGACTTTGGGAAACAAGTATAATTATGTTGTTCTGGTTTGTTTGTTATTTTTATTTTGTTAAGGCATTTTATATTCACATCCTTCTTATTATAAAACTAGGGGAGTGATCTACTTGTAATGTTGCTAGCTTCAACTGGGTTGAATAAGAATCATTGACGTATATGCTCTCTCAAGTCCATTTCTTATTTATTTATTCAGGACAACTTGCTCGATTAGTGATCCATTCTCAAACAATCAGAGTGATATGAGTTATCAAACCTATATATAGCAGCTTAAAGCTAAGCCTCTCAAGAGCTTGAGCACAATCTAATCTAGAATAACTAAAATATGAATAACTAAATAAAAATAGAAAAGAGATAACTATTAATGGCATCATTTATTGTAATTGATATTAATAAATTTCCATATACTATAGACTTTCCAAAAACCCTTTAAGACAAATAACATATATTTTGGATCTCTAATCAAAAAAATTCCCCATTAATTATTACTTTAATATAACAAACCCCAGAGAGGAGTGCCCTCCACGCCCTGTGGTTAATCTGTATTAATTCATTTTTTTCCTAATTTTCAAATCTTTGTTTCTCTTCTATCTCATTTCTGAAAACTTTCTTCTCATTGTTCATCTTCATTCTCTAATAACTTTCATAATCTTCAAAGATACTCTAAAGCTTCATTAATATCTCTGCAAACCTAAACCTTTATCAAAAAAAAAAAATCATCAAACCTAAATATTATCCATTTATTCCCAGAAGATTCGTCTCACATTATTGCTGCATTTTTATGAAGGTACAAATGTTGTTAAAAATTAGCATTAACATTTGTTATTTTTGATAAACTAATCCATTTTGTTCACATTAGATTTAGATTTAGCAAATACAAATTATCTTATTTAAATCTAATGATCTGATCATAATAAACGTTAATGATCTTATTGCAGTTGCATTTTTGAGAAAAAAACGTGACAATAATGGATAATGATAAAGTTTCAGATGATCTTTGTTTACTTCCTGATATCAATATCAATTCCTCAAGGCCTTTCAATAGTATCGAATTCGATTCGTCAATTTGTGATCTCTTAAACATGGAAGATGGTGGAGGAGATACACCAAATCTCATTCCAGAACATAATCCGTTTCTTGAATCTTTGGTTAGACATCAAGAAGAAGAAGAAGAAGAAGAAGAAGAAGATCAACATTTTCTTGTTGAAACTGAGTCTCCAAAGGTGTATATTGCACCAAGAGCTATGATCAATCATCTAGACTCTTTTTCATTAGACTCTCGAGTTGATTGTATTGAAGATGCAAGGATTAATTTGCCTGACTCACCTAGAGGAATCCAAGATCTTGGTCTCTCACCAAGTCTAAGAATTCCTGGCTCACCAAGAGCTTTTGTGCAGGCGAGATCATCTGGATCACCGCGTTTCGGGTCACCTACGAGTCCTGTTTTGATTGATACTGCTGCACCTTTCGAGTCTGTCAAAGAAGCTGTTTCAAAGTTTGGTGGGATCACAGACTGGAAAGCACATAAAATCCAAACAATAGAGGTACAAAAGCATTATATTTTGCAATTTTTCATTGTTAGTTGGGGCTTGGTGTGGGGGTACAAGTGGCCTAAGCTATGTTCTCATGTTTGGTTTTTTGTTTCCAGAGACGAAAGACGGTGGATCAAGAGCTTGAGAAGATACAAGAAGATATGCCTACGTACAATAACCAGGCTGTTGTAGCGGAAGAAGCAAAGCAACAAGTGGTGATGGAGCTTGAGAAAACAAGGAGTGTTATTGAAGAGCTAAAACTGGAGCTAGAGAAGGCTGAAAAAGATGAGCAACAAGCAAAACAAGACTCTGAACTCGCGAAGCTGCGTGTGGAGGAAATGGAGCAAGGGATAGTTGGTGAGGTGAGTGTTGCAGCCAAAGCGCAGCTCGAGGTGGCTAAAGCCAGGCATTTGTCAGCGGTTTCTGAGTTAGGAACCATAAGAGAAGAGATAGAAATGGTGTCCAATGAGTACGAATCTTTATTAAGGGAGAATCATTTGGCTGCAAAGAAAGCAGAGGAATCAGTTTTGGAAGCTAAAGATGTAGAAAAAAAGATGGAAGGTTTGATAATAGAGGTGATTGCTACCAAGGAGTTGTTGGAGTCAGCTCATGCTGCTAATATTGAAGCAGAAGAGAAGAAATTTGATGCGGTCATGGCCCGGGATCAAGACGTTTATAGCCATGAGAAGGAACTCAAAATGGTGGAAGAAGAGATTGAGAGGCTAAGACAAGAGATTGATGCCGCGGATGAAGTGAAAAACAAAATACAGACTGCTTCTTCACTTCAGCAAGATTTGAGGGCCGAGATAGTGGCTTACAAAGACTCAAACTTGGGAAATAGGAACAATAGTGACATACAAGCAGCGGTTGATTCAGCGAGGAAAGAGCTTGAAGAAGTTAAATCCAACATCGAGAAGGCGAACTCCGAGGTGAAAACATTGAAGATAATTGTAGGATCATTGCAGTCCGAGCTTGCAAGAGAGAAGAAAGATCTATCAGAAACCAAAGAGAGAAACAACGAAGAAGTAAAAATGGAGAGATACACAGAAATGGCCAAGAAGTTACAAGAAGCAAGCAGAGAAGCAGAGGAGGCAAAGTCAGTTGCCATAGCTGCTCAAGAAGAGTTAAGAAAGGCGAAAGAAGAGTCAGATGAAGCAAAAACAGGATTCTCTGCTATTGAAAGTAAGTTACTTGAGGCGAAAAAGGAAATGGAAGCTGCAAAAGCTTCTGAGAAGTTAGCCTTAGCTGCAATAAAAGCGTTACAAGAGACTGAATATGCAAACAAATTTGAAGATGTTAGTAGTTCACCAAGAAACATAATAATATCAGTGGAGGAATATTATGAGCTAAGCAAGCAGGCACATGAGGTAGAAGAGGCAGCAAACAGAAAGCTAGCGGAGATCGTTTCCAAAATCGAGGAGGCTAAAGAAGAGGAATCAAGAATCTTGGAAAATCTTGAGGAAGTGAGTAGAGAAACAGCTATAAGAAAGCTTGAGCTAAAAGAAGCAATGACGAAAGTCGAAAAGGCTAGAGATGGGAAGGCTGGGATAGAGCACGAGCTGCGAAAATGGAAGTCGGATAACGGGAATAAGAGCCCCGAGGGAAGAAATAAGGAGAGTTTAAGCAAGTCGAAATCGGCTTTACATGAACCAACATCATTTGTAATTGGTGAGCAAGGAAGTAGTAGTAATGTAACTCCTGAAACAAAGAAGAAAAAGAAGAGGTTCTCTTTGCTACCAAAGGTCTTCATGTTCTTATCAAGAAAGAAGTCTAACAAGTAAGTTTTTCTTACAATATTCTATGTGTACTTTGATATGGAAACAACAGTAAAGTTTTAAACTTTATTCGTTAGAACCAGAATTGTTATACTCATAAATGATATAAAGGTATTGATACATTTGTGAATGTAACTAAGAAGTAGAGGTAAAGAGAGTTTGAATGATGGTTTTATGCCATGGATTAGATAGATGTTCGATAAGGTTATCGATAGGACCAGCATGAGTCACAGAGGCTTGAACAAAGAACCCGAGCATCGCCATCATCGCTAGACGACCTGTTATAAAAACCAATCAATGTCACACACAAACATACACATACACAGAATTTATGAACACTGAAGCAAAACAGTGAGTGTATTACCGTTCTTGATCTCTTTAAGCTTCCATTCATGAGCGTTTTTGATATCCTTAGCAAGGCCTAATGGGTTCAAAAGCGGTCCACCGGGATATCCAGGCTCGAGCCCTTCGAGTGCTGCTTCAATTCCAAAGAAAAATGATCCTTCTTTAGCTTGAGATCCAGGAGAGACGAAATCCATATATCTTTTAGTCTCAGCAAACCTGTGAAAACGCAAAAAGATGACTCATTCTAAGCTTTTGTTGTTTAACAATGGTATATAGATGGATTAAATACAGAGTTTGGTTTATTAATTACCCCATAAGTAAAAACTGTATAACAATGAGTGTTTTTGTGCTAGCAAAATCAAATTTTACAGCTCCAGCTTCATACCAAACTGGTAAATTACTAATCCCTGTGACACGAAGCAGCTAAAATATAATACAACCAAACAAAATAGTATCTGATTAGTGTTTTTTTTTACATTTCAAACATTTTGAAAAAAAACTGAGGAAACGATGAAGATTAGTTATTACATCTGTGAATAGTATTCCTGCAACACCAAGCATAGCGAAACGTGAGTGAACTAGCTCTGCTTGAACATACCATTTCAAGCTTTTCGGATCCTCTCCTAACCCAAGCGGGTCAAACCCGAAATCTCCCGCCAATCTTTTTTTTTCAAGAACACAAAAGATGTTTTATTTGGACACAAAAGATAAATATCATTTGCGAGCGGTTGCGGTTTTAAGCGTTTGATAACAAAATGAACTCACTTCCCGTCGAGGTAAGGAGGAGGGTCAAGTCCAGGTAGCCATGTGGCACGTTCAACTGCCACCGTTGGATTGATGCCTCGTCCAGCGACTCCAACGGATGAGATTCTTCTTGTTTTGATGGTTGAAGAGTCGCAACGACGGTGGAGAAATCCTACGCCGGCAAGACCTCCTCCGCGTGAAACAACGGACATTTTTGCTCTGTTTTGTTTTTGTTCGTTTAGTTAGTTTTGGCTCTCACACTGTTTATTTGTTATCAGTAAGGTGAAGCTAACGAACTACGTCGTCCACGAAAACTCGGAAGAATATGGAACGTTGGATTTTAAGATCCGTTTAAATCTGGACCGTTAATCGTAGATGAAACATAAAATAAAAATGATGGTAAGGCCCATTAGGCCCAATAAATACCCACTCAGAGACTTCGTCTTCCATCCGCCCATTCTCTGGTCTGCGAAATGGATAATGTGACCGTTTAGCTTTCCTTCCTTCATCTCTCTTCATAAATCTTCCGTAATGAGCTTAGCTTCCGTTTCATCGTCGCCGTGTTTCCGTTGCCGAGCTTATCTCTTCTCTTTCTACTCTTCACCTCTCTGTTTGTATTTCCCGCGCGGTGACTCAATTTCCCTCAGGCCACGAGTTCGCGCCTTTCGAACGGAGTCGGATGGTTCTAGGATCGGTAACACGGAGTCTTACGGCTCAGAGTTGCTTCGTCGGCCGCGAATTTCGTCGGATGAAGAAGAGAACGGAGAAGGTGATGATGAGTTTGTTGATTGGGAAGATAAAATCCTTGAAGTTACAGTTCCTCTTGTAGGTTTCGTTAGAATGATTCTTCACTCTGGCAAGTAAGTCTTCGTAATCTTAATTCTTATGATTAAAGTTTGTTTGATTTGGGAATTTCACAATTTTGGTGTTTATTAGTTGTATTGAGTCATATTGATTTTATGGATTGAGTTGAAAGAGATTAGATGTCAAATGCTAAATCAGATATAAGCATGTTCTTGATTTTGATTTGTGAAATGCTAAATCAGATATGTGAATGTTAAGCTGCTGGTTTCTTAGCTGCTTCATTTATGGTTAAGTGTATGTTTGATTCATTGGTAGCTCTTTTGTGGCATTTCGAATTGTAGATATGCGAATCGAGATAGATTAAGCCCGGAGCACGAGAGAACTATCGTTGAGATGTTGCTTCCTTATCATCCTGAATACGAAAAGAAGATGGGATGTGGAATAGACTTTATCATGGTATGTAATAGTAAGTGGAGCTATTGCTTCTTTTGGTTTATCCTCAAAATTGAGTTGACATGGTGTTTGTTTCTCTAGACTTGGTTGGGGTTTATATTTTCGATTCGGGATTGTTTGTATCATTTGTTAAAGAAATAAGGTTAGACTTGCAAATACTGAAAATATTAAGGATTTACTTGCATTGTTTTGTTGAAGTTCCACATAGTTCATAATGGAAACAAGTCATATATTCTAAGATAGTTTTATTCAGTTTAGAAAAAGACTGGTCAACATAGATTTTTTCGTGTTTTACATGTCAATGGTAGAGATGATATCTTGATTGGTTTTGTTTGTTGTTGCAGGTTGGGCATCACCCTGAATTCGAGAGCTCTCGATGTATGTTTATAGTTCGAAAAGATGGAGAAGTAGTTGACTTTTCGTATTGGAAATGCATAAAAGGTCTTATAAAAAAGAAGTATCCTCTATATGCAGACAGTTTCATCCTCAGACATTTTCGCAAACGTAGGCAGAACAGGTGAATGAAGCTTTATGTAGATTTCTTCAAACTCAAACGCTCATGGACTCGGATCATCGTCTCCATATCTTACAAGGTTTTGAAGTTAGAACTCAAAGACACTGAAGATCTTTTTTTTTGTTTTCTTTGAGTTGGAATTATGGATGGAGCTTTTTAGAAAATATGGGTTCTGCAGGAGATGAGAAATTAACCATCAGAAATTTTAATATCTTCATTATCTAAAATCTTTAGTATTTTACTATTTTATAATATGTATCTTTTACATTGAACTTGTGTGCCGAGGTAAGAGACAATGGTACACTTATGTGCAGGGTTTGAAATTTGAATATTTTTACTTACTATTATTGTTGGTAAGACGATGCACAAACTAGTTTCGGAACATGAAAGCCGTCGAAATAATTTATTTATGGTTTTTTCTGGTAGCATTTTTTTTGGGTTGAAATGCAAAATTCCGAAAAATAAGGTACGGGTAGCATTTTATTTATCCAATACTAGTTATACTTGGATTCAAAATTGGTATTTTGCTTTTTAATATATATCCAAAAATTCAAAATACAAAAGTATTCCAAAGCATTAAAATATATACATAAAATTATAAAAATACAAATAAAAAGTCATTTCCATCATATGTACTTATGGTGCATGGGAATGACTTGTAGTGGTAGTGGGGTTGTTGTTTACCATGATTTGTAGTGTTAGTGGTGTTGTTGGTTTGAAGTTGAAATTTTGTAAAGTGTATGTTGTTGGCAATTTTGTTTTCAATTTCCTAATCCAATTATCCATACAAACATAGGTTACAAGCTCCAAATTCCGAGATCCGACACTATACGGAAGCCTTGAAAAGTTCTGCAATATATGACATTCACATATAGGGGTGGGCAAAAAAACCGAAATCCGAATCTGAACCGAAAAACCCGATTCCGAAACCGAATTATGTACCCGTAAAATCCGAACGGTTTTTATATTTTTCTATTCCGGTTATCCGAACCGAACCAAAAACTCGAAAATATATCCGAAAACCCAAAATAAAATTATATATATGAAAATATTATGTATATTTTTGAAATTATACTGTATTTTACCAAATTTTATAAAAATTTAATATATTTTTATTAAAATTAATTATATTTTTATTAAAATCTAATAAATTTTTTAGTTTTTTCCCCTAAAAATATATATTAATCCGATCCGAATCTGACACATATCCAAACGTTATAAAATCCGAACGGATAATGAAATCTTTTATGCGGATTATCCGAATCCAAAAAAATCCGAACCGAATTCAAACCGAAATCCGAATGCCCAGACCTATTCACATAGCTAGATATATATATATATATATGTTTTTTTGTTAAATGGATAAATATCATCATGATTGAATTAATGATCGGGCGGTCAATATCCTTGAAGATTATTCCTTTGTGAATTACCGCCGGAACAATAACTTGGTTGTGAATTATGTAATTCCTTTGTCTCAATAGACCAGCGCTTGGGTAAGTAGCAGTCTCATCGTTGAAGGAGATGCAATTTCTCTGTTCTTAATCCACATTAGCAGAGAGTTTCATAATGTGAATTCCCTCAGTTGGTGATTGATCTTCTTGAATATTTCCTCCCAAATAATTTTTATGAAAGCACAATTAAGGAATAAATGGTCTCTTGATTTTGGGGCTTCTGAGCAGAGACAACAAACTGTGTTGATATGTAATCTCCATGAAGCTAGACGATCCATTGTTGGTAGTCTGTCAAGATTGGTAATCCAAAAATTGAAAGCGTGTTTCAGAATATCACCTTTGAACCAGACGAGTTTGGACCACTCCTTATGCGCCTCTCTCGGTCTCAAAGCCTCCCAAATTTTTTTTGAGGAATAGTTTCCACTACCAGTACCATCAATCTCCCATTCAAAGATGTCCTCAGCTTGTTTGTTTATTCATGCACAATCTTAGAGAGAGTAATTTCCATGCTCTATGCAACATCTTACGTTACATTCAAGACACGAAGAGACATGGTTTTCAAATCACTAAATCACCGTCACTAAAACACACGACATACTCTAATGCAGATTGGAGATGTTGTCCGGTTATTAGGTTATCAGCCGCTTAACTTCCGGTTATTATGTTTACTTGGGTGATACCATAATATCATGATCATCCAAGCGATAAGCTACATGTCACAATCTAGTGCAAAAGGCAAAATATAAATTAGATTCCAATATTTACTCTTTCTTAGTCACATAACTTTTTTTTTCAAGAATCACTATAAATCAAGACAACTGCAGTTGTTTTTTGAATCTGTAAATGATAAAATTTTAACTAAACGTTGGCTCCAATTTTTTTCAAGTAATTCAAATTGTCCGAGAGTTTAATATGTAACCTTTAACATTCCTTTTTTTGTTATATTATTTTATCAATTTTTGTTAATTTTATCATTAACCTGACTTAGGAGTAAACAATATTATTATGTTATGGTATTCTTATTCAGCGAGATGTACTTGAGTACTTCATAAGAAAAAATAGTAAATTACCTTTTCGGTAAGTAGAAAAAATAGTAAATGACTTGAACTTTATTGTCCTTGTATTTATTTTTTAAACGTAAAAATGTAGGTTGGGTTGGTTTGTTAATGGTAATGTGGACCCTAGCTTAAACGAGGCACGTGGACCAATTAAAAGAGTTAGGAAGACTCTTTGGTTTCTAACATCTTCCCAATGTTCAAGAAAGCGTTAGGCGTCGGACGGTGACTCGACTACCACCTAAAATGTTTAGTCGGGGCCTAAGCGATTTTAGGCGTTTTAAGCGGTTTAAGTAGTTTTATAATAAATATATATATATATATATATTTAAACATATATATATATATTAACATAATATAATATAACATAATAAAATTATAAAATTAAATAATTTTAAAATTTTAAATTATAAAATGGTGAAGAATATCAATGTTTTGTAATTTTAAGTTTTTTAAATAACATTTATTATTTTTTTATAACAACATAGATATTAAATAATTTACTAAATCCGAATATATCACCTAATTCATAACTCATATAATTAGCGTTTAATTTATTTAATTATCGCATATTTTGTTAAATCTAACTATTCGTATAATATAAACCGATATTTTAAAAATTTAAGCGGTGTATGCGTTAATCGGGCGGCTTAAGGGGACCTACCGCCTAGGCACCACCTAGACGGCCACCTAAACCGCTTTTTAGAACACTGCATCTTCCCCACAAACAAAGTAGATGTGAAAAGAAATAATGTCCGTCCACGTTACATCCAAAATCAACGGCTGATATTTAGCTTCATATGTACAGCACATGGAAAATTTACAGTATTTTTGATTCATTTCATTTCTGTCAAATATTTAGTTTGAAAATTTGTTTTTGTTCGAAAAATTTAGAATACTCAGAAATACAAATATTCGGAAGTTTTTGTGATATTTGCGAATTATTCGATTCGATTCATTAAAAATAATAATAAAATAATATATTTTTAAATATTTAAATTAATTTTCAAAAACTAAACATAATAGTTATATCATACGGTAAAAAATAATATATTTACAAAAATAAATATAGCAACAATTAAAAACAAATTTATATTATCGCAATCCCAAATCTATTAACAAAATAAATCCAAATAAAAATAAAATAAATACTAACACAAGAATATCTTTATATGATTTTATCTATACAAACTAATTAATAATATAATATATATTTATAATTATATATAATATGTATATATTCGAAACGAACCAAAATGAATAGTCAATATTTTTGAAAATAATATTTATTATTTGTTTCACTTTTATACGAATACTATATTTAACTATTTGTTTTGCTTTAATTTATGAATATTCGAATTTTTAGATTTAAATGAAATGAATACCGAATAAAATCGAATCTAATGAATATTTTGTCAATGGCTAGTCGGCATACTAGATATGGGTATCAAAATGGGTCAAAACCTATTGGTCGATCATGTCTACCTATTTTTTTAGTGGGTTTGTGTTAACATTTTATTTTCATATAATAAATGTATAGTAATGGGTTCGTGGGTTTAATGGATAAATTTATTTGGGTTCTGGGTTATCCATGAGTTTATTAATAAAAAATAAAATTTAATAAATTTATATCAAATATGTAAAATATCTAAATTTTAAAACAAAATATTAGGGGTTTGTAGGTGTTTCATGTCTTTATAAAAACATTATTTCTTAATTCTCTATAATCATTATTACGATAGGTTTAGAATTATTTTTTAATATTGGTTTTCGTGTTCTTAACAAATATCAGCATTGATTTATTTTTAAATATTTTCAAGCTTTTAATTTTTGTATTAGATGATAGTTATTTGGTTATCTAGTTGATGAAAAATATAAATTTATCATCATTTGTAAACAACAAAGCGAAAGATGAAACCAAAGAATCAAATACATCAAAAGAATATTCTAAGTGTTATTTAACTTAAGATATTTTAATAATTTTATGGTATTATGGTTTTAAATTTTTATGGATTTATAGATTTATGGTTTTAGGATTTTATTATGTTTTTATTTATTTTAATAACTATATATTTTTATTTAATTTACTATGTATAAGTTTTGATGTTTTTACAATTATATGATATATTTTTATTTTTTAATAATATTAATATATATAGGTAACTCATATAATCCATTTGTCCAATGAATTTTAACGATTATGAGTTTTGGTATATAAAATTATATATATGAAATAAATAAGTCGGGTTAGACAACTCATGTAAATCTAGAACTCATGTAATCGGATCGAATTGGGTTACCCATTTTAACATCCCACTGGAGGTCGGTTCGTTTATTGTTATAGTTGGTTGGACCGTAATGGAGCGAAACGTGCTTTATTTACAGTTCCAAATTATTGTTGGAACTTTGTTACTTCACGAAGGGTTGAAAATTTGAAATCAGATAATGTCCGGATCAAAATTTTGGTTAAACTAGCATAATTTTTAGGGATTAAATTATTATTGGGTCGGGATCAAATATTTGAAATGTGTTTCAATATTTTTCCAAAATTCTAAATAGATAAAAGAGTTTGGATTCGGTTTTGGACTCTAAAATCTTGGATCCATCCAAACCAAATTTGGACCTAAATATTCTAAATTCATAGTTTAAGATTTGGATATCCAAAATCCGTTTCGTTTCTCTTTAAAAATGTATATATTCAAGCGTTTGGATAGCAAAATTCTTTCTATAATAAATTTATGGTTGGTATATCCAATGTTGTAAAACTCGCTAGACGCTAGTCGGGCGGCGATTATGGGTTTAGCGCCTAGGGGATTAATCGGGGAGTAAACGGGGATTAATCGGGGAGTAAACGGGGATTAATCGGAGATTAGTTTTAGGTTATTTTAATATTTTAAAAATATATTTATCTATTATATTAAACTTTTAAAATAATATTTTTTAAAAAAATTATAGTAAATACATGAAAATATAGTATTAATAATTTATTTTATGATTTTTATTTATATTTTAACATAATTTATTATAAACATCACAAACTCTCAGTATGAATGTTTGTATAACAAAAACAAAAAAAATTTATACATGAAAATTAAAAAATAATTAGATTATAGATGATTAGGCAGAAAATAATCGGATTAGACGGAGATTAATCGGATTAGGCGGAAAGTAATCGGTTGACTGACTTTTTCGAGGGATTAGTCATTAATCGAGGCGGCGAGAGTTGATATAGCGATTAGGCGGAATGTAATCGGAGCTAGACGGAAATTTTTAAAACATGGGGTATATCTTGATTTATTGACAGTATAGTTTTATTTTAAAATATTAAAATACATATAAGAATATATATATATATATATATCTTTTCATAGTATATAATATATATGGTGCTGTTAGGGTGGATATCTACCCAAATGTGGATATTCATAGTAGGAATACCATTCTACATAATTGCCTTTGCCATTATTAAAAAGAATATAATCTTTTGAATATATAGCGTGATATTATGTTAAAACAAATGAATTTTCAAAAAAAAAAGAAGATATTATGTTAAAATAATGTGTTATCATTTATCAATAAAAAATAATTATAATGTGTTATCATATAAAACAACTTAATATGATAATATCTACACATTCAATTTTTTTAAACATATATATATATCTACACATTTTGTTGATGCTATTTTCAAAACCATACACATCAAATGAAATTAACTTATTTACGATTTTGTCATCCATTGTTCATACAAGTAAATTACCAATGCATGATCATTAGATGCATATAGCCAAACATATTGAATAAAAAACGAGAAAAGCCCATAATTTAGAAACCCTCACAGTTGAAAACACAAATCCAATGACAGTAAAAGAAAAACAACATGAACCCAGAAAAAAACATATACAAAACATATACACGAGTATATAATAATATTATAAATATAAGTATTTATGTCGGATGGTTAGGTGACAGAGACACTTTGGTCAGCGAACAAACAACCTAATCTGGCGAACGAAGAAAACCAGAGAGACCTTTTATTTTTTTTCTCTCTAATATTATTTTCAAAAATTTTGAGCAAAGACGAAGCACAAAAATTAATCGAAATAGGTAAATCTAAATATATATATATATATATATTCTCCTGATATGTTTCTCTCCTCTGTGTTTATTGTTAAGCTTGACGTTTGTTCATCTTCTTGAATTCTTTTCATTTATGTCCCATTTTAAATTTTGTATAAATTACTAATTTAGCCTATATGTTTCCCATTAGCGTATTTATATCCCAATTCTTTGAATCTGGTATTTGATTATGTTAAAGTACTGATTTTTCAAGGTTCTTGTTTCTGATCTAAAACTGGGAATTGCATAAATTTTGATGACAAGGGCTTAACTAAAACTTTGGCTTATTTTGTATTCATGTGACATTTTCAGATCCAGTTATAGCTCAAGTTAGGTGAAATCAGAAAAAATGAATTTCAAGAACAACAATTTAGGGAATGAGCCACCAGGAGATGGGTTGATCAGACCAGCGTTGACTAGACAAGGTTCAATATACTCTTTAACATTTGATGAGTTTCAAAACAGTTTGGGTAAAGATTTTGGGTCAATGAACATGGATGAGTTGTTAAAGAACATATGGAGTGCTGAAGAAACACAAGCTATGGCTAGTGGTATGGTTTCAGTTGGTGTAGGAGGTCAAGAGGGTTTACAGTTACAGAGACAAGGCTCATTGACTTTGCCTCGAACACTTAGTCAGAAAACTGTCGATCAAGTTTGGAGAGATCTCTCTAAAGATGGAAACAGTGGAGCTCAGGCTCAGGTTCAGGCTCAGAGGCAGCAAACGTTAGGTGAAGTGACTTTGGAAGAGTTCTTGGTTCGTGCTGGTGTTGTGAAAGAGGAAGCTCAGATTGCTGCAAAAGCTCAGATTGTAGATAATGATAAAGGTGGTTACTTTGGGAATGATGCTAATGCGGGGTTCACTGTCGCCTTTCAGCAGCCTTCTCCACGAGTTTTTCCTGGTTTAATGGGTGTTGAGAGTGTAAATCAGTTGCAAGTTCAAGGTTCTAATTTGCCTTTGAATGTAAATGAAGCTAGATCAGCATATCATCAACCACAACAACAACCTATCATTCCTAAGCAGCCTGGTTTTGGTTATGGAACTGGGATAAGCGGTGGTGATCTTATGGGACTTGGAGACCAGTCTTTAACGAACAATATGGGGTTGGTTCAAGGTGGTGGTGCTGCTGCGATTCATGGAGGTTTGGGTGTTGGTAATGTGTCTCCCGTTACATCATCAGATGGAAGAGGTAAGAGTAATGGTGATTCTTCATCGCTTTCTCCGTCTCCTTACATGTTTAATGGTGCTGTGAGAAGTAGAAAGAGTGGTGGTGCTGTGGAGAAAGTTGTTGAGAGAAGGCAAAGGAGAATGATAAAGAACCGAGAATCAGCTGCGAGGTCACGGGCTAGGAAGCAGGTAAAATGTTTAATCTCTTTATCGCCATTTATCTATATACTCTTGATTTTGTGTTATATGTCAACAGACTTGTAAACTAATCTGGTTAGGTTATCTTGTAGTCAAGTTTTTCTTTAAGTTTAACCATAGTGAAGTGTTCAATGCGAAAGTTAAAGTGTCTTGTGAGAGAGTGTAGTAAACTGATTGCTTAGGAATTGAAATAAGTGCTTGTGTTTCTTGTGGTTGAATGAATCTTGGAAACAAAAATATGAACCTTCTGGTTTTGGTGTATATACATGTTGCCCATCTGCAGATGTTCACATCAGACCGAACCATATAACGAATTGTAATTTACTAATGTCTCAAGGTGGCTCAGAGTAATAAGGGTTCAAATTCATCAAGAAGTTATAGTAACTCCATTTTTGTGTTTTTGTTTTTGGGTGGAAGGTAAATGGTGATTCATCCTACCAAATATAGAAATTAAGAGCTTTTAGATGTCACATATACTATGAACAAACTGTTATTTCTACATCTAGGGTCTAATGTTTTGGTATTCTAATATGTCTCATATAGTCACATGCTTCTCAATTGTGCTTGTTTTGCTTTGCAGGCTTATACCGTGGAGCTTGAAGCTGAAGTTGCAAAGTTGAAGGAAGAGAATGAAGCTTTACAAAGAAAGCAGGTAAACCAAACTATATCTTAGCATTACATCTCCTTATATGTCACATTCATTTCACTTAGATGCTAATCGTATGGCTCATGTTTTTACAGGCAAAGATTATAGAAATGCAAAAGAATCAGGTAAATAGTTTTAACTCCAGTGTAACACTAAACTCATCAATACCGCGCTGTCACCAACCTCTAAAACTTCACATTTTCATAGCTGAACTTATAAACTCAGTTGTTTCCGTGCTGTGTATGAAATAGGAGATGGAGATGAAAAATCTTCTTCAAGGAGGTACAAAGAAAAGGCTGAGGAGGACAGAGTCAGGACCTTGGTGAATCAATGCTCATACTTTAGTTTCTGTAGATATAAAAACACCACATTAAGGTGTTTAGTTTGAAGACTTAAGAGAGAAGAGCTTTCATGGTTTATATTGTAAGCTTTCTCCAGATATGTATGTTCTCTTATATTATATTTTATACATATGTATACACAGGATCATCAGAATCTATTTTGCTCTTAGACTTAGTTAGACCAAGATGCTGGACATAATATGTATCATTTTGTTGTGTCTTTTTCCTTGGTGCTTATTGCATTCCAATCTCAAAATGTAGTTTCTTTATCCAGGAGATACCATTTTTGACATTACATTCAAGAGTTAAGTGTTGTTTGGTTTCTCTGAGTAAAGATGTCAAAACTATGGTAAGATTTGTGCTAACACACAAGTTCACTACCAGTATAAGTTCGATTAAATATTTGACCAATGAAATTGTCAAAAATATTATTGAGCAACTATTAACCAAATTACTATGAGAATTTGAAATGATGAGAAATAAGTAAAAATTGTTTAGACCAATATATATATATATATATATATTGATTGAGAAGTAAGAAAATTATGATAGGTAATTGATTTTTTAAAATTTTGGTAGAAAATTAATCTAATATTTTGATGAATTTTGGTAGCTTAGGCGCTATATCCCCTTAGCCAATCAGATTAGCGTTTAACCCGCTTAACTTTTAAATAAATTGGTTATATAATACGAATAATTAGACTTAATAAAATATACGATTATTAGGCAGATTAAACATTCATTAGACGGTTTATGCAAAATAGTCGGATTTAATAAATAATTTAATATCTATATTTTTCTATAAAAAAGTAAAATAATATTATTTAAAAAATAAAACTTAAAATTACAAAACATTGCTATTTTCATGTTTTTATAATGTAAAATTTTAAATTATTCAATTTTATAATTTTATTATGTTATATTATATTTTTAATATATATATGACTAAATTTATATTTTTACACTAAAACTGGTTAAACCGTCTAAAATCGCCCAATCTCCGAGTAAGCGCTTTAGTCGCTAGACAGAGGGTCACCGTCCGACTAGCGTATAACGCTTTTTTGAACATTGATTTTAATAATTGTCAACTTTTTCTATTTCGAAATGGAGATTTTTAAATTTCAATTTGGTCCACAAAATTTCCTGTAACATCGTTCTACGTTACAATTGCTTCTTTAAAATTCGTTATTTTGAGTGATTTGAGTTTTAGATGATTTTAGGTGAACTTAGTGAAACTATTATGATTTGAGATAAAATCCTATAACATTTCACTTAAAATAATGATATATAAATATTTGTATTTTTAACTAAAAAATCTGAAGTCAGCTAACCCACTTTACATCACTAAAATTCTAATGCTGAAAGAATGTAACATTTTAAATTCCACTACATCTTGTGAAGTCATTAATGCAATATACCCTCTTCTCATAAAATACAAGTCAAACACATCATGCTAACATGATAAAAAAATTATATTCAATCAACAACCAAAAACACTGAAATTTTTTTTATTTCTCTTTGTGGATTTGTTTTTCTTTCAAATTTCACATATAAACATGAATGGGAAATTTGGGTTTAAAACGATAAAATTATTTTCAAAAAAAAAATGATAGAGGCTTTAGCTGTTAATAGGATTAAAATGAATATTAAAACGAAAATTTAATCTGATTCCTTAGATAAAATGAAAGTTTCACACTCGTTTGCCATCTTGGGTTTCACTGTTTGGTTTCAAAACAGTTTTGAATGTTTTATTGTATTGTTCCAAAATGTAGATTTTTCATCTTTTTCGTTACTACTTTTTTTTTTGGAAACAAGCATGAAAATTAAATATTCATTTCTCTGTTAGTTTGATCTGCTTAAGTGCTATATAGGTTTAGGTTCCTTCTGATTTTCAAATTTATAGTATTTTTTTTTGCTTTATCTTCACTTTTAGTGCTTTTGAATTTCTGAAAAGATTACAAGTGCGATTGTTTCTTTGTCGATTGTTGTTATTTGATGTTTGCATAGGTTTGAAAACAGGATCACTCTTGTGTTGCTTTAGTTTTTTTTTTTTTTTTTTTACTTTCAACCTAAAGACTGAGACTTCTTTTTATTGTATTCCTCTAATTTCTTTCAGAAACTACATATAGTGATATAACATAGAAATGACGTCAAGATGAAGAAAAAATGTAAGTTTTTGATTTTTACTGTTACATAAGAGAATTAACTAGATCAATGGGAGTGGTGGTTTGAGACTTGGGAGAGTAGGAGATGCATTAGGTTTCATACTTACAATTAAATATATATGTTTCTTATCGAAATTTGTCTAAAATGTGTTCTTTGTTTATTCTATGAATTATTTAAATTTAATTAAAATTTGGTAGAAAATTTATTATTAAATTCTCCGAATTCCTACTTAAAACCATGAAATTTGTATATTTGTATCTCTTAATAGAAAATCTCATAAAATCTCAGCCTGCAATTTCAAATCTAATTCTTAAAACTTTTTTAATAACAGTGAATTTGATTGTACACTTTAAATTCATTAATCTAATAACACTGAATTTTGAAAGATAATTTAAAATTTATTAACATATTATTTTTTACTTTAACTTAAATCTCTCTAAATATTTGATGATTTCGGAGAACACTGGACTAAGGCGAGAGGATGTAGCACCAGACCCTATGAAAGATTAAGGGTTTGAGAAGTTTGATATCGACAAGAGTATCAAGCAAGTTCTTAAGGTTTGTTTCATTAGTTTTAGGGTCATTGTTGAAAAAATATATATACATTCCCTTGAAACTTGAAAGTGACACTATTTACCCAAATTTGGATTTCGGGTTTATGGTGAGGATCAATGGTTTCTTATAGAATATGCTAACTATGCTGCACTCCTTTCTGTTTGCCTTGAAAAGCAAGAGGAAGAAGCCAAACAATTGGCTGCCTAGGAAAAACAAGAAGAAAAGAAGGTTATTTTTTTTGGTAGCAGTCAGTTTTATCAAAAGTAAAAGCTTCAAACCAATTCCATGGGGAAATGCCCATTTAATTCCTTAAGTATTTGAAATTAGCAAATTTATTTCTCTAACTATTATGTGTGCATAATAAATCTCTAAATTTAGTTTGACTTTGCAAAATTATACCTAATTAATTTCAACATTAACAGTAACAAGAGATAGTTTATTTCTAACTTTTAGAAGTCAATATATATATATATATATATATATTCAAAAAAAAGTAGACATCATCTTTCCATAGTGATTTTTTCCAAACTAGAAATTTTGCTCCTATTTGATCTGGTGGTGCTCCTCTTGATGCTGGTGTTAAGAGTGTTATTCCATTGTGTTTATAGGTACTGTATCGAGGAATGACACCAATCATCAAGAGTAGCAACACCAAATCATTGTTGGGAAATAAATTTACTAATTTTAAATACTTGAGGAATTAAATGAACATCTCTCCATATTTCCTTAGTATTTTCTAAAACTACCTTATTGACAAATTTGCTCTTTTTAAATCTTATGCCATTTTTTTTTTTGCAAAACCATTACAACAAACGAAAATGAAGTATCTCCATTGTATTAAAAAAAGGTCTCTTCATTGTGACACGTACGTTTTTTTGTGTGTGCTATGAGAAGTTAACACATCATTAAAAGTATAAAATTAATACACATAAAAAATGTGTCTCCATAGTTAAAACATCAACATTTTTATGCTTTGAAAAACTGACATATAATTCAAGTATTTTGTTGTTGACAACGTAATTTCAACTCTTCAGTAGAAGCAGAAAGAATGAGATGGAGATGAGGGAAAAATCTTCAAGGAAGCCCACGGAGAAAGTTGTGGATAGGCCTGTCAATTTGGGTAATTATCCATGGGTTCCGCCCCATTTAACAGTGGCAGGGTTTTAAATATAAATTTTAGCGGATTATGTGGGTTGCAAGTGCGGGTAATGATTTTTTGCAGATGCAGGTTTAGCGGGTCTGGCGGATACCCGCTAATTTTTTTTTTTTTTAAATTAAAATTTTTTATGAGTTTTTAAAGAAATATTAGGTTGTTTTAATTTTTTTTAAATAAAATACTTATAGTTTTGAGTTTTTTTTTATGTTTTGTACTTTTTATTATTATTTTATAATTTTTTTAAATATAATATATATTTTTAAATAATTTAAGATTTTTTTTTGATTTTTTTAGCGGGTCTGCGAATAACCCGCGGGTTACCTGCTAATTGATGCGCGGCGGATGCGCATTATGTTTTGAATATTTGCAGGTCAAACGGATAAAATTTTTTATTAAAATTTTTTGAAAACTTGCGGCGGGACGGATCAGCAGGTTGATCTGCTTGACAGGTCTAGTTGTGGAGGAGAACACAAACACTCAACCTTGGTGGTGGATTAAGTCATTGCGCTTATACTCTCTATACATATACAGGATCATCAGAATCTCTTTGTTTAATATCATTTTGTTTGTTTTTTCTCATGATTGTATTACAACCTAAGATTGTGAAAGAGTGAAAAAAAACATCATGAAGGTCTTTAAATTCAGATACCAATAACTAACTGGATAACAAATCTCACATTTCATAGTTATACTAATATCAAAAGATGAAAAAAAAACAAGTACATGATGTTGTGATGTGACTCAGACAAGAGTTAGCTTAGCTTTTTTTCTTTCTGAAACCGTATTCTTTGCAGAACGGTTTTTACACTGCGCTGATCAGACACAGAAGCTGCATCACTGTTTTGAGTCTCCTTGTTAGTGAAAAATGGTGATATTTCAGGTAAAATCTCAATCCCTGCCAACTGTTGTGCCCACTTATATGGCCTTGAAGTTCTGCTTGATTCAAATGCATGATCATCACCAAGAATGAGCTTAGCTGACTGAATAAACACATAGAGGGTACATTAGAAGCCAACAAAAGAAAGTGAGTATGAATGTTAATTGTCATTATAAAATAGATGTGAATGAATGTAACACACACAAAAGGAAACACATGTATGTACCTGATGAGGAGGCTCAAGTCCAGCATCGTCTGGATATAAGTTACATAGGATATTTTTCTCAGGTCCATCTTGAGACTCTTCAACACATACAACATTCAACTTCAACAAGTACTTGAACTTGAGCACAACAAGAAGTTTAACGGATTTCGGATCTGCGATCTCATCATCATAAACACTAACGACAACTTTAAGAGGATGAACTCGATATAGTCCCGCTTCCTCAACACCCTCTTTCTTGAATCTTTTCTTCAGCCTTTTTCCATCATCATCATCACTCTCCAATCTTGAAACCTCTGAGTTCTTTTCTGCTTGCTGCCTCGCATAACTGTGAGCATCTTTAACACTTCCAGATACTTCCACATCAATATTCTCTTCAAAAGCTTCTTTTTGAGCCATGAACTGAGAATAGACAACATAAAGCGGTAGAGGAAGAAGCTCAGCTAGATTATGATACTTAAGCTTCTTTGAATTCTGCAAACTCAACTGATTCTGTACTGGTAAAGCTGCTTTCTTTAAAGACTTGAGAAGCAATGGAAGACTTGACAAATACTTATTACGCTCTGCATTAGTTTCAATCAAACACTTCTTATGTTCTTCCAACTTCTCTCTAATCTTACATAGTTCTTTCCTCTGTACATAAAAAAAAAAGCTTAAACATTTCAACCAAAAGCTACAACAAGACGTAAAAATATGAACTTTGAATTCAAATTTTACCTGATGAAGCTCAAAATTGAGTCTTTTAAGCATCAAATCATGAGAGCTATCATTTGATAAAGTTTGAGTTTTGATTACTTCAGGAGCTTGATTGAAGAAGTCTTGTTCAGATATGAGATCGATGTTGAGATACTTGGATTTGAAATCTTTACTAGATTTCATTGCTTTGTTGTAATGGCTCTTCTCATACATCAGATTGTGAAGCTGCAACGTTGTGAAGTCCATTGGAGACTTTGTCAACTCTGTTTCAGATTTCAGTTTCTCTTCTTCCATTAGAATCAAACGATTCGCTTGACGTAGATTGATGAAATTGAGAAACATTTGAGTGAGAAGCTCTCGAATCTCGGATTTTGGGTTTCCTTGTTTCTTGGTTGAGAGCATTCTCGTGATGATTTCTTCGATTGAGGCTTTGGTTTCTTCAAGTAGCTTCATCGGTGATTTCTCCGCCGTAGTCACCATGTCTTTCGCTATCTCCGATTGCATTATTGCTTTCGATCGAATTATCTTTGAAGAGACGGTTTAATACTCTGTTAGGAATAACCGGTTCGGTTTGATTTGGTTTTAGAAATTTTAATTCTCATTAATAAATCATATATTTTTTGTATTGGTCAATTCATTAAAATAATAAAGATATTACTAAAAATATTTTCAATTTGATGCATCTAAAACACAAACGAACACTTATAATTAAAAATTAAACATCTAAAATTAAAATTATTATTAAACAGAGGGAGTAGTGGATTCACTTTATATTAATAACTAGAATCAAAAGTCTAAGTATTTCAATATAATTTTGTAGTTATTTATATTTTTAGTTTAATATATATACATTTTTATTGTTTATAATATATTTAAAAATCATATTTTTTACTTTCATTAAAACATTTGAATATGTTATTTTCACTCTCATTAACATCAAATCTTAACGCATATAGATATGTCTCTCCATTATAAATACAAATATTAATTTTTATATCTTTATCCTTTGATACTTATTTATATCAATAAATTTTTGTTTTTATATATTTTATCATTTTATTTTTTATTTTCTTATCATTTTATAAAGTTTATTAAGTATTACATGATTAAGTAATGATCATTAAAAAAAATTATGAGATAATTAATTATTCTCTAAAAATGTCTTAAAATTTTTCATTGTATAACATATATGAAATAAAACTCTCTCGTTATATATATATATATATATATAATTACGAACTAATTACTAGGTCAGTCACGATCATTCATTCACTTGATCACTTCTAATCTTCTGCTATAACATTTTCGGTCACTAAAACATGTTCCAAAAAGAATAAGTCATTAATTTACAGAAATTACCTGTTCAACTTCTGGAACAACATGCTTTATAAGAGCTTGAGATATTGGCGAAGCACTAACATTGTTTGAATTATGATTCTTGTTTAAAATAAATTTCAAACAATTTTAGTTTTCTTAACCGGTTATCGAATCGTATGCTTCTTCTCTTGCCGATCTCACCCAATAAACCAAAATTAGCCAATTTTCAGTTCGGTTATTAATCGAACCGGTGGAGTTTAAAAGTTCATAATAAATACCAAATTTCAACAAAAAAAGAAACGGCGCTGTTTTGAGTATTATAAAGAGGAGAGGTCTCTGTGGGGTTTTTTTTTTTATTCAGTAGTCTTCAAAGAATGGGAAAGGTCACAAGCGAAGAAGAAGAAGATGCAGCAGCTATCACAGCTCTCGGCTCTCTCTTCAAACTTACTGAAATCCATCTATGGTAGTAACCCTTGATAAAGATTGGATTTTTAAGCTCTTTCATTGACTTCTGATTCTGATCTGTTTGATTATTTAGGTCGACTGATACTCCTTTAGTTCCTCTCTTCCATGAAGAACACAGCAGTGTAAGTCCTTTTTACAAACGTGAATAGTTTTTATATTTATGAATTTTGAGATATAAATTCCAATTTTGTTTCTTGTTAATGATGCAGAATGATACTTCTGGAATCTCTAGTATGTCTTCTTACTTTTAGGCTATCTTCAACAAAGTTTGCGTTTTTTTTTGGGTACGCTTTTTTTCTTTTAAAGATTTTAATTTTAAGCTTGTTAAAGACATTATTAGGACTGAGGACATGGGATTGATAAAAGATATGAATGCTCTGGGTCTTCCAGTTTCCTTTAGAACTAAAAAGGAGGTACCTTTATCCTCCATTCATTCAAAATTTGTGTTTTTAGTTAGTTTGAATTCCCTGAGAAAATGAGAATTCAATTACGCATGTAGTGGAAGAACAGAACTAGAAGCTACCAAAAGAAAGGAATCAAGGACCTATCAGATGAGGTTGATGTTCTCTTGGAAGAAGTAGATAAGGATGTAGCATGCTCTTTTAAGTTGGTGACTGATTCTGATTTGGGGACTTCTAATGTTGATGAGGAGGTTGACAGACTTTGTTTGGAGAATGATTGTGTTCAAAGCACTGTTGTTGCAGAAGATCATGAAATTATAGATGGAGATTCAGTGTGGACATTAGAGAGAAAAGATTCTCAGAGCGACAAACTCGGTGATGATAATGACACTAGTGAATGGAAAGTTTACTGGGATTCTTTCTATGGACGAAGTTATTTTTATAATATGAAGACACAAGAGTCTACTTGGGAGCCGCCTCTTGGGATGGAGCATCTAGCGTATAGTGAAGAAAGCCACAACTTGAATGAATTGGCCATAGAGGTGATTGAGATGGATACCTGCCTTTTTATCTTTCTTGTTAACTTTGATGCGATTTTGTTCATTTATCTTGTGATTTGTACTTTTCTTTTCTGTATTAAGACAACAGAGAAGCCGCACGATGACCTGTTCGGAACTGGACCTGTTGATGATGCTCCTGCTGAAAAATCTGATGATCTTGGTGGAGTTTGTCAAATTCAATGTGAAACAGAAGCTGTAGAGGGAGTTAGCAGGTATTACAATTCAGCATACTGTGATTTTTCTTCTTTCTGTTTTTCTTTTTATTATGGCATTATGTTCTTGGACTGAACTTAGTTAAACCAAGGTTTTAACAAGGAAATAAACAACCATAGTTTCTGTAATATCATCTAGTATTGCCATTGATCTAATTATTATGTGTCAATCTTATCGAGTGAACTAGACATTGATATGCAAACTTGTGTGGCGATACTGGGGCATTGCTACAAGCAGAGTTGTTTTGATACAACTATAAAATTTGAGGGTATATTTAATGCTCTTGTTTGTAGCTATTGATATAACGCATAAAAAAGCACGAGTTGATTTTCTGTTTGTTGATGAGTCTCTTTAACTACAGCCTTCTAACACTTTCCTTGTTTCTAGTTTGACTGATATATACCAAGAAACTTCCATTGAAAATCAATGTTTGGATATTACTACTACTCTTGAAGAAGAGGGAAACGGTGCATATGTTGTCAATTCTGGTAAGAAGCCTAAAAAGAAGTCTAGAAGAACTCGAGCCAAGACGAAATTACTCAGATCGTACACAGGTTTGAAATACCTACGACATACATTCATAGCTGCAGCTGATCCGTTGCTAAAATCTTTTAGATTCCTCTGTGAGTAGGGACTCAAACGGAAGGTGTTATTGAAGAATATCTTGGCAAGTATTGGTGCCAAAGATACCTCCTCTTCTCCAGATTTGATGAAGACATCAAAATGGACGAGGAAGGATGGTTTTCTGTCACTCCTGAACTTATAGCTAAGCATCATGCTACACGCTGTAATGAAGGCATAGTCATTGACTGTTTTGCGGGAGTTGGTGGAAATGCTATTCAGTTCGCGTCAAGGTGATTGAAAACAAACATTTAGTATAAAGTTTTAGTGGTTTTGCACTTTTTAGTATAAACTTTTAGTGGCTTTACTAGAGATTCAAGTGCTTAGATGATTTGAGTTTAACAAAGATTTCTTCACTGATTGGTGGAAGTAACATTTTGCACAGTTGTTGCAAATTCTGTGTCTCATTCTCTGCTGTGTTGTGCCATTTTAGGAGTCACTTTGTGATTGCCATTGATTTGGATCCAAAGAAACTTGAGTTAGCGCAGCATAATGCAGGCATATATGGTGTTGCTGATAAAATCGACTTTGTGAAGGGAGACTTCTTTGACTTGGCGCATAACTTGAAGGTTTTTTTTCAATTCAAATCTTCTCAATTTACTTTGTTCTTAGTACAGTCCTTGAAAAACAAATACATTGTGCAGGCAGGTACTGTATTCTTATCGCCTCCTTGGGGAGGCCCTGATTATCTTAAAGCTAAAACTTATGACATGAAGACAATGTTGAGACCTCGTGATGGGTATATCTCTCGTGTTGTTTATTTATTATGTGATTTAAGAGCGTTTAAGCTCTTTAATCTCTTCCCATGAGAAGAAATATATCCTCACTGTTCCTCAATGATGCAGAGGCGCTCTATTTAAGGCGGCTATGAACATAGCATCAACAATCATAATGTTTCTTCCAAGAAATGTTGATATTAACCAATTGGCAGAGCTAGCCTTATCTACATCTCCTCCATGGTCACTAGAGGCAAGTGTAGACTTTTTTCTAATCACTTTCGTAGTTGGTCGATTGTGTCTATTATGTTGATATTATATTTTTTGAGATTTAGAAAGGCATTTCAAGAAGTTTGATAGATTCTGATACTTATCTTAGAACCATTGTTTTGTCTAACTGTTATATTCTTGAAGATTATATGATATTTATATTGGAAACAATCCTCGCAAAATATTCATAATCTTAGTAACATTTGTCTAACAGATTAAGCTCCAATATGTTCAGGTAGAAAAGAACTACTTAAATGGGAAGCTAAAGGCGATAACAGCATACTACGTTAGACAATATGGTTGTTAGAACTTAGAAGAGGACAGAGATTCTTCTTACACATTTCAGTGCAACAAGGCCACAAAAAGAAGCAAAGGTATCTGCATTTGTATCAGTTTGTGGAATCCAAGTGGATACAATGTGGTATTTGATCATAGATTATGTATTTGTATATAAGAAACGTGTTGTTTAAACTCTGATATATAGCACTCTGATTAAGGAGATAAATATTGTATTATAAAATCACTCAACTCGCTGTTTTGTTGAATTGAAAGATGAGACACAAGCATTTACTATTTTGTTGTTCACACACATCGTATCTTCCACAAATCATTTTGTCAGGAACATATGAAACAGCGTTGTGCTGTAGAATCTTATCCTTTGTTTGGCCAAGCAAACAGAGCACGATGAATTCAATATACAGCCAAAAATGGTACATTTGTCAGAACTAGAGGAGTTTTAGTCATATTTGAACAGCAACAGCAAGTTGTTTACTTGGCAGTTTTGAGTTATCTTAAACTTATTTGTTCTGCCAGTGACATGGATCGACTTGTGTCTTGCTCAGCTTGTACAACATCTTTTACTCAATTTTCATATTTGATTACCTCTAATGCTGAACGGTTTAGTTAACCCGGTGGTTAAGAAAGTTGTGGTGATCAAGTTCCATTGTAGGTCTGGGCATTTGAATTTTGGATCGGGTTCGGTTCAGATTTTTTCGGATTCGGATAATTCAGATAACAGATTTTATTGTTCGTTCAAGTTTTGCAAACATTCGATTCGGGTTCGGTTCGGATATATATCGGATTCGGATCGGATTTAGATATATTTTTAGGGGAGAAAACTAAAAAATCATTAAATTTTAATAAAAATATTTTCAATTTTAATAAAAATATGTTTAATTTTTATAAAATTTGATAATATATTGTATAATTTTGAAAATATACATAGTTTTCTTATATATAATTTTATTTCGAATTTTTGCATACATTTTCGGTTTTTCGGTTCGGATAACTGAAATATAAAATTTTACAACCAGTTTACGGATATATTATTCGGTTTCGAATTCAGATTTTTTGGTTCGGTTTTGGTTCATATTTCGGTTTTTTTCCCCACCCCTATTCCATTGTAACATCTTTTGGTCCTACATAGAATAGAAAATATTGCAGAGAAAGAAACAAAAAAAGACATTGTAGTGTACTTTTTGTAACTCGTGATTATGGAAATTATAAAATTTTCATTTTCTTATTTCTTCTTTATTATGTGTGTAAACATAAGTAGGATTATATTTTGTTTATGAAAAAATAATGTTTGGGAGGTTTTGTCGGTTTGGCTGAGGGGGAGAAAAAATAGTTCTCATAGGTTTTATTTATTTTTTATTTTTGTCCTGGTTACTCTTATTTATTTTTATTTTTATTTTGTTAATTCTTAATTACTTTTATTCAATTTTAACGAAGAGTTTTTTCGAGTTTATTTCTTGTGTGCACATTTCACAATTATTAACCGTTACAATAATTGATAAAAACAAGAGAAAAGAATGTCTGGAAGAATCATGATGAGGTTACATGACTAACAAGTATGATATGTTGAATTTCAATGTGGATAATAGTATATAGCATTAATTTCAAAACTTACTCAATGTATTTAATATGACATGATCTATATTAATTAACAAACATAATATAGATCACTAATTTCAAACTCACTCTCCATCCATTTTATAATATAAAATGTTTTTAGTTAAAAACAAAATATATATATATATATATATTACATTAAATGTAATTTTAATATCTCATTTAAGATAATTCGACGAATGATAAAATATAAGTAATCATAAAAATCACATATCTTTAATCGTTTGTATAGAAATTTGAAAAAAAATCTTCAAAATATTTTATGATGTAAACAAAATATCTTTAAGAATCCTATAATAAAAAATAAAGGGAGTATTCAAGAAAGTCAATAAGAATAATAGTAGAGAGCAATCATAATTCATAAGTAATCACATATTAACATGCACACAACTTATTTCAACCATTTGAATATAACCAAATTCTCCATTAATATTCTTTAACTAATATAACAAAATTCTCCATTATTATTCTTTCACCATAAAACTTTGTACTAAAAGAACAACTGGGATAAAAAATACACTTAAAATCAATGTTGTAAAACTCGCTAGACGCTAGTCGGGTGGCGAGTATGGGTCTAGCACCTATGAGATTAATCGGGGAGTAAACGGAAATTAATCGGGGATTAGTTTTAGATTATTTTAATATTTTAAAAATATATTTATCTATTATATTAAACTTTTAAATAATATATTTTTAAAAATTATAGTAAATACATGAAAATGTAGTATTAATAATTTATTTTATGATTTTTATTTATATTTTTAACATAATTTATTATAAACATCACAAACTCTCAATATAAATGTTTCTATAACAAAAACAAAATTTTTTTATACCTGAAAATTTAAAAATAATTAGATTATAGATGATTAGGCAGAAAATAATCGGATTAGGCGGGGATTAATCGGATTAGGCGGAGAGTAATCGGTTGACTGACTTTTTCGAGGGATTAGTCATTAATCGAGGCAACGAAGGTGTGTATAGCGAATAAGCGTAATATAATCGTATATAGATGGGAATTTTTAGAACATAGCTTAAAATTCATTAAAAACCGTATCTACTATCTACCACGCCCCAAAAGACAGCTTACAAAATCAGTAAAAACAAAAAACAAATGTCTAAAAAATCATTAAAATTCATATCTACCAAGCCCCAAAAAATAGCTTAAAATCAGTAAAAAAGGTATAAAATATTAAATTCCTCCTTTGAGTTTTTCCTCTCTCTTTCTTCAACACTCTAATCACTCAAAGTCAAAGACACATTTATGAAATTTTTCTTACAGTCTCCAAAACCAGATTCCCACAAGCCCTTCTTCTTCTTCTTCTTCTCTCTCTCTCTCTCCAGCTCCAAACTCAAAGAAACAGTTCACAACAAGATTCAAATGCCGTCAGAATCATCATACCAAGTCCACCGTCCGGAGAAGTCAGCTACTTCCGGAGGATCTCGACAAGACTCAAGTCCTGACTCTATAATCTTCACACCTGAATCCAATCTCAGCCTCTTCTCTTCTGCTTCCACCTCTGAAACTCTTGACCGTGACTCTCTAATCTCTGGTCCTTCTCTGGTACTACCACATTGTTCACTTCATTTAATATAAAAAAAATTTGAGTATAAATTTTTAAATCTTGAGTTTCATATAATTTTGTTCTATGATATTATGAATACGCGTTAATTTGACTTAGTCAAACTTTTAATATCATGCAAAAACAAATTTGTTTTATTTAATTTCTTCAAATTTCACTATTTTTCAATTACACTATAAATTCCAAGATTTATAATTAGAAAGATTATTACATGCAAATAGAACTATATAAATTCATGTTTATAAACACAACTCTGATTTTTTTTTTCAATTTCTGGATCTGGTAATGTTTATTTTTTTCTGAAATTTTTTTTTGTATTATTTGAAATGAACAGAAACGAGATCAAAGAGTAAATTCATGTTGTAAAGATTTAGATCTAGACAAGCGTGGAACAGCGTGGAAGCACAGTTTTAACTCTAGAAAATCAAATAAAGTAAAAGGTACTGATTGAATCATATTGTTTTATAGTGAATTGATATAAATGTTGTCATGAAAATAAAAGAGAAACGACAAAAATAGTCAATAATAATGCTTTTGGGAAATTTTTCAAAACTTACTTTATTTTATTTTCAACAGCTTGGAAAGAAGAGTTTGAAGTGAATAAAGAAGATGAAAACCAAAATCTTGCAGATTCATCTAGAAGTTCTTTCTCTATAGCTCTTAGAGGTAATTAATGTTTAAGTTATACATTTAACATTATAAATTTATAACACTGTTAAACTTTATACTAAACTCTTTATAGAATGTCAGGAAAGAAAAAACAGATCTGAAGCATTGGCAAGAACTACTTCATTGGATCTTAGTAATGTAACATCATCATCTCCTAGAGTAATAACAGTTAAAAGAAGTTCGGTTTCAACTAATAAATCCAGTGTGTTTCCTAGTCCTGTAACTCCACATAATATGCAAAAGGGTTGGAGCTCAGAGAGAGTACCATTACATTCAAACAATGGTGGAAGAAGTCCGCCTAATGCGGGGTTTTTACCTTTATATAGTGGTAGAACTGTTCCTTCTAAATGGGAAGATGCAGAGAGATGGATACTTAGTCCTCTTGCTAGAGAAGAAGCTGCTCGTACTTCTTTTGTATCGTCACACGAAAGGCGGCCTAAATCAAAGAGTGGTCCATTAGGTCCACCAGGATTTGCGCATTACTCTTTGTATTCCCCTGCTGTTCCTATGGTTCATGGTGGCAATATAGCTACCTCTCCATTTTCAGCTAGTGTGTTGCAAGAAAATGGTTGTTCTAGAGGTTCTAATGCGGCTGCATTTCCTCAAAGGAATGATCCTTGTATGGCTAGATCAGTTAGTGTTCATGGTTGCTCTGAAACTCTTGCTCCATCATTCCAAGGTATAGATAGATCAACTCATATATATCAATATACATTATCTCAGCTCTATTGTTGAATTTTTTGGTATTTTTGTATATAGATGAGATCCATGAAAGTATTAAGGATGCTGCTACTGATCCTAGAGCTGTCTCAAGAAGGGATATGGCGACGCAGATGAGTCCCGAGGGAAGCATTCGCTTATCTCCTGAGAGGCAATGTTCGTTCTCTCCCTCATCTCCATCAGCACTACCTATATTGGATATACTGAATGCTCGTTTGAACCGAGCAGAAGTCAAGGATTTACAGGTTGATGAGAAGGTGACTGTAACTCGCTGGTCTAAAAGGCATAGAGCTCTGTACCATGGAGATAGCTCGAAAATGCGAGACCATTTACATGAAAATGCTAGAGATCCTCAAGTTTTGACATGGTATGTTCTAATTAAGTTGTTTAAAGGGTCTTTTAACCTCTTCCATTGATCCCTTGAATGCAAATCTTGAGTTCTCAAGAATCATAAAAAGCAACTGGAATATTCAAAGATTGTGATATTAGACTGATTTCTGATTGTAAATTTTTATATTTTTGTAGGGCGAAGACAGAGGAAGCGAGGATCATATCTTGGGAAAATTTGCAGAAAGCTAAGGCTGAGGCAGCAATAAGAAAGCTAGAGGTACTCTGCGAACGCCTTTTTAAGTGTTCATTGCAATGTGGTAGTGACTGCTTTGAATGTCTCACTCACATAGTAACCAATGTTTTTTCAGATGAAGTTGGAAAAGAAAAGATCATCAAAAATGGACAAAATAATGAGAAAAGTGAAATCAGCAGAGAAGAGAGCAGAGGAGATGAGGAGGTCGGTTTTAGACAATCGAATTCCAACTGCATCACAGGGAAAGAAGATGCAGAAGAAGAAGAAGAAGATGGTTTCACTTAGTGGTTGCTTCACCTGCCATGCATTCTAGTTTCCTTTACTCTTCCACTCATGCATGCGTAAGTAATATTTGGTTTTTTGCTTATTGCTGTTTTGTAATACTTTTTGCTAGTTATTAGAAGTTTCTGATTTCAATTATATTTGTAGTTAAATTCTTAATTAAGTAAATCCGAGGGATGAGTCTACCCCTTTGTACCTTTGTTGGCCCTTAAGGGTGTTTAGAGGTGAATTTATCCCTTGAGAACTAAGCTTTATAGCCAAGAATCACTGTTTCCAAATCCTAGTATACCATAAACACGTTTGGTGTTTAGCTAAACCAAGCTAAAGTAGTTCTCATTCGTCACATCTTCTCTTATGTTTTGAAATCATGACCATGTCAAAATCATATATATATAATAGGAGACTTTTTCTCCCATGAAGATCTACATCATCATATTATTTATTGAAAAAATTCATGTCATTTTTAAGAGTTAATTCTATTGTAAATAATTTTAATGATAATTTCTAATAATATATCATTTAATGATCATTAAGAGGATTAATGATCAAAGAAGTGAAAGTAAAATTCTTTTTAAAGAAATCTAAAATTAAAAGTTATGTTTTAATAGTTTTATAAAAATAAGTTAATGGAGATAATCTAAGTAAAGATAAGAAAAAATAAATTAAATTTTATATGAAAATATTAAAATTAATAAAATAAAATATCAAAAGATGAAAAATTATAGAAGGATTAAATTCTTTAACTTTAAAAATATATCAATAATTTAATTAAAAGTATGTATAATAGATGATTGAGCTTTCTTATATTGTTAATTTATTTAGGAAACATATTGATATTTATTTAACGAGTTAATATTTAATAAAATATATATTTATTAATGTTTATAAATAAATTAACAATTTTTAATATTGAAATCTTGCGCTTAGGGTTGTAAGCATTACACATACTACAATGAAGTTATGCACTTCATACTACAATGAAAAAATACATTTCGTCTTTTTGTGAAAAATCAATTCTATTATAAAGACAAATTTTAATATTATTATAGTTAATGAATATTAATGATAAAAATAAAAAATGTAAAAATTCAGAAATATAAAAATGCAAATTCTTGAAATTATATTTTAAATAGTTTTAGTTTATAAACATCAATTAATAGAGAAATATACATAAAATGAGATAAATAAGTTCAAATTTATATAAACAATATTAAAATATATAAAATATCAAATGATAAAAATTTAGAAAAGAATTATAATTTACTGAAGAAATTAGTGTGAAGGATCAAGATCTAAAGCAAATTTTACATCAGTCATATAAACTTCAATACTACAGCCAGTGACAGAGGTAGAAATGTATTTTATGGGGGTCAATATATAAAATTTTGATTTTATGGGGGTCAATATATTAATTAGGATGAAATTTATATAGTTTTATACAAAATTACACTAAAAATACAGTAAATTTAAAATTTGATGGGTGTCATCTGACCCCCTAATTCTTCACTAGTTCTGCCACTGACTACAACCTAAGTATCTATTTTAAATTTTTAACAGTTCAAGTCATAAAAACATGTAATTGATAAAAAAAATAAAGTATAAAAAATAGATATGAAAATATAATTTTGATATATTTAAGAATAAGTTCATAATTTTACTAATTATATGTGACCAAAGATAAGATGAAAATAATGTGTATTGAAAGATGGAGAAAATGACAATGAAAAAATATAGAAACTATTATGTTATTTATTTTTTATAAAATAAATTGGCATTCATTTACTGAGTTAATGATTAAAATAATTATATTTTTATTATAAATTATATTAATATTTATAAATAAATGAATAATTACTTAATTAGAGTAATATTTTAATATTGAAATTCCGTCAAAGGGCTGGTACGAGTCTAGTGAATATAATAAAAAGACTTTTGTGTATAATAACAAGTCATTTGAAGAAGCATTAATGATTGTCATAAGAACATATCAAGTCGTTTGAGAAAATTTATTAAGAAAAAGTGAAGCAAGTCATTGCGAAGAATAATACTTGATTGATTTGTAATATTACCATGAGAGTTTGTTTGGAAAGAGGGTGTCGTACGTGTGTAATATAAATCCACAGCAGTAATTTGAACTATAAACGAAACATTGAAAACGCAAGATCAGTATGATGAGTTGGAAATCTTATGGTTTAATCCTCAACAAGAAAAAACCAAGAACATATCAACTCGTGGGAGATGTACTATTTCGTTGGAAACATTAGTGAAAAGATCTACTGATAAAATAATGAAAGTTTTAAGTTGTATATCTTTCAAAGAATAATATTAATTTGATCAACACCATTAACATGATAGATTTTTGTGTAAGGAGACTATCATTTGCAACATGATTATGCAAGTTAGAACAGTGATTTAAATAAACCATAAACAAAAAATATGGAGTGCTACAACGAGGGATCCTAAGGACTACTGGTATGATCCCTATGACAACTAGAGATGGTAAAAAAAAAACACATATGTATATTGGACACACAAATATAGACAAACGTGAGTTCAAACCAGGACCAAAATGCGAGGACATCTAATCGATCAAGTGATATATCTCGTAATCTCGTTAATTAATTTTTTTTACTACACATTAAATTCTTCTGAGGTGGTAAATTATTTTTTGAATGTATGTATGTATTCAAACTTTATATAATACAGTAGTGGATTTATTTAAAATAATATTAGAACTACCGATATTAGACCAACTCCATTGGTCATCTTGTGAGGGTGTTAGAGAATATTTTTAATTTAAATTTAAGATATTTTATAAGAGAAAATGAAAAAGTATTTTGATTGGGACACTATAATACTTTGTTAAGATACTCAACTTACATATGTCATTATCTAATTGATTAACTTAAAATGAAGAAATTAAAATTTATTTAGACACTCCATAATTATATCAGCACTGGAGATACTTTTAATTATGGGTTTTTACCTAGTGGATACCCGAACCCCAGATTTAATATCAAGTCCATAGGCCTGTCCGTTTCTTTATAATAAAGTAGATATGCTTTATTTAATCCGGGTTTTATTCGGGTTTACTCTACCGTATAATGGGTATCTGCCGAGTTATTTTCATGAAAATAGTAAAATGAAATTTTAGCCTAAACACACAAAATTGCAAAAATTTATTTTTGTGCCAAAATAATAAATTTTTTGAAATGATAATATTTTCCAGTACCGTAAAATCAAAATTTTAGCAAAAAATCGTGAAATGATATTTTCTCGCTAAAGACATAAAATCATATAGTTACATTTTTCTTTGCTAAAATATGAGTTTTTGTCTTCAAATTTTAAATATATCAAAACACAAATTTGGCGAAAACGGGAAATGACATTTTTCTGCCAATTGCAAAATTAAGTTTTGGGCAAAATTACAAATTTGGCCGAAAATCATGAAGTTATATTTTCTCAACAAAAATATAAAATCACAAAATTTTTTTTCACAAAACCTATAAAAGTTTTACCAACCCCTCAAATCAGAAAATCATGAAATGATATCTTTAGTTTATTTTATAATTGTGGTTAATGAATAATTATATTAATCCTTATGAAAATAATTTTATTAAAATTTTTACAAATACACATTAAGAAAAAGAATTATAAAACAAAAATTGTAAAAAAAAAATCAACTCGGGTACCTGTGTGTATACCCAAAACTTACGGGTTTTTTTCGGGCTATATTTCTCGGGTATTAAGTTTATGTGGATTTTTAAAAATGGACTCAATATGGACTGGTTCAAAACGGGTTCGGGCCGAGCCAGGTAAAAAAACTCGTCGCAACATCCCTAATTAAAACTCAGTAACATGTTACAAAAAATATATTAAAATTAATGTACTTTATTAATTTATTAAAGTTATTAATTTATATAAGTTATTTTGGACTAAAATATCTATTTGGAATCGAATAAATTTGATGTTAATTTATTGAGGGTTAATTTATAGAATTTTAATTCTATAAACCTATCTCTATGGGTAGATGTTTTGTTTTTTTTCTTTCCTTTTCTTCTCCTCTTTAGCGAAAATATCTTTATTTTTCAGAAAACTAAATTTATCTCTCACTCATTATCTCGTCATTGGGGGTGCAAATTTTTTACCTTTTATTAAAACACTAAATTTAATTAAAATATTATTTAAACATTCTTTAAAGTGTTAAGGGATTGAAGATGGCTCAGAATTGCAAGTACTATATATTTTTGTTTCTTTTTCTTGATGATTGTCCTTAATCTAATATTAAAAATTAAAGTAAAACACTCATTTATCATGGAAATGTTCTAATGGTTGCATCACATAGTGGGCGTAGTAGGGCGGGCTAAATGATGAATCCCAATTAAAACAAATTATAACAACTGCAAATTTGATACATTCGATTCTTAAAAACAAGAAAACAACATTTGAAGTAGGACGAACAACTAAAGAGTAGTTCTCCTATTATTAAACAAGTAATAGAAATGATAAACAAGTAACTGAAATCATTTAAAGATTTAGTCCGAAGACTTTATCAATGAAGATAGTTGGGTTTCCTCACACGCCTTAGCCTTTCTTGTGCTTGACTTGAATCTTCCAGCTTATCATATATATATATATATATATTGAAAGTGGTTTAAATTTCAAGCAATGAGGGCAATTTTATCCACTTGTGTAGTAGGAGGAGGTCGAGCCAAGCCTCCCAAGCGCGTGGAGTTAACGTAATCAAATGGGAAATGATTAGAGGAACCAGGAAACACTATTCCCAAAACCCTAATAGACCTCATCATCCAATTCTCTTCATACTCTTTTCCTTTCCAAAACCTTAATATGAAACTCCTTAAAAACTCCCCCACAAACCATTCAACACCTTCGGTATTAGCCATAACAAGCTGAAATAGTTCGCATTAGGTGCATCTTCTCTTACCTTTATAAATACATAATCATGTCAGAACTCATACAAATAAAATAATTCATATATATATATTATTTATTATCTTTCTATCATGTCAATTTATGTCAACATTGCTCCGCTTTTTGATTTTCCATTATCTTTACTTCTTTTTTTTATAAATAATTTAGCAAGAAGGAAAAAAAATTCCCAATAATTGGAGACTTTAATTTACCTTTCCTTTGTAGAGACTGTTGAAGAAATTGCAAGATCCGTAGTGCTTGTATGAGAATAAAATTTTGTCATCAAAGGGGACTCTAGGCACAAGATCATTGTTATAAACAAACCTCTCATACTCTATTCCATGCTTTTTCACCAATCCATTCATAAACTCTGCAAACTCCTCATCCCCTACACGTGGCTGTCCAAACGTGTAGACTCCATCAAGCCTATCTAGCAGCTCATCCTCACCGTGAATCGCCAAAATCGCGGGAAAAAGAGCGGCTACTGCACCACCGAGGCTGTGACCCGTTAGAATAAACTTAAGACTCTTGTCTTTAGCAAGCATGTCTCTAAGCTTTTGTCTGATGGTGTAGTAAGCATATTGGCGTCCGAGGGTTATGATTTCTTTAGGCCATCCATTTTTTTGGAGACCTAGAGCTCTGGAGAACCCGGCATGGACTTTGCCAACGTTCTTCAACTCGTACCTAATTTAAAATGTGTACATATAAAGAGATATACGAGTAAAGAAGAGTAATGGATCTATAGAACTTATATACGTACCAAGAGACGTCAAGATCAGTGCACCAGTCTTCAGCACTGAAAGGTTCTGTTCCTCTGAAGCTAACGACGACGAGGTTAGGATTGATGCGACGTCTTACACATGAAAGCTTGTGTCAGGGTTTCTTCTTGGTACACTGAAAACATAAATAAAAACTTATAATATATATATATATATATTAAATAAAAAAATTTACTAATTTTCTAAACTATTTCAAGGTTCTTACATTAATTTTGTATTCAAAAGAAATGTTGATGTTGTAAGAACAACAATTAGAAATTAAAAAGATGGAACACTTAATTAATAGTTTATATATAAATATTGTTTTTTGAAAAATGATTCTATATTAAAAAGTTTATTTATAAACAAAAAAAATTTAGTACCGATCGAGAACTATATTCTAGTCAATCTGATTGGTTGCCGAAAAAGATGTTAATCCATATTTCTTCTTCATGTTTTTTATATGACTGTTATATTCTACTCTCATTGTTTGATTAAAGATTTTTGTTTTAATTAAAAAAGGTAATTTGATTTTTTCAATAACGATATCATGCAGCATTTGACTTTAAAATCTGTAAAACCAGTACAAAACATGTGGCTTGATTTTGGGTCACCAGTTCAATTTTATTCTTATTGCATGTATTTAGTAAAATTAAATATGATTTAAATAGTTAAACCAAAATTTCAACCGACTTATTGAAATCTAGTTCGAAAATTAGCATACAGATGCACCAAACTGACATAGCTTGGCATTAATTTTTGAACTCCAATTTATTAATGGAAAGATTTCCACTCAAAAAAGCTTTGGTTGAAAACACTTTTTCTTTTCCATTCACACCCTAACTTTTTTATGTGAAACAGATTAATGAAAAATGACAAAAAGAAAACAGGTATTTATTGTATTACTAGATTAATTTTTACTAGTTTAATATTTAGGTAAATTTTAAATATACATTAAATCCTACCAAAATACATTGCCGAATAAATTATAAGTATTACCCTTGTATTATCATTTATATCAAGCATAACAACATGTGTCTGAGTTGTAGACTATTAAAATAAAAATAAAAAATCTTAAAATATGTTCACATTCATTTCTTGATAACTAATAAGCTCAAATCTACATAATTTTTTAAAAAAATTTAAGTGTCTATGTTTTTTTTTTAAAAATGAATCCAAGTCTCTGATAATTACATTTATGCCTCCTAAACTTTAATAGACCATCTATGTTTTGGTTATATTGGCAAATTAAACTGGAATCTACAAAAATTCGACAATTAAAATTGAAGACACTTTTATAGTTGTAGTTATTATTTCTTTTATTTGTACATCCATTAAATGCACGATAGAGGACACATTTAAAATCAGTAGGGTCTGACATTTATTTTATGGTATATAGAGACCTATTTGGCATTTACTATTTTATCATGAGCTCCTTATACCTGTTTCTTCAGTAATATCAAAAATGGCAAAATGAAAGGCATTTATATGATTTGTAATTTTGTATATTCCTAGAAACTTTACCTTTTTTTTTTACTATAACGAGTATGCTTTATGTCCTACCTACAATCTTACATCAATTTATATACTCCATCATCAAGGTAAGAATTCTTTTACAACTTTTTTAAGGCACTTTGAGCCTTATTTATTGGTTGTAACTTTGGAGGCATTATATATACACTAACATGACTTAAATGATTCAAAAACACAGAGACTCACATAAGCCCTCAAATGGGGGAAGAACAACATATCCTCCAAAGAATAACAGGTAGAATTTAATTTACCATTGTAAAAGTCGTAGTAACCCTCAAAATTCATCTGCACCACAGGATAGATACAGAGAGTGAGAACTAAAACAAAAACTAAGAAAATATATCATATCTGTGACTGGTGAAGTCACGAAATCAATAATATCGAGAGAGTATACTATAACTAGTATTTATAACAAATATTAATAAGGGCTAATTAGAATATACATATATATATATTGCTGATATATGAGTGTGTATATAATATATCCATGGACAATATATATAAATAAATATATATATATATGTGTGTGTATCCATGGATCATGTAACTATGTTATTTTCAATAATAAGCAGAATTATTTGTATGGTTATATTATATATATATATAATCAAAAGAAGAAAGAAGAAAATGAATTTAACCTTCCAAGTGTTCTTGACGACAGAAGTGATGAAAGATTTGTTCTCATATGAGATCTTAGACGCCATTATCGACAACATCGACTTGTATTCGATGGTACCGACATTAATCTTCTCGTCAAGATTTACTCTTCGATCTGAGCATCCTATAAACGAAGTATATGTCGCAGACGATTCGTCAGGCTTCACCAACTTTCCTGTAAAACAAGTCCAGCATTTGGGTTAGTCCTGAACTAAATACTTGCTCAATACCATCCATAAAAAAAAACTAAATAGTTATATTAGTTGTCTCATAATTTCCTTAATGTTCTTAAAATTTGTAGAAGATTAAACTCTTTTTTTATTCAACTAAACTAAGCTCTTGATGAAATACATAATTATCTCCTTTATTTTTACATGTGTCTTTTAGTGTCTTGCATCTAGATTAATTCTCGTTCTGTCATAAATCCGTCTCAAGTGTTATAAGTGTCATTCGTCAAGTCCAAAAGTCCGAGGGCATTATGGAACGATATCATGTATGGTCCTCGTGGTTATTAATATACGGAATAAATGATATGGTACTTCAGATTATTAATATATGGAAATGGAACTATATATAGGATCAATGGTCCTTGAGATCTTTGAAATGATAATATTATATTTTTAGGGATACGTACTCATATCACATGTAAAAGAAGGAAATGAGCTTAAACCTTCTTCAATCAAGTTCAAGCATTTGATAATAGTGATGAGTAGAGATAGAAAATTAAAGTATGTTTCTTACCTGTCAAAAGGTTAAGTATTAACTTAAAGAAGCCTCCATTAGCCAGAAGAAGATTAAGCCAAGAGATGAGCAAACCACCTATGAATGCCATTGGTTTTCTTATAAGCATTAATACTTTTTGACAAAAAATGGCCACCGCAATGATCCATCGACTCGCGAAACTTCTGCGGACGCTTTTGAGCGTATCCGGAGGAGAATCTATGAATCTTGAGCTGGTTAGGTTTGGAAAAAACAAAAGAAGAAGGAGATCAACAACACTTGCTTTGGTCGGATCGACCAGAAGATAGTTATTGCAGAATTTCATTTCGGTTTTGGACATTTTCATAATATGAAAAGAAGAAGAACAACAAGCTTTGCCCAATAATAAGTAGAAAGAAGTTCACAAGAAAGAAAGAAGAAATGAAGTGACAATGGTTGATTTGTGAGTCATTCAACCTAGAGAATGGCTACTTATTTATAGTGCTAGTAATTATTGGGATCATAGTTTTTTATTATTATAAATTTAAAGTTTATCAATCATTCAGCCCTCATGAAAACCTATCGTTGTTTTTCACGTGCGATATATACAAACTAAAATGAAACTACCGATTCACATTTTAAACGTCCTTAATTACCGACCACAATTTTTGTTTGGTTTTCTACGATTAACGTGAAATAACCGGTTAATTTGTTTTTATCTTTTTCACATTTTTCTTTTCTTTTTTTACATCTTTTAGTTTTGTATATATAACACACATGTGTATATGATTAGTGTCTGCGTATAAATCCAGTGGATGTGGTAGAGGTTGGGAATATCTTCCGAATTCGATCCACCTTTGAGAAATTTTACACACATCTGCTAGGCCAATTGGATTCTGCATTTAGACCTAAATGATTCACGTATTAAAGGCTATTGAACGATTCATATCATCCAAAAACAATGTGGACCCAAAGTTCAAAATACCTAAGTTATCATATATATATATATATATGTTTGTGTGTGTGTGAGTTTATATTTCCCGAATTTAGAAAAATATTAAAAAAAAACAGAATTAATTCAGGAAATATTCCAAAGAATGCAATCCCTAAATAATTAAACACTGATTTAATAGATGTTGTTAACTATTTCATCATTGCGTCACAAAGTTGTTCTTGTTCTAGAAACAATAGACATTTCCTTAACAAAACCAATCCTAAATTACACACGACATAACAAGATTATAGTTTAGTTTTGAAAAATTGTTGATAATTTTATTTCTAATTATTTTAAATCAGTTCATAAAAAAAGAAATTTATCTCTTCAATTAGATGCATAGTCTTTTGTAATTGCAAAAATGTAGTTTGATTGATCTTGATTTAAGAGGTTGATTGATAACCTATAGTTGAATGGTTATTTAATTAACGTGAATCGTCAATCTCCAATTTATGTGGAATTGTGTTGTTCATTTACTCATCTCACAATTTTACTAATTTAGATAAAAAAAAAAACCTATCTTCTTTTTTTCACGTAAATGCTCTTTATAGAATGAAGCTGAGGATTGTTTTCCCCTCGCCAGCCCAACTAACGAATGTTAAGGCAATACAACATAAGTTCAAACATTACATTACTAAATCTTAAAGCTAAAACAGAGCAATAGCTCTTAGTGAAGAAGTATTGAAAGAGGTAGAGAACTTCCTCATTCTGATGGTTCCAAGGCTTCTTCTCCCAAACATCTTTGAGCCATAATGGTCCTCCATTGTCTATATATGATTGGAACCGGTGTTCCTCCGTCACACTCTTGGCAATTCGTATTGCACATTGATTCTCTGACTCTTGTACCTCTATAATTTGCCAATCCAGAAACTTCTCCATATAGGATTGGATTTCAGATAATATATTCATGTGAAGAGGCCAATTTCCAGGCTGTGTAACTGCATTCTTTGCTTCTCTTGAACATAGTTCAAAGATTACTTTTACCTGCTTTAGGTTTGTACAACTTTCTGCTGCCCAAAGTACGCTAAGGAGTTCTGCTTCCAAACTAGAGGAGGCTCTAGAAAATGATCTGCGAGTATGTGCAAACACCTCTCCTTTGCTATTTCTTGTAATCCATCCTGTACCACTATTTCTTTTAGGGTGTAGCCACGAGCATCCTATATTGCATTTAACAAAAGTTCCTGCAGGTTTTTTCCACATCCGATCACCCCCGCCCCCCTCCCCTCTGATGTTTGTACCTTGTCCTGTTTCGCCTTCTCGTTGACTGCAAACCATAGCTCAGCTTCCTCCTCAGCTTTCTTGAATAAAATCGATGGTTCTGTTCTTACTCTCTCAAATACCAATAAGTTTCGGGCTTTCCAAACATACTAGAGGATCCACATTGTTTTAGGATCTGCGCCAGGAGTGACTGTGGTTGTTGCCATATTCTCCAAACTTGCTTCCCCAATAGGGCTTGATTAAAGCGACCTATATCTCTGAAACCCAACCCCCTTCTTCTTTTTTCCGGCATAGCTTTTGCCATGCAATCCAAGGGATTTTTCTTTTTTCCTTATTATTGTTCCACCAGAAATCTATCATAGCTCTTGTGATCTTCTTGCAAGTTTTTTTGGGTAGTTGAAAACAGGACATCACGTACACCGGTAGCGCCATAGCGATTGATTTGATTAACACCTCCTTTGCACCTTGAGACAATGATTTTGCAAACCAACCTTGTAATCTGGATTGTAGATTTTCCTTGATAAAGTTCAGCAGTTTCATCTTCGATCCTTGAAAACATTCAGGTAGTCCTAAATATGTACCCCCACCCCCTTCTTCACTGATATTCAAAGACTGTTTAACCTCCTCTCTTCTCCTTATATCCACTTTTGAGTCAAATATTATCGATGACTTTTGATAATTAATTACTTGATCTGACACTTTGCCATACCTTGCTAAGCAGTTTTTCAGTTCCCGACTTTCTTCTCTGTTAGCTTTACATAACAGAAGTGAATCATCAGCAAATAATAAGTGATGTACTCTGGGTCCCGTGGCTGAAGCTCTGACTCCCTTTAGCGAAGAAAGAGCTGGTGATTTGTTCAAGAAGTGTACAAGTGCTTCTGCGCATAATATGAAAATAAATGGAGACAGAGGATCTCCTTGGCGAATACCCCTTTCCGGCCGTATAAAGTCATGTGTTTCCTCATTAACAATCACTGTATACGTTACTGAGCTTACGCAATACATAATCCATCGTATCCATTGTCCACTGAAACCCATTTTTCCCATGAGCTTACGTAAGAAACTCCATTCCACCCTATCATATGCTTTGGACATGTTGGTTTTAACCGCCATATAATCAGCCGCCATGGGAATACTTGTTCGGAGAGCGTGCACCATCTCATGTGCAATGAGTATATTATCAGATATAAGGCGCCCTGAAACAAATGCTCCTTGTGTTTCTGAGATTAATTTCGGTAATATCCTCTTAAGTCATGCACATAGGACCTTCGAAATGATCTTGTAATGAACAGAACATAAACTTATCGGTCTCATCTCAGACATTTTTGTGGGGTTCCTCACCTTGGGAATGAGGCACAGCTGTGTGTAATTCCATTCAGGGGGAAAGACATAGGTGTGAAAGAATTTTTGTACCTCCCTAGTTACTTCTTATCCAAAAATATTCCAGAATTGTTGATAAAAGTTCCCCGTTAAACCATCTGCGCCAGGACATTTACTACCCTTAATATTGAAAGCTGCTTGTTTCACCTCAGCTTCTAAGACCGGGGCAGTTAACCAATCATTCATGGCTTGTGTTACTCTTGGTTGCATACCATCCAAAACATTGTCCGTGTCTTCTATAACTGAACTTTTGAATAAGGTCCTAAAATATTCAACTGCTATATTCCCTTTTGGAGCCCTCCTGATACTGTTCCACTCCATTGTCATCTATGAGCATTTGAATACGGTTTCTTGATTTCCTGTGCTTAACACAATTATGGAAATATTTTATGTTTTTATCCCCCGCATCTAGCCAATATTCCTTACTTCTTTGCTGCCAATAAATCTCTTCTTCCCTATGCGCTTCTCTAAGTTCTAGCTTGAGTTGCTTTAGTACTTGATCCTCTGGGAATAGCTTTCCTATCTCCTTCTCCAGTTTTTATTTCAGCCTTTCAATAACAGAGTTTGTATTAGTGTTAGCCGTTTGTTTCCATACTGCAATCTCCCTTCGGCATCTTTGGATTCTCTCCGTGAGAGTAATATGAGGTGCTCCTTCATTCCCTTTCCACCCCTTCGATATCGTCTCTGTTATGCCTTGTTTCTTAACCCATCTACTATCGAAGCAAAAGCGTCCTTTGCCTTTTCGTAAATTTTGTGGTCCAAATCTTATAATAACCGGTCTATGATCAGAAGCCCACATCTCGAGATACTCCATATGTACTTGCGGGAACAAAAAAAAATCAACTATCATTCCCAAAACTCCGGTCCAATCTGCATTGAATCCATACTCTGTCTCTCCACCCCGGCCATGAGTACCAGTTCCCTGTGCTCTGTCTTGTATCTTACAGTTGCTCACCATATTCCTAAAATCCTAAAATCACCGCTCTAAACACCATCTGATTGACTGACGCCTTCTCCGGATTCCAGCTTTGGGCTGAAGCAACCTCTATCTCATAGAGCTTTCCGTTATTTGCCGGTTCTGAAAATGCAGGTTGGGCCTCATCTTTGTTGGTTCTCGTACTGCGTACCTCTTCTCCTCATAGGTGAAGATATGCCCTTTTCCTTTATCCACCTTGGTTGAAACTCTCAGCGACTGCACAAAAGAATCATTGGTAGTATCCTCCAAGGACTGCTACACTCTTAGAATTCTTGCTTGTCTCTCCGTTGGATCGGAATGAGCAATGTATTGCATCGCCATTCGGTTATCCTCCTTTGACAAACCTGGAAATAAGGGGGGAAATCCTGGTGGTATCATCGGACTCTGGATCTGATGTCTTGCTCTTGTCAGATTAGTCTGCTCCGGTATTTCTCTTCTCATCGCCTTCCCTTCTTTGTGTCCTTCCTTGGCCGCCTCTTGATCTGTTTTCATCCACTGACAGAGAGCTTGCTCATGTGTCAGGCGTTGACAATAGAAACATCGTTTTCTAAGCTTCTCATATTCGAAGTTTATTGTTACCACTTCGCCTGAGGGAAGTATTAGACGTCTTGATGCCCTGGCTGGATTGGCAATCTTCAGATTGATTAGAGCCCTCATATAATCTGTTTTCTGCGACTCTTTCGGATCATAAGCTATTTCAACAACTCTGCCCACTGCTTTTCCCAGGATATTCATTGTTTCTAGTGTAAAATGGTTCACCGGAATATTCCTGATTCGCACCCAAACATCAAAGCTTGTTAGAAATTCTTCAGAGGGTGACGGGTTCCACATCTCCATTAACATTATCCAGTGATCAAAAGTCCATGGTTTATCAGCTAACACTGTCTCCATATCTTCCTCTCTTTGAAAGATGAATTGAAACTTATCTCTGGAGAGTGCGATGCCCCTCACTCTCCCTTGCATCCGCCAGACCCGGGGCATGTTCGCGATGAGCTTCCCCATCTGTTGGCATTCTGGGTTCAACAGTCGCCCAAGGATACTAATATTACTCTCATCAAAGACACGAAACCTTGGACTGTCCGGCTCTTCGTCATCAATCGCAAATGCCCTGATCGCTGCTTGAAGTTTATCTGACATTGTTATAGCTTTAATACAATAGGAAAGCAAGATAGTTCACCGGAGATATATCACCGTTGGCTGCTTTTTGTAGAGGTTGCCGACGCTGTTCTCAATAACTTCAGAATATCCAGTTGCGAAATCTGTGGGAATCATGATTTTCTTGAGAGATTGATGCACACTGTTTGCAGAGAAGGAATGTTTGTTGAGTCAGAGTGATTATTGAGGACACTGGAAAGGAAAGTGGAAAGAATCTTATTTCCTAAAGTGATATCGTTGCTCTAAAGCCGGGATTAATAATTCCATGCAAGACGGAATTAATGTAGATTCTTTTCGATTGTTCGAAAGCACACCCTAAATTGTTTGAAAGCAAACCCTCTAGGTCATAGTGAGGCTCCTAAGCGATTTCTCTCTCTATCTCTAAAGAAGTCGTGTTTTTTAAAAGAAAAGCCGAGCTAAAGACGCGGAGAGCGTTACAACATGCGGTGGAGAACAAAAAAAATATATATCTCATTCCACAATTTTATTGAAATTTTACAAAATTAATGCATTGGAAACACAAAACAAAAATTATAAAAAACTACACTTAATATGAAAAAGGGAGTAGTTTTTAATAAGCTTTTAAACTAACGCTAAAGAAAAATAAAAGTGACGTTATTATATTGGATTCCAAACTTAACGTTCATAACTAAAATGAAAGTAAATATTTATTGTCGGGTTTTTACAAGTCAGCTATAAAACTGACACAAAGTTTTTAATGTGAATTGGTAGATAACCGATGTTAACCTTAAAATTAAATGACATGCTCAACAAAACTTTCAATTTAGTTTTTGAAGGAAAAGAATGTGCAAGTGCATAGCGCTAAATCGTGAAAACTTATAATATTGTTAATTTAATAAACATGAAAAGTTATTTTTATATGGATGGCGTTTTAAACACTTTTATAGCTTCTCTTAAATATGAAAGTGGTTTTATTTTTCTTATTAATATAAGCTAAATCCAGGATTGGAATAGCATAAAACCAAAGAAAAGAAATATAATATAAAATACTACTTCAATATTATTTTGAAACATCATTTTTATTTCTTTAGTGTCAAAGAATCATGAACAATCTTGAGAAATCAAATGTTGATGATTCTGAAGGCGAGGAAGAAAATTCTGGCGAATAGAGGAGTGATAAGAAAACAATTTTCAAAGAGAAATTTTTTCTCGGCCGCCGTGCTTTGAGCAACATCAAAATTTTGATTTAATTCTAAAATTAGAAGGGCCGAGAACGTTTTCTCTAGTTAGAGATTCTTCTCCATCACTCCATTGCTCTCCTCAATTTTCTTTCTCGGCCTCAATATCATCAACATTTGGTTTGACCCATGTATTTTTAGTACAGACGAAGCCAAAGACAGGGGCATGTATATGAGAAGAACACTTAAGGGTCACATGTGATAATCGACAACTAAAGAATATGAGTTCTGGTCTGGATTAAAAGATTGTTCAAACCTTATTAGGCAAGAATTAAAGTCGTGCTATAAATTTTTTGGTTGATACACGACAAAAAGTTGTCAAGTAACACAAACTTTTGGAAAAGGAATCAAAAAGAAAAAAAGTAACTCTCATTTCTACATCTTTTTGGAAATCTCAACGTTAAGTTTTTGGATAAAATTTATCTCACATTTATCATGATCACTCGCCCTATAAATTGTTAACTCAAAAAAAGTTAATGAAAAAGATAGTTGAAGATGTGTACAAGTTTTTCTCAGAGACAATTGTTTCAATAGTTAAGATCATGGAATCTAGAGTTGATAATTTTCTGATATTATTCAAGTATCTCTGTCTGGAGGCTATATATATATATGAAAAGCAAAAGATCAATCAGTAATGACTACAAAGATATATAGTGATGTGCAACGATATGTGCAATCATACATATATGTAAAGACAGTAAACAGATATTAGGTAGATCAAAGAGAGAATGATGGGAGCAATCTTGATGAGTATAAACCTTGTAGCCCATTGGGCTTACTATTTGAACAAATAAAAAACCAGAATAAATATTATGCAGTTTGAATCCAGTTTTGTACTACTGTAAATAGTGCTAGCGAGGATGTCCAAAATCTTGCATATTTCTAAGAGGCGGGCCAAGGACAACCCAAACTCGACCAAATTTGCATAAGTCCATCTCAGAGAGTAAAGAAAAAGTCTTCTCCACACTTGACTGAATTTCAGTAGACTTGACTTGGCTGACTTCTCCAGACTTTTACTGATGTCCTTATCAGGAAAATATGAGTTTCAGCAATACAACTCTGCCAAACTCCAATGCATATAAAGTTGTCCATTGTGGTTGATAATCAGGTTTCACATAGCTTTCGCAATGTTCCCAGAATGATAGATTATATTATGGGGGAATAGATATTCCATATTGGATGCTGGATGACATCATGAGTAATATATATATATATATATATGATATGGGTCACTCATGTCATTGTCAATTGGTTTTGAGTTGGAAGCCCATAATCTAATATGGTATCAGAGAATGATCCATTCATGTCCAGTCCGATCCATAATTGGCTCGACCCAATAGTTGGTCCAACGATCTTTCCTTAAAATTACCGAGATCTATGTTCTAGAAGAACCATCATCTCGAGGAAGCGTATTGGGATAAATGTCTCATATCGGATGCTGGATGGGATCATGAGTAATATATATATATATATATATAAGATATGATTTACTTTACTCATTGCCAATTGGTATTGAGTTGAACCTCATCATGACTTACAAGCTTTCATGGTTCTAATTTCTATACTCATGAATTTTGATTCGTCCAAACTCCAGAATAAAAAAATTACCCCTAAAACTTAGTTAAACAAGCAGAATATCAAGTTATTCTCACTCTCTTCCACGGCTTCCTCCTGAGATGACACATCACAAGAAGAATAGTGCAATCCAAGAGTTAATAAATATTAATTATAACCAAAGATTGGTGTTAACCATAATTTGTAACTATGACATGTTCATATATCAGTTTTAATATAAGTATTTAAGGGACAATACCTTAATATAAGTATATATATATATATTAGCATTCAAAATTCTGCATATTAGTGAAGTAAAATGTTCCTTAATATGAATTGTCTAAAGATATACGAAGATTGGGGAATTCAGTTCTCTATTTGAGCTTCAAATCTTCTGCATTTATCTTGATTGAGGCTTTATAATAAAGTGCTTAATCATCTGAACAAAATACTCAGAGTACAAGAATTTGACGTCTTCTCTAAGAGGTAAGTTTTTCATCTTTAACTAATTGTTACTTGTTTGTTATCTCTGTAGGTTCTTCTCTTACATGACATCAAACCAACGTAGTGTTATTTGACATTGGTTATGGTAAGTTCATGTGTTCTAACCATGATCTTTTTAGTGGCTAATTTTTAACAGGGTAAGGTACTCTTCTTACCGTTTTGGAGTTTGTGATCCGTTGATTGATTGACTCTTTCTTTTGATCAGGTAAAGTGTGATAGAATGTGTACATGATTCTTAGGTCTGACTTCTCTCTTTATCTCTTCTATTGTATATTGTGATAGCTATAGGTTTTATAGGAAAAGTTTAGTTTCATTTGGTTCAACAATAGGATCAGCTGAACAAGTTTGGTGTTTCTCTTCGACCTGACATTACTGTTCTTGTTTTGTTTATCTCTTGCATATGTTAGGCCATTGAAGAGTATACCAATCTCCATGTGAATCACTTCTGTTTGTCTTGGACTCATTACAGGGAAATCAAACTATTGCAGGTATTGAGAATGCTGATTGATGGCATATTTGACATTTCTCATTTTTAATTCTGGTTATAAGTGTTGGTCTAAGCTCTGAGTTAGATATGAGCTTTTTCTAGATGGCTCGTTTGGTTTAGGACTTAGGTAAAAACTTGACTTAAACTACTAACATATCTTTTATCTGCTAACACTAATACAAACATAGAAACAAATATAATCACGAACATGAACAAATATACTCTAAATGCAAACACAGACACAAATAAAAATGCAAACACGCACGAGAATGCAAATACACACATCTTTAATCTGCTAACACTAATACAAACATAGAAACAAATATAAAACAGAATCACGAACATGAACACATATACTAAATCCAAACATAGACACAAATAAAAATTCAAACACGCACGAGTATACCAACGAAAACACGAATGCGAACACATACACTAAAACGCAACACACATGCACAAACAAAAACCAAACACGCACGTGAACAACACCAACAAAATCTAAATGCAACACAAATGAAAACCATAATACAAACACCAACAAAATATATTAAGCTAAAAAGTATATATATATATATATATAGAGGTGTCAAATGGTCTGTCCAAAACCAACTGGGTATGTCCAATTGGACATTTATTTTTTTTGGACAGAAATTGGTCTGACAAAAACCAACCAAGTACAATAAAGTCTATGTCCAACTGGATTTACCCGTGGACGTCCAATAAATAAAACAAAACATTTTTTAAAAAATTTTAAGTTCACAATTATACTAAATCAATAGATATCGTATATCACAAACAACACCAGCGAAAATCTTGCAATACAAACTAAGGATCAAAGTTAAAGTTATTGACATTAATTGTACAGTTCATCACACATCGTTTCTTAACGGAATGAATTTTATCAAAAAATTTAGCTAATCAAATAATTTTATCAAAAAACTTAGCTAATCAAAGAATTTTATCAGACGAAGGAACAAAGACGAAAAATGAACGAAATAGGAATGAAGACACACAAGCAACAAGATCCAGTAGAGAGGAAGAGCTTACACCCAAATTCAAGAAACACAGCATTGAGAGCTTACGTAAACAAACACAAGGAACAAAAACTCTGAGCCATCTGATTCCAAAAATTTAAGACTCACAACCATTAAACAAAACTACAATAGCACAATTGACATTGAAATCAAATTCAACCAGAACACATATAACCAAAAGCTTAAGAGGAAAAAACAAATCGAGAAACCCAAAAATGATGAAACATAAGTTGTCCTTAACATATATGAAAAATCCCCAATTTCAATCAGAAAACCAAAAACGGCAAGACACAAATTGTCCCGAAATTGTTTTTTCCAAAAAAAAAAATCTAATTATAATTTGTCCATGGACCGTCTGCTATCCATCTGGTTATGTCCATATTTAACCATAGACAAATTTGGACATGTCCATCTGGACATCTTCATATTTTAGATATGTCCAATTGGACAATATTAATATTGGTCATGGACAAAACCATGGACAAATGTCCAACTGACACCTCTATATGTATATATATGTGTATCTCTATGAACAAATTTATATAAAAATTATATGTTAGTAAGACCAGGATAAGCTAACAATACACTAAAACGAAACACGCATGCACAAACAAAAACCAAACACGCACGTGAACAACACCAACAAAATATAAATGCAACACAAATGAAAACCATAATACAAACACCAACAAAATATATTAAGCTAAAAAGCATATATATATATATATTTATGAACAAATTTATATAAAAATTATATGTAAGTAAAAATCAACATTTCACAAATTTTATTAAAAATATGGTTTGTATTTTTGCCCAGGAACTAGATTACACAATTTTCATTCGCCCCCCCCCCCACCCCACCCCCAAATGTGGTTTCACAAATTTTCACTAAATTTACATTTTCCGACAACTATTAAGTTTTCTGAGCCAAATTAAATTATCTGTAGGAAAGAAAAACATTAACAACTATTAAGAATTATGTGATAAAAATTAGTCAAACCATTATTCATTATGTTTGATCATATCTTATATAACATTATTAGTTTTGATTTTATTTAGTATGATTTTATATATTAGGTTTTATATAAGAATATATTCTATTTAATTAATCTGAATTATGTTGTTAAGAAAATAGAAATGTAGATAATTAAATTTGGAAAAAAATAAAAGTGTATTTTCAAAATACACTTGACAATATTTCAGAGATTTTCACAAATACAACATTTCTATATTATATAGAAATATAAAGAAGTTTTATATTGTATCACGGGACACTTCTATATCTCAGAACTTTACTTATATGACTTTGCACAAAATGGCAAATATGCATTTAGCTTGTAAAACTTCCTAATTCTGTGGGAAGCTAGATCTAATTTTTTGTTTTTTATTGTGTATATCTTGGCATTGGGTGTATAATACAACTCAAGAAAACCTTAGGTTTTGTGGATGGATCAATCCCATAACCAAAAACCGATTATTATGACTTGGGATATTGGCTAACCAACAATACTTTGGTAATTTCATTGATCAAATTCACGATTTCAGAGACTTTAAGATTGTGAGTATTTTTGATTCGTCGTTATCAAGTGAAGAATAGGCAGAGATTTCAACCCATCAAGCTGAACTCGCATCACTTGACAAGGCTTAAAGCGTTCTCCAACAAGATGAGGTCTCAAGATATACTTCCAAGTGCTTGATGAGAAGGTTGAAACCATGGAGACAGACCTCTGCGACAACTGCATCTCCAAGTAGTTCTTTTATGTCTAGTGAGCTTGCAAGAGGTTGTAACAATTCTGGTCGCGGGTGTGGTTTGTATGGAACTCCTCGTCCTCTTGTCAAAGAAGCTGACCATGCTCACCAGATTGCAGTCGTGCCATAACAAGCTGTAAACACTCTTACTGCCTTAGATCGTATTGGAGTTACAACTGTCAAATGGTCTGTCCAAGACCAACTGGACATGTCCAATTGGACATTTATTTTGTTTGTACATAATTTGTCCGTACGGTTGGACAGCGGACAAAAACCAACCAAGTCCAATAAAGTTTATGTCCAATTGGACTTGCCCGCGGATGTCCAGTAAATAAAACAAAACACTTAAGTATTTTGTAAGTTTAATAATTATACTTAAATTATAAGATTTAGAATTCAAAATAAGATTTTAACAAAACAAAGACGTTAAATCTGAAATTCTAAACAGTTTTCTTGAACTAAGATTAGAGTTATGAGTCGTTTATTATAGTATATAGAAAAAACTATTTCTTTGGGTTAACAATATTTTAAGATTCAATATTGACAAGTTTTATCCTTTAAAAATGAGAACAAACTATTACCAGACACTTAAATTCTACATAGTTTATAAGTTATGCCAATTATACAATTTTCAATCACTATTTCAACCTTAACTATGGAAGTCTTAATTCAAATTCCATTATATTGACCTACTACGATTTGAAAATGAATCACTAAAAATCAAAATATGTGATCCAATAAAACATAAAGATTAAAGAGTAAAGACTAAATCAATAGAAGTTGTATATCACAAACAATACCAGCGAAAATCTTACAACACAAACTAAAGATCAAAGTTGAAGTTATTGACATTAATTGTACAGTTCATCACACATCATTTTTAATGGAATGAATTTTATCAAATAATTTAGCTAATCAAAAAATTTTATCAAAAAAATTAGCTAATCAAAGAATTTTATCAGACGAAGGAACGAAGACGAAAAAAGAACGAAGACACATATGCAACAAGATCCAAAAGAGAGGAAAAGCTTAGACCCAAATTCAAGAAACAGAGCATTGAATGCTTGCTTAAACAAACACAAGGGACTCGCCATCTGATTCCAATGATTTAAGACTCACAACCATTAAAACAAAACTACAAATAGCATAACCAACAGTGAAATCAAATTCAACTAGGACACATAGAACCAAAAGCTTAAGAGAGAAAAACAAATCGAGAAACCCAAAAACGGCGAGACACAATTTTTCCCGAATATATATATGAAAATCCCCAATTTCAATTAGAAAACCAAAAACAGCAAGACACAAATTATCCTGAAAGTGTTTTTCCAAAAAAAAAATTATAATTATATTTTGTCGGTTCGGTGTCCATCTGGTTATGTTCATATTTAACCATGGACAAATTTGGAGATGTCCAATTGGATAATATTTGTGTTGGTCATGTCCAACTGGCCTTAATGATGACCAATGTCATACATTGGTGACAATGCTGAATGAACGGAAAAAAACAGCACAATTAGGTCTCCATAACTTTTGGGAACCCACAATATGTCAAGAAACCTCTATATCTATAAACAAGTTCAAAATTTGAGAACCCACAAAATTAGGTCTCAATTAGTTTACTGTTTTAAAATTACATGTTAACCACTATAATAGATTCTAAACCGGGTTAAGACCAGATTACAGTTATCATTAGAATTATTTGATTTACTGTCTTTTTCATTCTCATAGCATAGATTATCAATTACTATGCTAAATTGTTAATGCTATACCATACAACCATTCATCGAGGTTTTTTCATAAAACCAACAAGGTTGACTATTTTTTTTTTTGGGACCAGAGGTTACATGAGTATATTATCTGTTCTATGTTAATTTTATTTTGATTATTAGAACGTTGAAATTGTGTACATGTACATATAACCAATTGCTCTTTTCAATTTTTATTAGAAATGACTTTATATTTTCTTGTAACAAACCACATTCTTGTTGCATGACCATAAACATGGCCAGAATTAAATGAGAATATTGGGATTCAAACACCATATAATTTTATTAATTTATAGAAATTATTTATTTATTGATAAGTTTTTGAATTAAAAAATGTTATGTAAAATAAAAAATGAAGACAATATTTTAATGTGTTTAAATGTATTTACTCATTATGGAATAATCATTGCATACATAAAATTTGAAGAGTTTTTGATGCAATTCGAGAACCCAATATCATTTTTTATTATAAGAAAATAGAGATAAAATCCATCCAAATTACAAATTTACATATAATGAATAATATTAAAATCATATTTTACGAAAAGATATTATATATACATTAAATTTATATGATTATTAATTTATGTTATTAATAGGACCATATATTTAGTATTTACATAGAAATTTCAAAAAAAAATATTATCATATAATTTTATCGGATGTGTCAAATTGTATATCGGTTCAACTCGAGACCAATATATTTTACTAATTTAAATAGATTATTAATATATCTAGTATTAATTCATATAATTTTATCGGATGTTTGGAAACTCATAAATTTGAGTTGACTAAACATAGGTTTTTCGTGAACAAATATAAAACAAAATACGCCAAAAAAAACTTGCTAGTATAGCAGACCCGAATGGAACATGTGAGTTTTCCAAGAACATAGTGACTTCAACTACATTTAAATTTAACCAACAAACCATTATATGATCAAGCTGGTGAGACTAGTAATTTCTGACAACAGACCACCCAGAGAAAGTATTTACATAATTAGAGGACAAATGTGTCTCTTAAACACGTATACTTGTAGACTTCATTCAGAAACATATTAAGTCATTCAGAAACAAATTAGAGGTTTTGTAGACTTCTGATATACAAGTTTTGTATAGGAGATCTTAATCTCATATCCTTGGTCACCTAGCATTCGCTTGCTTTTGATGCACCTTTCATAATCACATCAATTCAAACTTCGGATAATGGTTAAGCTAAGATCTTGATACCCTCCTTGAATCAAAGAATTTGCATAGCTTTTTGCTATGTTGATAGATTCACTAACAATATAAGATAGATAAATTACATCATCAATCATCCATAAAAATAAAAATAAAATCTATAATGTGCCAAATTGGCTTATAAGCAAATTAAATTATCCAAAACAAGTTCAGAAGAATCCTAAGTTTTTTCTTTGATTCTCCTCATTTCCACTCCTATCTCCCTCAGTTACTTCCCTTCATTGCTACCTTCCCCAAATGCTATCTTCTGAAGAGGCTGCCATTGGTTTAGAATACCAAATGGTAAAAACTCAACAGCTTATATGGTGTTTATATCATTCTCTTCTTGGCATCTCTGTAGTGTTTAACCCTGTTGTTTTACAGATTGGACAAAGATTCTTCAACTTAAGCCAGTCTTTGATGCATTGGCTATGGAAGTCGTGCCCGCATTCCAGCTTTCCCATTTCTTCTCCTTCTTTGTATTCCTCCTGCAGTAATTTTGCACCCAAGTTTAAGCCAAACAGAGAAGATTGCACAAAATGAGAACCACAACAGCTAACAGGATTGTTGTGACATCTTTAAAGAAGGACTTGTTACCTGACAAATACAGCATGGCTCTAGTTCTTGTGGAGATTTTGTATCACATTTGTATTTCTGTTTCTTCAACCGGTTTGATATAGTTTCCTCATTCAGACCGGTACAAACATCTCCAATACGCTCTTCTAGAGATAACAACTCCTGCAGATATGATACTTTATGGTTAATATGATGCACGAATAAATGATTATGGTGTTTGTATTGGCTTTACCTCATATGTCATGTTGTCAACATCAAGACGCATATCTCTATATCGGTCATGAATATCAGCCCTACCTAGCACCATTGACTGATTCAGAAGCATAACATCCTGAATAAAGCAGCACATAAAGATTAAAAGACCATTAAGGTACCCATCTAAGGTATTCATTGAAGAATTTGTAAAACATTAAGATATGCATATATATATATATATCCATATAGAAGAAGAGTAGGATTTATTGGCTTTTTATTAGTCAAGTTTGATTCTGCTATGGGAAAATTGTATTGTTTATACGCAAATGGAGGAAGGTACCTCAAAACGCAAGTTCCCTCCCCTACGCATATGATCCAAGACACTGCGGATCTGTTTCAACAGAGAAGCACCGGGTCAGCTCTATATAAGCAGTTTCTCAAGAAAACCATACAGTTCTACAGTCGATATGAACTAAAATAACACCACTATCCATAAGAAACACAAGGCAACACTAATCTTTATATAAAACTAACCTCGGATGCTGCCATTCTGCTTCTTCCTCGACTTGTAGATGCCAAGCCTCGCAGAGGATGAGCAATGCCAGTTGCATTTTGCCCTTGCCTTGGACCTGCTCTTGAGTAAGCCCGATTCTGCACCTGAGAGGTATTAACACCACCAGATTGAAGTAAATGCTCATCTGCAGAAGCAGGAGGGACCAAGGCACGAGCAGCTCTCTGGTTTGTAGCAAGTGAAGAAAGCAACGACCTACGAAAATGTTCAGATAATCTTCTTTGATTATGTGGCGAGTTATTCTGGACCTGGTAAGGAGTCCATGCTGGACCAGACGATGATGGCTGAACACTTGTCCTAGAAGAAGAAGATGCAACGTGTCCAGTACCACTTGCATTCCGACTAATATGGCTATAGGGCAGATTTCTCAGTTGAGGAACTGCTGGAACAAAAAAGGGAATATCTAGAATATTACTTCTTTGTCTGGTTTCATCTCTATGAATCACATTTCTGTCAGCAGGAGTAGCAGAACTCGATGATACACCTGCAGCTACTGGGCTCCCACTCCATTGAAATGTATTTCTTGAAACAGGAGGCATATGAGTAGCAGGAGCATTTGGGTTCTGAGAAGCAAAATTGCCTAAAGCATGTCCATATCTCAAGTCGATCAGTTGTTGATCTGATGGTAGAAGCCCTGGTGAGTTAAACGATGGAACAACCGGCCGCCTGATAACAGTTCCTGCAGCAAAGACAGATGGGTTTACGGATTCTTGCTGATCTGTGGGATTAACCCAGATTGAGCTCTCTGTGACGGCAGGAGCAGATCGAATTGGAACAGCCCCAGATACCAAACCCCTTGGACCATTTGCTGCTATTGTTGGGCTATAATACACAGGAGCTGAGCTCCACGAACTGCTTTCTCCACGCTGAAACTCACGGAAATCTCCATTTGAAGAGGAAGAACCAATGCTTGCATCAAGAGCTTTTCTTTTACAGGATGCACGACGCCCATCTACAGAGGAACCCACTCTAGCACCATTCTCTGGTAAAAGCCCACCCCCAAGAACATTAACATCAAAAAGACCAGAATGGCCTGTGACCGGATTCATATCCTCAAGATGCTCATTATATTCTGCATTTAGATTGACATTGCGAACAACGCGGTTTCCACTAGACGGTTGCACAAACATAGGGTTCAACTCAAGCTTGCCATTCCTTCGTTCTTCAAAACGTCCAATATCCATCCATTGCTCAGTATGACTAGTGGCGGCTTCGTTCTTTGTACCACTAGAGCTAGCCTCACCAATGTTCAACCTCTGTAAGTCACGAGGCTCATGATAAACTGAGTTTGCAAAGGTAGTATTTGTATCAGCAGCTGAACTCGTGTAATCATGAACGTCGTTATCACCAAGATTGTGAATATTCTCCCAACGAATCTGGTGATCTATTACAGTATTACTAGATGCAGAACCATGCTCAAAGTTCAATGCTTCTGATAAAGAACCGAGACTGGCCCTCTCTCCCTGCATCCTAGCTTTCACCACAGTTTGACACTTGACAAATCAGAAGACTCTCACCACTTTCTAAAATGTAGCCAATGCTGGAAACTACAATCAGAACAACAACAAAAAAACATCTTTCAGTAAAAAGAGAAAGAAAAAATCGAGCTTCACAATTATGTCACTGGGAGAATTTGATCAACAAACAAAACACAATTAAGCACTCGATTCAAAACAGTTCCTCATAAGCAATGGTGATCCACAACTGAAGATACAAGGCTATGCAATGAGTCACCTTCACAATGCAGAACATGAAGGGTTATAACTTAGCAAAAGAAAGATACAAATGAGCAATTCAAGATCCAAGCAAAAGTGGGACACGAAAATGCCTAATCTTAAAGACCACAAACTCAACTACATTATTATTTTATGTAATTGGTTAATCAGATATACAAAGGCTTCATTACCAACTTGAAACCTGAACTTCAAAATCAAGCAACCTATAATGAATGGCACTTGCACACAGACATGCACTATAAAGATAATGGAAAATAATTCACAAACGGCTACAACAAGAAGATCATCAGTAAATAAGATAAAAGATCAAATCTTTAGCAAAATCTCAAGTCAAAAACTAGCACTACCAAATCAGGAACCAATGAAAAACAGCCAAGACAAGGAAAAAAAAACTAAAAACAAAAATTTGAAAGGTAAATAAACAAAATCCAGAAACACCACAAAAATATATCAAATAAAAGAAAAAGATAAAAACTTTTGCCAAAAGCAAACACTAAAACAAAATACAGAGATCCATTCAACTCAGCCTAAAAAATATTTCAAAGAACCAATTTTTTTCATCCAAAACATGAATAAACAGTTCAGTCACAAACAGATTCTAATAATTTTACAATAAACAAAACCCACCAATCAAATTCACAAATATCGATCGAGCTTGAACAAACCCAGATAATTTTTTTTTTCTTAAAACCAAAACCGATAGAGAAAACAAATCGATCTGAGAAGGTTTGGTGAGAAAGCAAAAGAAACGCTCAAAGTAAATAAATTTGGTAGATTCTTCGTCAAAGACAATGAAAGAAGAAACCGATTGCGGAGAAATGAGGGAAAAGGCAAAGAGATGATGAGAATGATGAAATGAGGAAAGCGAAGCGAAGCACACAAAACAAAACTAAATGGGAATAGAATCCGGACAAGTTTATAAAAATTATTATTACAGAGTAAGATTTTTCACATTTAGAATCAGACAACAATATCATTGTAATAATAAATAATATTCAAAATTTTAAAGGGAACAAAAAAAAAGTCAAGAAAAAGAGCAGTTTACAAAGACAGAATTGAATACATTTCACTAAGTAAAAGTTATATAGTAATAAATAAAATATTTGTGTATATAGAGAGAGTAATATACTAATTAACATGAATGAATTGTGGAAATGTAATTTATAGATTTGGTGGAAGAATAAAGAAGGAAAAAAGCAAGTTGGCTAAAAATTTAAAACTCAGAAGTTGTCTTTGTCCCTTCTTGTCTCTCTCTTTCACGTCCCAACCAAACGCACGCGTCCTTCTTTGCGTACATTAAAGTTGAACCGAATCCAAAGCCAAACCATTTACTAAACCAATTGTGTAAGGTTAAGGTTAGGTTAGACAATTCTTTTCAACGGTTGGACAATTCCGACGTTTTATAGACATACATGTTGTGTATTAAAAGGGCACGTGTCATCACTATGCTCGTTTTTTTGTTTTGATGAATATTGGCTTTTTTACATAAGTTTATAGAGTTAAAGGTGGAAACTAGGTTTGGATATTCGGATTTCGGTTTGGATTAGATTTGGTTTTTTTTTTTTCGGATTCGGATAATCCGGATAGAAGATTTCATTATCCGTTCGGATTTTGTAACTATTCAGTTTGGATTCGATTCGGATCGGATTAAGATATATTTTTAGGAGAAAAAATTAAAAAATTCATTAAATTTTAATAAAAATATATTTAATTTTTATAAAAATATATTTAATTTTTATAAAATTTGGTAAAATACATCATACTTTCAAAAATATACATAATATTTTCATATATATAATTTTATTTCGGGTTTTCGGATATATTTTCGGTTTTTTCAATTCGGTTCGGATAACCGGAATAGGAAAATATAAAAACCGTTCGGATTTTACGAATACATAATTCGGTTTTAAAATCGGATTTTTTGGTTCGGATTCGGTTTTGTTTTTGGATTTCAGTTTTTTTGTCCATCCCCTAGTGGAAACTATATTTTTAATATTTTGGAATTATGTATATCCATAGGGTATGTTTGAAAGTATATGTGTTAGTACCAAGATGTTTTTACATCATGTTTATGTACTAGTCGGAGTCATACATTCACATTGATAAATTTATAGGCGTGAAGCAAAGTTAATGAACAGTTCAATCCAATGACGCAGCAACACCAAACGTTCCAGCTGAGAAAACTATTATAAAACATAAAGTAATTAGATAGTTGATACTAGGAGGCAAACACACAGAGACGATACAATACAAGTATTGGTTAATTTTCAAAGCTTTAACTATTTTTTTATTTTAAAAATAATCATAGAACAATTTTTTTTAAAAAATAAGGGGATTTAACAATTGTGATAATTTCTTAAAAAGAAAATTCATCGAAGAGCACAAAGACGAGAAACGTAGAGAAGAGAGATAGAGAGAGAGAGGGTCAACGAGAGGAATACACAAAGAGAACGAAGATGTTGAAGGCTTCGTTCAAAGGAAAGTTCGATGTTGACAAAAGCAATGGATCTGCTTCTCTTGCTTTCAACGCCGGAAATGTTAAGCTACGGGCCACCATGACTGATGCTACCGTCGTCGCTGGCCCTAGCTTGAATGGCCTCTCTCTCGCCGTTGAAAAGCCTGGTTTCTTCATCATTGACTACAACGTCCCTAAAAAGGTTACTCTTTTTGTTTTTTCATTTTAGCCAAAAATTGAATCTTTTGTTGTTAACCCCTTTAGTTTTAAACCTATATAAGTAATCATAAATAGATGAAAATTGTATGGATTCTCTGAAATTTTTGAGTTTTTTAGATCGCATAAAGTTTTATACTTTTATTTGTATTGATTGATTGAGAAAGAGTGAAATTGAACTAGAAAGTTTTGGTTTTTATGTTGCATGATGTTAAGTTTCAGTTCATGAACTCAATTGAAATGGCAGAGAAACCTTTGAATCTGACATATTGATATGAGAATCCAAATTGGATATTTGTAGTTGGCCCTTCAGCTTCAAATCAATAAGTATTTGAGAAATAGATGAAACTGTATGAAGTCTCTGAGAAATTTAGTTTTTCTTTTAGATTAGAGAATGTTCTTTGTGTATGGTTTCTTTGAGCAAGAGTGAAATTAAAGTAGAAAGTTTCTGTTTTTATGTTGCATGATTTTAAGAATTACAGAGAATCCTTTGAATCTGACTTACATCTATATAAAAATTCAAATGTATTCTTTGAAGTAAGCCCTTTTAGCTTCAAACCTATAACTATAAGTAATGAAAAGTAGATGAAATTTTATTAATTCTCAGACAATTTAGAGTTTTTATATTTGAAAGGTTCTGTTTTGATGAGTTCTTTGAGAAAGAGTGAAACTAGAAATTTTCGGTTTTTGTTGTCCAGGATGTTAGGTTTCAGTTCATAAACACTCAATATGAAACCTTTGATTCTGACTTACATTCATATGGGAACCACATTGAATCTTTGAAGTTTACGCTTAAGCTTCAAACATATAAGGAATGAGAAATAGAAGAAAATGTATAAATTCTCTGAGAATTTGAAGTTTTTTTTTATTCCAAAAGGTTCTGTTTTTATGAATTATTTGAGAAAGAGTGAAATTGAACTAGAAAGTTTCGGTTTTTTATGTTGCAGGATGTTAGGTTTCAGTTCATGAACACTATTAAAATTGCAGAGAAGCCTTTGAATTTGACTTACATTCATATGAAAGGAGATAATCGGACAATTGTTGATGGAAGCCTTGTGATTGATTCAGCAAACAAGGTGTCTGCTAATTATATGGTTGGAACAAACAATTGTAAGCTCAAGTACACTTATGCTCATGGAGGAATAGCTACATTTGAGCCATGTTATGACATGGCCAAGAATGCATGGGACTTTGCAGTTTCACGGAAAATTTATGGTGCTGATACTGTCAAAGCAACTTATCAGACTTCTAGTAAGATGCTTGGTTTGGAATGGTCTACAAACTCCAAATCTACTGGATCTTTCAAGGTAAATACTACTTTACACTTCTCTGTTTGTTCACTGCGCAACTTCTGCAGATACCTTATGTATTGTTATCCTAGCATCTATTTTAAGATCCTGTAAATTTCGCACATCATTATGAGAGAAATAGGTTTTCACTACAAACCAAGCATTTATCTACACATAGAAGACTACATTGCTATTCTTGTAATGACATTTAGTTCTATCAAGTAGGTTTAAAGCTTCTTAACACAGCCCATGTTTATCATTGTTGCTTAATAAGAAAGAGTGAAGCTTATGCCGTGCTATAAATTTGTTATGAATGATGCAAAGCTTCTAGTGGCATGAGTATTATCTTAAAAGATTCATGGTGATCCTGGGAGAGTCGTTAACAAAATAACTGAGTTACAATCCTATGGTTCTCTTACTTGGTTTGGGAAGTTGCGTATAGGCTATTTGGTTGTTTCGGGTTTTCTTAAGGTCTGCAACTGATTTTTTTTTCTTCTATGATCAGTTTGTTTGGGTTGAATATGTAAATTTGAGGGGTACCAGAACTTCTATTGCTGCTGTGCATCGTGAACAAGTGTCTTAGTTGATTTTTAGTACATTGTTCATAAGTACTCAACCAAAATTAGTTTTTTTTCAGTTGTGTTTAATGGGTTTCACTTACTGTTTCAATAGGTATGTGCATCAATGAATCTAGCTGAGGAATTGAAGACGCCAAAGCTGACTGCAGAAACTACATGGAACCTTGAAATCTAGTTTCTATACAAACCAAAATGTCTCAATTTGTTTGATGTGGATTCAAAGTCATGGCAGAGAAAAATCTAGAATATTTCTTTGTTTTATCATTGTTAAAGACTTTAATGACCACAAAATTTGCTATTTTCAGTTAGTAGAATTTGTAGTAAAAAATAATATTAACTCTACTTACAAAAATGTAGAGTTGGTCAACAAAGGCGTTGTTCAATATTTTGTCCAGCTTTGACTTTTGTGTAAAGTCAAAAGTTCCCGCAAAGAGAAACCTTACAAAACCAAATGACATTTTACAATCATTACACACGAATACACGAAGTTGAATGATAACAGAACACAAAAGAAGATTTACTTATGACTTTGGTCAAAGTCAACAGCTGCAACGGTATTATTCCATTTGGGAATTTGTTTATTGGTTAACTTTCAACAAACAATGACGGCTTTTAAGCTTCAAACAATATATAAAGTTCACTTCTAAGTATATTCTATAATTTATTAGATAGATCTTTTCACACAATCTTTTCATTTTCTTTAACAGAAATAACAATTTTGTAAGATATATCATTTCAATACCTCTTTTGAATTGGGGGTTGGGTTGGGAGACGGTTTCAAGTTACAGCCCGGTCAGCCTTAAAATTTTGAGGTCCTTGAGCCAAAAATAAAATAAAAAATTAGGAGCCATTTCCAAAAATTACAACAATTAGAGTCTATTTTATATTAATACTAGATTAGGACCAGTCCGAGTTAATTTAATTAATATTGAATCTTATTTTAGTATTAACTAAATTATTATTATTAATGATAACTAAATTTAAGTGGAAATTATTAAATTAAATATTTTATCTTTGATATTTTTTTAGAAAAGGTAAAAATCATTTTTCCATAGAAAACGTATTTTACATTAATTATTTTTACATGAATAAATTAATTCAACTTTCTATAACACAATTCTATTTTTACATATTAAAATCTATACAACTAGTTTGGTTTCATCCTATTATTTGTTTTTTTCAATCATTGTGTGAGAGGTCTTTAAAAAAATTATCAGGAGCCAAATAATCAAACCGAATCCGACCCGATAAAAATTTGAATGAGTCTTTAACTTTTCTATATGAAGAATTGAATCCAAACTAAACAGAAAAAGTAAATGAATTACCGAAATACTCGAAATACAACTATATACCCAAAACTATTAATACTATATAAACTTGATATAATTCAGTTACTCTAAAATTATAAACTAAAAATCAGTTATTTTAAAATTAAAATAATCAAAATAACCAAAATTTTTTGAAAATTCCAAGTTATATTTGTGAACCAAACCAAACCAAACCAAAATTTGTAAATACCCGAGTTGGCCATAACCTTTTAAATCCTAAAGACATGAACCAAACTCGCTTAGATCCAATGACCAGCAGCTATATGATCTTACTCATATCTAGGCATAAAAGACATTCTTTTGGTAAGATCTTCGTTTTCCTTTTAATGTCTTCTTGTTATCATATATCGCTTACCAACATAATATTTTCCTCTATCACTTTCACTTGCTGGAATCTGTGACCATTCCTTATCGTCTGACGTTTTCTAACAACATTTTTCTAGCTCCATCCAACTGTTACCATCTCTCAATTTTATTTATATTATCAGCTCTATACTTGTAGATGTTTGGTTTTATTTGATTAATTTATTTCCATCGTCGGATTCTCAACAATAATAATTTTCAAGAGTCTAATACTTGGATTTGTTTATTTGAAGGTATATGTTTTTGTAAACTATATAAATATATCCAACAAGATTAAAATTATTAGATTAGAGTTTTAGATCATTATTCTAAGGAAATAACTTTTCAAAATTATTATACTAAAGAATACTAGTTAATTATTATGGTAACTAAAGTGTAAAAAACATAATAAATAAATCAAGTAAACAATTTAAAATTAATAGAAAAATTGATGATATGTCACAATTCTAGAATGTGAATAGATAATGTGCATTATATGAAAAAAAAAACTTATTGGCCCTAACCCTTGGCCTGGAGTAATCAAGGCTTTGTGTATAAAGTTTGAAATAAATAAGTAATTAAATTGTACGTGGTATAAGGTTGTAATGGCTCTATACTTCTTAATGATTTCGAGGATTTCAAAAGGAAAGCAGAGTGCTTGGTTTAGAGTACTCAAGGTTTTGTGTATAAATGAATTATTAAATAATTATATTGTTTGTCACATCTCTCTTTACCTTTTAGCATACAAAATATGTCATGTATCTCCTTAAAACGTCACTAATGACGATTACTTTGTTGAGTAGTGATTCCTTAATTGTTCCTTCACATTCAAGAAGAAGCCCTGTTAGCTCTAAGGATCATCAATTTGCTGTAGTAAATCGGAGAAGAAGAATGGTGTAAGATGATGAAAAAGAAGCTTTGGGTCTAGTGGAGCTTTGTTTAATTATGTCTCAGATTATTGGGTCTTGTCATGCTGTGAACCCATTAAATTAGTTAACATCCTAGTTCACTTCTAAGTAATCTCTTAGTGTTTTAAGTGAGTGGTTAAAGGTTGTTGAGAGAAAGTAGTTAAGTGTTTGCCTATGGTTAAATCCCTAGTAACTTGTGGTTAAACCCATAGTAACTTGTGGTTAAATGCCTAGCATAATGGTCTTATGAGTAGAGTTCTAATGACTCTAAGCTTAGAGCCTTGAATAGTAAGTATCCTAGTGAGTCATTTTCTAGTATAAAAAGATGATGGTTGTAAGAAAGAAAAGTTAATGAAAAAATGAGTTAAAAAAAAATCAAACCTTTGAGAAGAAAAGAAATAACTTCAACATACTTCGAGAATAACTTTACTAATATGTATCTATATGAATCCATAGAGAGGAGACGTAAGGAAACTCAGACGAACTGGATCATCCGAGTACTAACTCAGGTAGATGGACTGATGACCTCAAACTTGAGTTGATTTGAATGAAGATTGGGCAGTTTAGGTTGATAGTTATAAAATATAAAACCAATTAAGGGATGAAAATAAAAGGAGATGTTTAGTAGAAACTCGGTAGAAAGCATAATTTCTTGTTCAAAAAGATGAAATATTATGTCCACGATAATTATTCTCTCCAAACATATAAATTCTCACGCAAAAAGGATATTTATATGCTAAAAGTTAGTTTTTGGTTTAAAGAAAATTTTGGATAAATGGAAATACGGAAAATGTGTTACCGGAAAAACAATATTTGCTTAAATTTTTTGGATAAGAGATAGATTGAGATTATATTCATGAAATCAAAATTTGGCAAAAAGATTTTCTAGGCATTACTTTCATGTACAAATCAAGGGAGTATAATAAATGTGCATATTTATTGGATTGAATAATAACTATATCCGATATATGATTTTTGTCTTATGTTCGTCATTATAAGAAAAAAGATTTGAGACTACGAAAAAAAATGTTAGATGGAAAAAAAAACTTGGATAAACCATATACAATGGTGATTTGAGACAAGGGAACAAGCAAAGAGATTAAGTATAATAAATAGATTCGAAAATTAGGACTTTTCGTTAATGATTGAAAAAGTAAATTCAATAGTCATCAAATATGCCGTTCATTGGAATTTTTTTTTTATTAGTGTTATTTTTTTTTACAAAATACAAATTATTCGCTACGCGTCCTCTCATACATATAAACTATATAATTAAGAAATACAGAAAATAAAATGGTAGCCTAGATATTTCTCAGCATGTCATTATCTTAGGGATATCAATTAGGGTTGAAACATAACCACACCATTATGGGATATGTTAGGATTTATGTTTTGATTATCCAAAAAAAATAGACATTGCGGGTTGATCCGTCACGATCTATGGTCTTTGATGGACAAACCCGCATGGATTGCGGGTTGATCCGCGGTCTGTTGGAGTTACATGCTAAACACAAAAAAGTAGTAGGAAAATCATATTCATATTGGTTTTATTTTAGAATTTTTGAAGAATACATTTTGTTTTTCTTTTGTTTTAATAAGTTGGAGACGTTGACAATGATTAAATTAATTTCATATTTGAATCTTTGAAAATTTATTGATTTAATTATGCATTTTATAACTTTTATGACTATTTTTTTAATTTTATGATAGATACAAAATGCATTTATTTTACTACTGATAAATTTACATTGTAAAAGTTTATTTTTTATTATTAATTTGATTTTAAATTCCGCGGACTAACCCGCTAAACCCGCGGTTATAATGCAGGGCGGATTATAGTTATTAGTTTAGAATCATGGATTATAACAGATCAACCTGTTAAAAATTGCAAATTAACTCAATACGCAATGAAACAGGTTAAACGGGCCGGATTAATCTGTTTTTGACATCCCTAATCTTACTACGACTAAATATTTATTTTCCATATAAATATATGACTCTTCATAACTATTAATGAATCATTCAACGCTAAAAAAAAAGAGAGAGACATTTGTCAGCAATATTTAATTGCATTAAATCATTTAAATGGAAAAAGGGTAAATCTACTGTATAGAATATTATATTATTTGACGTAAAAAAAAAATATTATATTATAATATAATATAATTAAATGTTAAGAGTTTTAAAAACAAAACATATAAAAATAAAATAATAAAATTGAAAGATGTCACAGCCGCGAGTCGTTGAGGTTAAAACCAACCAACCAACCAACCATCTCCAATGGCAGTCCCTCTATAAGCTTACCAAAACCATGAATTCTTCTTCTTCTTCTTCTGAATCTTCTCCGTCACCTCTACTCCAGATTCCGATTCTCTTATCGCCGTCTCTAGTTTTTGGTCCGGAGATGAAATCTTTCGTTTCGTCTCTTTAAAACCGGAGAAGCCAGAGGCTAGAGAGGTATTAGGTTTTTCGAATTTACGGATTTGAAACTCTTTGATATGGCGGAAGAGAATCGTAAGGATCGAGGTGTTTCTTCGTCTACTGTTGCGATTCCTTCTGGTTTAAACCGGATCAAAACTCGGTTAGCTTCATCAGGTCCTCCTATACCTGAAGATTCCGTTACGAAGCCTCCGTTTAATCGGAATCAGAAAAGTATTGTTCATCGTGGACTTGGTAGAACCACTGGCTCATCAAAGCAAGGTTTTGATTTCTTCTCCTTTTTTTTTTCCTAATAATATAATCACTGAGTTATGTTAATTTTCAGATTTGTTGTGTGTTTATCATTTTTTTTATGATGAACTAGTTAATTAAATAATTATCGTGTTTAGTTTTTCATATGATCATAGTAATTAATTTGTTGTTGTTTTTTTAAATCTCGGCTACAGAAAATAAACAATTGAGAATTGTGCTATGTAGATTTACATGTTGTAGTGATCACTTGTAAAAAATGTTGATTTTGTAACTCTCTGTTTTATATATTTTATCAGAGCATAAAGGGAAAAGGTTATCTAGGTGGCTTGCTTCATATAAACCTAAGCATTCTGGGACTATTCCAAAAGATGATGGTTGCTCAAGTAGTGAGGTAAAGATGTGGTTTTTGTTTCGGATGTTTGATAAATGGGTTTTGATGTGGGGCGGGGTTTGATTTAACTGTATTGTTTTGGTGATAGGATGTTAAGTTAAATGTCAAGAACTCTGGTAAAGATGAAGAGAAGATGATTAAGCTTTCTGAAACTAGCCTTCCTTCTTGCAAAGTTTCAATAGGTATTAAGAGCTTTTCCCATGAATTAGGGCCTAGGGGTGGTGTTCAAACTCCTAACCCTCGTCCTCATAGCTACAACGATCTGAAGGTACTGCTTGTTACTGAGTGTGGGGGGGGGGGGGGTGTTATGGTTTGATTGTTTAGTTTGTTTTTAACCTTTAGAATTTTATTTAACTGAGTTTGAAAATTTCACAAGATCTTGCTATACATACTGATATATTAGCTGAGTCTTGTTTTTACAATTGCAATGATATTCAGGAACTTTTTGGTTCTCTTCATTCAAGATTTGATGTTGCTAAGGAGACTGTTGATAAGAAGCTGGATGCCTTTGTCATAGATGTGAAAGAGGCTAGAGAGAAAATGGATCCATCATGTCCTGAAGACAGAGAAATGGCAGAGGAGTTACTTACTTTGTCTCTATCCTGTATAGAAATGACATCTGCTCAACTTCGTGCTACTTGTGAATCAATTGTCCAGGACTTAACTAGGAAAAGGAAACAGTGCCAAACAGGACTTGTGAAGTGGTTGTTTTCTCAGTTGCTTTTTATACTGACTCATTGTACAAGAGTTGTGATGTTTCAGAAGGAGACTGAGCCAATTGATGAGAGTTCCTTCCGCAAGTTTAAGGAATGTTTAGAAAGCATCCCTGCTTTGGAAACAGATTGGGTTTCTACTCCTAGAGTTGATGATTCTGGTTCGGGTTATCCTAAATATCAAAGGAATGAAGCTGGACAAAAATTCAGGAGAGGGGATAAAGAATCTTTGGAGTCAGAGACATGTTTCGATTATGCAATACCAAATGATCACAGAAATAGTGCTTCTGGAGAAGGTTATGGAGCTCCAAACCAGAGATTTCCATTGCAGAAACCCCAAGTTGATAGTAAAGTGGTAGAAAACAGACCTTATTTAAGCGATGAGTACCAAGATAAGATGCCAAATGATCCTGGAAAAGAGTTAGGTGGATCTGATTGTGTAATCTGCAGGATATGCGAGGAGGAAGTGCCTCTCTCCCATCTGGAACCGCATTCTTACATATGTGCATATGCAGATAAATGTGAAATAAATTGTTTGGATATTGATGAGCGTCTTTTGAAACTTGAGGAGATACTGGAACAGATCATTGATTCACGAAATTTAAATTCTTTTGCCCAAGCTGGTGGCCTGGAAAGCTCAGTTTTGCAGAAATCTGGAGTTGCCTCTGAAGGTTGTTCTCCCAAGGTAAATGAATGGCGGAATAAAGGTTTAGAGGGAATGTTTGAGGATCTTCATGAGATGGACACTGCTTTCATAGACGAGTCTTACACATATCCTATTAACTTTAAGAGCCATGTAGGAGCCAAAGTTTGCAATCATGGTACTTCATCATCAACAGGCAGCATCACGTCAGTATCTTCAACAAATACCCCTAGAACAAGTCACTTTGACTCCTATTGGCTAGAGCGACATAGTCCAGAGCAAGAGGATCTTCAACTGGTTAGTTGTTCCTTTTATATTCTCTTTTAGGCAAATTATGTATCGGTTCAACGTTATATGTGTCTGTACTAGTTTGCTACTGTGCAGTGCAGTATCCGTTCTTTATATATTTAGTTAGGTTATATCCTGTGATGAGTTTTGGAAATATCAGTTTCAAATAAATCATGTGGTCTTCCCAGAATCTTAACATCCTAAATGTCTTTAATGATTTAAACTTTGTACCATCGATTTTTATGCGAGTATTACTAATATCATTAAGGGGTTGAGAATTTCTCCTCTCTTGTTATACAACCTCTCTAGGTATTAGCGAGTCCATAGCTTCAACTCCTTTTGATTCAGATGGCATTATTTTACCTGCTTTACTAGTTTTTGTATTAAAAACATTCAGATGCATAATTTATTATTGTTTTTTTTAATCTTGCAGATGATGGACCTTTCTGATATTGCCCGCTGTGGATCAAGCACAGATCTATTGAAAGACGGTTCCTTTGACTATCTGCTTGCCTGCATGCAAGACGTACAAGCTGTCTTAAAGCAGGGCAAGCTTAAAGCACTTGTAATAGATACTTTTGGGGGGCGGATTGAGAAACTTCTCTGGTATATTCAATGTGCTATAAATACTAATTACTGCGCTCATCCTGTAAGTAATGTTAACTCTGATTTTATCTGCAGCGAGAAATATCTTTATGCTTGTGAATTGATTGCTGACAAAAGCTCAAAGGGTAACATAAAAGACAGTGAATCTGTCCCGGAGCATGCATCGCAAGGTAGTGTAATGGCTACTCCAAACTTGCTGCAGAAAGACAGGATAAGCATCGATGACTTTGAGATCATCAAACCAATAAGTAGAGGTGCCTTTGGTAAAGTCTTTCTTGCACGCAAAAGAACTACAGGAGACTTTTTTGCAATAAAGGTAGATACATTTTGTTTTCACTTTGTTGCAGATGTGTTGTATATTTTGCCTTGCGTAGAGTTTCTAATATGCACAGTGCTGTGAACCATATTTTCAACGCCACGAATAAAATGTAGATATTAGCTTAGAAACGGTTGTGATGACCTCTATGGATGTAAAGTGTAAACTAATGAAGAATAGTTCTAACAGAGTAATAAAATACATGTTTGCAGAAAAGTCAATACTAAGCAAGCTTTGGTAAGACATATATATATATATACTTCTTATTTGTGTATAAACATTCAAATCATGTGTGCCCCTGGTTTATTATCCTTAATTTTTTTCTGATTGATTTGTGCTGATGATTATGTAAATCCTCTTTTTGTCAAATAATAGCCTTCTAGGTCCGAATTTAGACAGCCTAATCATTTGTGCCATACTGTTCAAACCTTTCAGAATTACAAAACTCTTAGGATTGAATTCTTAGTTATGAAATTTCCACTTGTAAAGCTCATATAAGTAAATCCTGGCTCCCTATGTTGCCTTAATTGCTGTATTTTTATTCGTAAACTATGCAGAGTCAGCTACTCAATCTACTAATATTATTTAGCTCATATACAGGTACTCAAGAAGTTGGATATGATCAGGAAAAACGATATTGAGCGGATACTGGCAGAGCGAAATATACTAATAACTGTCAGAAACCCCTTTGTGGTAAACGTTACACATATTTGCTACTATCTAACTGTAATATACTTTCCAAAGGCTAAATACCTGATCTTATTAATGCAGGTTCGATTTTTTTATTCATTCACCTGCAGAGATAACCTTTACTTGGTAATGGAATATCTTAATGGTGGTGATCTATACTCTCTGCTCCAGAAAGTTGGCTGTCTTGAAGAGGATATTGCTCGTATATACATTGCAGAACTGGTTTGTCTTCATACGCATGTGATACCTAAGTTTGTTGGATTCTTTAAGAAACAGTGATCATTTATTCCAGGTCCTTGCATTGGAGTACCTGCATTCTCTGAATATTGTGCACCGTGATCTGAAGCCTGATAACCTATTAATTGCTCATAATGGGCACATCAAGGTCTGTTACTTTAGCTCTCACGTACCTAATATTTTCTCGCAGTAGGGTGGTCAAATCTTTTTTGTCAATGCATAACAAAAAAAATGTTAAAGATGAGTTCTGTCTTTACTTGATGAAAAAGGCTGATTCTATGCATTCTCACGCTTATACAAATATAGGAAAATTTTCATTTGCTAGTTCTGTTGTACATTTCGATTGTTGAAGTACTTTGTTCTGATGTTAAGCCATGTGTTATTATCTTTGTTACCAGCTAACCGACTTTGGACTGTCAAAGATTGGTCTTATAAACAACACAATTGATTTATCTGGCCATGAGTCAGATGCATCTCCAAGAACAAGTTCTCATCATTTTCAGAAGAACCAAGAGGACGAAGAAGAAAGAATTAGGCATTCTGCTGTTGGAACACCTGACTATTTGGCACCAGAGATTCTTCTTGGAACTGAACACGGTTTGGATAAACCTTAAACTTAGGCTTTTCTAAAGCACAAGGAAGTTATATTTACCTTCTTGGTGTTGCTAGCAGGTTATGCTTCGGATTGGTGGTCTGTGGGAATCATCTTATTTGAACTGATAACTGGAATTCCACCGTTTACAGCTGCCCGCCCGGAGGTGCATACATATTTTAATTTACTGTTGGCTTTTCGAGAATCATTTTTCGCACTAGAATCTAGGTCTGGAGCTGCCAGCAAGTTTTGAAGTCATAAAAGCTTAGTGGTATCATTTTAGTCCAATGTTGGTTAGGCATCTTTTGCATTTTGGTATATAGGTGATTGTAGGTTTGTCGTTTTTGGTACTTGATTGCTTCATTTCTCTCTCACAACAAGTCTTGAGGATTCCATATGCATACATCTGATTTAACCATAGTAGCTATGTCTTCTTAGCAAATGGTTCTCTGAATGATACATTTGTGATCAGTTGCAATGAGTTGAGTTCTGCGCCTAATCTTTTATGGTTGTTTATCATCACAGACTCACATCTCTAGTTGTGCTGTACAGATAATATTTGACAACATCCTCAACGGAAAAATGCCGTGGCCAGATGTGCCTGGTGCAATGTCATATGAAGCTCAGGATTTGATTAACAGGTCTGTTTTGAGGATTCTCTAGGTTTGACATTCTACTAGTTTCTCCCATATTCATATAGATTCACCTTTTTTTTCTTAATAGGCTTCTTGTCCATGAACCGGAAAAACGACTGGGAGCCAATGGGGCTGCAGAGGTTCCATCAATTTTCCCTTTACTATTTAATACAGTCACAGAATTTGCCTTCTAAATTCATTAATAAGATTTTCAGTAACGGCTCTTGTTTCATTTTTAGGTAAAGTCGCATTCATTCTTTCGAGGTGTTGACTGGGAAAATCTTGCTTTGCAAAAGGTAAGAGCTCAGAGACAGATTTGGTAGACAAATTATGCACATAAAGAAATGTTAGTCACTGGATGAAGAAAGAACATAGTTTGATCGAATCAGGCTTTGCTTTATTAAACTCTACACGAATGCACAATATGAATGAAGGGTGAAATGTTCTTTTTAAAAGTCCTTGCTATTTTTGGCAGGCTGCTTTTGTACCGCAACCTGAGAGTATTGATGACACAAGCTATTTCGTAACACGGTTCGGTGAAAAGAGTTGCAGTGATAGTGAAACTGACAACAACAGCAGTTCATTTCCAGATTCAGGAGACGAAGTAAGCAATCTAAATAAAAACTCGTATCATTTTCCTCAATAGATAACTTAACTCGCAATCATGGGATCTATAGCAAACTGGTTTGTTGTTTTATAGTTAGACGAATGTACCAACCTGGCGAAGTTTGATTCTCCACCTTATTATCTCTCGCTCATTAACTTTTCTTTCAAGGTAAAATCGTTTCTTCCACCTTTATCTTCTTATCAATTAACACGAAGGTTTGATTGAAGAAGTAGTTAATTAAAGAGGATATTGTAATGCAGAATTTGTCACAGTTGGCTTCAATCAATCATGATGTGTTATTGCAAAAGGATCCAGCCAAAGGAGGAGGAGGAGGCTCACCGTTTAATAGCCATGGAACGTAGAGCTTTGTTACAACCGTCGAAGCTAGCTTTTAGTCAGCGGTATGGTTTGCTTTACGCTTGCTTTGACCGTTGTAGCTGTTGCTGCTGCTACTACTCTCCCTTTTCTTCTATGCTGAAATTGTTAGTTATCTTGATTAAGGTTTTGGGTAATTTTTATTTCCAGTTTTGTCATAAAAAAATCATTTGGAATTATTTCAAATGCAAATCCCAAAATTATTCGTGTGGTAACAACAAGACACAAATACATACACATGTGTATATAAGGTCGTATGTATTGAGGATGATGAAAATAAGAGAGAGTCTTTGGTTACTGAATGATGTGTATCCCACTACTAGGGATGTTGCGGCGGGTTTTTTTACCCGGCCCGACCCGAACCCATTTTAAACCCGTTTTTATTGAGCCCATTTTAAAAAAACCCGCATAAACCCGTTACCCGAATAGTGTAATCCGAAAAAAACCCGTAGGTTTTGGGTATACCCGCGGGTACCCGAGTTTTTTTTAATATGTTTTTAATTGAATTTAATTCATATTCAATTTACAATTCATGTTTAATTTTATAATTCATGCTTTAGAATTTGTTTTCTTTTTTTATGTATTCTTAAAATTATTGATATAAATATATATAATTATTAATATAATTATTTGTTAAACATATGGTAAACATTAATTTAAACCAAATAATATTGCATAATTATATTGCAAGATTCTTGACTAATAATAATACTCCAAAACAACAAAAGTAACACAAATTTTTAAAAAGTTAATCAGAAAAAATAAAAGAGTGTAACAAGTTGAATCCCCATTTCTAATAAAACACAACATAATAGTTTTCGAGCATACAAAATTCAAAACTTAGTTCTAAAAGTAAATTCATTACATAGAAACACTAAGATGTTTACTTCTTCTTCTAAGAAGCACCATCACTACCAGACCTACGTCAAGTCCATGCAAAAATCAGTTTAGTTCAAAAGATCATAAATTCAAAAGTTACGCTACTATTGGGTAAACAAAAGAATATGTATGTCAATAAAAAAATAGTTCTAATATCAAACAAATTAAGTTGTTTATTACCTCATCTTGAGGAGAAAACCAGACATATCATCTCAGATAATACCATTTTATATTCCTGAGCTACTTCCTATTGTTGTAGAATCCTCACTTCCATCATCAAAGTTATCTTCAATATCACCTAAAAATTAAAGATATGATACATATGAATTAAATTACAAAGTAGAAATTACAAAGTAGAAATTAGATTTCACTTTATTTTTAGGAAAAAAATAAAAACATGTCGGGTACCCAAAACCCGATAGGGTAAACCCGAATAAAACCCGATATAAATAAAACCCGCCCGTATTGAGCCCGTATTTTATACAAGAAAATGGGCAGGCTGACGGGTTCACATTTGCACACGGGTTTCGGGTACCCAATGGGTTTTTACCCATTATTAACATCCCTACCCACTACTATTAGAGAACAAGAATAAATTCTGAAATCTTGCAATTTCTATACAAATTTAAAAATAATATTGGTTCATAGTTATTGGAAATTGTTAGTATTAGAAAATAATGTATATAATTTCCAAAAACTATGAACCAATATAATTTTTGAAAATTTTTAATTATTTTCAATCAATGCTTTTTGAAATGGAAAATTTCTTAATTTCAAAATGTGGAAAATTAGAAAATCAAATATTATAAAAGGGAAAAAAAGAAAAACAAATGTTTAGAAACCGAGGAAATACTGTATGATGTTAATAATAATATTGATTATACATTTTTATAAATCAATAACAATAAAACATATAATATAAAATTGAAAAAATATGCAGAGCTGACTTGATCTTGAGTAAAATACACAGGAACAAAATTAAAACATATGATTTTGGGAGCTTATAATCAAATAGCATATGATACATATTTTATCCAAAGTTTGTTATTTATGTAAACTATTTTCTGCTGGTTTAGATCTCTGAATCGTTTTAATTAGTTTACAATAATTGACAAAAAATCAAATGACATAGTATATTTTAATTAATAAAAGCCTCTCTAAATTTGTAATGGTAAAAACAAATTTGAAGTATTAGTACTTTGAAAAAATAATTAATGGGAAGAATAGCTTAGAATATACTAACTAGATTTTAAGTACACCGCATGACAATTGTTTTAATAATTCATAATTTTTTACTTACCAACTGTTTATAAATAATTCTTCTGTATAATTTATCTTGTTATTTGTTTTTTATAATTTTTTTTGTTTATTTAATATATATTTGTATTATTTCTGTTTTAAAGATATATAAAATATATGTAACGAATTTTTAACATCAGACCGTATTATTTTCATATAATAATAACAATTTTTTCTTCAATTGGATCACTCATTTTATTTATTATAATTTAAATAATTTAAAGAAAATCTTTCCGAATTATATATTAAATTTTTCTGATTAAATTGTTTTTTACTAATTAGTAACCAAAAGTTATAAATAATAGAAATATGTTAAATACCTGAAAATATATATTTAATTATATTTGTCAAAAGTATACAATTTTCTACCACATAGTTGAACCAATTTTTATTAAAAAAATATGTAATTATAATTTAAATTGGACAGTTTTTTTGTTTTGTTTGAACACGAAACCCCAATCAAAATCGATCTTAACTCGTTTTTATCCAAATTGAATGGTCATAAAACTCGAATGAGTACTAAAATGTTTTATTCGAATTACCTACAAATCAAACCGAATCCGATATGAAACCTGAATGATTTGGCCTATGTCCGGTTTTTAAAAATTAAATCACAGAAAAACTAAATTTATTGATTATATGTATATAGACTAATTAAAAATAATAAATAAAATAAAATTGAAAGAGATTCATAATTCTTTTTAATATATTTTATTAATTTAAGTTAAAGAGAGTTTTAAGAAAATTTGAAAGTATTGTTAATATCTATATTATTAATATATATATGGTAGTGTTTGGATGTAAATATTATATTAAAAGTGTTTGATACCAACTTTTAAATTTTGTTATAATAGCTTAGGGGTTTTTTTTGTTTTCAATCCAAAAAAAAATCAAACTTTTCATAAAGAATATTTTATGGATTGCAAAATTACAAAAAGCTAGTTAAAAGCTACTATATATATATATATATTTTTATTTTTTTTCACTTACTGAGTTTACTTACATCTTACCTTCTTCCTTGCTTTCTGAAATCTCTCTAATAACACAGATCGTCTCTTCATCCCCTTAAAGGAATCTCACAGATTCTCTTCATCAATGGACAACAATGGTAAAATCATTCACTCGTTTTTTTAATTCGTTTTACTATTCACAATTCTCCGTTGTTTTTCTCGTCTGGAAATGGCCGGAAAATTTTTTTAAAAAAATGAGAAAAGATTGAAGATTTCTGAAGCTATCATCGATTTCGTATTTTATTTTGAATAATCCATGTAGTTTGTTTCAAGTTAAAATTAACTGTGTTGATTTTGTTTGAAGTAGTTTTTGGCAATTTCTTCTAGAAAGTGAAATTTTGCAGAAAATTTTATAGGTTTAAAGAATTTTGTAGGATCTGAAGATATAATAAATGTACCAGTAGAAGGAGTAGCTGGTGGAGGAACAGCTTATGGATTTAATGATGTTGAAACTCTTAAACAATCTACTGATCCTACTGAAGTTCCTACTTCTGATTTGATTTCTGTTTGGTGTATGCCTAACACTGTTAATGTTGGTTCTCAAGAAACACCTCGATCTTTAGAGCCTGTAAGTTTTCGATTTCTTGATTTTTTAAGCATATATATATATATGGTTGAAATGTTTCTGGAGCAATAGCTGAAAATAATAAAGAATCTGAACAATATGGATACGGCCTTGGTAGTGTAGCTGTTATAACTAGCTTCATATATTCTAGTAGAATGATTCTTTGGTCTTACGATATGGACTAGTTTGAAAGGTGGAGATGACACAGAAACTCTCTTTACAAAGGATTGATCAGATCACTATTTGAATTCATTCCAGTGATATTCTATTATTGTTCTTTTTCCTGTGCATTGATGCATGTGTTACATATGGTGTTCTACAGATTAATCTTTTAGCGGCTAGAAATGAAAGAGAGAGTTTTCAGATCGCTATGCGCCCTAAAGTTTCTTGGGCTGCTTCCACCCCTTCAGGGAGTGTTCAGGTTCAGTGTAGTGACTTATGCTCTTCAACTGGAGATAGGTGAGCTCTTTTTTTGCGTCCTTTTCTTTGGAGACCAGGCATTAACACCAACATGTAAAAGGATATCTGAGATGAAAATGGAATATTTTCCGTTAGTTGAGATGGTTCTTTTACCATGGCAGATTGGTTGTTGGCCAGTCGCTAAAGTTACGACGAGTGGTGCCTGTCCTAGGTGTTCCTGATGCTCTGGTGCCTCTTGATTTGCCTGTTACTCAACTTAGCTTATCTCCAGGGTACCACCACTAACTAATCCAATTTCTTGATCTCATATGTGGAGACATTGCTGTCTTATCTCTTTAGACTGACTTAGCCTGGGATGCTTCCTATTCTAGAGAAACAAGTGTGATATGGGTCTCCATAGACGTTCCTGATGGGCAGCCCCCTGGTCAATATGAAGGAGAGATCATTGTTTCTGCAATAAAAAGTGATGGAGGGTGAGCTTCGCTCTGTAGACCATTTCTTTTAGGATGCACACAGTTTCAGTTATATCTGTGTTCTCACGGATTTGCTTGTTGTGAGTGTATCGGGATATTTGTTTGACTGCTTGTCTTAGATTTAGACTTCGTGGATGGTCTAGATATGTATGTTAATCACTGATTGACATGCTGACGACCAATTATATGTTTGGTTACAGCTGTTCTGCTCAATTGGGAAAGCATGAGAAGGATCAGCTATCTAAGGAACTTAATAACTGTCTTAATATTATGGAACCAATAGAAGGAAAACCCATGGATGAAGTGGTAATTTTCACTTTCCTTTTTTTCATTACCTCAACCTCAATACATATTTTATTTGTCAATAATATGCAGCTTAACTTTTAGGTAGAAAGAATACAATGTGCAAGTTCGTCATTAAGAAGAATTCTCTTCTCTCCATCATTTTCGGAGTTCATTTCTACAAATGGATCAACCGATATGATGGAAGAAGATGTTGTTTCAAACCTTGCACTGCGTATCAAGCTAAGATTGACAGTTTGGGAATTTATTATTCCAGTGACTCCATCACTCCCTGCTGTTATTGGCGTCTCTGACACTGTAATTGAAGATCGTTTTGGTGTTGAGCATGGAAGTGAAGAGTGGTACCAGAAATTGGATCTCCATTTTAATTGGCTTCTTCAGTATCGGATCAGTCCCTACTTTTGTAGATGGGGTGAAAGCATGCGTGTCTTGACATACACCTCACCATGGCCTGGTATTGCAAATTCTCTTTGGAATTGTTTATGCACCATCTATATATGGTTTGCATTGTGTAAGCTGATCATTTTGCTTCACACTCTGAGTTCTCCATTTGCATTTCCTTTTTTGATTTTGTAGCGGATCATCCAAAATCTGATGAATATTTCTCTGATCCAAGGCTTGCGGTTTATGCAGTACCATATAGACAAGTTATAGCAGGGTATGCATGTATTGTCCCACTGAAGCTTTATTTAACTGTAGTAGGTACCCAAACTAACTTAAGTCTGCCTGTTAATGTTGAAGCAGAGATGATTCAAGGGAAAGTTATCTGCGGAAAGAAGTTGAGATATTGAGGAGTAAACCCCATTGGAACAAAGCTTACTTTTACTTATGGGATGAGGTATCTTAGTGCTTCAGTCAATTTTCCCACTGATTATTGATAGGATATAGTTTTACCAGTGTGTGGTAACCTAAAAATTGTAGTTGATGTGTTATTATAGTTGAAATTACTTATTTACAGCTTTCTTATCAACAAATCAAAACTTTTGGCAGCCACTGAATATGGAGCACTTTGATAACGTTCGCAAGATGGCCAGTGAAATTTATGCTTATGCCCCGGATGCTCGTGTTTTGACTACATACTACTGTGGTATGATTGTGCAAATTAGTTCTCTCGTTTCTATTTACTTCCTGTTTTCCCCTGGGTTTCTGTTTTATTGGTTTGAAATGAGCTCCAGAATTTATCAATGGTGAACCACAAATTTAATTTGTATCAGCTGGTTGATCAGTATCCCACATTATGTTATCATGCAGTCAATAATGTTAATTCATTGTCTAAGGTTAGTATTTAAGCACTTATCACGTTGGTCCGGTGGTTGTCTGGTATGCATCATTACAGCGCTCCTGGATATTTATGATTAAATTTTGGTTATTAATTAAAAGTTTATAATTTAACAATGCGTTAGCACTTAAGAAGTTTAGTCAAATAGCCTTACTCTTTCTGTAGGACCGGGTGATGCACCTCTTGCTCCAACGCCCTTTGAATCTTTTGTCAAAGTTCCAAATCTCCTACGACCCCATACTCAGATATACTGCACAAGGTAATTGATCATGCAAGTTCTTTTAGGTGGCTATGATTTGATCATTCAAATAAATTTTCTTTTCTTACCTGGGGTCTGTGGATTAGTCAGATGTCAAGATCTTAACCTTACCAATCTTTAATTTCAAATATCCAGTAGGTGTGCTATATTTGTGGTGTTTATACCTATCAAAATACATCTAACTCGTTCAGAATAAATAGTCGATCATCAGTCAATTAATCATAGGGTCACCTCCTTTTTTGATATATATTTTGAGCAAATACATTTTTGGTCTTAAATTGCTTTTACTCTGCTCCATATCAGTCAGTGACTACAGTCACCTACTTGGATAAACATGCAGGTGAGTTTAGTATATGATTCTATGAGTCAGGATTGTAAGATGAATTTTCGGGAATTTTTAGAGCAATCTGTTTTCAACTAGTCTCTCATTGATTTAATCTGTAACTCAGTCTTACAATACGGTTTAATATTCAGTGAGTGGGTGCTTGGTAGCCGGGAAGATTTGGTGAAGGATATTGTTGAGGAATTGCAGACAGAGAATGGTGAGGTAGGCACTCTCTAATCTTTATCAACGCTTTCTTTTTTCTTTGGAGAGTATTAGACAATGAGTCTATGTTACTGTCAATGAGGTTTGAATCGTCTGATCCATACACCTGAAGAATACTTAACTGAATAGAAGTTAAGGAATAGAGTTTGGTCAATAGTATTTATTAGTTATCATAAGCTTTGAAATTGTCTGCACATTTACATGGATAGGTTTAGCATTAGTAGCAACGAAATTATCATGTATTAATTAATGTAGGCTAAAGTTCACACCTACTCTATGATGAGTAATATAATGGTAAAATTTGGTTCAAGGTCATCTTCATGTTGGGCTTTTAATTGTGGTTATGTATGTATTCCGCAATAAAAATCATAAAAATGGAATTCTCTTGGTGGTGCAGGAATGGTGGACATACATATGCCTTGGACCTTCGGATCCTCACCCAAATTGGCACCTGGGGATGCGTGGGACACAGCAACGTGCAGTGATGTGGCGTGTGTGGAAAGAAGGTGGAACCGGGTTCTTGTACTGGGGTGCAAACTGCTATGAGAAGGCAACGGTTCCAAGCGCTGAGGTTCTTTAACCACCCGTCGATTCTTATTTTCTCATCCTTGATTCCTTCGTAAAATGTTTCTTGAATTGATTGCTTCATGATGTTTTATATAGGTACGGTTCAGGCGCGGTCTTCCTCCTGGTGATGGAGTTCTTTACTACCCCGGTGAAGTTTTCTCATCTTCCTCAGAGCCCGTTGCTTCACTCAGGCTAGAGCGCCTTCTTAGTGGCTTACAGGTATGAGCTGCTTCAAGCTTTTAGTTTACAATAAGTAAGAGTTTCAATTAAGCTTATTTGAGAAAATAAATGAATCAGGATTATGAGTACTTGAAGCTGTATGAGACAAAATACGGAAGACAAGAAGCAATGGGGCTATTGGAGAAGACAGGAGTGTACATGGGACCAGAGCGATACACTTTGGAACATAGACCAATCGATGTATTGCGAGGAGAAGTGTATAACACATGTAGACCATCTTGAGTTATGAGATCGTTTTGTATTCTAGAGACACTCATGATTAGCCTTAAATAATACAAGAACATAATAAGAAGAAACTCTAAAACAAATTATAGATTGTTGTTTTGCTTTTAGATTATATGATGTGAAAAGGTTATTTAGTCTGAAAATAATAAAATAGATATAAATTTGTGTGTTTGTACTTCTGTCTTTACGTTGTTGAGAAATATCTGAATTATGATGAAGCTTTTCGGTAGTTCATATTTGTATCCATATGGATCAACTTTTTGCCGTGAACCCAAAGGTCTTTATCAACAAGACAATCGTTTTAGTACTTAAGCTCACAAAGGTACTGGATCTTTTAGCCCAAATTTCATTAAAGTACAAAAGTACTCACAAAGTCAAATACACAACATCCAAATAAAAATTATTACATATAAACAGATATGTAAAAACTAGAGAAAATGAAACTAAACAATACATTGCAAGTCTTACACGTTAGCATATATTGTATGTTGTTATTCTTCTCTATTCTTCTCACTTTGATATGATATATATGCAGTATTGATTTTGTTTTTTTTGCTTTCTAAATCGTACAATAAAATATCACTGGATCCGGTACATATTTTGGAAAATCAACACCGTATTCGCTGTCTTTGATAAATAATATATACTTCATGTTTCTCCCTTTTTGACTTTGTACATCTTTGAATTTGTCGAAACTTCTTTCGATGATAATATTGAGACTATCCTAATATTTAGATAAATTCATAGAGATTGTCTGGATTTAAAACAAGAAACCGATGTCAATATAAATTACCATAGGAAACTGTTGGCAGCGCAAAGACACCGGTGATAATAATCACCCGAACGATGTAGAAACCACCATAAAATCATCAAAATTATCATCAATCAAACACCAGATATTTAATTTAGATAAAGGAAAATTGGATGAAAAGTGGTTAGAAAAAGTATGGGTAACGTCAGAATCGACACCTGCTGATAAAATTACAAAAAAATATCAAAAAAGAATTGTGATGTTTGGGAGAAAAAATGATACTTTTTTTGGTTGATCAGAGAGACTTCAATTTCTGAAAGATAATACAATAAACTTCTATCAATTAATAATGATCATACAGTAAAACTTTTATAAATTAATAATATTTGGATCAGAGAATTTTATTAATTTATATAAGTTATTAATTTATTAATAATTTAATAATTATTAATTTATAGAGAATTGTTTTCAATTTTTTAAAATAGTATATAAAGGTAAAAATGAAGACAATAATTCAATGTGTTTTGATGCACTTATGCATTAGAAAATAATCATTATATATATATATATAATTTTAATAGTTTTTGATGAAAATTGGGAGACAATATTATATATTTTTGATATTTTTAAAAATATAGATAAAATTCATTTAAATTACATATTTAAGAATAAATAGGCAACATTATAATCATATTTCACTAAAATATTATATATATACCATAAATTATATAATTATATATTTATGTTATTAATAAGATCATATATTTACATCAATATTTAAAAATTATATTATTATCTAATTGATATATATCAATTATTACACTAGTCTAATTTATAACAAAAAAAAATTATTAATTAAAAGTTATTAATATATTAAATATTAATTTATAGAAGTTTTAGTGTATCAACCTTGGAGTTTGGACTGTCAAACTTTAGATAACTTTGGCTATGATCACCACATAGCATATGATGAAAATTTGGAAGCATCTAGATCCACAATTACTAAATTTGCCCCATTGAAAATTAATTTTGCTGACCAATCATTGTGTAGCTGTAAATGATTCCAAGGTGTTCCCTCTTGATAACGATATTTTTTTTTCTTTTGGTATTAACTATTAAGTTTATTTATTCTCTAGTAAGTTATCTCTCAACAAGCTTTTAACAAGGAAAAAATATCTCTCAACGATGTTTAAAAAAAAAAGTGTACGATTGCAATTTGCAAACCTCAAATTCTTACACGATCAATTGTCATTTATATAAAATTTGAAAATCTAACGAGTTGTGTGATAAAACACATTTTCTTTACTTAATTTAAACCCTCTGAAATAAATAGATCTAACTACTTAATTAAAACATCGAATAAGCCTCCCAATGAGAGAATATAGCTACTATTATTTTATAACTTAATTTTAAAAAGCTCTTATTAATTTTTTTTTAACGTATAGAATATAGCTACTATTAATTTTATTAAAAAAAACTTATAACGTATAGAATATAGCTACTATTAATTTTATAAACCTCCCATTCAATTCAATTTTGCCATCTATGATCGAAATTGTCTACAATTATAAATAAATAAATAAACTTCTATTGTGCCGACAAAATAATAAAATAAAAACTATTGTAATACGCAAGTACGAAAAAAACGGATAAACTCATTTGCGCATACATATCACGAGCTTCCCGTCATCACGCCGTTGACCCTACACGGAGACTTTTCTCTAGTCGGTCCAATACCAACCGTTGGATCTATACATTCTTCTGCTTGATGGTTACACGTGTCCCCAAAAAATATATTACAAACTTACGTTGGTCTTTAAGAGTTTCTCTATAAAAGCCAATCCCACCATTAGAAAATTTATTCATTCATTCACCAAAAAAATCTATCAAACCACAAAAAAACTTTTAACGAGTTTTTTAGAGAATATGGCCGGAGAAGGAGAAGTTATCGCTTGCCACACACTTGATGTCTGGAACGAGAACATCAAATCTGCCAACGAGTCCAAGAAACTGGTACTTTCTATGGTTTCTTCAGTTTGATTTCATTACATCACTTATGTTTTTCTTATTAGATCATGTTCTTGTCCTGTCTAGGGCTTCTTCAATTTATAATTTAATTACTTTACTTGGAGTTCACGGTTCTTTTTTGGTTTTGTCTTGAAATTGAAAACAGATAGTAATAGACTTCACAGCATCATGGTGTCCACCTTGTCGTTTCATTGCACCAGTGTTTGCAGAAATGGCTAAAAAGTTCACCAATGTTGTCTTCTTCAAGATTGATGTTGATGAATTACAAGCTGTTGCTAAAGAATTCAGAGTTGAAGCAATGCCTACTTTTGTTTTCTTGAAAGAAGGCGAAATCGTCGATCGTGTAGTTGGTGCTATGAAGGAAGAGATTCAACTGAAGCTTATGAAACATGGTGGTCTTGTTGCTTCTGCTTAATCTTGTTGATTCTATATTTCTAAGTCTTTTATGTTATGTGGTCTTTGGTTTGAAATAAAAAGTGTTATGTGTTTCTAATTCTACCGCACATTTTCGTATAATAACTATCTTAATTCAATCACAAAGAGGGATAATTTAAACCACATAGCATGAGCAATGCTTTGTGGAAATGGTAACAAATCACAATATTGAGATTTGTTTGGTTTAGTTTACTGATCTCTTCACAATAGAGACTTTGGATACATCTCCACCTAGTTCTTCAAATAGTACTAACAAGTTTCCTCTTGGCTTTAACCACGACCGCGGAACATGATACCTACAATAAACACACAAAGCCTCATATTAACACAAGAATAGAGTTCGAAAAAGTTTGAGGGCAAAGCATTGTTGTTACCATCTTTGTGTAGGCTCGCCACAACCAGATTGGCATTTGTTTTGTCTATATGTTCCAGCGTAGTTACAATTTCCGCAGTTTCCTTTGGCGAAAGCCATCCAATACCTTCCTATGTTTTGCCCATTTACCCAAGCTTGCCCTTTCCCCATACTCTTCAGATCCAAAGCCAATGGCTCGTTCCCTCTAGGCGCGTCAAAGTAAGCCTGCAGATGTGTTAAGAAGAGACATAGTGAGAGTCCATTTGAACAAGTTTCAGCTTTTCAAGCTTTAGCTATAGGTCTCTATAATTGAATGCAACATATAATAGCTGCTAGGAGATATTTACCTTGTACCATGTCAAAGGCTGTGTGTTTTGCTTAGCCAATGAGCCTTTGATCCAATCTATAGAGGAAGCTTCTGTAGGAGAGACCAAGTTTAATGCTTCCCCTCTCAGACCAGCCTGTTTAGTTACCCGAGAAGGCGTAATATTAGTTAGTTTTCAATTGTAAACTGGCTCAATACATGAGAGTTTCTTCTATCTCACCTGATATGTCCATTGCTGCCAACTCAAGTCTTTCTTACCCTCATCAAGGCCGTGAAGCATTACAGACCCGACGATTCCTGTAGCCCAAGTCTCAAAGTGTAATCCAACATTCTTCAAAATCACACAAAATGAAAACTTTTTTTATCAGTCTACAACAAGAAACTTAAAGACAAAAAGTGCAGTTCTTTCATGCTTTATACTCACCGGTAAGCCAACTGCTACACTGAGTAACGCGATTCTGTTAGCTCCACTTCGTAGATTGACCAGTGAACTAAATGAAAACTTACTGTTTTCTCTTGTCCCAAAGGCGGATCCTGCATCATTCAAAGCAGAGATTTATTTGATGAATCTGTTTTTTAAAGAGTGAGTGAGCAAAAGTATGTTTCTTACCGTAAAAATGTCCATTAACAAACACATGAACCGCATGCCCTGCAGAATCCACTGTAAGAGTAGGCCATTTACCTCCACGCAAGAACGATTCTGATGCCTTAATATCCACACTGGAAACCGCAGAAAAAACCGATTCATTACACAAGAACAAATCATGTCTTTGACAAGCGAAGATAACCGTTACACACACAATTGGAGATTCAGACACATACCTGGTTGTGTACCAAAGGTAATCAGTTGCATCTCGCGTAACATTAATCTGCTCCAACAATCCACTGGCTGTGATTGTCCCATGGTCTCCGTAAGTTGCAATATCTTCATCATATCTAGCTACTGAATACAAGATAGAGCCAGATGGCACCATTTGCACATGTGATGGCTTTACAGCAACCTGTCTCACAACTTCATATTAGCTTATTCATGATACAACTAAAGGATTTCCTCACCAAAACAACAACAGCTCTATTACATACCGTCGCAGTGTTAAAGACAACGTTTCTGCAATCTGGAAGAATACTGATGGACCATGCAGGTAGAGTATAGTGTCGATTATTAAACACTACTTTTGCAGGTGCATTCATGTGATAGTTCGTTAGGAAAGCTACACAACTTCCTTTACCAGCAGAGAACACATGAGCCTCCTCGTAGTTTCCTAGTTTAGTAACAGTTGGATCAGAAGAAACTAAGGCAGCTTCACATTGCTTAATTGCCAGGTGAAGTTGCTTAAGATGGCTGTACTTAGGCTCTTGGACCAACCCTACACCAATGGAAAAAAAAAACCCGATTTCAGTAAAATGTACACGCGAAAACAACATATCGCAGAACCGAAATGTAAGAGATAGTGTACCGTATTCATCAATGGGAGCATCATAGTCATAACTAGTGGTGATAAATGGACCTCCTGATGTACGCCCAAAGTTTGTTCCTCCATGATACTGTCACATAACCACCACACATCAAGCATCAGGATAAAACATAAACCCCAAAACCAAAACCGAAACAGAATGTTTGTGTAAAGACATTACCATGTAGTAATTTATATACGAACCGCCTTTTTGTATGAAACGTACTACTCCAAATGCTAAATCCTCCACAGGTCGTTTTGGAATGGTTCCACCAAACTCTGTGAACCTTTTCACCATCATAATAAACAACAAACAGTAAACATTGTTGTGTTTCTTCATAAAGATAACATTTTAGCAAAGAAAGTATTCATTTTTTACCAGCCACTCCATGCTTCTGTCCACATAGTTGGCTTATTTGGTTTGTTAGGAGTAAAATAATCACAGTAGAATCCATTGCAAGCATTTATCTACACAATCAAGAATCATTAGAAACATAGTCTTATGAAAACACAAAAGATCAAAAAGATTAGTCTCACAATTGGATCAGGTGCATCATCTTCTTTACACATCACCCATGGGACACCAGTGTTTAAACCAACAGCCATTTTCGCAGCCCAATTAACATATGAATGACCAGCCGATCCAAGAGCTTTAAGCTCTGGTCCAAACTCATTTTCAATCTACATATTTAAAAAGAAAGATCAAATCTTTTTAACATATTTATCTTTGAAATGATCAAATCAATTCTTAAGTAAGATATAATACCTGAGATAAGATGATGGGTCCACCTTGTGAAGCAAAGAATCTATGATCTTTCATCATCTGAACTATCTTCTGTGTAAAACCTTGCATAGCAGCCTTGACCAAATAATAAGCACATATACACATGTTATATTATAATAATAACAATATCCAAAACTTGAACAGGATAAAACATTTAAACAAAACATCATTAAATTACCTTGAAATGTCCATTGTCTGTTCTGAAACTAATCCCATCTACATACTTCAACCAAACAGGAAACCCTCTTCATTCAAAAAAAAAAAACACAATTTTCAAGAATTCAAAATTCAAAAATTAGATTTTTTTTTTTAATAGAAAATGCATTTATTGAACATTTACCCAAAATTCCATTCTGCACAAACGTAAGGACCAATTCTGAGATGAACATAAAGCCCCACTTCTTGAATCGTCTTTATGAATCTTACCAAATCGTATCTTCCTTCGAAATTGTACTGCACAACAAAACCCCACCAGTTTTAACTTTACTCAAATCTAACTTTCTAAAGTTAGTAACTCTAAATTGGATTTAACCAGGATTAGAAGAAGAATTATATACAGTTCCAGGAGAAGGTTCATGACCATTCCAGAAAACATAAGTATCAATAACATCCAAGCCTCCCTCTTTAGCTTTCTTTATAAGATCTTCCCACATCTACAACACAAATGTCAAATTAAACAAATTCAAACCAAATAAACAAAACCCATTTGTTTTCTCAGAGTTTTACTCATCAAGATTTGAACTTTACCTCAGGGGTGCTTCTTGGATAATGAATGGAACCAGAGAGGAGGATTCTACGATGGCCATTAACTATGATTGCTTTCTTATCGTAGGTTACACTACATTGGATCATAGAAGATCCAATTAGCATTGTTGTTAGCAAGAAAGCTAGTATCTTGGAGAGAACTAAGATTGTTCTCATTTTATTTTATTTTGGAACAAATGTGAGAGTGAGAGGGAAATTGAATCTCTTTCAAAATGAAAGATCAGAAGAGAAGCAGAACTCTATGTAAATAAATGTATCTTTAGTTTGATATATCTCTGGTTGCGTCGCCCATTCTCAATTTATTACACCAAAGACACTTTTTGTAGTGAATTAGTTGAAAATAAAAATGAATTATTGGAGCTTTCTTAATAATTTAAACTTATCGGTATCATTTTACTTGCATTAACTTACAAATGAAAAATGCTGAGAAAAAAGAATATATAAAATGATTCAGTATTGCTAAAGCAAAGATTTAATTTTTTAAAAATATATATAGGGTTTTTTTTTAATTAGTGTAATCATCTTACTAAAATTGGGATTTAAATTTGATAATGTGTGTGAGTTACAAATGATACAAGAAATAGCTTTTTTATTGATTGAATTAATTGTAACGAAAGAAACAAGAGACAAAAGTTAGAAGCTTTGAACTGTCTCCACATTGAAGGCCCTAGGCAAAAAAGCATCAAAGTCACATCAACTATTTATTCCATTTTAATATTTGTGGAATATATGGTAGATATTTTGTTAATATTTTACAGCATTTAAAAAGTTTATGCGATATTTGACAAAAAAACAAAATTATGTGAAATAGATAAGCAAAAGGAGATTTCAACTATAAAACAAGTTTCTCATATCGTTGTATTGTTGTAACTTGTAAATACTACATTTTATCCCTCTCCCACTTGATTGGTTTATCTCGGTTTTGGCTTGAAGATTGAATTCTCTTCTTCGTTTTATAGTCAGCAAAGTTATCTATAATACAGTTACATCTCGACAAAAGAATGTTATTAATTTATAAAGTTATTAATTTATCTATAAATTAATAATTTTATTAATTTATAGAAAATTTCCAAATTTTAAAAAAAATTCATAAAAAATTTAAAAATGAGAATAATATATCAATGTGTTTTAATATATTTACAAATTAGGAAATAATCAGTGCATATATAATTTTAAAAATAAATTTTGATGCAATTTGAGAAAATAATATCATATAATTTGATATTTTTTAAAAAAATAGAAATAAACTCTCATAAAATCATAAATTTACTAATAAATAAACAATAATAAAATCATATTTGATTAAAATATATTGTATATATACAATACATTTATATGATTATTAATTTATGTTATTAGTTAGACTATATATTTACGTATAAGTTTTTTTAAAAATTATTATTTTATTATTTTATTGAGATATGTCAAATATTACACCGCGCCAATTCGATATCGTGATAATTTATTAATTTAGAGAGATTATTAATTGATAGAGTATTAATTTGTAAATGTTATACTATGTGATGTTGGAGTAGTTTTACTTCAAATCGTTCGTTTTATAATATAAAGTTTAAATGAAGAAGAAAACTTGTAAGGAATAACACAACACATGTTAATCGACTATACACATGTGCGGTCGTGAATGAGATTATAAGCATTCCACTTTTCATTTTCTTTAACCAAAATAAACTGAGCCATAGCATGATCAACCCATATCATTGAGTAGAGTAGGTACCCAATGCTATATTATTTTGTAAAAAATATCTCTTAACAATTAAACCAACTATATTGTTTTGCTCCATAATTTAAGTTAATTTATTTTCGAATCACTATATACCACACCAACTTAATTAAATATATAGTAACATTTAAATGATTGATTTCAACTTGATATTTAATTAGGACTAAATATGTAATTTGGTTAATAACCTTTAACAAATATATGGATTACCTTTTAAAATTAATTTGGATTAAAATCGGACAACAAGTTCATCTTTGAACCTACACAAGTCTAAAACCAATAACAAAATAGACCAAAATAAACTCGCTATACCCACACCGACTAAATTAAAGTGGATGAGGTAATGAATTAGGTTTGATGTTGAAATGACCATTTATAATAACTTAATAAGTATCGGACCATAGAAACATGTGCGAAAAAGACAAGAACAAGAAGAACAAGCATATGAAGGTTTTGATGGGCTCCATTGCATGTGATTGTGATCCAGATTTATATCTCTTTCTTCCCAAACAATCTTTTAAAAGATAATTAGTTTTTATTCATACGACAATTTGTTTCGGTCTCAATTCATGTCCATATTTTTTTTTATGGTAAAGTACAATTAATGTCCATATACTTTGGTTTCACTCCACATTCATCCAAAATGATTAAATCTTAGCTTCCACGAGGTGTTGGTATTCGAACATGTGCCCATCATCTTCGTCTATTTACTTTCTTTCCTATAAACAAATTTTGACCGATGGTTTCTTTAAGAAAATATAGTGTAAATGCCTCTTCTTCTTTTTTTTCCTATAAACAATTTTGGACAATTTTGTTATAAAATAAATAAATAAATCATCGGTCCAAAATTGTTTATAGAAAACTAATGCTATAAACAAATTTTCTGTTTTTATTTTATTTTATATATGTAAATAAATATGTTTACTTTTGTTTTTCAAATAATCTGTTCCATAGCATTAATCTTTTCTTTTGCTAATTTCACAACATTAAATTCTATATCAGTTTTGTCTATAGCTACTCTATACCTTCTTTGGTAGCTCAGCTAACACAAATGTGTAATGTATATATATATATTAATGGGCGAATGGCACGGTTTACGTGAAATTTTATTTAATGTATTAATTATTAAAAAATTAAAAAATATTAAAAAAATTAGATATTCAATTTTGTATCTTTATATTCATATGCAAAATTTTACATAGATATATATATATATATATGTAATTTTGATCTATGATGCTAATTTTGGAACAAAAAAAATTATATTGAATAATATAAGTAAACAAACACATTCAAATATTCTATTGCAATTAACAAGCATTCCTTCGATAGAGATATGACATAGATGTTATTGACCTTGTAAACATTTTAGTACTTAAATCATTTCATCCAAAAATACTATATAACTGTTATATTCACAACTACACACGTCTCAACTCAAATCTAAATGTTTATATATTCAATCTCTAAATTTTATATATCTATGTAATTTCTTAAATATCATATAATATAAAATATGAGAATTCTCAAAATGATTCAAAACTTATGTTAAAGAATAATTAATAATTGTAATTCTCCTTTTCAAAATCTGAGTTGAATATTTGTTCATGATATATTGATATATAACCATAAAAATATTTTCAAAATATACTTATTCTCTTTCTCTCTATTTCTCTAATTTTTCTCATCAACCAGATAAAATAGAATCATGGATAACATACAAAACATCAACACCAACATTGAACTCTTTCTTTAACCATCTTATATGTTTCTAAATTTCACTCATATTATTTCTAATTGTCTCATTGATGAAAAAATTGAACCACCAAAAATATGTTTACCTGTTTTAAATTTAAATTTCGCTATGTTTCACATGTTTCTCATTTTCTGTCTATTATAAATGTATGCTCATTCATATAAGAGTTGTAAGAATTTTTTATAACTTTTTCTCACAAATATAGTATTTATACTATTGAAAGAATCTTAGAAAACCAATTTCTCACCATCAAAATACATGTCTTTCATATAACTTATTTAAATTCATTCATTATTTTAACTATAAAATTAGAAACTATGAAGTTAATAAATGTATTTTAAATTTTATGTATATTTATTTTTTGAAAATACTTATTGATTGTTTTAAATTATATATCATAATAGTTCCATTTATTTTATAAACAATAATCCATAACTTATAAACACAAAAAAAATTAACTTAAGAAAATTTCACAAATTAGTATAATTTATTATTATTTTGATTTATTTATTTGTAAATAAATATATTTCCAGTCTAAATGTGAATAAAAGAAAAATAATTAGAACTTTTAGATAACTTTTAGAAGAAATGACTTAAGAAATTCTTTTCAAAATATAAAAATGATAGTTATTATGAGTATTAAAGTATAAATAATATAATACATAAATCAGTAAATAACTTAAAATTAGTAAAACAAATTGCTGATGTATCAAATTTTTAGGCATTGAGAAAGTGAGATAGTTTTATGAAAAAAGAAAATATTTAATTTTATTAATATAAATATATATATATATATATATATTTATATCTATATATAACTGTTGGAAAATATGATAAACTACTAGACTATAACCATTAATCTCATTCGCAGCCTTCTAGAAAGAATTATATATATATATATATATATATAGCTTTGAAAAACTGAAAACGTATCGACAATGCAACTTTCACAAGACTTGGATTCTCCAAACCTAAAAAAAACTTAAATAAAATCATACTTCATTTCCTTCGAATTAGTTATCAAATTAGTTGTCGTTTAAATTTTTCACAAATATTTAAAATATTTGATTTTTTATTTATTTTACCCTCAATAACTATATACTTAAACTATTAGTAATATTTAAATTTGATTAAATCAATTATTTTTAGATCGAAATAACCAAAATATTTGAAATTTTTTATTTATATTTAATAAAAAAATAACCAAATTTATTCAGTTTAAAAAAATATACATATATATTTCAATATTTCATGTAACCAAACTAAAAATTATAAATACATGAATAGACTATAAGTCTCCAATACCGAAGCCCCGAAAGACCAGATTTAAACTCAAACGCTCTCCCTCATGAGAGACCAAAACAGATAGAGTAAAAATATTCATCATTCATTGTCTCCTAGTAGTTTTTTGACAACCTCCTCTAACTCAGCCCTCCCTCACTATTCCTTGATTTTATAATTATCTCTAATTCTATACTTAAAATGGTTGGTTTCCAATCTTAATTTAAATAAATATAACTTATTCTTTCTTATTTTTAGGAGTGTAAAATGGTTTAAAAGATTTGATCCAACACATTAGTCATTGAGTTAAGAGTTAATTAGACAATAATAAAATGTCAATAATATTACTTTACCTATTATTCAAGCTTTATATAATAAGATATCCCTTTCCATAAATACATTTAAAATGTTGTGTTAAATTATATAGTTTTAGTTTCAAGTACTACATTTGTTTTGTATTACCATCATATAATTTTCACATATTTAAATTTATGTTATACTCATATGCAACACAATCGTAAGCTTCTATATTTTCTTAATAAGTTGAAAATATTAATAAAATTATAATTTTATTTATATATAAATAGAAATCAAAACATAACATGATATTTTATGGAAAGGAATAAAATATATAATATGGAATGGATAATGTATCTAATTTTTCTTACGATAACCGGTACATTATCATTATAGCCAACAGACCCAACACCAAACATATAAATTATAATGCGACATAAACAAGTTTTTCTGTTAAATTTTGATTCCGTTTTAGAACTTTTCTTTAAATATTTGTTAGTGGATGCGTATAATAAATTGTTAGTGGAAACGTTGATAGGTGGTCGTCAGATATTATTAAGATTGGATTTGAAATGATCATATAATAGATTCATGATTATAAAGATTAGAGTAAAAAGATGCTTACTGGAGTGAGTCACAGTGGAACTTTTGATTATTAGTTTTGTTAATAACGAGAAGTGAGATGCCGTTTAAGCGCCGTTTGTCGCTCTAATGAAAATTAAAAAATTATGATACCAACGCACATTGCCGCTAATATCACCGTTCCGTTTACGTCGGTGTATGTCTTATCCAGACAAGACCAAACGACATGAAATGTGTTCTGTGTTTTTTATTTATTTTACTTGAAATTAAAGAGTCATTTTTTTGTGAAATTCACACAGCTCATTCCAAACTGTTTTTTTTTTATAATTAATTAGCAACATTTTTGGCTAAGAAGACAAACTAATAAATTCCATGAAACAAATTATCCATTTGTTCATTTAGTTACAAAAAAAATATGTTTCATTTTTCTTTGGTGTCTCTCGGAAAAAATATACAAATAAAAAAAATGTCTAGTATACAAGTAAAATCAGCACTGCATGCATGTGCACATCTAAAATATTATTTTATGGGGGATAATTAAAATTGTTTAAAGTTTGAAGAATAAAATAACAAAGAAGCATTATTCAAAATGTAAAGAAATTATACGATTTTTAAAAATTTTAGCCGGAGCAATTGCACCCCCACAAGTATCATGATATATTTCATAACTAGATAATATGTGTTTTTTTCTTCAGTTACATTATTATTTTTAGAGATAATTGAATTTTACCAATAGTTCATGTTTGTGTATTTCTATAAAAACTATAGTACAGAAAATAACTAAATAGTTATTTCATGGAATCTTCTCATCATGTCAAGAAAGAGAAACAAATATACATTAAAATATGGTTTCATATGGTTATAGGTTTAAATTTGAACAATTGGTAATTTACTACAATATATATATATATATACATAGACCCATATCAATACCGGAAACACAAAATTGTTCTTTAATCTCATGAATCATTATCACCAAAAACCAAGTAGATTAGTCTAAAACCAATACCAAGAACTAACTCTTACTTTCAGGGATGTCAATAGGGTCAAAACCCGCGAGTTATCCTAAACCCAAGTCGCTATAAGGCAGGTTAATGTTTATTTTTTGATTGCCCAAAAAAAAGCGGGCATTGTGGGTTGACCTGACCCATTACAGTATATGGTTTTTAATGGATAAACCCGCATGAGTTACAGGTTTATCCGTGAACTGATGGGGTTACACACTGAAAACAAAAAGTAGTAAGAAAATCATCTTCATATTGGTTTTATTTTAGAAATTTTGAATAATACATTTTGTTTTTATTGTCCTAATAAATTGTAGACGTTGACAATGCTCAAATCAGTTTCATATTTGAATCTTCGAAAATTTATTGATTTACTTATGCATTTTATGATTTTTGTTACTATTTTTTAAAAATTTAGGATAAATACAAAATATTTTTATTTTATTATCGATAAATTTTCATTATAAAACTTTAATTTTTTTATTATTAATTTGATTTTAAATTCTGCATACCAACCCGCTAAATCCACGGTTACCGTACATGATGGATTAAGGTTATTAGTTTAGAATCCATAGATTATAACAGGTCAACCCGCTAAAATCACAAATTAATTCAATCCGCAATGAGACGGGTTAAACGGGACACACTAACCCGCTTTGACACCACTACTTACCTATATACTCTAAAAACCACCAAATCATGATCCAGAGCTTATGGTCTTTGAGATTTCGGAATTTGGACACTAATAGAACCCATTTAACGCAACAATTTAGAAACATGACATTGATTAGATTAAAAAGCAAAAGCTTCAAAAAAATAAAATAAAATATGGCAAAACCCTCTCATTTACTACTCATCAGCTTCATTTTCCACCTGCTTCCCAAATTTCTTCAATGCCAAAGAATATACCTCTTTCTTTCTCATTGATGTTCGTTCCACCACCGTTTTCACCGCCTGAAAAAGTTTGATGTTATATCCAGAATCACTAAGTGACATAATACATATCCATCTCCAAGAACTGAACATGTCTATCTGTGTAATGTATGTTTTAAGCTTTGTGAGTTCTCATATCAAAATGGTTACCGTGGAAAGGCTATGTCCATCAGAGATAAGCACTCTTAACTCTTCTTCAAGTTGAGACTCTGTTGGATTTTCAGCTTTGGTTTCTTCTTTTCCTTCAATCAATAGCGTGATTTCTCCTTTCGGTTGGCGAATCAAAAACTCTTGCTTGGCTTCCCCTAGTGAACCCCTCCAAAACTATAATAGGAGAGTATCTTTCATCAGTGTGTTATCATAAACCGTTCTAAGTATTAACACATCACTTATAAAGTGATAAAGTATGTTACCTCTTCATGCAGCTTTGTGATCTCTCGAGCTATTACACATTTCCTGCACCACATAAAATATATTTCAATACCAGGCATAGATAGTACTGCTCCTAATACTCAGACGATTAAAAAGCTATCGCATTGATATCAATTCAGCAGATGTTAAGATAACTTGTTTGAAACATCTAAAGAAATATATTATAAACCTTGATTCCCCAAAGTAAGGAATGGTTTCTTCAAGAAACTGTGACAACTTATGAGGGGGAACATAAAAGATTTGTGTTCTTGTCTCATTTGATGAAACCATTAGCCTCTCCTTCCTTGTTCCAGAATGCTTAGGAAGAAACCCAACTGTAAAAATCAAGTCTTTCAGAAATTATATATTCTGGTACGCATCAGCTTGACCGAGAGCTTGCTGAAAGAACTAAAAATGAGTATATCGGAGAAGAAGTTACCGAATGTGAACTCATCAGTCTCCAAACCAGATGCAGAAAGAGCAGAAACTACAGCACAAGCCCCAGGGATTGGAATCACATCTATATTCTCTTTCACACATATTTTAGCCTAAGCAAAGATGATAAAAAGTTCCTTCTCATATTCTTCATTTCAAAAAGCTCAATGAAGAAACTAAAAATGCAGAGATAATAAAGCAATGCAACAGTTTTCAAACTCACAAGCTGAGTACCAGGATCACTAATTCCCGGTGTCCCTGCATCGCTAATAAGCGCGACAATCTCTCCTTGTTTCAATCGTGACAACACCGCTTGCTCTCGTTGCGCCTCATTAAACTTGTGATAACTAATCTACAAACCTTAAACCTCATAAATTTCAAAACACAAGACAATAATTAAAAAAAAAAAAAAACATTCAAGAGACTACAACTACACAACTACAACTAAAACTCACAAGTTGAGCTTTAATATTGTAATACTGTAGCAACTTCCCAGAGTGTCTTGTATCTTCAGATAGTATCACATCAGCAGATCTCAATACACGAATTGCTCTAACCATATTCCCAAAACAAACGAAGATGAAATCAAAATCACTATAGAAGATGCAAAGCTTAGAAAATGGAGAATCTAAGAGTACCGTAGAGTGATATCTTCAAGGTTTCCGATGGGAGTTCCGACAAGGTAAAGTCCAGGCTTGAGAGGACTCTGAAAAAAAAACGCTAAATAATGTTAGCAAAATGGAAACTTTCCTAAAACCCTAATCGAATTGATTAAAACAATAGAGATGAGTGAATTGAATTACGCGTTTTGAATCATCCTTAGTGATGGAATCGGTGAGCTCCGACGTTGAACAGAAAGACACGGTGGAGGTTCTGAAGATAATCGGTGAAAGGTAGAGAGACGAACGAGAGGAGGCGCGAATCGAAGCAAAAGGAAGATAAAGTCTCGCCATTCTTGTGCACTTAGCTGCTAGCTTCTTTTCTCTTTTATCTTCTTGAAGCTTTTTTCTCTTAAACCTCCATTGTTAAGACCCCTAACCGAACTGAATCACTCATCTAACCGAACCAGAGTAATTTCGGTTCGGTTCTGTTTCGGTTTCGGTTTCGGTTAAACTTTGACTACCAATCCTATAAACATTTTTTGGGTTTTAAATCAAATTATTAAATTGCTTGAATTTGATTTGCATTATTTACATTGTTTGTTTTTTTTTCATTCAGTATTTGTGTAAGAACTAAAAAAATAATGTATGTTTAAGAATAGATTAAATAGTATTTATTTGTGTGTAGAGTGTAGTTATTTTGTGTGATTATATGAGGTTAATTTTTTTCGCTTTCATTTGCGATAGAGTCATGAACATTTGCTCTGAGCTGATGAGTGAACTCAGCATCAAACGTTGAGGTTTTCTTAGCTTCACTCTCTTACATATTTATTCTCTTTTGGCTTCTTGGTTGCTCTAACCTGATGAGTTAGTTCACATAAATGTTTGAGAATTTGGTTAGTAAGATGTGTTTGTTTATAGAACCCGGTTTGGTCTAGACCGAAATTATTACGGTTCAACAACAGAAGGAAACCGAACTTGTTCACTCTGAATTGCAGATTTTGGTTCGATGTTCATCTCATTAACGACTCAGAAATGTTTACTTAACATTCAATAACAAAATACAGTGAAAAAAATAAGACCATAAGTAAAGGTTTAGATGTGTCCGGTATTGACATTTTAATGTCATCATTACATATAAAGCCTTGTCTTAAATCTTTGGCTATGCGTTCAAGCCTTGTCGTCATGGAACCACCACCTCGTCTCCTTAGGAGACCTCCCATTCCTACAGTTCTTCACATAACGGTCATTATCCGCAGGGCGTTGCTGCGATAAGGCAGGATAAAACACACATTAATACATTTGTTACTGAGCTCACAGATTAAGAAAGAGGAAGAAGAAAAGCAAGGAACCTTTGCGGGTGAACTCGAAAGCATCGAGAGAATGCTCATACAGACTGAACTCACTGTCATTGCTGGTGACCATGAGTCATATAGAATATCTGCCATACAAAACCACACAGCTTTATATCCTCAAAAGGTATCATAACTATTCTCAGAAAGGAATTATAACCAGATTGGACTGCTAAGGCGTAACTAGGAGAGTTTCATAATTTTAGACATATAAGCTCAAGCTACACAGAAGAGTCAGACATTACATGTACGAAATAACATATAAGCTCAAACTGCTATGACCTATGAAAAAGATTATGATTTTGCTAAAGAATCCAGATTACAATTTAAAACAGATAACTCTTCCGCGATTGGACTTATGCTAAATGTTCAAGCAAGAACAAACATGTCCAACGAGTTTTATGGAACTCTACCGCAGACATTGACTATCAGATAGACAGCTAAAAAGAAACTACGCGCAAGGTATGCAATACAGACAATTTTGGAATGTACCAAACTAAACAAAATATCTCTAAATCCCACAGCCTACGTTTGGTCAACAAGTTTGGACAAAAACAATTATCAATGATGACCAAAATATCTTCAAACTCAGAACTGTGATATGTCGATACCATTCAAGTTCTATAGTACATATCCTAATATTAACTTCGACAAGGCATAGCACCATTAAACATTAGCAACAACAAAAAGAATCTATGCAACTCTTTGGGCTAATAAAAGTCAGATAAAAACCCTTGATGCAGACAATAATCGATTCGAAAGGAGATAGAAAATACCTAAACAAATATGTCCATTGCTGTAAATATGTGGATGTGATGGTGCCGGAGGAACAAAGACTACCTGCTCAACATAACAGAGTACAAATTCTCAGTCATACTCCTCTACATCATCAAGAAACATTACACAAAACTATAACTATAACTAAAACTCCATCCAAAGATACACCAAAAACCAAGAAGACAAACACTTTTGATTCAAGTAGTTTGAGCTAAAACATGATAAGTCCACATCAAAGCATCACCGACCATGATATCTAATTTGCACAACCAAACAAAAGAGTTTTTCAAGGTTAAATTCCTCCACAGGATCAAGAAACATTACAGAAAACTATAACTAAAACTCCATCCAAAAGAGACACCAAAAACCCAGAAAGGAAAACACTTTTGACTCAGTTCGTATGAATTGTATCATAACAAAGCATCACCACCATAATATCTAATTTACACAACCAAACAAAAGAGGTTATCTTAGTCATACTCCTCCACAGCATCAAGAAACATTACACAGAGCTATAACAAGCTTCATCCAAAAGAAACACCAAAAACCCAAAAGACAAACACTTTGATTCAATTACTATGATTTGAAACAAGATAAATCCATAACAAAGCATCACAAAAGTTTAAGCCTTAAGGCCTTAATAAACCATATCTTTCAGACAAGTCCTTAAGGGAAATTTCAGATGACTTGCCTGAGGAGCTTCCATAGGGTAACGTTCAGGAAATTCAACCTGAAGCTGATATGTTTCATTGGCGTAAAGGGTCCCCGGAGCTCCGGTAACATCAATTATCCATCTTAATCACATACAAAAAAAAACCAAATCACATAAAAGAAATAATCAAAAAGAGACAAAGAGAGATTAAAGTTTCATACTTTTGAAGATTATCAGTGACTTTGTGAGTAAATCCAGTTGGAGGATTTAATAGCCATTCCGAAAGCTCTTTCTGCAACCGATTACACGCGATCTTGCTTAAAGCCTACGCAAGAATGAAGATTTAATCATTAAAGGTTATGATTTATAGAGAGATATGAATTTTGAAGACATGCGAGAAAAAGCTGAGACCTTGCGTGAAGGAGCGGAAGAGCTAGTCATGGCGGAGAGAGACGGTGAGAAGGAAAGAGAGAGAAATTTGTTGTCTTGCCTCCTCCTTTTACAGTTTTTTTTTTGGTTTATTTATTTTATGGTATACAGAATCATTTACAATTTGATTTATTGAAATGATTCTTTTTCGAAAATTGATTATATTTGTTGGACAAGATAGTGGTTTTTTTAAAATTAGATTAGTACCATTAGCGTTGCATGAAATTTCAATATTAAATTAGTAATTAGTTTATAAATATTAATATAAATAATTAATAAAAACAGAATTATATCAAACTGTAATTTTTTCATAAAATAAATAACTTAAAATTTTTTTACCATCTGTTATACATATTTTCATGAAAATATATTAATATACAAATAATGTTTTGAAATATTTTTATATAAAAATATATTAACAACTGCTACTAAACTAATTATTTAAAAAAATGTTACTTATAAAATACCTAATTTTTATTAAAATACAATTCTTATTTGTAATCGATACAATCTTTCAATTACTTTTAAAATTTTAACTTTCAGTTATCTCTTTTTCTAAACAATATTCTAATATTTTCTAAAACTTATTATTGTCCCACAATATTTTTCAAAATTTTTAAATTAGTCGGCCTTTTGTATAATTTTAAACTACTATCGATACAAACATTTGTTTGTTCTTTCAACTATTTTTATAATCATTTATTTGCTAGTTCAAAACACATTATCTCTTCTCCTATTAAAAAAATATACTTTAATCTTTGTTTACAAACACTATTTACAAGCATCTTTTAATAAGATAATCTTATCTAAATAACCAAACACTTTCTAATTATTTTTTAAATAACTACTTTTCCAAATGATTAATTAATTATGGGATTTTTTTAAATCTGTCATGTTTGTGTTTTATATTAAAATTTATTTATAGAATAATATTTAGAAACTAATCAGAAAATTAAAATTTTATTAATATATATGTATATATATATATATTAAAATACGTTTTTCATTAAAACAAATATATATATATATATATAATTTATCTAAAATTTATTATTCAGCCTTTAAGGTTATTTTAATAAAACAGAATCATTAATAAAAAAAGAATTTTAAGATTTTCTTAGATTGTTTTCAAAAAACAAAATCAGTTAGTTTATTCATTTTCTGTGTAAAATTAGATTTGATGTTATCTTCAAAATATATTCATTTTATTATTTTAAATGATTTTCTAAAAAAAAAATATTTTCATATTTCTTATCGTATTAAAAAAATAAGTATTTTAATCTTTGTTTCCAAACAGTATTTACAAACATCTATTAATGAAATAATGTTATCAAAGTAACCAAACATAATTATTTATATCTAATAATTATCTTATATAGTTAATTATAAAAATAATATCTAATTAAGATTTTTATCTCTCTCTTTCTACCTATTTTTTAATTAAATTATTAAATTATATTAATTATTTATTAATATTATTTTCTAATCAATCAGTTTATATATTAATTAAAACAATCGAATTATTAAAATTCAAATTACAAAATTAAATTATTTTGCTATTAAGTGTGAGAAAATATCTGTATAAATCGAAAATATCATTTTGTTACAATGAATATCTAAACTATGAAATTTATATATCTTTATTTTAATTTTAAAATCCTTTTTATACTCATCCCGACACTATTATATTAAATTTGAAATCCCTTTTAAATTTTTAAAATTATTAAAAGTTGATTTAACAAATTAAATACTTTTGTTATTAATTGTTATTAATTAGGAGAAAATATTTCTGAAAATCTTAAAAATAATTTTGTTACAGTTAAAATATAAACTCTTTGCTACTATTAATGAAATTCTTGGTAATTAAACAAATTGATTTGAAATTATAAAAATTTAAACTACAAATTTCTATATATTTCTTCTGATTTCAATTTATTTTTTAAAACTAAATTTCTATTGAATATTTTATTCTTTTATTCTTGATAATTATTGTTTTCTTAACAATCTTATGTTATCAGTCATATTCTTATATTCACATAACATTAACTTTAAAATATTAAAATTTTATATATATATTATATTATTTTCATATTTCAAATTTCGTAATCGTATACCAAAAAACACTTATATTGTATACGAAAAAATACAAAACAACTCATTTCAAATAACTGATTCATTTTTTTTGAGAGATTTAAGGTCATAGAAGATATCTTAGATAGTTCAAGTGAAAGTTTTTCACTCTTCGAGGCAATATACTATGAAATCTAGAAGAATACCTGAGTATATCTTCGTAAACTCGGTAACCATGATTTCACATTTCATTAAGCATTTAAATAAAATATTTTATTAACAAATCTCTATAATATTTTACAAGGTATACAAATTCATAATAATCAAACGTGTCAAACAAAATCAATCATAACATTTTACTTAATTGCTTATATTTTATTACATATATTGAGTTATGGTAAATATTCAATTTCAAAAAAATTATATAAACAATATAAAACAATAATAAATAGTTCGGTATATTATAGAAATAAGATAATATATAATATATTACTTTTATTAGTTAAAAATATTAACCCGCGGTGTACCGCGGGTAGAAATCTAGTTTTCATATTATATTTACTCAAAACGTATTAAAATTATATTATGATTTATATTTTATACTTAATTTTTTTAGTTAATTGTATTTTTTAAAATAGATACTCAATCGTAATCTCGAGATTTTTAATAATCATGTCATGTAAAATTTGTTTTACATTTTTATCATTTGACACGATTTCATCACTTAATTTTATCTTTCTAAAAAAATTTTATTATTTTAATATTTTATTTTATTATATTTTAATATAATTTATAAAAATTTATTTATTTTCTCTTAACTTTATTTCTCCATCAATATATGTTTAACTTTAAGAGAAAATTGGGAAAGAAGATAGTTTTTAAGTTTGTTATTTGTAAAAGAGTTAATTTTTATTGTGTTTGCCATTTAGGTAGTTTTTAGTTTGAAAAACCTAAAAGGTCCTTTGTTTTTTCTTCTATTTTTCATAATGTTATTATCAATTTACAATTTTCATTATAATTAAAAAATAAATTTTATCATTATTTCTAAAGCTATTTCTGACAAGATTTTTGGCGTCATTTCCGAAAAGATTTCCGGTGATATTTCTGACAAGATTTTTGGTGTCATTTCCGAAAAGATTTCCGGTGATATTTCTGACAAGATTTCCGATGACATTTCCGATGAGATTCCGACAACAATTCCAGTAAACTTTCCGGCGACATTTCTGGCGATATCTCCGACGAAATTTCCGGTGACATTTCCGACAAATTTTTCGACGATATTTTTCGACAAGATTTACGGCAACATCTCCAATAAGATTTTCAGTGACATTTCTGACAAGATTTCTGGCAACAATTCCGGTAAGCTTTCCGACGACATTTTCCGCGATATGGCCGAAGATATTTCTGGTGACATTTCAGGCATATTTTATGTTGACATTTCCGACGAGATTTCCGGTAAAATCTCCGACGAGATTTCCGGCGACATCTGCGATGAGATTTCTGGTGCCATTTCCGACAACATCTCCGAAGAGATTTTAGGCGATATCTCCGATGCAATTTCCGGTAACATCTCCGCCAAGATTTCCAGCGACATCTCCGACAAGATTTTCGGCGCCATTTCCGTCAAGATTTTTGGCAACAATGCTGGCAAGCTTTCTGACGACATTTTCGACGAGATTACCGGCGACATCTCCAACGTGATTTCTGGCGACATCTCTGATGAGAGTTACGGCAATATCTCCGACAAGATTTTCATCAACATTTATGACGAGATTTCCAGTGATAATTCCGGCAAGCTTTTTTATGACATTTTCATCGACATCTCCGACAAGATTTCCAGCAATATCTTCGAAGAGATTTTTGGCGATATCTCCGACGAGATTTCTTGCGACATCTTTGACGAGATTTCCAGTAACATCTCCGACGAGATTTTTGGTGCCATTTCTGATGGGATTTCTAGCGACAATTCTTACAAGCTTTTCGACAACATTTCCGAGGCCATTTCTGACGAAATTTTTGGCGACATTCTGAATGTGAAAAAATGGTGAAATCAATCGAGAGACGGTATAATGAAGATGATTATTCTGAATGTACTCCAAATTATTCACTCGGTTATTTTCTAAATAGTGTATATAGAGTGTCATGCAATGCAAGGCTACATAAGACGAATTTTTAAAGGATTTTAGAATTTGGCAAGCCAGAAAATATTTAATTGGATACCTAAAGAATTTGAGAAAATATTTTACTTGCCGTTTAAATCCCACCCCAGACTGATGGATTAGTATGAATTTATCCAGATCATAACATTTGGATCAGTCTAAGGGTTTCACTGGTTCACCCGCAACCACCCGCAAACGCTACGGTTACGGGCGGTTGCGGGTACAAGCGTTTGTTATCAATCATATAAATCGTTACATACCATTCGAAACCGCTTGAAATCGCATGATTTTAAAAGTTTATTGATTATAATTATTTTTTTTACTTTAATAAATTCTTAAATGATTTATATATATTAACTAATCTAAAATATATTTAACTAAAAAATATTTTAAACCTCTTAAAATAAATAATTTTAGTAAGTTAATCTAAAATTTATTAAAAATATTTTTAAAATTATTATTATATCAATAAAAAATTTTCTTTATATAAATTATTTATTTTTAAATATATTTGATAAAATTAAATATTAACCGCAACTGTAACCGCTGTCAACCAGTCAATAATTTCCCACAAACGCAACCGTTTTCAAATATTAAAATAGTTGTACAAATCACTAAATGACATTTATAATAATAACCATCTACTCCCACAAACTATTGCATCTGCAACTGCAATAGTTTAACTTACTGCATTTAACCCACTAAATGCAACCGCTGCATTTAAACGAGCCGAATCCTAATTCTGACAGAAAAAAATTGCATAAACGATGTTGTGTGTTTAGGTCTTCAAATTGGCCATTCCTAAAACGTCGTCGTTTAAGTTGGGATTATTAATAATTAATATAAGGGAATTAAAATATGAGGTCTCAAACCGACGTCGTTTAAGCTGAGGGGAAATAGTGTTACGCGAAGGTCTTAGAGAGTTTCTGGAACCTTCCTCTGATAGTTTAGTTTTCTCTACAGCAAGCAGCGATTGCGACTGAGTCCCTTCTTCTGATTCTCGTCTCTCTGTATCTCAGGTAAATTTTCTCTTTGAGTTTGATTTTTAAGCTTTTTCTTAGGGTTTCTTTACCGATTCTTCTCGTGTTTTGGCTTTTCTCAGTGCGATTAGTGAACAGTAATGAACTTTTTAAGTTACATTTTAGGGTTTTAACTTTGATGTTTGATCCTTGTTTTAGATTAGTGAGTTTAGTTTAGTCTAAAGCTTCTCTGTTCGACTCATGTTTATGTGAAAACTTGAAACCATGTTTTATGCTCAGCTAGTTAGGTCTTGTTTTGGTTTTGCTTATATTGGATTAGCATGTGTTCTTGTGCTTGATTCTACTGGATTTGTGAATGCCTTCTTCTGTTTGTTTCTTGAGGGTTAAGTAACTGAAGATGATTGAGCTACTTTTACGATCTCTTTCAAATGCGGCTGGCCACTGTCATCCAGACTGTGAACGAGCAAGGAATGAGCAAGAAGATTATGGTAAATTATCGAATCTAAGAGAAAGAATTGATTTTTATCTTCTTCTTTTTTTTGTTATGGTCTTGCAGATGCGTCTCATTCTGCAGCTTTGGTAGCTGTGCAACTGATCAGCTCTGCACGGGGTTATCTTCAAACTCGACACTGAGTACTCTGCTCAGTATTTGGTGGATAACGCTGGTAAAGAAGAAGTGGAGGGAGAAATGGATCAACCTAGCTCTCAGGTCACTCTCCAAAACGCTATTCTGTACATGGTTGAAAACGTTTGGAACAAGAAGGAAGATAGGCAGGGAGATATTGATCAACAACACCATGAGCTCACTGTCAAAGAATGCCTTGGATTTTCTGTTAAGAAAGGTCTACCAAGAAGACAACATTGGGCTCATTTGGGATGCACGTTCAAAGCACCCCCATTTGCTTGTCAAATACCTCATGTTCCCATGAAAGGACAAGTGATTGAGGCTACAAATTGGGATGAAGCTGTTGATGCAACAACCAGTCCAGAGTTTGATAGAGTTGGAGGGGTAAAGTGTTGTTAGTTAAATTTCAAAATTTTCGGATGAAAAAAGTTTTGATCTAATCTTGTTCAAAAAAAATTTTCTTGTGTGGTAGGGAATTTACAGTGGCCCGTCAGGTAATGGTACACGCTATGTTGGACTTAGAGATGTGATAATAATTGCAGTGGAGAAGATAGAGGGACTAACTGTTGCCACTGTTCAGATTTTCAACAAGAAGAAGACTTCATTTGTCAAAGTGTCTGTGGAATGTATGTTTCTCGAGCTTAATGTTGACGACCCGGCTCAGGTCACAGAGCCTACAGGTCTTCTTGTTGATTTCTGTTTCCCGCGCTTATCGATCAACTAAACATGAGCTGAGATCTTGTTAAGTATCTGGAGAACGTTATGCTAGTTGTGGAACATGTTTGTCTGTCATGTTTTAGCAGACTTATTTTCTGTTTTAAAAGTTTATCTTGAAAACCCTATGCTTGTTGTGGAACCTAGTTTGTGGTCTGAAGTTAAGATTGTTGTATGAGACTTTTATATCTGTGTTTTAAGAAGTTGACCGCTACTTTCTAAAGATCAATTTAGACTCGATCTGTTGAATCATCATCCTTTTCTTAGTCAACTTATGTGTGTGTGTGTGTTTTTTTTGGGGTTCAAAGTCGATCTTATTGTGCAGGGACTAACCATGATTTTAACGAACTGAGATACAGTTCATTTTGTATTTTGTATATGAACTAGAGATAACCTCAAGTTTGTATATGAGTTCTCTAAGATGATTGCATAGCTAGGTTTATTTTCTTCATAGCAATTGTTTTTTAATGTTTTGTATTTTTTTTGTTTTATATTCTTTAGATATAATTATATTTTTAAATGATTAAAGATTTTTAGTGTATAACCCGCCAGATTAATGTGGGGTGGGTGCGAGATAATCATCTATAGTTACGGATCATGCCGATAATTTATTTTACATCAAATTAACTCGAACTTGCGGTGAGACATGTTAGTTGGTAGCATATTGACCTGTTTGACAAGCCTATAAAAACTAAACATGTGTTAACATTTTTTTACTTTTTTGGCACCAAAATTTATTTATACTTGGGATTTCTCTTTCAACATTTGTTCTGGGGCTTATAGAGTACAACTTCTATGAATTAAAAGTATAAATTTTTTATCTTTCTGAATTACTATATTTTACGGTTCCATTTATAATTTTGTCTTACTGCATAAAAATATATAGTATTATCTCCACAAATTAGATCAAACAATTATTTAAAATTGTATATACTATATTTTTTTATTTATATACAACTACTACTAAAAATATTAAAGTATTATTTTCAAACTTTTACTTCAAACATGACTTTAATTATGCAAATTTCTTAATTGGTTAATAACTATGAATTTATCCATAAATGAATACCGTTTTAAATTAATAAAATTTTAGGGTCCTACTTTATTAATTTATAGAGGGGTTACTTTACTAAAAATGTTATTATATCAATTGGTCAAGTTCTATATTATATTTATGCTACTAGACTAGAGCTCAGATAAAAAAAAAAGGCCAATGAAAGCTGATGACAAAAAGGGACCAGAAAAGCTAAAAAGTAAGAAAAATTACCATTAGTGAAAACATCAATCTAATTCTAAGTAATAAATTATTATCAATCATTGTTATTATTCTAGTGAAATTTGTCATCCGACTCCACTAACAAAAAAAATTAGAATCTGTTTTTAAACAAACTAATGTATGTTGCGCAAATTCTCTCTTAATTCTTTTAAACAAACTAATGTATGATAGTCACATGATAATAGTTATTGGTTAATTGTTTTCAGATCTCACATTAACGTAGAGTACTTAATATTAAAATGATATAGGCATCCGTTGTTCCTATCAATATTCTTTCAAAACAAGTCTTTCTAATAACCAGCAGATTCGAAATCCAGACTTTGATAAAGTCGTACATATGATATCACGACATTAGAACATGTAATAAGACTAGTTGATTCCACACTTTGAGATGACATTATATTTATAAGACTCGATGACTTGATAATAATTTTGGATAAGACAAAGAAATATGAACGAATATTTAGTGAGGGTGTGATTTTGATTCGAAATTGTTAGCATTAAATGCATTAATTGCCGTGTTCAGTCTTTCATTTAAAAGGGGCGGATCTTAAGCAATGGCAGATTCAAAGAATAATTTTATAACACATAATTTAAAATACATGTTATCAATACCTAGCAGTATGAAAACTTTATTGGAAGTCTGAAAACTTAATTTCTATTGATTTAGAAACTTATTAAATAACTAATTTGAAAGCATGAAATATATATGATATTTACTATTTAACTAAAAATCTTAATTAATTTGAAAATATCAAATATCTCATATTTTCTATTTTCCTTAAAAATCAAATATAACATAAAAATAGAAATTTAAAACTATGAGAATATATATATATATGTTAAGTTTTCTAACACATACTCATTTCTTATTATTTAAAAACAAATTTGTTTCCATACATTCTATTTATTCATACTTGTTTCCGTTTCCATGCTACTTAGAATCGTTTAAAATAAAAATCAGCTATATATTTATATTATTATTCACATAGTAGACATAACTATTAGCCATCAAAATGAAGTTAATTATGATATTTTGTTAGAGTTAATTATATGGTATAAATTAAATAGAACTTAAAGATATAATTAACTCAAACATTGATTTTAGAGATGATTATATCCCGATACCATTTGAAGTATACAAATATATAACATGAGGAGGCAGATCATTTAAATGTCTTTTAGTTGGTTCGGTTCCACCAATATAAAAACAAACAGAATCTTAAATGGATTACTATACATATTTGGAGAAAGCATAATAAAATCTGGATTAAGAATAAGTACATAGGGATGAGAGTTTAACATGTACACTATGGGGAGTCTTTGCTGATAATTTCTTTAAATCACGTTATAATTCAGATGGCAAAAACTATTATATTGCTAATTAGGTTTGCCAAAATCAACGAATTCAGATGTAATAGTACTTCTATACTCTTAACTAAACATTTTAGTCATTTTCCATATATATAAAGTTTTGATATATTACATGAAACAGGAATTTGACAACTCTTTTGGTTCGATTTTCATAAGTGTGTGTAAACCCTAATATTCAAGGTATCACTGATTTTGTGCAATAGTGATATTTCCTTTCAATATGATTTTTCTAAATCATTTTACTGAATTATTGTTTTAAACATTATGATTGGGATAAATTAGATATTTTTAGATAATTGGTTATTTATTTAAGTGATCACATGGTGGTGTCTCTTTAAGAGTAAATATAGTTTACCAAATTATGGTTCTCAAAGATAGTACTTTAATCAGTTTCCAATGAAAACAACCACTGAGTTAATAGAAAAGAATGAAGTATATTACTAATAAATAAATCAAGTTTTATTAACGATAAATTCTAATATTTTAAAACAAATAATGTTAGATTGGGAGATGCAAAATTGTGGATACAATATGTGATATCTAAGTTGAATGGTCGTGGTATTATATTACTTGTAAGAAATGTACTAAAATTGCATATAAGGTATCAAAAAGAAGATGTTTATTTTTATCTTGACCAATAGTCTTGATTATGATAATGGTATGTTCACAGTTAGTCTCATTCCTTCTTAAAAGTCCAGTTTGGATGTGGTTGGTTATTTTTCTGAGCAAATTTCCACAATTAATAAATCTTGTTATCACCGGAGATTGTAGATGGAAAATTGGAGATAACATTAAGATGAAGAAGAATGATCTGATATGAAATCAACTTGAAGAGTTTAGAATTCGATTTGGAAATCATTATTTATTATCAATATTATTTACTACCTTGTGAATATTTCCTTGATTCTGTGGATTTTATATTTTGTATGCAGATTAATCAAATATAAGTTATATATTTTATCACAAATTGAAACTGTTTCATTTCTTCCAATTAATTAGTTCATAATTAGATATCTAATTCAAATATTCTTAAAAACCTAAAAATATATTTATAATGTTAAATGGAAACAGTTTATTCTTTCAAAATGATAAATTAACTAATCTAAAAATATTTGATATATTCATTTATTAAGTATAAAAAGGATATATTTGTATATCTAATTTTAAATTTACAGTATATATATTATAATTATTTACAGATATATCATACTTATATATATATTATAATTATTTTAGTCACAATATTTTTTGGTTATGTGTTTTAAAATTATGTGTTTTAGAATTCAGATGATGATAAGATACTACTTTTCATCGTTGTTTACTTGGATTTTTGTTTTATGTTTCATATGTCACCACTTATTTTCATAAATTTAAGACTTTTAAGTCATTTCATCTCATCTACAGTGATATTAATGATATAATCTTTGTTTTAACATTACTAGACTGATTAATATTAAAAATATCAAAATATATGTTTTCAGATTATAAATGTTATATTTATGAAAATAACATACACAAATTCAATACGGCACATACGTGTGGGTCCTAATCTAGTTATTCATTAATTAAACTTTATCATTAATTAAAACCTAACATATGAATAATTCACATGTATCCAACAATTAATTTTATAGGATAAATTAATTAATTTGAATTTAACTATTTTAAAAATCATTATAACATAAAATTCATAAAGTATAATTATCACATAATATGAAATTTAATTTAATTTTACATTTTCTTCATCTTCTTTCACATGTTTAATCATATTTCTCATTATCATTTTAATTATATTTAAATAGTTACAATGTATATTAGTTACTAGGATCAACAGATTTATGATTCAGTTTTATACTCCACATAAGAAATCAAACGTTATAGGCAGGGCTGACCCTGGACTAAAGCCTCTAAAGCAAGGGCTTTAGGCACCAAATATTGTAAGAAATTTCAGGGCATTATATTCAGATATACTAATAAGTATGTGGTTAAAAAAAAAATTTGATATCTTGAGGTCAAATTTGAGTATTATGAAAAGATTTTTAGATTTTTGTTTGGTTTAAAGAATTTAAGATCAGCTAAATATGATGAGCTAGTGATATTTTGTATGAAACTTAAATGTTCTCTAAATCATGATGGACATAGAGATTTAGAAAAAATCTATTTATGGAGTTTAAACTTTTAATATAATTATTGCCAACAGAAATCACAAAACCGGTCAAGGTGTTGGAATTTTTGAAAAGAATAGATGATTGTTATCCAGACATAGATCGTGTATCACATTTTACTCACAAATCCAGTTTCAGTTGATTGTGCAGAAAGAAGTTTTTCGAAGTTAAAGCTCATAAAACTATATATGATCGACTACGTGCTAAGAAAGATTGAATAGATTGACGATAATATCAATAAAATACGATTTGGTTGAAAAGCTCGATTATTCAAAGTTGATTAATGATTTTGCAGCAAAAAAAACAAGGATGATTATTTTTATGGCTAAGAATGTATTAATATTTTAAATTATTTTTTAGATAATTAATATTAGTTATTTTACATTTTTGTGAAATTAGGTTTACAATTAAAAGGGCATTATCGATTTGATTTGGTTTAGGCATCAGCTGACTATGGGCCGGTACTGGTTATAGGTTTCTTGTTATATATTTTTGAATAAATTTCTTGATTTTTTACGGTTTTACAGTTTGTCCCAAACTTTTATACAGTATAGTATGTAGGAGATTAATTTAAATAATTATGCCTCAAATATTACATTATTAAATAAATAGAAAATAAAAAATATATGATGCACGGGAATTAGTCTAGTTGAAAAAGTAACAAATAAACCCATAATTTATATTGTTAGTATTAAGACGCATTAGATTGAATCGAAGCAGATGATATATATATATATATATTTAAATTTAATATTTCTATCAAAAATATATTTTGTTAAATTTTATTAAAGTGTTGATAGGTAATCTAATCGGCAAAATTATGAAATAATGATTGACTTCAACTTATAAAATTCATATTTAATTTAAGGACGTAATATCTACTCTATGAAACCAAAATGATTATCAATTTAAGCAAATAACTTTGATGATTAGGAACTAGAGGAAACACTTCCAAAATCTTTGGATAGAATTTTATTAGGTAACTTATACAAAAAAACATTTATGACATTGGGTTCCACATCATTGAATCTCAAGTTCCCAACTAACATCAACCAATAATGTCGGTCTATTTATAACACTCAGTTCCTTCTAACATCTCTCTTGTCATCACCAAAACTAGACCATAGCAAGAAGATACTATGGAGGAAGAACAAGTAAGAGTAATTAAGATAATAGTTATTGGAATAATAACATGGAGCTTAGCTTTCATTCTCACCAGAAGAATCTTCTTAAGCTACTCATTTGGCTTCATAAATCGTCTTCTCTCCACAGCTCATGCGACAATAGCTGTTACTTTAGCAACTCTCTCTGTTCAAGATTGGTCTTGTCCTGTCTGTCCTCGTGCTTCTAAACCATCTCTTAAACAGGTGATGCTTAATTGCTTAATAACATATTAATTCTCTTAATTATAAATTTTATAATCACTAGTTTTACTCATTGTAACCTAATTGAAATGAAAAAATTTCAAGCAGATGGACGTTATGGCGTTTTCATTGTCGTACATGATCTATGATCTCATATGCTGTCAGTTCGATCAAACGTTCAGTGTTGATAATGCTGTTCATCATTTAGTCAGCATTCTTGGTTTTATAGCTGGATTTGCATACCAAAAGGTACTAATTGTTATTGTTAGAGTTTAATATTTATATAATAATAAATTATATATTTTGATGATAATTATAGTAATACTCTTATTATTAAAATTATATAAATATTTTTGGATTATTAAATTTTGATATAATTTATTGTAATTGTAAGTCTGGCTCTGAGATCGTAGCTACACTTTGGATAGCAGAGATATCGAGTCCTTTTTTCCACTTTAGGGAAATACTCAAAGAGATTGGATACGAAGACACCAGCCTCAATCTAACAGCCGATGTGAGTATTGTGATACATATATCTAAAATCATCTTTTGTTTTAGTAATGTTTTATTAATATAGTTAAATTTAATATTATTTTATATGAAGCTTCTAAAAACGTAAGCATCATCCTATTTTATAATTGACTAATAATGTAGGTGTGTTTTGCCACTATTTTCACATTGGCGAGAATTGTGTGTGGACCTTTTCTCGTTTACGTTAGTCTATCAGCTGATAATCCCATCTTCATCAAGGTATTTATATCTTTCCCAACTACCAATAATTTTTTTATCAAATTTCTTCGAACTATATTGTTACCCCAACCAAAATGAATAATTGTTGGATTCACTTTTGGGTGAACCCTTTCATTCACTTAGTATAAATTCATTCAATAAAATTATGTCATGTAGTATTATAGTTAAATAAAATAATAAATTAAAATTAATTAAATAAAATAAATTAAAGAAGTAAAAAATGTTACCCTTGGATTAAGTGAGTTGTATCCTTTTGAGTATAATTTTATATATTTTAAATAATATTATTTTAATATTTTATTGGCTTAACTTTATTTTAATTTATTATTTCTGTTTAAATATAATCTTAATTGGCACACTCTTATTGGTTACAATTAGAGAAAGTGATTATAAGAGTTCAGCCCTAGAAATGAACCCAAGTATGACTTAACCAAAATATAGCTTTTACTCTTCAAGAAAATATCTGTATTAGGAACCGAATTCTATCAGTTTTTATGTTTACTTTCCATTATTTAGAAGTTTTTATGTTAGTTTTTTTTTGGAAGTTCTAAGTTTTCCAGAATTGGTATTCTAATATTTGATAATATATATATTCTAAAACTCTTAGATTCTTTTTTTAATTAGAGTTTTTTATTTTTCTTTGTTAAACATTAGGGTTAAATTAGTATTTCAAGTTTAGGAAAGATTAATTCGTCAAAACCTAAAAGATAAAATTTAGACATAAAAACTGATAAAAGGCTGTATTTTCTATTTTTCCCCTAATAATTATGTCTTTTGATATCTTAATATGTCACTATTTTTAACTAGAATATGATGATTTAATGATAAGTTATTTTATATTCTTACAGGCAATGGGATCAGGATTACAACTCGTGAGCATATTTTGGTTCTATAAAATCATCGGGATGATGAGATATAAACTTTTTAAGAAACCAAAGTCAAACAAAAAGTCTACTTAGTTAGATATATATAAAAATAAATCCAATTATTTTCTTTCAGATCTTGTTATTCCTATGATAGGAACCCTTCATTGCACTTTTCTATCATGCCTCATGCTTTTAATAACAAATTCATAAGCCGGAAAAATAATAAATTCATAAATAAAATATATACTCCAATAATCTCTATGTTATTATTTGAGCATACATAATAGCAACATGTAATATTATATATATATTATCATTATATAATTTTTTGATATTTTCAAATCTTATTAATATCTATAGTAATTTTCTATTTACTTCATCAATTTCCTAATAAATATCACAAAAATATTTCAAATTTGAGTTCTTATTATTTAAAACTTAAATCTCTTTATTTTTATTTATTTTCTGTTAAATAAATATGATTTTTAATTAGAGTATATAAACAATTTATTATTTAATGTTTTCAAATAAATTCATTAAAATATAGCAATAATAATAATATAATATTTTTAAATAATATTTTTAACAGTTATTATGCTCCACAAAAAATTACCTCACCCACTATTCTTTATTAATTACGAACGAAAAAATAAAATAAATGTTTTATGATCCATTTTAAATCATTCGTATTTAAAAATATTCTAATTTCTATAATTTATCAGAACACTTAAAGTCTGGTTATACCAGAGAAAGACGGATCAAGAAGATTCATGACTAATCTGAGTCTTTGATTAAATTTATAATCACTTATAATAATTGATAAATTAGATCAAATTAAACCGTCATAGATTTTTTGAATAATATAAAAATATATTGATAAACTACTTAACTTTTACAACAAATATAAGATCACCCTAAGTTATTTATTAGTAATTTAATTAACACAACACAACACAAACCATATATAATAAATAAATCAGATAAATAAAAAACTAAAACAACAAATAAATCAGATAAATAAAAAACTAAAACAACAAATAAATCTAATTTAGAATATTAATAATAATCTATAACAATATAAACGAACAACGTATAAAATTGATATTTTCTGGCAACGCACATTGTAAGTTACTAGTAGCCCTGGGACATATCATCTGTTATCTGGTATCCGATTTGGTATCGGTCATATTCGCTCTAAAAACCGGATATCCGGCTGAAGGGATATGGATAATGAAATTACAGATCCAGCCGGATGCGATCCGGATCTGAATAATGAAAACTAAATCCAGCCGAATATCCGGATCCAGTTTTAAAATTTAGATTTTTCAACCTGCACCTGCCCCGCCCCGCGGCGGGTCAAACGTGATTCAAATTGACATAAAGTTTTCATGTGTCATAAATATAAGATTGATATAAAGTTTTCATGTAGGTTGTACTATAACCTTCTTGTATATATTCAAGTATTGGTAGCTAACATTACCCATCATTTATATTCAAGCATTGGTAGCTACTGGTATATATTCAAGCATAAAGTTTTGTTTTTAAAATACGTTTTATGTGTTTATTATAACTTTGAAAAAATATTCAAACATTAAAATAACTCGAAAACTAATCCCCGATTAAAATTTGATATTTCAATTAGAAGTTAGGCTCAAATCTAGAAAGAAAACTTATACATTGTACATATATTGTAAATGCAAAATCATCTGTCATAAATTTGAGTGTTTCCAAGAGAATTTGTCAAAATTGTAAACACATCTTTAGTTTTATCAAGAAAATCACTATTATTTTTGTTTGTTAGAAACTTCAAATTATATTTTATTAGTTTAAAATTTATATAAAAAGTCTATCTTTAAAATAAAATAAAAAAACGTTTAAAGTTACAATTTTATAAACATTATCATGATGTTTTGTAAATAATTCTATCTAATGTCCAAAACTCTTGATACTACTTTTTCATATTTGAACTATATTACGATAATAGGAAGATATAAGATGCATAACATAGAATTAGTCATTTCTAAAGCAAGAACTTTTGCGTCGACTTAAATCTCAAAACAAAACAAAAAAAACATTGGGAAACTGAAACAGTGTCATTAGCAATGTGCCTCAAACCGAACAACAAGGTGTTTTTTCACTGCCCCATTAGGCTCTCCCTTCTTCTCTGAGCTTGCTTTTTTTCTTACTCTTTCCCAAAATCTGCGTTATAGTGAGAGCTCGACTCAAGTTTCTTGGCCTCGCTCAGCTTTCTCACCGCCTGTAACAACCAGCTATTTATTAAGCAGAAAAGTTTGGATAAAGATATGTAAAACTGCAGAATAATGTGTTTTGTTTCCTACCTTCATGAAGTCTTCATGGATTACATAATCGCGCTCTGCTCTGATTGCAAACATTCCAGCTTCAGTGCATATGTTTCGCAGATCAGCACCATTGAAACCCTGATTTAGAGGAGCTATCATTAGGATCTATTATCAATAATAGTAAGGCAAAACTACTCCATGATGAGAATGTATAGCAAAAGAAACAAACCTCTCCAAGTTTCACGATAGCTTCATAGTCTATTTCTCCATGCTTGGCAATACCAGATGCGTGGATCTTGAGGATATCCATTCTTGCTTGTTCATTCGGTAGTGGGATCTCAATCTTTCTATCTAACCTACCCGGACGGAGAAGTGCTGGATCAAGAACATCTGGCCTGTTGGTGGCCATTATCATTTTAACCTAATAACATTATTTTCCAAGTATCAGAAGAGATTCCTTTGTACAAAGACTTTTGGAAGGCTAATAAATTTCATGGAAGTTAAGGACATTCATAATAACTTCACCAGATGTTTTATGTACAAGCACTAACTTAGAACTATACGTAGTACCTTTCCAAGTTGGTCAAACCCATCAAGCTGGTTGAGTAACTCCATAAGTGTTCTTTGAATTTCACGATCAGCACTAGTTCCTTCACTGAAACGGCGCCCACCAATCGCATCAATTTCATCCATGAAAATGATACATGGCTAGCCATAGGACGAGAGTTAATAAAAAAAGTCATTAACATCAATATAAAGCCTTTCAAGGTGTAAGACAAGAGGAAAAAAGACTATACACTAGTCCAAACCTAGTCCTACCTGGTGTTCACGAGCATAGTTAAACATTTCTCGAATCAACCTAGCACTTTCTCCAATGTATTTGTCAATGATTGCACTTGATACAACCTAAACATAAAGGCAAACAAAAAGAAGCTTCTTCAGAACAAATAAGGCATAATAGAGTACAACAAAAACCAAACCTTCAACAACAAAATCAAACCTTCAAGAAATTGGCATCAATGTTGCTCGCAATAGCCCTAGCTAGTAGTGTTTTACCAGTACCGGGAGGTCCATATAGAAGGACACCCTGAAATGAGAGGCAAAAAAACGAGCATTCATAAGATTTGAGGAGCAGTTTAATTCTTTTAGCAGTTAAAGGAAACACGAAGAGTGAAGCATAGGAAAATTTGTATAAGTACCTTAGGAGGTTTAATCCCTACTCTGAGGAAAAGTTCAGGATTCATAAGAGGCAACTCAATAGATTCCCTGAGTTCTCTAATCTGATCACCTAAACCACCCACAGCTGAGTAACTAATGTTACCAGGATCTTCATGCAACATATTATAAACAACAGGATCAACCTATCATCAAAAGAATACACCACATTAACACCACCACAAAGTACAATAAAACAACCAATACAAAAATTAAAACATACTTCACGAGGAAGAGCTCGCATAATTGTAAGCGTAGTCATATCAAGAACAACTCGAGTTCCAGAAGTCAGCTTTTCCTTATCCACCTTGCTACGACAACCCACCACATAACGCGGACCGCTACTCGCCTTTACAATCACTAAAAGAAAGAAGAAAAATCCAACCTTTAGATAAACAGAACACAGAGTATAATACAAAAAAAACTCGAGTCTTTAATCAAAAGGATAAAAAATTTACATCTCTCATTATCAAGAGGACGTAGTACTTCTCCAATAATCTGACCAACGCTTTGAAGAGACTTCAAATCATCTTCAGTTTTGTTGAATTCTTTCTTAGCTGCTCTTAAATTTTCCCTAGCTGTATAAAGCAACAAGACTCAGTTTTTAAAATCTCAAATCAACAATATAACAACTGAAATAAGCTTGAGCTCGACGTCAAAAGTACAAAATCAATGGAACCAATTCAATTCAGAGCTTCCAAAACCCCTAAACTCACATCAAGCAAATTAAAAATTTACCCTAGCATCATAAGCAACAAGATGTAGTTTTTATAATCTCAAATCAACTATATAACAACTAAATTAAGACTTCAAAAATTACTAATCAAGTGAAGAATCCCTAAAAATCGTGTCAAGCAGACTAAATTCTCAAGATTTTTGAAACGAGAGACGAAGGCAACGAACCCTAGATTGAATTGGAATCTTTTAAACTAAACCCAGAAAATAAAAGGGTAGGATTTAGATAAGACGATGAGGATGATTTATTGAAATTGAACCTGAGCGGACACGAGATTCGAGTTCCTTGTGATGTAGAAGCTTCTTACGGTACTCAGTCACCGCCGCCGTACGGCGTCTAGCATCGTCGTCTCCGTCGCTCATCTTCTATAGATCTTAAAATTTGACGCAATGGGTAGATAGAGATTGTTTCAGCAATTTTAATTTCAAAGTTAAAATAATTGTTAGTAGTACTTTTCTTGAACAATGGGTTTTGTTCAAAAATTGGCAAAATTGTTAGTAGTATTTAAAAATAAAATGTTTAAAATGATAAAAATTTTCATTTTACAAGTTTAAACCTGCAGTTCTAAAGTTTAAACAAGTTTAGCTTCAAGTTTTTTTTTTTTTGTCATTTCCCCTAAATTACTTTAATACACTCGGAAGTAATCTAATTAGATAAAAGAGTAATCAGATTAGGTGGAAAATCATTAATCATAATGGATAGATTGAATCTAACAACTAAATGGTGACTAATAAGAACTAGACGAAATATTTAGAATATGACAAATTTCAAGAAGAAATGAGAATTTGAGTGTCATAGTAAAAAAACTACATATCCAAACTATTTTGATATGTTAAAAACTACACACAAATTTGAACTTACATTGTGAGAAACAAAAACTAACATCAGTTATATGTGTAACACTATATTATCCATTCAATCTTTATTGGTCCTACGATTTCGAAGAAATCCGGGAAAGTCCGACTACTTACACATAATTGTAGATTTAATGGATATCTACAAAGATCAAACAATCATTAAATATCAAAACAATACAAAGACCAAACAATGCCTTCACAACATGTGAAGTAAGTGCAAGTGCCAATCAGACAATAAGCCAATAAAATTTTACTGAAGTTGCGTAATCTCGTTTTAAGTAAATCTGAACGACTCGATACACGCTATCACCTTTTTACCAAAACTTTGTTTTGTTATTCAAAGATTGTTTGGTCTTTGTGGTTCCTTATTTTATAAACATTATATTATTCGTTTTGTAGTGCTAGTTAATCTTGATAACAAAACTTTCATTTGTCCTTAGAAATGTTACATGTTATACTTATTTTAACAATCGTATTGTGTTTGTTTTTACATACAAGCTAGATAAACCAAATATTTTATGCCCACGTGGCTACAAACAAACCCTACATTTTCTTTTAAAACATTAGTTGGATGATCTCTTAACATAAAAGGAAAACATACATAACACAAACTTATTCCTCATCAATACAATATTATTACGTTTAAACTCAGATTTTTTTTCTTAATTAATCACGTGACAACTCTTCCTAATCTCACCATTATTACCAATAAGAGGCTGAATATTCCCCATGTTTATCATAGACTTTGCGAATTGTTCGAAGAAAAGGCTCTCATCTTCTGCATAAGCTTTAACCAATGCAACAGTCTTGCCTACGTTTCCAGTGATAAGCACTTCATCTGATGTCAATAAGCCTTTGCCCCAAAGAAGGAGCTTGAAGTATGTGTTGTCGAATCTAGCCGGAGAGGCTAAGTCTAATGGAGAAATGTTGTTGTCACCGCCCGTTGGTGGGCAAATTGATCTGAGACCATAGTAGTAAGACCTCTCTAGTGTCTCGTCTGGTTGGTTATTACCGTTTTGATTATAGAGCCTTTGTTTGAACGTTGTGCACCTTGCTACTCCTATCGTATGCCCTCCTGCAAAACATATACATATATATATATCCCATTTTCAGATTTTTTGGAAGGTTTAATTTCATAAACATATATATTTTCCAAAAAAGTTTTAAGAATCTAAAATGTTCAACTGTTTCTGAAAAAGTTAACCAAATCCACTATTATTAATGATAATTATATACATCTTAATATAATTTAAAGTATTCTTAGGCATATTTTATGAGCACATATATATATATATATTATAAAAATGTTGTGGTTTTGTTTGGTATACAATATTCTTCATTCGGTTATAAATGTTTTTGTTTCAGTTTGGTTTCCATGCCAAGTCCTATAACAAAAGAAAAATACATGTTATAAGCTCACCTGATAGAGAAACAAGGTCTTCTTCATTCAAACCTTTGCGTTGGAACATTGTTAAGAGACTCTGAATAGTAGAGTTAGGTGCAGGAATGTTCGTGTTTGCACCATTGAAGCTCGCTGTCCTCGAGTCTCTCCTCCCTAGTGGAAGCTCCCATGATGGTCCACCACTCTACATTAAACCACAAAAATCAGAAAATGTAAGAGCTATATGTATAACTTGTAAGTTGAACCAATAGATTCTCTTAAAGGTCTATTTATTTTACCAGCATAGTCGAGCCACGAGCAGCAAGAGCTAGAATGTCGGCGCAAGAGACAGTTTGAGGACAAACTTGCTCAAGTTTGGCTTTGATCTCATCTATTACTTGAAACCCTCTAATGGAGTTCTTGTTTGGTCCTGCATTCTTTTCACTTCTTATGGTAGCACTATCATCCAACAAGATTGATGCATCACAGCCCTGTTTACGCGTACAGAGTGTTTCAAGTGTTAAGCTTATGAGATACGTAAAAGGTAACCAAAATATAGGTTAAACTTGAACCTGGACAAAGCAGTCATGGAAGTGAAGCCTAAGTAAAGATGCAGCCATTCTTGGTTCTCTAGCTATGGCTTTTTCGAGAACCGTCATGACGATTTCATCAGCTTGTGGACAAGAGAATTGGTAGAATTGAGGGTAAAGACTTGAGGTAAAAGATCCACCAATGGGGTTATTACTTCCCCATCCGAACCCTAGACCCGGATGAGCAACACAAACATCAAAACAAAACAAAGCAAAGAGCACAAGACTAGGAATAAGATTTACATTAGCCATTTTTGTGTAACCTTGAGAGTGTTTTAGATGAGATAGTAGTAAAGTGGTGGTGTGGGTTTTAATACTTGAAGAGATTCATCAAAAGCTAACTGCTACGTACGCGTTTACCAAATCCTAAGAGAGAGACATGGTCAACTTGTTTTTCTATTACAATAACTTCCTCTTTGTCTTTATTTGAAGTCATGTAACAACTCCAAGAACGAATCCATGTGCCTACACTCACTTGTGATGCCCTTGTACCACTATTAGGTAAGGCTTTCAACCATAGCACATCTACATTATCTTCTTACCTTCTTGTGTTCAGTGAGAGTTGAAACATTGACAATGATGAATGAACTGCTACATTGAGAAACAACTCTTACCAAATAAGCTTTTTCTTCATTTATTATTTACAAAGTCAGATATTAAGTAAAGTTGTTATCTACTCACTTATGAATCTTTTGGTAAAAAAAACAAGACAATTATATCAATGCACATATACCTTACATGCTACTTGGTTTAATGCTAAAAATTAAGAGTGACAAGGGGTGGGCATTCGGTTTAAACGGTTCGGTTTCGGATCAAATATTTTGGTTTGAGTAAAAATGTGTAATATTTTCCAAACAAAACCAAAATTTTGGTTAATTTTGGTTATTTCTGAATCTCAGTCGATTCAATTATTTTAATTGAAACCAATTAAAAGTAAAAGAAGAAAACCCCTCATAACCGATCCATTCGAGGCAACCAAACCTAACCAGAAATTGAAGTAAATCTGAAATTCTGCCGTTTGGTTTTCAACTGTTAACCGAAACCAAACCAAATTGGCCAAACTCCAAAAAATATTGAGTTATAAGTTGACCGAAGTGTCTCATACGTGATAGGATTAAGCAGCTGTGCAAAATGAATGACTTAGTCACATTGCTTTAAGATGTACTTTTATATTTGGATACAAACCAAATAAACTGCTTCAAACAAAAAAAAAAACTTAAATTGTTAAAAGTCCAGAACTAATGGTTCAATTGTATTTAAAACGACACAGTTTTGTGTCTAGTATTTGGTATATCACCGTTTTGTTCAAAGCTTCTAAATAGCAACTACAAAAACTGACACTTTGTTCCTTTTAAAGATACTGCCTAACTTATCCAAAATAAGCCATGATGTTCAGAATCTGGTCATTGCAAACCAAAAACCACCATCATGTTTGGTATCATCACTCGCTTTTCTTGGATCCATTGGTTCCATAAGCGGGATTCAAAGTTTCAGATGAAGCTAAACTAACGCTGTTGGCAGACGGTGTAGTAGAGGAAGACATATCTGATGATGCCTCTGTAATTCCAGCTGAGTATTTTTTGACCCTCATTGTAATTAGAACACTTGACAGCACCCCAAGAACCGGGAAGACATAACTCCAAACTTGAGTTTTCTGTTTCCCAGCTACTGAAGCCGCAGCCATACCAGCGAGGCTGCCAACTGACGCGTTCTGCAAGATCATCGGGAGACAGCCAATAACCGTGGGGAACAGAAAATCAGCTACAAACCGGACTTCCGTGGCTGCCATGGCGTAATTAATGACATAAGAAGGAATGGGTGAGAATCTTGCAAGAAGAACAAACTTCCAACCATCACGCTCAACTCCTCTTGATAGAATATTGAAGTATTTGTTGCTATGTGCCCATGCTGTCGCGGTACTGGAACTCTTGAAAACAAGCCTGGGAACAAAAAAGAAAAGTATAAGATAATGGCAAAAAGCTCCAACAAGATAAAAATGGAAAACTACACATCAAACTCCTACATTAAATTAACATCCCAGTTGCATTCACCAACATAAGTTTACCAAACAGAATCACAAGAAGCATTGCAACGGTTGTTCACACTTCTCCATCATATTCACAAGCAACAGTAGAATCTATATACAAGCATCTAAGATACTTCTACATGAAAATCTAAACCAACTACATCTTCAAGTAAAGGCTAAAGCACTCACTAAAGCAGACTGTGTTCACAATGAATCATACGGTTTCTAGGAAGTATAATAAAGCCAAGTAGTTCTGAATCCAAATCATTTTTCATGGCTACGAAAAATTAAAATCCGAGTTCTCCAGCATATTGGCAAATAGAATCACATTGCTACTGTAAACAAAATCGCATTGCTATGGTAAATCAACATCCGAATTCTCCAGCATATTGGCAAATAGAATCACATTTATACGATAAACATAATCCCATTGCTACTGTAGATTAACATCATAACATCTACATCTCCAGGTACAAGCTCAAGCTTCACAAATCAATAACACAAGCTCAAGCAGAGTTTGTTAGCAATGAAGCATAAAGTTTCTACAATCCTTGAAATGTATCTAAATCGTTTTGATGATCAATTTGAATACAAAACACACAAAAAATGGATTTAAAATTTTCCAAATTCAGATTCAAACCTGCCGATCCAAAAGGAGAAAGAAGCAGCCAGAACTTTAGCGGAGAAAATACAGAAAAGAGCGGGAACGAATCCAAAGAGAATAGAAGCACCAGCTTCAAAGAAGACGGCGTGAGGAAGGCATAAAGCTAAGGTTATGGTGTGAATCGCTACATACGACGGAATCGCCCAAATTCCGAGCCGATTGGACCATTGCTTTAACGTTTCTAACGTTGCATCTTTGTTCCATCCGTATTGCGTCGTGCCTTGGCGCATGATAACTGCGATTATCGCTACTGTTGCTGCGATTGCTAACCATTTCTTCATCCCGGAGCTCGGAGATCGGAGATCGGAGGAAAAGCGTGAAAGGTATCGAAACTGTAATTGTTTTCCTTATAGATTAAGAAAGAGGAAATTGCAAAACGAACCTCATATGTTGATATTTTTGCAAATATATCCTTTATTGAAAAATGCAAAGATGATTGAAAAAATCTTGGATTGGAAACATTTTTAATTAACTAATATTATCAAAACATAATATATTATTAAATAAAATAATTAAATTAAATCATTAAATGCTCAAAATTAAATTAATGGTGAAGCTATTAATTATTTTATATGTATTTCTTTAATTTTATTAGTTTTTATTTTTATTTTAATATTATATTCTATAAAATAAATAAATAAATAAAAATTAAAAAAAATATATATATTAGTACTAAGATATCACGACTTGTTTTATTTTTTTTTGGGTTTGTTAGGTTATATCCCTTAGGGAATTTTTTTTTATATTTCAATAAATTGTATTGTTATTTTTGTTGGCTTCGATGAGCTGTATCCCTAAAGCTATATTTTTTATATTTTGATATAATTTGTTTTATTGTTTCTTTTGAGTTTTCTGAGTTATATTCCTATACTATATATTTATATTTTGGCTATTCATTTTGCTGGTTTTTTTTTGTTTGTTTAGTTGTGTTCCTTAGGTATATTTTTGTAATGAATCTTTTTCATAATTTTACATTTTCATTTATTTATTTCAAAAAATATAATGTTAAAATTAAAACTAATAAAATTGAAGAGATATACGTTAAAATAATTAATGTCCATCATAATTTATTTTGAGCTTTTATTGATTTTATTAATATGCCACGATTAATTACTAATCTCTTCGAAAAATTAGTCACACGATTACTCTCTAATTTATCTGATTATTCCCACCTAATTCGATTATTTCCAGCATAATCATTCATAATCCGGTTATTTTTAGATTATAAGTATAATATTTTTTGTTATTCAGACATTTGTATTTATGGTTTGTGATGTTTTGTAATAAACTATGTTCAATTTTTATATAAAAATAATAAATTTTGTCTTAATACTATTTTCATGTGTTTACTATAATTCTAAAAAAATATTATTTAAAATTTTAATATAATAGATGAATATATTTTTAAAAGATAAAATAACTTTAAAACCAGTCTCTCATTAATTACTTTTTACTTTCTGATTAATCGGTTAGAAGGTATATTCATTCCGACCGCCCGCGCATTTTTAAAACATGGGATGATTCAACTCACAAGAACCTCCACAACTAATTTCAATGAAATATACCATTATTTTGAGTAATTATAGCAAATCTACGTAATTTAAGTCTAAATAATATTTTTGATCCCACATTTTTTAATTTTTTTTCTTCAAGGATTCAGAATAGCCAACCTTGATGAAAAATAAAGTAAAAATTCATAAATATTATTTTAAAAGGGGCCAAAATTATGATTTTTATTAAACAAAATCTATAATAAAAACATTGATACAAATGGTTAAAAATTAACTTAAATATGCCCCTAATTTTTACATACCTAAATCATTTTTTAATTTTATTTCATTTTTTGACTGATTATGTATCTTTACAAATTTTAATAAATTTAAAGATGATTTTTTTTAACATGCCCTAGGCTACCTTTTCGCTCTGGGTCAGACCTGGTTGTATATGATTCACAATATGTTAATAGTTTGAACTATTTATGATAATGTATGCATCAAACCCTAATTTATTATCAGTATCATATTACTAATTAGGGACTAAATTTTTCACGAAATTTTTTTATTCACATTTCTTTAATCTTTTCCTAAACATTCAGATAGACCAAATTCATAGTCACCAAAAGAAAGTCGAAGTCGCCAATCAAAATAAGAAATATTAGATCAAAACAAAACAAAAAATTATGAAATATTAGATCAAAACAAAACAAAAAGTAAGAAATATTTAAAAATACAAGATGTTTTGTGAAATATTCGACAAAATAACTTAAAGATTTTATAACTTTAACTTTAAAATATCCATAGCTGTTTTTAACCTAAAATTTTATCATTAAATTGGTATAGAGGATTGTGCTATATATAATCAACACTGTTGGAAATGCGCAAATAGATTCTTGAAAATCTAACAACTTTTTCAGTAACATTGGAGTATATGGTTATTACACCACATCCAAAATTAAACAAAAGGTCCAAACAAAAATTATACAGAACTTAAATTCTTGTTAGATATATATCATATTGTTCTAGGAAAATTTTAGGAATGGTAGAATACTTTAACATTATGTATGAAGCATAAAAATTCATAATAGCTCACCTTTAACAAGCAATGTTTCTAGAAACCAAACAAATATCTGCAACTCTTACCGCTTTTTCAATATTGATCGTTGTTTAGTTGTGAAAGAAGTAGACAGCAGTCGTTGGTAATGACAACATTGATGATGGTAGTAGACAAGTTTTTTTCGTGAAATATTGTTTTACCTTATGTTTGTAGTAAAAAAAATAAAGGGCTAATGATTGGAATGCAACTTTGATTTGGATACTTTAATATTCGGTACTATAAGAGCTAATATGTGGTTCCTAGTTAAAAAAAACTTTGTGATTCATCCTTCGATTTGAATGGTCGTAAAACTTTTATTCCCATTTTTCTGTTGAATTTGATGTAAACATAATATATTTTCATATGATACTGAATCTATGTTTATGTACTCTCTGATGTAATGTATGTGCACTATTTTCCAAGCAGTATTATATACTAGTAAGTTTGTTTTGGAAATGTAAATAAAAAGGTTTTAACTGGAAAAGTGATTTATAATGAAAGTTTTTAATTGTAATTTCCCTAAAAAGATTCATGAAGATAATTATTAAACTAAATAATAAGGTGAAATCATATGACAATAATATGATAGAACTATCGTAACAAAAACTTTATTTTTATCGACAACCAAATATAATTTTTATATGAATGTAGCAAAACAAATTAAGGATCTGCACACAGTCATTTTAATGAAGTGTTATATGAACTATAAATGCACAAAACTGGCTTAAAAGATAGAGAGGAAACAAAAAATTTAAAAATGATATTTCTTTTATGGACATATGAATCATCCTCAAATAGTCAAATATATATGCTTAAAAACTAGAGGTTATTGATAAATCTATTAAATAGTCAATAAATTATGTTTTCAACATCTATAAAACTCTCTTATAATTCATTAGAATACCTTCAAAATTCAATAAACTTCAAAAATAAATATAAAGAACTTAATTTTTTGTTAGATATATACCATTTCGTTCTAAGAAAATTTTAGGAATTGTAAAATACTTTTAAATTACTGCATTTTTAACATTGACATTTGTTTGCTTGTGAAAGAAGTAGAGAGTAATTATCTCAGTCATTGGTAATGACAACTTTGAAGATAATAGTAGACAGATTTGTTTTGTAGAACAGTGTTATATCTGATGGTTGTAGTAAAAACAAAAATAAAGAGTTAATTATTGGAGTATAAATTTGATTTGGATACTTCAATATTCAAATACTATAAGAGTTAATAAGTGGTTCCAAGTTAGGAAAAAAACTTTATGATTCCTCCTTCGATTTGAATGGTTGTGAAGCTTTTTTTCCTGTTTCTCCGTTGAATATGGATGTAAATATATTATGTTTGTCCCTAATAGACTGAATCTATATATATCCTATCATTCAATGAGAAATGTATATACTCTCTGATGTAGTGTAACTTTTCCAATTATTATATTACTAAATTACATCTCTAAACAAATATCTATGTCAAAATAAATTTTAATACTTTTCTCAAATGCCTCAGAAGCTTTCCTTTCCAGGTAAATATATACTCTACGTACAACAAATCCACTGTTAAAAGCGTTAAAAATGTTAAGCAACAATAAGTCTTTTAGATTTTTTTTTGGTAGAAAAATAACGAAGATTAAAAAAAATTTAAGCAACAATAAATCAAAGAGTTAGATTATAAAGCTAAAATCACCTCATCTTCAATATATCTACTAGCAGTATATTCGATCAAAATAATCTCCTCCTGCAGCATAACCACCAGAATAAAAAGATGATTAAGGTCATTCATATAAATTTCTAATTAAAAATCCTAGCCGTTTATGTTTTTAGTAGCTAACAAGAGAACAAAGAAATAAAAACAGATTGGAATTTTAACGCAGAGTATCCTCTCATAATAAGTCAAACTTTGGAACTGTAAAAGGCATTGATGAGAAAAGTGCAAGTTTAGAAGTTAATGTCGAGACTACTTGAGGTTTATTTGCAGGGTTAATTGCTGAGATATATGCTCTTTCAAGTGATAGAATAATAAAAAAGAATTCAAACTCAAATAAAGGAGGGAAAAGGAAACTAGTTAAAGAAGAACTAGAAGAAAAAGGAAGTTGTTGGATATCAACTAAACAATCTAACTAGGAAGCAAGAAGTTATGGGTGCAGCATGGGTGAAGTATGGGCGCTGGTGACTATTGAGACACTATTGGAGTAGTTTGGCTTCTCATCTCCCATGCTTCTCCTTCCTTGCACGCCTCTCTTGTTATATGATTCTCCTTTCTTTTTCTCTTATGTAAAAAGTCTATATAAACTCATGTAAACCTCTTGTAAATGTAGAGAAAAGTGAATAAGAGAATAAAAACACAAGAAATTTCAGAAACTCTCTTTCTCTCTTATTTCGCCATTCTCCTCCATTCTCCTTCATTCTCTATCATCTCCTAACTTAAATTTCTACATGGTATCAGAGCGGGTTGAGTGTTTAAGCGCTTAACCTCTTTTAATTCTTCTAACACTCTACAAATCTTCTAATCTATAACAATATATTTCCTTAGTTCTATTCACTCTGAGATTAATATCCTTGAGATCATAGGATCTTCAAGTTGTGAAAGGACTAAGATTGTGTATTATTACTAGAAAATGGAGACTAATAGAGTAACAATCTCAGTTATGCTCAAAGGAACCAACTATATTCTTTGGGCAAAAACCACTAAAACCATCCTTAGAGGCCAAAGACTTTGGCGGTATGTTGAGCCAAAGGAGGTAACGGAAGTTATTGTGAGAAATGAGAAGGAGGAAGCTAAGGAAGAGCAAGAAGAACAATACACTATTTCTTTACTTCAAAGCTCATTAGAACCAAACATCTTGGCGGCATACTCATATGCGGATACTGCCAAGGAGTTATGGGATATACTCAAGGGAGTATATGGAAACATCTCAAATATATCAAGAATATTTGAGGTGAAGAGGGCGTTGAATGAGCTTCAACAAGAGGAGAAGCCATTCAAGGAAATGTTTGGAGAATATAGAAGTTTGTGGGCCGAGTTGAAGATTTTGAGGCCACAAACTCTAAACTCCAAGGAATTAGATGAAAGGTGTGACCAAGATCAAGTGTTTGGACTTCTCTTGGCACTAAATACATTTTACACGGACCTCATTAAACACATACTAAGATTTGAGAAGCTGCCAAGTCTAGCGGTAGTATGTGGGATAATACAAAGAGATGAGGGGTCAAGAGACCTATTTCGTGCGCCAAGCGAAGCTGCACAGCTTGCAAAGAGGAACCTCATATTTAGAGACAAGAGGATGTTGGAATGTGAGTATTGCAAGATAAAGGGACATGCAAAGGAGAAATGTTGGATTCTCCATCCGCATTTGAGGCCTAAGCAACTAAAGGAGAGTGAAGATGGGCATAAAGCTTTCATGGGAGTGGTACAAAAGGTTAAGGATACTGTTAAAAGATCCGAGTTTGAAATTCTCATCAAGAGCTTAGCTAAATTGAGAGAATCTGGTAAAAAAATTCTTAGCTCTAAAGGCGCCATAAGGAAGGATGAAGTTATTGTGGATTCAGGAGCCTCTCACCACATGATCAAGGATCAAGACATGCTAAAAAACCTGGAGCCTTATCATGGAAATGTACAAGTAGCCAATGGATGTTCAGTCCCGATTGAAGGTGTAGGAGAGCTAGAACTTTTCAACAAAGAGACTAAATCATTGTACATGCCTAGCTTCTCATCTAACCTCCTATCAGTCCATAAAGCTACAAAAGATATGGGTTGTGTGGCATTATTTGGGAGTGAATTTGTTGAATTTCAAGATCCTAAGTCAAAACATGTACTTGGGAAAGGGAAAGTGGAAGATGGGATTTACCTCTTGAATGTCAATAAACAAGAGGAGTCGGCTCGCGGAATGAAAGCAAATATGGAAGTTCTTGATAAAAAGAAGATTGGAGATAGCCCATTATGGCATGAGAGGTTAGGACACCCAAGCTCAGCCATTTTAAAAAAGGCCTTACCCAATCTTATTTAAGAAGAAGTAGTATGTGAAGTTTGTGTGCTAGGGAAGCATTGTAGACAAGTTTTTCCGAGTTCATCTACAACTTGTGATGAAGTCTTTAGCATGGTGCACTTAGATGTATGGACTGCTCCATGCAACTCTCGTGACCAATACAAGTATTTTGTATCATTCATTGATGATAAATCAAGATATACATGGATAACTCTTATACTTTCCAAAGATCAAGTCTATGAGGCATTCATAAACTTCATGCACTACGTCACTACCCAATTCAAAACAACAATCAAAGTCTTGAGAAGTGACAATGGAGGAGAGTATGTGAGTAATTGATTCAAGTCATTACTCAACCAACATGGCATTGTCCATCAAACATCATGCGCATACACTCCACAACAAAACGGTGTATCTGAGAGGAAAAATAGGCATCTAATGAAAGTAGCAAGGACTATCATGATTGCCAAAGATGTACCCAAATTTCATTGGGGAGATGCGGTGATGACTTCAAGCTACTTGATAAACTGACTTCCAACCAAGAACTTGGAAGATAGGTCACCGTTTAAAGTGTTGAACAAGAAGAAGCCGAGCTTACATCATCTCAAGACGTTTGGATGTAAGTGCTTTATGTTTCTACCAGAGGGTCAAAGAAATAAGCTTGAACCTAGAAGCATGAAGTGTGTTTTCATTGGATACTCACCAACTCAAAAAGGATACAAAGTCTACAATCCGGAGACAAGAAGGCTCCATGTGTCTAGAGAGGTGAAGTTCAATGAAAAAGAAAGCTTCTATGGAACTAAGAATCAGGATACCCTTGGAGGTATGGTCTCATCGTCTTTGGATTGGATGCTGTTCAATGAAGCGCCAATAACAAGGGATGATATACAAGGAGAAAGCGTATCATCTGAGAACATCATGGAAGGTGAAGATGCAGTTGATACACATATTGAACCAGATCATGATCCTGCTGAAGAAGAAGCGGATGTTGAGGGAGAAAAACCTGAGCCAATCATAACTCTAAGAAGAAGTACAAGACAGAGGCGACAACGTGTTTACTATGGTTATAACAACTCTGCCATGCTCCAAGGAGAGTCTAGTGCGAGTAATCTTCCTTGTGTGATAAGAGAATGTCCTGAGCGTACGGCGAGTTTAGATCTCGATCCTATTGGCGACAGCACTCTCTTATCACAAGGAGGATATAACACTCAAATTACCACTATCACATATCCCATTGAGCATTTTTGCTCGTTGGTATCATTACCTATAGAGCATAAAGCTTTTCTTGGAAAAATCAGCAAAGAATCCATACCTAACTCATATGAAGAAGCGTGTGAGAGTGGAGTATGGGTAAAAGCCATAGAAGAGAAAATGAAGTCCATGGAAAGGAATCTACTTGGTACTTAACCGATTTACCAAGGGATAAGAAGTTAGTTGGGTGTAGATGGGTGTATACAATCAAATACACAAGTGATGGGAGGATAGAAAGATACAAGGTAAGGTTGGTAGCAAAAGGGTATACTCAATTCTATAGGGAAGATTATACCGAGACATTTGCTCCGGTTGCTAAGCTTCACTCCATCAGAATCCTAATCTCGGTGGCAGTAAACTTGAAGTGAGATCTATTGCAGATGGATGTCAAGAACGCCTTCTTGCAAGGAGATTTGGAAGAGGAAGTGTATATGGATCCACCCCAAGGATATCATAAGAAAGACAACAAAGTTTGTAGATTGAAGAAAGTAATTTATGGGCTAAAACAATCTCCAAGAGCATGGTACCAAAGGCTAAGCGCTTGTCTTATGGAGAAGGGGTTCATAAGATTTGAAGCGGATCATACTTTGTTTACAAAACTGAGTGAAAGAGAAATGATTGCAGTCCTAATATATGTTGATGATCTAATTATCACAGGGAGTGACAAAGAAGGGGTTGATCAAACCAAGAAGATCTTGAAGGACGCCTTTGATATAAAAGACTTGGGGGAGCTTAAGTACTTCCTAGGAATTGAGATGATACAGTTTGAAGATGGAATGTTCATCTCTCAAAGGAGATATGTGCTTGATCTCTTGGAGGAAACCGGGAAGCTAGGATCTAAACCAGCTAAAACTCCAATAGAAGAAAGCTATCAAGATAGTCTTGAGGGGGAGCCTTTGGAGAACATTAAGAGATATCAAAGGATGGTGGGCAAACTCATCTATCTTACTATCACAAGGCCGGACATTTGCTTTGCAGTAAACCGTGTAAGCCAACATATGCAAAAGCCAACCACACAGTATTTGAACATGATTGAGAGGCTGCTAAGATATCTAAAAACAACCCCGGAAAATGTATATGGATGAAGGCTAATGGAAACACAAAGGTTCAAGGATATTGCGATGCAGATTGGGCCGGAGATAAGAAAGATAGGAAGTTTACATCCGGCTTTTGTACCTTTCTAGAAGGCAATCTAGTGACTTGGAGGAGTAAAAAGCAGAAGGTCATAGCCTTATCTAGTGTTGAAGCCGAGTATAGGGCTATGAAGGAAGTAACAAAAGAGCTTATTTGGGTAAAGGCATTCCTAGAGGATCTTGGAATACATGAAGCTGAAGAAATGTTGTTGTATTGTGATAATCAAGCTGCAATACATATAGCATCCAATCCGGTATTCCATGAAAGGACTAAGCATATAGAGGTGGATTGTCACTTTGTGAGGGGAAAGATTCAAGAAGGAATCAATAAACCTGCATTTGTAACAAGTGAGAACCAACTAGATGATATATTCACCAAAGCAACCTCATATGTCACTTGTGATCGCATCTATAGCAAGATCGGTCTAAAGGACCTTCCCCGACCAATCTTAAGGGGGAGTGTTGAGATAGATACTCTTTCAAGTGATAGAATAATCAAAAAGAATTCAAACTCAAAGAAAGAAGGGAAAAGGAAACTAGTTAAAGAAGAACTAGAAGGAAAAGAAAACTGTTGGATATCAACTAAACAAGCTAACTAGGAAGCAAAAAGGTATGGGTGAAGGTATGGGTGCAGCATAGGTGAAGTATGGGCGCTGGTGACTGTTGAGACACTATTGGAGTAGTTTGGCTTCTCATCTCCCATGCTTCTCCTTCCTTGCACGCCTCTCTTGTTATATGATTCTCCTTTCTTTTTCTCTTATGTAAAAAGTCTATATAAACTCATGTAAACCTCTTGTAAATGTAGAGAAAAGTGAATAAGAGAATAAGAACACAAGAAATTTCAGAAACTCTCTTTCTCTCTTATCTCGCCATTCTCCTCCATTCTCCTTCATTCTCTATCATCTTCTAACTTAAATTTCTACATGGTATCAGAGAGGGTTGAGTGTTCAAGCGCTTAACCTCTTTTAATTCTTCTAATACTCTACAAATCTTCTAATGTATAACAATACACTTCCTTAGTTCTATTCACTCTGAGATTAATATCCTTGAGATCATAGGATCTTCAAGTTGTGAAAGTACTAAGATTGTATATTATTACTAGAAAATGGAGACTAATAGAGTAACAATTTCAGTTATGCTCAAAGGAAACAACTATATTCTTTGGGCAAAAACCACTAAAACCATCCTTAGAGGCCAAGGACTTTGGCGGTATGTTGAGCCAAAGGAGAGAACGGAAGTTATTGTGAGAATTGAGAAGGAGGAAGCTAAGGAAGAGCAAGAAGAACAATACACTATTTCTTTACTTCAAAGCTTATTAGAACCAAACATCTTGGCGGCATACTCATATGCGGATACTGCCAAGGAGTTATGGGATATACTCAAGGGAGTATATGAAAACATCTCAAATATATCAAGAATATTTGAGGTGAAGAGGGCGTTGAATGAGCTTCAACAAGAGGAGAAGCCATTCAAGGAAATGTTTGGAGAATATAGAAGTTTGTGGGCCGAGTTGAAGATTTTGAGGCCACAAACTCTAAACTCCAAGGAATTAGATGAAAGGCGTGACCAAGATCAAGTGTTTGGACTTTTCTTGGCACTCAATACATCTTACACGGACCTCATTAAACACATACTAAGATTTGAGAAGTTGCCAAGTCTAGCGGTAGTATGTGGGATGATACAAAGAGATGAGGGGTCAAGAGACCTATTTCGTGCACCAAGCGAAGCTGCACAGCTTGCAAAGAGTAACCTCACATTTAAAGACAAGAGGATGTTGGAATGTGAGTATTGCAAGATAAAGGGACATGCAAAGGAGAAATGTTGGATTCTCCATCCGCATTTGAGGCCTAAGCAACTAAAGGAGAGTGAAGATGGGCATAAAGCTTTCATGGGAGTGGTACAAAAGGTTAAGGATACTGTTAAAAGATCCGAGTTTGAAATTCTCATCAAGAGCTTAGCTAAATTGAGAGAATCTGGTAAAAAATTTCTTAGCTCTAAATGCGCCATAAGGAAGGGTGAAGTTATTGTGGATTCAGGAGCCTCTCATCACATGATCAAGGATCAAGACATGCTAAAAAACCTTGAGCCTTATCATAGAAATGTACAAGTAGCCAATAGATGCTCAGTCCCGATTGAAGGTGTAGGAGAGCTAGAACTTTTCAACAAAGAGACTAAAGCATTGTACATGCCTAGCTTCTCATCTAACCTCCTATCAGTCCATAAAGCTACAAAAGATATGGGTTGTGTGGCATTGTTTGGGAGTGAATTTGTTGAATTTCAAGATGCTAAGTCAAAACATGTACTTGGGAAAGGGAAAGTGGAAGATGGGATTTACCTCTTGAATGTCAATAAACAAGAGGAATTGGCTCGCGGAATGAAAGCAAATATGGAAGTTCTTGATAAAAAAAAGATTGGAGATAGCCCATTATGGTATGAGACGTTAGGACACCCAAGCTCAGTCATTCTAAAAAAGGCCTTACCTAATCTTATTCAAGAAGAAGTAGTATGTGAAGCTTGTGTGCTAGAGAAGCATTGTAGACAAATTTTTCCGAGTTCATCTACAACTTGTGATGAAGTCTTTGTCATGGTGCACTTAGATGTATGGACTGCTCCATGCAACTCTCGTGACCAATACAAGTATTTTGTATCATTCATTGATGATAAGTCAAGATATAAATGGATAACTCTTCTATCTTCCAAAGATCAAGTCTATGAGGCATTCATAAACTTCATGCACTACGTCACTACCCAATTCAAAGCAACAATCAAAGTCTTGAGAAGTGACAATGGAAGAGAGTATGTGAGTAATCGATTCAAGTCATTACTCAACAACCATGGCATTGTCCATCAAACATCATGCGCATACACTCTACAACAAAACGGTGTAGCTGAGAGGAAAAATAGGCATCTAATGGAAGTAGCAAGGACTATCATGATTGCCAAAGATGTACCCAAATTTCATTGGGGAGATGCGGTGATGACTTCAAACTACTTGATAAACCGACTTCCAACCAAGAACTTGGAAGATAAGTCACCGTTTGAAGTGTTGTACAAGAAGAAGCCGAGCTTACATCATCTCAAGGCGTTTGGATGTAAGTGCTTTATGTTTCTACCAGAGGGTCAAAGAAACAAGCTTGAACCTAGAAGCATGAAGTGTGTTTTCATTGGATACTCACCAACTCAAAAAGGATACAAGGTCTACAATCCGGAGACAAGAAGGCTTCATGTGTCTAGAGAGGTGAAGTTCAATGAAAAAGAAAGCTTCTATGGAACTAAGAATCAGGATACCCTTGGAGGTATGGTCTCATCGTCTTTGGATTGGATGATGTTCAATGAAGCGCCAATAACAAGGGATGATATACAAGGAGAAAGCGTATCATCTGAGAACATCATGGAAGGTGAAGATGCAGTTGATACACATATTGAACCAGATCATGATCCTGCTGAAGAAGAAGCGGATGTTGAGGGAGAAGAACCTAAGCCAATCATAACTCTAAGAAGAAGTACAAGACAGAGGCGACAACGTGTTTACTATGGTTATAACAACTCTGCCATGCTCCAAGGAGAGTCTAGTGTGAGTAATCTTCCTTGTGTGATAAGAGAATATCCTGAGCGTACGGCGAGCTTAGATCTTGATCCTATTGCGACAGCACTCTCTTATTACAAGAAGGAGATAACACTCAAACTAGCACTATCACATATCCCATTGAGCATTTTTGCTCATTGGCATCATTACCTATGGAGCATAAAACTTTTCTTTGAAAAATCAGCAAAGAATCCATACCTAACTCATATGAAGAAGCGTGTGAGAGTGGAGTATGGGTAAAAGCCATAGAAGAGGAAATGAAGTCCATAGAAAGGAATTATACTTGGTACTTAACCGATTTACCAAGGGATAAGAAGCCAGTTGGGTGTAGATGGGTGTATACAATCAAATACACAAGTGATGGGAGGATAGAAAGATACAAGGCAAGGTTGGTAGCAAAAGGGTATATTCAAATCTATGGGGAAGATTATACCGAGACATTTGCTCCGGTTGCTAAGCTCCACTCCATCAGAATCCTAATCTTGGTGGCAGTAAACTTGAAGTGGGATCTATTGCAGATGGATATCAAGAACGCCTTCTTACAAGGGGATTTGGAAGAGGAAGTGTATATGGATCCACCCCAAGGATATCATAAGGAAGACAACAAAGTTTGTAGATTGAAGAAAGCAATCTATGGGCTAAAACAATCTCCAAGAGTATGGTACCAAAGGCTAAGCGCTTGTCTTATGGAGAGGGGGTTCATATGATCTGAAGCGGATCATACTTTGTTTACAAAACAGAGTGAAGGAGGAATGATTGCAGTCCTAATATATGTTGATGATCTAATTATCACAGGGAGTGAAAAGAAGGGGTTGATCAAACCAAGAAGATCTTGAAGGACGTCTTTGATATAAAAGACTTGGGGGAGCTTAAGTACTTCCTAGGAATTGAGATGATACGGTTTGAAGATGGAATGTTCATCTCTCAAAGGAAATATGTGCTTGATCTCTTGGAGGAAACCGGGAAGCTAGGATCTAAACCAGCTAAAACTCTAATAGAAGAAGGCTATCAAGATAGTCCTGAGGGGGAGCCTTTGGAGAATATTAAGAGATATCAAAGGATGGTGGACAAACTCATCTATCTTACTATCACAAGGCCAGACATTTGCTTTGTAGTAAACCGTGTAAGCCAACATATGAAAAAGCCAACCACACAGCATTGGAACATAATTGAGAGGCTGCTAAGATATATAAAAAACAACTCCGGAAAAGGCATATGGATGAAGGCTAATGGAAACACAAAGGTTCAAGGATATTGCGATGCAGATTGGGCCGGAGATAAGAAAGATAGGAAGTCTACATCTGGCTTTTGTACCTTTCTAGGAGGTAATCTAGTGACTTGGAGGAGTAAAAAGCAGAAGGTCATAGCTTTATCTAGTGCTGAAGCCGAGTATAGGGTTATGAAGGAAGTAACAAAAGAGCTTATTTATGTAAAGGCATTCCTAGAGGATCTTGGAATACATGAAGCTGAAGAAATATTGTTGTATTGTGATAATCAAGCTGCAATACATATAGCATCCAATCCGGTATTCCATGAAATGACTAAGTATATAGAGGTGGATTGTCACTTTGTGAGGGAAAAGATTCAAGAAGGAATCATTAAACCTGCCTTTGTAACAAGTGAGAACCAACTAGCTGATATCTTCACCAAAGCAACCTCATATGTCACTTGTGATCGCATCCATAGCAAGATCGGTGTAAAAGACCTTCGCCGACCAATTTTGAGGGGGAGTGTTGAGATAGATGTTCTTTCAAGTGATAGAATAATCAAAAAGAATTCAAACTCAAAGAAAATAGGGAAAAGGAAACTAGTTAAAGAAGAACTAGAAGGAAAAGGAAGCTGTTGGATATCAACTAAACAAGCTAACTAGGAAGCAAGAAGGTATGGGTGAAGGTATGGTCGCAGCATGGGTGAAGTATGGGCGCTGGTGACTGTTGAGACACTGTTGGAGTAGTTTGGCTTCTCATCTCCAATGCTTCTCCTTCCTTGCACGCCTCTGTTGTTATATGATTCTCCTTTCTTCTTCTCTTATGTAAAAAGTCTATATAAACTCATGTAAACCTCTTGTAAATGTAGAGAAAAGTGAATAAGAGAATAAGAACACAAGAAATTTCAGAAACTCTCTTTCTCTCTTATCTCGCCATTCTCCTCCATTCTCCTTCATTCTCTATCATCTCCTAATTTAAATTTCTTCATTAATATGATTTTTTTATTTTTTTTGGAGCCTTTAAGTAATTATTTTAAGCAATTTATAGAACTTTTGTCCCAGACTTGAAGACTTGAGAAAACTATGTGACCAATAATTAAGTTGTTACCAAAGAGGTGATGGCCTAGTGTTAATATAAGAGGGAGAGTCATTCTATTAAATATGAGTGAACTAAAAGCTAGTTCTTTTTACCAAGGAAGATTACGTACCAAAAGTCTAGAACTCTGGAGGTTTATAAAAAATAATTATTATTATTAAGTTGACATGTAATTATTAACAACTTTTAGACAGAATCATAATGAAACAAAAATCTCTCCAATTCTCACCAATTCTCTTTATTGCTTTTTGTATAATTGTTTTGTAAAGGGAATTTAATGGGAAAAAAAATCCTCAACTTTAGATTCATCTATTTTTAACCCTTAACTATTTTTGTAATGGAAAAAACCCTTCACCTATAACATGTTAGTAAATTTAACTTTCAGAAAAATGTTTCTATCTATGGTTATATGATGTTATTTCGAATGATAAAAACACCAAAGTGTTTATATGCATTATAAAAATAACAACAACATGATTGTGCTAAAGAATTAACTACATAGATAATAAAATAGATATTGCTAAAGAATTAACTTTGAAAAAAGATTGTGCTAGCTAACTGTTAGAATTATACTCAACCAGTCTTCTGTTTTTTCTTTGGTATTTTTAGATTCTTTCGATGGTTTTGGTATCACTTTATACTTGCATGAACATATGTTGTTTTCCACACTAACAGATTTGGTAAAATCAATAAAAAGCTATGTAAAATCAATATTAGACATGTAAAAAATGCTAGACATTTTAACAAATATATAGTCTAAGAATTATTTTGCTAGACAATTTAATGGTAGACAAAATCACAAAAAAATCTCAAAAGATTGAAAATAAAAAGAAGCGTCGGTACCAAAACTATCAAAAAACCTAAACGAATAGTAAAGAAAAACAGAAGATTATGGATGAAGATCATTCTATCAGTTTGCTAACACAATATTTTCTTCAAAACTAATTCTTTGGTAGTGTCTACTTTAGCATCTATGTTGTTGTTTATGTTGTCACTGGTGATACTTCTTACCACTATTAATTTTCATTTTTAAACAATGTTGCTGGATTTTTGCTAAAAATCTATCCTTGTTTACCAACTACACATTGTCTAACCAAATCCAATTCTCTCTCGATATTTTCCTAAAAAAATCCGATTCGTACGGATTCGTCCCCCACCTAACGAAGAGATCTTGGTAGAATTGCCACATATGAAATTGAGCACAATTTTGCAAAAAGATAGTCCACTTGTTTCTCGAGAAGAGATGGGAAACATGCTCAATATCATTTGATTGAATAGTTGATCCAGCTCTTTGTTGTTTGAAGAAACCCTCCACTTTAATTGGTATTTTTTCACGAAAAGCAAACATGAGATAACAAATCTAGTCTTTCACTAAGATTTCAAATAGATGTTCCGAATTCAAATTGATTATGTTTCGCCTCTTACTCGGAGAAAGACGATTAAAAAATTCCCAATCATGGTCCTTGCGGATCGGATCATCCATATAATATACAAAAAAACTCTATATATTTGATATCTTTCTCTTTAAATAAGATATCAATTCTAGCGACGATTTCATTAGATATCTTACAACAAAAATCCCTCTTTTTCCGATCCAGTTCTTCCACCACCAGGCATGATACACTTTTTAGTTATTGAGAGAACCCAAGTACTCTCTTTGGATTCCGGAAACAACTCTCAGATATTTTTTTTCCTTTTGTAAGATATATGAGCAAAACAATTAACCTATTGATATTGGAAGACCCAAAAGATTGTTCTGATGTATCATTTCTGGGTCCAATAGAATTCATAGGTATAGGAATCCACAAAAATCGTGTATTGAAAATTCTCAAATATTAATGAAATCTAAATAACAAATCTAAAAAAAAAAAAAAAGAGATGAGAGAGTGAGTGAGTAAAATAAAAAAGATAAATGGGTTTAGGATTGGGTTCATAAGGAGCCATAGAAAGAGAATGCTTCTTCTTCGTACTCCCACCGGACCTGTCTCCGCCGTCAGATATATCACCAAACCCAAACCTTCTTCTTTATGTTCTTCCGACCCATGGTTCATCCCCACAACCAATACTCGCCGGCGTCAACGCATCGTCCTCGCTCTCTCTAACTCTGACGGAAACATCAAAACCACACCTTCTCCTTCATCTTCTCAAATCCCGTCTTCAGTTGATGAAACAGTTCTTGTGGGTCAAGAGAACGTTCCTTTAGAAGGTGTTATTCAATTTGATAAGCCATCTTCTTCTTCTTCAATCACCAAATGGGGGTAACAAAAGACTCTTACTTTACTCTGTTTTATGATTTCTCTTTAGAAGATTGCTTTTGTTTTGTAAATCTCAGTTTTTTGGTGTGTGTTTCGTTCTTCAGTCGTGTTGCTTTACTTGCTGGTGGAGATGTTTTAGCTTTGCTTATCTTCTCTGCAATTGGGAGATTTAGTCATGGTTTCCCTGTTTTTTCCATTGATACTCTTCACACAGCTGATCCTTTTATTGCTGGTATTGATTCATTTTCGTTTATCTGTTATCACTTTTGCATTTTGGGAAGCTTTGTTTCATATTAAAAATGGTAACTTTATGTTGTAGGATGGTTTCTGAGTGCTTATTTCTTGGGTGGATATGGGGAAGAAGGTAGAGGAATGAAGGGTCGGTCTAAAGCTGTGGTTGCAGCTGCAAAATCTTGGATTCTTGGAGCTCCAGTAAGGCTACATTTACCAATCTATTTGATGTTTTTTGACATGTAGCTTTAGGATGTTAGTAGCTAAAGGTTGTTCCTATTGTTGTTAGCTTGGAATGGTTATTAGATCAGCTTCATCGGGTCACATTCCGTCTTCTAGCTTTGTTTTGGTGACAATGGGGAGTACTGCTGTTCTACTTATTGGGTGGAGAGCACTATTGTTCAGTGTGCTTCCTACAGAGTCCAAGAAGAAAGATGATACTTATCGAAAAGGCAGCGCATTCGAACTATTTGAGGTGTGGAATGCATTCTGTAATTTTGGTTTTTAGGTGTTTGTATGTTAAGCTGACACCATTTTCTTATATCCGTTTCAATATTTTTATCAAGTCTGATCAGAGCTGACACTAATGTGTTAGTGAATTTCATGTGTGTTGTTGCAGTTGCTAACTTCATTAATAAGACGGTGGTGAAGGAGCATCTATAAAAGTAGAGAGTTGAAAAAATCCAGTACCAACAGTAATGGATATAATTGCTACGCTCAGTGGAAGAAACAGTGATGATTACTTGGGATATGTTAGTTGTTTTCTCAAGTAATTGGAATTGCAATTCATATAATGTGTTTTATGTTGAAGCTATGGATGTATTTTTGTTAAATGTTTTAACAATATGTATGTATACTTGAAAAAGAGCTTTTAAACAAACTAACATGACAAGCAATGGTGACTGCAAACAGAAGATAGTACAGAATTGAAATGTTGGATTCAAATGGCAAGTCATATATATGATATGGTACCAAAGGTATGTGAGATTACAAAACAAGAGATTCAGTTGAAATAAGGTCATAGCTGATGGCTTCATGTAGTTTATAAGATGTAGTTTGTGTTCCTTAAGAAGAGTATCAAACGAAAAGAGAGCAAACATATTATTAGTGTACAGATGAATCACAAAAAGGTTTCAGACGGAAGCAAAATTTGTGAGAAAAAAACATATTACCACTAGTCAGTCAGCTATTAATGTCGGATTTCACCATCTTCCCCAACTTCTCCATCCTCTAGCTCATCATTACCACCTCGACGACCACTCTCCCGTTGATCTTTCTTCTGTTTTTTATGCCGGCTTTCACCGTCTGATTCAGGCGAGTTAGCATGCTGCCAAGAAGAGACCATTACACTCTTAAGATTTTGTATATTAATCCCAAGCTCAACTGAGTCAGAATTGAAGTCTGAGGGAGTGTACCTACCTTTCGTGATTTTTTCCGATCACTACCATGTTTACGAGATGATTTCTTTGTTTCTTCTCTGTCATCCCTATCAGAACTGACATCTTCATCAGAGTTATGATGCCGTCTCCGATGTTTTCTGTCTCGATCTTTTCCCTTTCGTTTCTCCTCTTTGTGACCTTCGCTTGCTTCTACACCCGTCTCACCATCTGAATCATCCCTTTTACTCCTTTCTTTACCCCTCTCTTTTTCACGTTCTCTTTCCTTTTCTCTTCTCTCCTTCTCCTTGTCTTTTCTCTTCTCTTTCTCGTCCCTTTCTTTCTCTTTTCTAACCTGAATTGTCAACAACAATAAAGTCTTAAGAGGCCTGTTCTTACATAAAAGATAAATTTATTTCATGGCACGAAGAATCAGTACCTTTTCCTCATCCCTCTTACGCTCTTTCTCCTTTGCCTTTTCTTGTAAACTCGTTATGTATTCCTCAAATAACCCTCTGCTAACACTTTCATCTCCAATTGATCTGAGCATATTCGAAATGGGACATTAAGAAGGTAAATACTACAGGCTTTGTTTTATTAATTTAAGATGTTGGCTAACAAGAACTATTTGATAAGCCACCAAGCAAACTATTTGAAACAAGAAACTATTTACTTGTACTCTTGACTTTCTTCAATAAGTTGTTTGGTATCTTCCCAATTTGAAGCTGCAGTTATTTCCTAAATCAAAAAAAAATTTAACGTCTCAGAGAATCCATAAAAAAAAAAAAAGTCACCATGGATAAAGATATACCTTGAAAGTGCGCAACAGATTGGTAAATTCTTCAGCCAGACGCTGAAGCTTTCTGACCTCTTTTTCTTCTTTTTCCTTTACTCTCTCAACCAAGTCATTATATATAAGCTAGTAAACAAGGGAAACAGAAAAAAAAAATTAGAGTCTATTAAACTGAAATACAAAAGAACATCTTCACACAATCTGGCAATTAGAAATTAGAAATTATTTATGCAAATCTCAACAACAATTAATCTAGAAGTATGTGCAAATTTACCCATTGCAGATGTCAGATAGGTTAAAGGATGACAGGAACAACGATAAAAACTCCTTATACATGTAGAAACAGAAGTTTGAACCAGTAGCTAATATTTTTTTTCCAATTTACACAATTCAGATAACAGTTTTTGTTGATCAATTTATCTGCTGACACATGTTCGTTTCACAACTGAGCCCATACCTTTAAATTTATGTCTGATATTGGTTGAGAACTGAGATCTTCTGAAACAGCAGATTTAAAATCTTCAAACAGCCACGAGGAGACCATGGAAATCTAGTAGAGAAAGGGATTAGAGAAAAATTTTGTACAAGTAATAAGTAGAAATGCAAGCTATCCTTAACTTACCTTCCTTGACTTCATAGCATCCTTTATAAAACTCTTATCCTCATGATACTGTCAATTAAAACACCATATAGGTTTAACTACTAGATTCACGCAAAAGCTCTAATAGTCCACGTTACCTGTTTCTCTAATTCTTCGGTGACATCTTCGAACAAGTCTTTTGGAGTTGAGCCAGATGTGTTAGATGCAACAGCTTGGTATTGGGGTAAGTCTTTTAACTGTAGATAAAATGACTGAGTGAAAAAAAAAACATAAACTACAATTTTTCCAAAAGAGATTTAAATTGGTCAGAAACCTCAATGCAATAATTCAACCAGTACGTCTTGGCTGTAAGGATGCCAGCAGCAACATGTTCTTCCAATAGTGTACGAAATGCATCACGGTTTTTTCTTTCAGCACGCCTTACATGTTCCTAACTCCACAAGAAACAAAAAAGAATAAGCATTGGACTTCATAAAGAGTGAAAATGAGGTTACAACCCTGAAACATTGAACTTACTTTCTCAACTTTTTTCAGCTCCTCTTCTGCCTTCTCTAGGTCAATAATGTATTCCTGCGATAACAAACATTACAAACAAATTCTAATGTGGCAACCTGGACTTCTCAATGAAGTTACTTACCTCAAAACCAATCAGACGATCTATCTTTTCAAGACGTGAGCATATTTCATCATCTTCTAGTCTCTCTAGAATTTTGCGCCATTGTGAACCAACCTTCAAACACGTATTACAAAAAGCAATATGGCAAGGTCAATGAAACAAAAAGGTTTGCAGTAATTAAAATAATGAAAAATGGTATACTTTGATAAAGTCACAGGTTTCAAGAAACTTTCTATATTCTGCCATATTCTTCCGATGTTCCTCCACTGCCTTTTCTCTTTCCTGCAGATTAAAGGATTCATGACGTCAATTCAAATAATTAATTTGCCTCTTCTTTCAATGAAATATATATATATATTCTCTATAGAAGCTTCAAAAGCCATCACGCTGGCGCACCAGATTTTCTCTCAGACTCGATCTAAGTGCCCACCAAAATAATTAGTTCACCATAATTAACTCATGCCTCTAGTGATCATACCAAGGTTGAAAAAAACCATTTGGACAGTAATAACCAGCAAAAAAAAAATTCCTCATCCAACAGGACCAACACCTTCATTTTCATAGGCATGCCTTGTTACGCTTGGCAGAGGAAAGTATCATAATAAAACAAAGCTACACATGGAAACGAAAACCCCAAAAAAGAAGCCAGATGCTTACCTTCCTCCCAAGTTCGACAATATAATTGTCAAAAAGATCTTCACGATCCCTTGAACGTTCAACAGCTTTAAAGCGCTCATCATTTTCAAATAAAGCCATTGCTTTGCTGGTAAGGAAATAGTTTCCATTAGCACATATGTCACACATACAATAAATATACGAACCAAAGATCCTATAATTAACTGAAAGCTGCCTCACCTCCATTTCATGGATGATGAAAGTTCTTCACAGCCCTGAGGTCAAGAATATTATTGAAACAAAATAAATCAGCTCATCAGCCACACAAAACCGAGCAAATACTGAACTTCTGACTTATTTCGTACATACCTCGAGCATCTTGACAAATTCTTCCTTAGCTTTTTTCTGTCTCATACGCCTTTCCTCAGCTTCCACTTTCTTCCTTTGACCAAGATACTACCACAATATATTTGACAATCAGAGTATCAAAAAAGAGAGAGTGCACCACAATATAGACATAAAAACGTATTAACACATCATTCCTACGAACAAAGAAACTATATACCTCATTAAAAGCTTGTTTCCGCTCACCGAGTGTCCTCAAAGCACCATATCTTTTATCATGAACAATCTCTTTCATTGTCTACAAGGATATGATAAGGTCAGCAATTAACCTAGAAGATGGTCTGGGAGAGAATACGGGCGATATCTATCAATGTACCCATAAGCAATGACATAAATACTTGCATATGCATCCAGATTACCTGTTCCCATGTCCAGTCGGACTGAACATTTACAGATTCCAAAAGAGACTTGAAAGCAGCTTTGGCTTCCTAGAAAGAAAAAACCATTAGTGCAAAAATAGATGGATGGTAAACAATTAGATTGGCACAAGAAACTATTAGGCTACAGATACAAGGAGGGAAAGTCAAGATAAGAAAATACCTGCTTTGTAGCATATACCATGGGCTCCTCCACATTTGCTTTGTCGCTAGTAGGTGTCATATTGGTGTTTCCATTCACCGACATTTCAGCCTAACAAAAAATTCAAAATAATCAGAAGGCTAACAGTAAATACTGAAATTTTCAAAAAAACTAACTTGAACAAGTTATTATGGACCTTTATACATGAAACTTAAGAAGAAAATAGGAAAGATGAATATATATAAGAATTCTTGGCACTTGATAGTAAAAAAAGGTATAGTCAAATCATGCCTCATTATTTTGGGTTGGAGCTCCATCATTTGAATCAGCTGCCCTTTCAGACGGTAAATTATCCAATTTCCTGGTAAGATGGGCACAAAATCTAAAGTTAGACATATGATAGCTTGTAAAATCATCAAACAAAACTTCTCAAGAAAAAGTAGTACATTGCAGTAGCCTCAGTATCACTAGTAGCAGCAGACGTTGGGGTAACAGGAGCAACAGAGGGGGGACGAGTAACAGATACAGGCAACCCCAATGGACTAGGGCTTGAAGAATGCCCCGGAAATGTTGAAGATGTGCTGGGAACAGCAGAGGTCACAGAGGCGCTAACCGCTATATCAGATGAGGATGCAGCGATGTGGGACACAGAGGTAGATCCAGAATCAGAAAGTGGCCTCTTTGCACTAGCTAATTCAGCTTGTTCACGAGCTAACTGCATACAACTATGCAGATTTAACGTAGGTTCCACACTGGGTAATGTACATGAGAAAGAAAAAAAATTGCAGACCTTCAAATCTTCTGGAATTGTCCACTTAGACTCCTTTGTAACCTTGTTATAATAATATCTGCAAGATTAAAAACAAATCAATTGCAGAAATAGAGGATACGCACAAAATTATACCAAGTGAAATTTAAAGATGCATACTTCCTTCCTTCAGCTGTTGTAAATTCCTTCCATACAGTGGATGCATCAGCCCTCTGTAGAAAGAGATTATTATTTGTAAGAAACTATAAAATCATGCAAATTCACGAAAGATATTGCTTGATCAATCAAGTCTGTTTCCACAGAAACCCAAATCATTAAAAGGTAATGGGATCAAATGACAAAAAAAAAAGATGTATGTGCTCCTATATATGCGTGGTAGCAATGAATATATCAACCACGTAGCCAACGCCATAAGAAATACCAAATTAAGTTCATGAAACTTCAAATAAGAGACAGGATTTTAACAGGTCTCTCAACCAACTTGTTTCAAAAACCCCAAACAAATATAGCTGTTCAAAATTTTCAATCAGATCTCATCCTTCTTGCATATGATTTCTAGAAAAGTTAAAAACAAAATGCCAATATACAGATTTGATGCGATAAAACTGTTGCATAAAACAAAAACTAGCAGAGGGAACAAAACTCACTACTCAAACAGAAAAGCATACCTCTGAAGAGAGGACGAGTACTTTTGAAATTCTTCTATTCAAATAAAGACTATGATAGCGGAGACTAAAACCACATTTAACTTTTAATATAAAAAGGCTATAAAGAAAGATCAGAATTACATTAACGGTACAAACATAATAAATTAGCAATTTAATCCCAACCTTTCTATAAAGTTTTCACCTAAGGATTAACACAAAAAGAACTGAGATACAGAGAAGCATCAGCGCCATTAGAGCCTCACTAAAAACTGAAACTTTATCAAAAGGCAAACTGAAAAGAAAAAACAAAACACAGAGTGCAAATATGGCATCATCTATAAGAGATACAACAAGCAACCGAAAATACAAAAATACATTTGCCCATTTAATAAAGTCAAAGCTGCGTTCAAATGAGCACGCAGCTGTTGTCATATATCTCCACAGTTACCATAAAGCTTCCAAAGCAGTGGAAAATAATACGCAAATGATATAGAATGCAAATAAAATAACATTTTCCAGACAAAAGCATGTGATCTTTTACACCACTAGTGAAGTGGCACAAAAACTAAACGCAGTAGTAAGCTTCAATACCAGCAGGAAAAAAATCCTCTTAGAAGACAGACTATTTTGTAAGTCTTACCTCAAGTGGTGTCATCAGTTCAAGAGGTTTTTCCCAACTTGATTGTTTAGTTCGCTTGTTATAATAATATCTGGAAAAGAAATTTGTATATCAGATAAGCGGAAAAGTTTTAGAAATAATTAAAACCAAACAAGAGCATGGAAGGCCATATGAAAGGTTCAATAACTGAAAACAATATCCTTCTAAAATAATCAATTCCAAATGGAACTGCACGAACACAAATCTAAAGTACAAAGAGTGACATACTTTCTCCCATCAGCAGACGTATGCTCCTGCCAGTCAGATGCAGATTGTGGAGTCAGATTTCCCTGTTATCCAACAACATCACGAAAAAAACAAAACACAAAACTGATGAGTTAGATGAAAAGAGCTGTAGAGAGCGATGGTGCATATATAAAGGACTACAGAATGAGTTTGATAAGAGTTTATCAACAATGCCACATTAGCAACAGATAGTAAATGGGTATAAATAGGAAAAGGCTCTGATGTACAGGGGTATCGAGTATTTTGTGGTTCTCTAGGACAAAACCAACATCATTCTAATTTGGGAATTCTGGAGTCAGTGACTATTCTGATAAATAAAACAGTTCACATTATCAAACCTTATCAGAGCTTGAGCTAACTAATAAGTTGAGTAACCACAAAAAAAAAGTAGAGAGAAATAGATTGAAATCCCATCAATGATAAAAAGGCATATATATGTCGCTCCAAATGGCTTCATGAATAATATCAGCTATAGAAATTGAAACAAGTATCAAAACATATTCGTGATTGGTTATCAAAGTCACTTACTGGGTCAGTAGAAAGCGTAACAGGTGTTTGTTGCCCAGTCTGCTGCACAGGGGAAACAAGTGTTGTACTTTGATTAACAGGAGCAGGCCAAGGGTTTGCTACAGGAGGAACGCCAGCTACATGCATCTGAGAATTTGACTGAACCAAGGACGGTGGCTGTTGCTGACCATAAGATGATGGTACAAACTACAGGAAAAAGAAACCACGAAAGTGTAAACGAATCACAACTAAACAATCATCCAAAAACAATAACAAAAAAAAGAAGCCTCACATTATATGAAGAAGAAAATGGAGGTCCAGATATACCAAAACCCGCCATTGAAGGTCCAGCATTAGGATGTGGTTGAGTAGATCCAGAAGTGAGAACCTGGTTCGTTTGAATATACGAACCAGATACACCCTGTGATGATGATGTAATATGCGCAGGCTGAACTGGTCTCACTGGAAAAAGCTGCTGAGGAAACTGACTTTGAACAACATTTGGTTGTACATGTCCACCAAAAGGATGAAAATTTTGTGAAGCTCCAGGAACAAAATGTTGACTCTGTTGTCCAGGAACCATAGGCCGAAACTGCGAATTAAAATATCTCATCCAATAAATTCACTCATCATCCTATAGATAATTTTGTGATTATGCAAATTCCATTCGTATAGTTGTCTTAGTTTTACTAAAACCTTTTCCGTAAAATTTAAATTGCTTAGAATCTATTCAATTGAGTAGCTTCGAGTTCCATGGAAGAACGAAACAAAATAAAAGAGAGAAAAAGTTTATAGCAGTTTCGAACCTGCGAACCAGAAGACGGCGGAGGATTATTCGCCATTTTTTTCCAATTCGCGGCTTAATATGAAGAGAAGAAAATCTCAACGTCGAGCTCAATTCTCGTTTCGGAACAAAAAAAAAAAAAAAAATTGAGATACTGTGAAGAGAAAAGCAAAACCCTAACTAGTGGAGAAGTAGACGAAAGGAAATACACCAAGATCTGAAGAAAATAGAGCAAGAGTTTAGATGAGAAGCGAATTTGAGAGAGAGCGCTATTTCATTATCAAAAGATGAGTCATTTGGGCTTACGACAACATTAAGAAGAGGCCCATGTTAGACCCAATAACCAAATATGCCGGGCTACATTAAAACGGCATGTAGTTTTCTGGTATTCAACAATTTTTTAGTGACACACACATAGCAATAATGTAAAAAAAAATTTTTGTCTCAAATTGATATTTTGACACAGATATCGTCTCTATAAAATTATAATCTCGATATATGTTTTTGCTAATTAATACATTTAGGCTATTTTCGATTTTAAAAATAAATTAGTCACCTTGGCTCTTCATAGATTCAAGGTTCAAAGTCCAGATAAAAGAAAAAATGCAAAGCTTTAATTTAAGCAACTACTAATCTTCAAACTCAAGATAATCCAACAGTTTTCATGCTATTCATGAAATCTCAAGATCGATTTTTGTGAAAAAACTCAAGAACTGATAAATAAACCCTAAGTTGGTAGTGACTTGAGGTTTGTCTTCTTGTTTACCAAGTGATCAGTCGTTTAGGACACTTGATCATTCCTCGAACATGGTCTAACTCGAAATGAGCTTTTGAAAAATCTGTGCTTGAAAAGAACGGTCTTAGGTCCGCAATGTCGTATTCCTTCGCCTGCAATGTAGACATAAAGATTTGTGAAAATTGTAATAAGAAGCATACTTCTAATTTTATCCTAATCTTGTTACCTTTGTCTGAAGTTCCTCTATCTTAACCTCGATCGAAGGAAGTCCTGAATTTGATCCCGAAATGATTTCTTCAAACTTCAAAGCATTCTTTATGAGCTCTTTGAGAAGAACGAGCAGCAATGAGTTGTAGTCCTTTTTATATGTAATGTATCGTTTGAAACTCTGCACAGAAATAATAATCGAGTTTTCGTCAAATTTAGACATCAGAACCCATAGGAAGCTCACCAAACAACTAAATGAAAAGTTGTTCATACCTCTCTTAGAGTTCTCTGGACTCCAAACTTCTGTGTTGATATGAAAGAGTCAAGTAGGACTCGAATAGCCATATTAACATCCTCTTCTGTCACATACTGTCTAAGGTGCATCCTAGCATGTGCTTCAGACATTCGGATCATAGACTCGAGGTGCCTTGTCGCGATTGAAACTCCTTGTCCGTTCTGAACAAATGATTAAGCAAGTCAAGACGGTAAGTCATCAGTACAATTAAAATCTAGAACTGAAACTTACCATTGATTCTCGTCTTAGGTTAGCATAAACAGTTTCTAACTTCTTGGCATCTAATTCACCCAGTTTTGGGAATACATACAACTTCGAGTAAGTTAAGTATTTCTTCAGCAGGTCTTGTGGAAGAACCTGTATGAAAATAACATTAGTGCCAGCAAAACTCCGAAACTTCAAAGAAGCAGCTACACTTGAAAATCACAAACCTCGGGATCAGTAGAACCACTAGATCCCTGAATGCAATCTTGAGGCTCACTATCATCCATCTTACCACCTTTAGGTTGTGATTTGAAGTGGCTATTAACAACAAATTCAGCAAGCATTTCATCTGTAACAGGGTCAACCACATCCTGCAGCCATGTAATTGATTTAGGTTATGTCAATAACAAAAAAAAAAAAATGTTATCAGGCAGGAACGAGAAGGAAAGGTTAAGAAAATGACCTTGACAACACATAAGATATCAAAACGAGAAAGAATCGGATCTGTCAACTCAACATTTTGTGCAAATGATTTCGATGAATCATACCTGAAAATGCAATAACACAAACAGATTAGCAAGATAAAAGTTTACAAACTTTAGGTAAGTGGATTGGGCTTTAATAAATATCATACCTTCCACCAACTGGATTAGCTGCAGCAATGACAGAGCAACGAGCCTGAAGAGAAGTAACAATTCCTGCCTTCGATATACTTATACTCTGCTGTTCCATAGCTTCATGGATACTCACCCTAGTTATAAAACTTATATAGTCAGCAACATTTTCTCCAGTAAGGTAAATAGCATTTAGTTGCATTTTGTTACCTGTCTTGATCATTCATCTTGTCAAACTCATCGATAAGACAAATTCCTCGGTCAGCAAGTACAAGAGCCCCTCCTTCAAGTGTCCACTCCCTTGTAACTGGATCCTTGTGTACTGCTGCAGTCAGTCCAACAGCAGATGCTCCCTTTCCAGTCGTGTAGACAGCTCTCTGACCAGTTTTCTCAACATATCTGAAAGAAACGTATTTGCAGTTAATGGAAGACACACCCATCACCACAGGAAGTTACTTGGCGAGAATAATATACTTACTTCAGAAATTGTGATTTTGCTGTTCCTGGGTCACCGAGTAGAAGTACATTTATATCTCCACGCAATCTGTGTTTCCCTTTGATATTTTTCTCTTGGCCTCCAAACATAGCAAGAGCAAGAGCTGTTTTGATATCTTCATGGCCATAGATGGATGGAGCAATCGACTTAATGATCTGAGAGAGAAATTGAAAATAATGTTAAGAGGTATGAACTTTGAAGCTATTCAAAGGATACTTATTTAACTTACACGTTCAACTATACGTGGATCCTTGGATAGCTCTTCGATTTGCGTCTTGTCTTCCTGAGTTAGCTTGTAAGCAGAGAAGAGGTCTTGCTTCTTTGTAACATAGTTTGCTTCCACCACTGTGGCAAAGACAGGAAACCCATTCTTTGTGTTCAAAGATAAGTCAAAGTTGTTGGTATATATGCCAGTAACCTCCTGCAAAATATACAAGATCAAATCAGTTATCTATCATATACAAGTGAGCAAGTATTCAAGAAGAGTAATGTATGATAAAACTTACAATTTCTTCTCCAGGACGAGCGCAATCAATAAGGTCATTGAGCAGGATAACTTCCTTGTGTCTTGGAAGTCGTCCAGCAGGCACTGTTCCAGGACTCTCTTGGATTGTAAGCTTCTGATAATTCCTGTATATTGTCTGAAACAAGAGAGTATAAAACAATGTGATCAATTTCACATTCCAATCAATAGCTTAAACTGAAGTTAAAAGTAGAGAAGATAAAATCATACCTGTTCGACGTTAACAGTAAACGGTCCTTTTGACTGGCATTCAGAACAAGAACCGACCTTGACTTCTGAATACGAGTTTTGGAAGAAAGGTCCCAAAACTGCTCCACACTTGTTACAATCATATTTAACCTGCTGCAGCTGAGGAAAAACTCCAGAACGCCTCGTGACAACACCACCAATCCGGATCATTGTGTTAAGATGAATCTGCCTGAAAATTCACAAACAATAAGGTTTAAGTTAAAAATCTTCTGAAAGCCTACAAAGCCAGTTTCTATCCATGAGTTCAGCCATATTATTACCTTATGTTTCGAATCTGATCATTAACTGGTAGGTTGGTAACACGAACATAAATCTTTTGGTGAATATTCTTGTAGTTGGGATGCAAATCAAAGATGACCTTTTCACTAATTTCCTCCATGACTTCAAGAACAGGTTGTGGAGCATCCGCCAACCAAATAGCAATATTCGGGTGGACATGTATGAACTCTTTATAATCAATTTCTAGACTGCACTTATTAGCTGCAAAATAAGACATAAATAGATGAAATATAGAACAGTACAAAGATCTAACTAATGGTAAAGAACTTAAGTTTATATATCAACGTACCTGAAACCATTTCGTTAATTAAACAAACATATTCAATATCTCCATTCTCATTCTTTGGCTTCACATAACTGAGCAAAAAGTCTTTGAACTTCTTAGCAATGAAACGTCTTACTTCGTCTCTCATAACCCATTCCCTTAAAGTTCCTTGGATTCTATACATCTCAAACTCTGCCTCATCGTCACTTCCATCCTGGATTTAGTATACTATTAACCATTAGCAAAAGTAAAATGCAAATAACAGCTTAAACTAAGAATAAAGATTCACATTCATACCTCATCTTGATAGTCATCAGTTTGATCAGTCATTGAAATATCCGGCTGTGACCCTCCCGGCGAACTTGGATCTCCATCAGGATCACCACCACCACCACCATTACCTCTCGGTGGAACCGTAGTTCGAGCCCTCTTTGACGCTCTGTAGTTCCAATCATCTGAATCTGTAAACAACGGTATTAGTTTTCTCATTAACTTCAATCAAAACAGGATTACACAAATCACATAAACTTAACCTTCTAACTAACTCTATTATCAACTAACAAACACAAGAGATTATAGTCACTCAATATACACAATCATATAAGCTTAACTCCTAACTAACTCTATTATCAACTAACAAACTCACTCCGAACCAACACAAGAGATTATATTCACTATAACAAACTCCTAACTAACTCTATCATCAACCAAACACATCACTAATCTCAATTAGCTCATATACACAAATCACTTTACCCTCTAGCAAACTCTATTAGTAACTAACAACCAGAATAATCTCAATTAGGGTTTCCAATTAGTTGATTTACCATTTTCGTGAAGAAGAGAAGGAAGCTTGTTGCGGTTATTTTGATTATCTCGAAGATCCATCTGAGCATCAGCCGCACGACGGGCACGAATAACCTCACCTGAATCTCTATCATCATCGACGGAATCATCTAATCCAACGGACTCATATCGATCCTGCTTATCCAACTCATCATAATCTCTCAGGTAGTTATCGTTAAAGAGATCTTCTCCATCTTCTTCTTCTTCATCATCCGGTTCATCAGCCTCATCTCTAATGATTTGCGTATCTACGGCGGCTTCTTCGTCGGAGAAGTTCTCTGAGTTTTGGCTCGTACTGAAAGGTAATTGATCCGTGTTGAATCCGGTGGAAGAAGGTGAAGCTGGTGATGACGGCTGGTTATCGGAATCTTCTCCCGCCATTTTTTCTCTCTCTCTCTTGATATTTTGCTCCGGCTACGGAATCAGGGCACACTACACTCGTTTATCAGATTGTTTCGTCGATTAGGCGGGAAATATTGGCGCCAAGTTGGCATACGTAGTTGGGCCTGTATGTGATTTCATTAGACTGGGCTTTTAACAATTTGGGCCTATGTTGTAACTGATTAAGGGGGAGAAAAACGTAAACTTGTTGTTTTTGTCCACATTGCTTCCGTAATCAATTTTTATTTAGTTAAAATGGAATAGTTTCAAAATTTATTAAAATTATTAATTTTTAAATTGTGAATTGTGAATGTTTAAATGTTAATTTTCTAAAAAATACTGTTTTAAATGCCTAAATTTCATCTAATCTTGAGCGTTCGGGTACCCGTTTGAATTCGGGTCGGGTTTTTTCAGCTTTGTGTTTTTTGTGTTTTGAGTTTTTGGGTTTAGAGTTTTCTGTATTCATCGGAAATTAATAGTTTTCGTTTCGGTTTCATGCGGGTTCAGGTGGATACTCAAAATATTGAAAGAAAAAATAAAATAAATTAAACTTTCACAAATATACTTTAAAACTTTAATATAAATCGATTATTTTGGTATTTTATTTATTATGTTCTAAAATAATTAACACTTTAAAATTTATAATTGTAATTTTGGATAATTGGATTATATACAAGGAATTTATTTTTAAAAATACCATTTTTATCTTTCATATTTTGAAAAATACCCTTTTATTTTAAAAATATTATATATATATAATTTATCAAATTTTCCTTTGTTTGATTTTCAATTCATTTTTTATATAAAAATTATTAACTATGTTGCTGATGTATATGTGGTGTTGAACATTGAAAATGTCCACAGAGTTATATTGGCTATTTCGCTTGCTAACAACGAAGAGATCAAAGAGTTTTAAAGACCATATGAACTTATGCTTTTATCTCTAATCAATTTTTTGTTGGGTTCTTCAATGAAAAGGATGATTTGAATAAATTTTGTGAAATATGCAGATGGGTGCCCCTTCATTTTTGCATCTCAGTTAACAATTCAAACAAATGTAAAAATGCAGGTTTAGATTTTCGTGAGATTTGGAGGAGATAATGAAAATATGATTTAGAAATTCAATAAATTTTGAACACTCCTCCAAATTCAATGAAATAAATTAGGAAAATGTTTTGGATGGGGAACTGATGTATAATCTTTGTGTCTTTGAGATCATGACTTTTGAAGGCTTATTAAATGTAGAAGACAACGTTATGTTTTTTATTGATTTTTTTTTTGTTTAACCCAATTTTTATTTGTATTGATGTCATTTTAAGAGATTCTTAGAGTTTATTGTAATATAATATCTTTATTTTTCAAATAAAATATTATTAACTATTATAAGAATACAATAGTACAACAATATCAGTTATTAATGGAGAAATAAAAAAGGTATTTTTCAAAATACAAAATTTAAGTAGGATATTTTTACAAATTTTCTCTATATACAATATACATATAATTAATATAAGTCTATATATAATTAATATTTTTAGTTATTTAATTATATTTAGATATTTTGGGTATCCATTCGCTTCGGTTCAAGTGCGAGTTCAGTTTTTCGGATATAAAAACTTAGGATCCATTTAAATATTTTATTAGTTTAGTTTGGAGTTCAGTTTTACTTTTTCGGGTCGGGTTCGTATATTTCTAGTTTCATCCATAAACCATATCAAAGCTAGCATGACTGAGAAGAGGCTCTCCTGCAATTGTATAGCTGCAGGGGAAATTATAAATACTTAAATAGTAATAAATTAATAATCATTATTTTCTTTTTGTTTATAAGAAAATATTATATTGTATTTTCCCATTTTCAGACCAAATATGTTTTATGTATATATTAGACTCTACTTAAAATATTTTCCCATTTTTAAAGTCTAAGCACGCTTTACGCATAGTTTATGCTAGCTTTATCATCAACTAATCAGTATTAAGTTTACAAAATCTCTTGCCACAGAAAAACAAAACACTCCATTATTGAATGAAATCCTAACTTATTAATTATATTGTAATATATATATAGTTGTTTCCCCACTTTCCGAAGCTTGAATCGCTTGCAAGCAACATACACACAAAATACCACTAAAATAATTAAAATAAATCCAATCTTAGCGTCAAGAATGTAGTTATTTTCGGAATCTCTATATGTTTTCTTGAGTTAGATCTTAGCTCGGATTTAGATTCATCATTTTGGGATTAAAATAAGTTCGAACGGGTGCTAAATTTTTTTATTCAAATTACATGAATGAGAATAAATCCAGACCGAATCCGAGCTGAAACCCGAATAACATGTTATATGTACGTTTTTGAAAATTTGAATTACAGCATATGCAGAGAAATCTAAATTTTTTATTAGTTATATGTATATATAATAATTCAAAATAATAAAGAATAAGATTATTAATATATTTCTTGATTTAATTTATATATAGAGATTTAAGGAAATTTAAAATTAAATAAAGATATTTAAGAAATTTGAAATTATTGTTATTTTCTATATTATTAATTATTAATATATATATATATATGTTAGTGTTTGTATATATGTATTTGATAAAAAAAAATGTTTGGATACAAAATTTTAAAAAATTGCACTTCAATTATAATAGTGTAAAGATATATGTTTTTTTAGCATGACATTTTTTATGTGGAATACCCCTTGGTTTATGTTGACACTTGTTCTATCAACAAGTATCAGTTTTCCCTAAAAATGTGAATAATGGGAATTTTATGAAGAAAACAGCCAAGATTTTGGTTCAGCACCTTGCTATCAGTGATGCTAGTGGTTGTCCAAATTTCAACAGGAATATGTGTGTCATTCATTCATCAACTGATTCAACCAAAATCGCAGAGATGAGGAACATTGTTTCACAACTATTTAAGGTTCAAAGAGGAGTTCATGTTTTGAACAAGTTTTGAGTCTAAATGGTTAACCTATTATGGAGTATATTGCAGATTGTTGACATTCTAACCTCACTCTCTCGCTTAAGAGGTTAGTACATTTTTCTCTCTAGCTCTATTGCTTTGTAACTTAAAGAAAAATTGTTTTACCCATACATTTTGTTATTGGATCAAAAGATGGATTGTTACAACATACTCACACATATCACTTATCCTACTTCTACTCTTTTGCACTCACAGAGTCATCTAGATACTACAACTAGCATTTGATTAGCAATAGTTTTTATACTAATGTTACAAGCAAGACATGAACAACTCGATTACACCTAGCAACTTCAACTATGCATTTACACTCTAACTTGGACTTGATTAAACTAAACTAACTTAAACACTTCCTTGATTGGGTTTTGGAAAAACTGATGGTCCATAAAAGTAGTTCTGATACCATGTTTTCTATCTTTGGGATTTGTTTTCTTTAACACACCATTTTCATTGATTTTTTATTTTGTTACACAACAAAACTTTTATAAAACATTTCTACCCTACAATCTCTTAGCCTGTAAAACAGGATTATAACTGTACTATTTGCCAAGCTATACCACTAGGCAACCATTAGACAGAAACCCTTAGATAACTTGTTCTACAATTACAACAACCATTAACTACTAATTCAACAATATTAAAACACACTATCAATTGGGCCTCTATTAAATTTGTAGGCGCATTTGACCTTATTAAAGAAACCAAAACTTGGCCCCATTTCATCAATTCTTCTCTTTTTTTCAATCATTCAGAGCTTTGGCTACTTCTTCTGCTTTGAATTCCTTGATCTTCAATATCAGAGACTGATTTGCTTCATCGAGGAGTCTATCTTCAACAAATATGCTGATTTCTTATTCATTGTAAGCAGAACAGAGCTGACAGAGAGCCTAATGCCGACAACAAAGGATGAGACAGAAAAAAATTCATCGCAAACAAGGGTCGGACCTCTTCTTCGAAGCAGGTTAACAAGTGTAACATTAACTTGTGGTTGTCCAAACACCATAACTGCAGAGTAGCCTGGCTATTAAGAGATCACCTTGTGAACACCCTGTTCCATAGCAGACATGCTTATTTAAACATTGGGGACAGAACCACGATGAGTCTTCTAAGTTTATTATGAACAGTTGAGAAGAAGGATTAAATGAATATATATATATTTACTTTTTAATGAACTGATTTAAAAATAAATAAAAAAATCCTACTTCACCTTCGTTGAGATTCAAAAAAGGTATTTCAGATATAAAAATAACGACAAAATAAATAATCGTTTCAATATCACATAAATATAATCATTTTCAATCTGTCTAAAATAGTCTGCAACGAAGAAAAAATAAAAATCCTTAACCGATATGTTTCTCCCTCCATCAATATCTCCGGTTCAACATGCAAACCAAACCTTTTACTCTCGGTACGGTTGGTAGTTTCTACCGGCATAAAAACCTTCTGCATATGCTGTGTTCTTGTACATCATCTGCAATCAATTTACACAAAACCAACATTGGTATACACAACATAACGGTTTAGTCTAAACCGATGCAAGCAATGTATTTCTATTGTACTCACAGCAAGATGAGTCAACTCTGAGATAAGGCGCTTTCTCTGTGTTTCTGTTAAAGCCTCCATACTCTCTCCCTTCGCCTGTATGTAAAGCCAGTCAAGAATTTACCACAATCTGTTATAAAACCCGCTTTAGTATTGCGGTTGGTTCTTACCTCGGATAACATTAGAGCCGATGTTTTGTTCAAAATCTCCTCCACGAATTTCTCAGGGTTCTTGAAAGGTGATGGGACTGAAGTTCCTGCTACGCTATTCTCCTTATCCGCTGGCTTGTTCGGTTTGGCTTCATAGATTGAGAAAACTGAGTTATATAAACCAATCCCTTTACACAGTTTAGCAAAAAAAAAAATAGAGCAGATGGTTAAAACCTTGTGGTGTTGGCTTAATCTCGGCTGACACATTCTTTGGAGAAGGGGATTGTGTAGAATATGTTTTACTAGGAAGCTCGGGAACAACAACTGAACCAGACGGAACATAAACAGCTAGATCTGGAGGCTGGTCTTTACCAACTACCGGGTTAGCCTGAAAAAGCAAAACCACAGTTTAGAAGATCAACCCTGAGTAAAGGAAGTTTAAAGGTTTGGAACATTTGCCTCAAGGTCAATGTATACTGGATCTCTCCCAATTGACTGAAGAAACTTATCCAGACCGGATGTGTTAAGAGCTGGAAATAATAACGACCAAACAAATCAGTGTATAAGCTAAAATATGTTGGTAAGTAATGTAGAAATAAATAAACTTTGCTTCTTAAGTTGGTATTTTTTCTCTTTCGATATGGCTTGAACTTTAACTAATGACAAAACAATGAAAGAAAAGACTGTAAAAAGAGAGCTTACAGATTGAGATGTCGTTAGACAATGGGTGGAAGATGCAGCGTGTTTGGTTCTTGAAGTTTTTGTCTAACAAGAGCGACACATCCCTTTAACAAAAAAGGTTGTAAGGAAAATGTCAATCAACGGAAGTGATTAAGATGGTGAGTCCACACAAATGAACCAATATCAAGGTAGAAGATACCTTGCTGATTCATTTACAACTGCAAACGGAGTAACACATCCAAGTGACACCTTGAAAATACGAAAGAGGCACACTCATCAAATATGTAATCATGAAACTAAGTTATTAGATAAATTCATGAGGATTTGTTCTAAAGTACGCTAAGAAAAAAAAAAACTTATCACCTTAAGCAATCCGGTTTGGAGAAACTAATCTCATAGAATTGCCACTAAAACAATCATTACATCCATTTTTAGGAGCAATGAACATTACCTGCAATAGTTGACCAAGTGCTTCTTCAGGAGCCATTCGTATTCCTCCTTTTCCGAGACCAAGTCTCTGAGATAAAACTGTTTCAATTTAGAAGTCACAGGGAACACACATTAACATCACAAGCTCAGTGACTTCGTATGACAACAATATCCACAAAACGGAATAAAAAAGAGTTATACCTTTCATGTCAACTTTTGTATCTACCATAGCTGAAACAATGTAATATCGATTCTTCTTGTCCTGCAAAAACAAGAGATCAACATATGATCGGAAAAACTAACTGCGTAATGCGGATAATGGTGTATAAGTTTGAAGATCACCTTCAAGAAGAGATTCTTACTAAGTGCTCCTTCATTACTGCTTACATACTTGGCCTAAAGATTCAAGAAAAAAAACCAAAACTTTATAAATCCATCTATTAGCAAATAATCCTATACTTATATGTTTATAAAATCTAAAAACTTTTTATCTTAAACTATTTTCACCTGTGCTTCAACAGTTAGAACAGGTGGATGTTCATACTTGGAATAATCAATCTCAAGTCCCTGAATCAATTATCAATTACAAAAATTGGATTAACAATGACACAAACAAAATCACCAAATCAACCTTAAATCTAACTTTGAATCTATGAGTTGAGTTAAAAGAATGAGAAGATGTGAACCTGAAGTTGATCAAGCAGCTGACTTTTGGAGAAACCCATTAAATTTTGGAATGAGACGAGAAGCAAAAACACTGTTGATCGAAAGAGACTTAGGCATTTGATTGGATTCAAGATTAAGACTAAATTAGGTTTGAAGAAATAGTTATATCAATCTAATAACCTAATCTTCAGAGATTGAATACTAACCTGAAACACGATTGGAATATCAAAAAAGGGTTTTAAGGTTTGGTTTCAATGGCTGATGCGTTCTCGTGAGGAATGCGGCGGAGAAGAAAAGGTTCGTCGAATTAGTATTTTTTTTTTTCTCCTTTTAATCTTTTTTATTAGCATATTTTGTAGTCATATAAGAGGAAAAAAAAAAAAAAAAAAACTGGACTCATACAAAATATTCAAATGAGTCTTAAACTTATAAATACTGGGCTTTTATTTTTTTGGGCTTTGTGGGCTTTTATTTGTTTTGGGCTTTATGGGCTTTTATTTTTTATAGTCTTATTTTAACAGTTTTCTAAGCATCATCAAGCTTTCATTGCTGCAAGTGATTAATCACTAAAATAAATGCAGAAGCTTTTGAGGATGAAAATTGGCGTCATTGCGTACCTGGAGATTGAAGAAAATGGTACGATCTTGGTTGTAAGTAGGTTTTCATTCTCAATTATCTATACGATAGATCACTTGAACAATACAAAACCCATCTTGTAGTTTTTGTAAATAATCAAACTAAAAGGACTCAATTGTAAAAAAAAAAAACATTTGTACCAATGTATAAAATGTTGATTTTATTATCTTCAGGGGTAGGGAGGTTCTTCAGGACTCAAGTTTGTCTTCTACATAGTTTTTGTATGGTTTCAAACAAGGTTCTCGGTGTTACTTTGCCAAACTAGCAACAAAGCTTAAAAATTATTAAGTTTTTGAGAAATCTCTTTCTGATTACTCATTATTTACATTTGCAGATGAAAATGGTGAGCTCCAACTTCATTTTCTTATTTCTGTTGATGATTTAATCGTTTCTGGTAATTATTCAAGAGTTTAAAAATTATTTGAGTTCCACGTTTTATATGAGAGCATCTCTAGTCATCATCTCTAATAAAGTTTCTTATTATTAAAATAATAAAAAGTAGGAAAAATATTAGAGACCATATGTAAAAACAAAAGAAATTTGAGATGCTCTAATAAAGAGGTTCTCACCACATGTATTGATTTTATTAGTTGTTATTTTTTTACTACTTCAAAATTAATTCAATAACAATTTTATATTTAAAATTAATCTTATTTTACTTTTTTGAGAAATTACGAGGATATCTATACGATGTAATTAAAATAGAGTTTTAATGACTATGATAAATTAAGATTTTTGCTAACTCATGAATACTTTTGAATATATATAAATATTTTATCAAATATTTTTTCATAATTTCAGAGATTTTAAAAATAAATTGAATAGAGTTTTGTTAACCGCCTGATTAGTGTTATGGCTTTGTCAAAGATTGCGTGTGGTAATGAGCTTTGTTACCCATAATCCTTTAGCTATTTAAAGAACGCATCAAATGCCAGATTATAGTCTATCCATTTAAGAAAACAAACTACATTTAAAATAATATATGCGTAGAATTTTCTGTCCTCTAGTCTATCAATATTGTCATAATACAACGCTATTATCATCATATATTTTGCTAAAAACAAAATACATTGTTTAGCCGTAGTGAAATCTTCAACATAGTATACTTGACAAATCAAATATCATTATGGGATCTCTAGTATTAGTTATAGTGAGACAACATAATCATATAATTGAGATCATGATTTCACGACCAATATTGAATCTATTTCAAATATTGCCTAGTGATTTAGCAACACAAAAGTTTTTCTGTATTTTGTATTTATCTACATAAGACCAACAGGGTGGGTTTTCTTGCGTTTATAATACTATATTGCAACCTTAACAAATTTAGAAAACACTACAAACTTTATTTAAAACTTAAACTTACATCAATATTGATAAAATAATGCCACGTTACGTGTGTTTGTGCGATCATTAAAGACCAAAAAGAAACATACAGAATTAAAATGTCTCGATTCGGAGAATCTCATGTAATGTGGATGCGGTGAAAAGTGAAAGGTTAAAAAGTAAGACATCTTTCATGGGATCCACTATAAGTCTATAACCAAAACCCATGTCAGTTTGGATCTGGCCCATATTTTCTATTTTTACAGTATTTTCAGTCAATTTATTCAACCATATTTATTTGCTCGTGGACTAGGTATGACGATGGTTTTATGATTATTTTGGTTAAGGTTAATTAATCACCAGTTATAATTAGATTTTTTCTTTAACTTTAACATTAACCATTTGAATACCGTTAAAACAATTACGATTAAAACGGTTACGGTTACAACGGTTATGGTTATATACGGTTATAGTTATATACGGTTAAATATGATTCAATTATTTAAAATTAGAATATATAAAATTACAATAAAAATAATTATTTTATTTTTAAAATGGTTACGGTTAACCAATAGCTTTTATATGGTTACGGTTAATTAACGGTTACGGTTAAACATTTACGGTTAACCATAACTATATAATTTTACTGTTACGGTTATTAATTATTTTATACAGTTACAATCCGGTTATAATTGAAAACGGATACGGTTACGGTACAAAATACGATTACAGTCACATTTTGGTCATGTCTATCATAGACCACACAAATTTTGGCCAAAAAAATAAAATAAAAATCTGCAAATATAATTTAATGCCTCTAGAAAATGAACAATCTATCTGGAGAATTTTCTATAATTTACACATGATTTACTGTCAAAATGACAAATTGTTCAGAGTTGATTACGATCAATGACATAGTAGTATACTAGTATTCAACAAAATGTCATGCGTTCTTCAATATTTTGGATATGTTTATTTTCACGTAAAACCCAGTTTAGTAGTTTATTTTTGTTTTATCATGTTGTTCAAATTAATCAATTATATACAATATCAAAATGCTCATTGCTAATCAGTTATTTCTACATGAGTGATCGACAAGTTAACGAAATAAAAAAAAACCTGAAAACCAAAGTTACTAAACACTAGTGCTCATATCTATTCATCTCTTTTAGTTTCGGTTAAAATTTTTGCAAGAAAAACAAAAGATATTGGAGTACATATCATCAGCATTGAACATAATTTATTCATTTACATTGTGATTTTGCTCATTTAACTGTTTATATAAATGGGTTTTTTTGTCTAATGTGAGATAAATAGATTGCTGTTGTGTCTGTAGACTTTTTCATGACATTTTTCTTTGTCAACGAACGTAATCATGTTTAAAATATTACCTTAGAAACATTTTATTCATGCAATAAAAACCTTCTCGAAGAGATATTGCCTCACTGTTACTACTTACCACCTCATTTACATGAGCCACTCACATGTATATTGAAAATCATTTTCAATATATTAGGTACTCTTTTGATTTTTTTCGGATTAATCATATTTAACTATCAGTTTTTTACATGAATATATATTCCAAGGAACAAAGAATCACACCGAAACAAGATAAAGTTACAGTGGTTGACTAAGGCTGAAAGAGTGAATGGGACCCCATCTCACTAAATGGATCAAGAAGACACACACACATAACAAGAAACCAAAACAACTCATGTGGCTTTCTGCTCAAATCTACTGTTAGATTTTTTATCAGACCAATGTTGAGTAAATTGGATTTTTTTTTTTTTTTGAGAATCTATGCAAATATCACAGTTTTTCACGTTTAACTCTTTCTCTTTGGTTTTACCAATTCTCGCAAACCTTTGTGCATCTATTGTCTCTTTTCCCCTTTCCCTTAATTCTGTTTAACTTTATCTAAAAAATTATATTTAACTGTACTTACTTTATTCAATTGTAATTAAGTAGGGTTACGCATCGACTTCTACTGCAAGCCTCATGAAACTTGGTTCCTACTCTTTGACTAAATTTTGTAAAAAAATTTTGCTTGAAATTCTACTCTCCGTTCAATAGCGAATAATATATCATATATGCATAACTATAAACAGGAGTAGAAAAAATTATTTGATTTCTTTTACCACCATCTTTTTGTATCATATACAATATTATATACATTAAAGGGCCAAGTTTTTCACCATTCATTTATTAAAATTATTATGTATTTTTAGTTAACTTTTAACTATTAAATTATAAGTTTCTAATTCAAAATCAATTAATAAATGGAGTTGTCTTATTTTTTTAATTAATAAATCAAATATACTTGCAATAATATAAATGTATTGCTAAAGACACTTGAAATTTTAGTAAATACCCTTTTTAATGTGTCACATCCTCATTAATTCTAACTTTTTTGAATTTTATATTTAATTTATAAAATTAGCTTAAAGATATTTTTGATGGGGTCTCTAATGAAGATGATGATCTGTAGAGAGGATGGTTCTTCATGCAATAAATTTTGGTATTTTTGGGTAAGAATGAGATTCCAATTATTTAATCAAACTGATTGTGAATCGAGATAATCAATATATGTTAAAGATACTTATATACTCAAAACGAATTAGTCATGAGCCAAGATACTTATATTCTTTCTATATTACTTAGATTTCTATCTAAGATCCGATGCCTATGCCCAATATTAACATGTTATCTTCAAAGCTCGTTTGTTCGAAAGCTAGATATCATTATGCATTCTTAACTATTGCGATCTAGACTATTGAACTTTTAACATGAAAATATCTCGGTTCAAAAATAACTTAATATTTTGGTACAAAGATCCCCAAAAGTTCGATACATCATGAGAATTGATTAGAAGAGAAAAAAAAATGTATAACACATCGTATGAGTTACATAACTGAAAGTATACATATATTGAAACAAAGAATAAGGTATGATGAAAGCAGAATCAGCAAAAACTCCATAATCTGATATCTTCTTCTACAAGGAAATCATCAGCAAGTGGCGTGGACAAATACGGCGTCGAAACTCCATTAACGAACATAAACTGATCATCACCATCAAAACAGTTGTACCATGATGATGATTCAGACAAGGAGACTTGTTGGTCATACTGTGACATGGAGATAACATCATAGAGATCTTCAGATGGAGAAGAAAGCAATGGAGATGAAGTAGAGACTGAGGAAGAAGACGGATCTGTGTTAGCTGTAGCAGCAGCAGCAGCAGCTACTCTCTGTATGGACTTAGGAGACATATCATTGTTGTTGTTATCACCATTGTTGATGATATTGTAGAGAGAAGATGAGATCTCTGGGAAGTTGAGATTATTAGCTGAAGATCCTTTGAGACAGAGAAGGGCTGCGTCATAGGCTCTAGCTGCTGCTTCAGCAGTTGAGTAAGAGCCAAGCCAGATCCTTGTCTTTTGATTAGGAGCTCTGATCTCTGAAACCCATGAACCCCAACTTCTCATTCTCACTCCCTTGTACTTCTTCATCTTTATGGATGATAGTGACGATGATGAGGATGATGATGAAGATGAAGATGATGATGATGGAGATGACATTCTCTTTGTAGCCTTTTGAATACTTTTCACCATTTTTGATACTAATCAAAGGTAAAGAGAGGAGGAAGTTGCAGGAAAAGTATGGTGGATTTCTATTTATAGAAGAGATATGAAGAACAAAAATGGGAAGAGAAATATTGTTTATAAAATACTATGAACATAGTCAAAGAAAGTAGCATGGGGCACACACACAGAGAAGAGATTACTACTTTTTATTTAAATAATTGTGAGAGACAGGTGTTTTGGTAATCTTTTTATATAATTTCTTAATCTCAATTTCATATGCAACACCCAATCACAGATCACTAATAAGAAAATCGTCCTTGTTTTTTTTTTTTTAAAGATGCGTATGTATGATTTGACCTTCAAAATAATTCTTGAGTTCCACTAGGTACAGTATAGTTTACCACTAAAAATTATTACCTCCGAGCCTCAGCCTCAGACTCTTGGATGAAAATGGTAAGGCAAAATACAAAAAAATTAACACTTCATTTATAGAAAAATCAAAACCTATTTCAAGAAAGGACAGAGTTATATACATTATAGGTTGAACATTGGATTCTGTTTTTAAAGGCAACTTCTAGGAGCTAGAGCATGTGATTTTCTAAGGTACAAACAAAAGTCAAAGTTAATCATTTAAATGATTTTACTAGCTAATTATTTTGATGAATGAGATGCTAAAAAATCACATGATTATATAAATTAAAAGGCTTATAACTAATATATACTCCCTCTGTCTCATAAAGAATGATTTTCTATATTTTTTTTTCTTGTCTCAAAAAGTTTAATTTTCTATATATATTTAATGAATTTTATTTTTAAACTTAATTAAAAACAAAAAAGCATACAAACCATTTAATATTTATGCATTGATTACAGTTATTAGAAAAATACAAATGTATTAAATAAAAAATTTAACACAACAAATAATCACTAAAACTAATATTTATTATTTTTTTAATCTGTATGAAAAAATCATAAAATACTACTTTTTTGAGACATAGGTAAATATATAATTAAGAAACCTTAAACGTCTGAAGTAATGTATTCGCGTTTAGGGCAATGCAAAACAGGAGTAAACTGAAACAGCTGTTGCATCTCTGTTTTAATGGGGCTTTTAAAAACCGCGTTAACTATACTTCTTTGTGTCCGCTTCTTACACACGTAAAATTCTCTGTGAAAAACGAATTTATAAACTAATTAAAATTCAGATTCCTATGTCAAACTGCACTGTAATTAATACATAATACTAAAATATTTTTATAGGGTGTAGTACTTATAAATTAAAGTAAATTCGTCAAACCTTAGAATAATCTAACAGTCTTTTTAAAACAAAAAAACAATCTGCAGATAAAATAGTTATAATATTTAGTCGGCACTAGAATTTAATGAAGACGCGTAACGAGTACTAATAAACTAAACTATTCGTGTTCACGTTCTGGCCAGAGTCTTTTTGTGTATGTAATATAATAAAGTAGGTTTTTTTCTTTTTCAGATATCAAGAAACGAATCAACCGAATTGTTCGTTGGAAAATGTTTTTGAGTATTTACATTTACTTGGGTTCAGGATCGCATCAGCATTAGACTATTTTACCTCATGCAAACTTTTAGCCGGCGACATTGACAGGATCTGTTCTGAGATTTTAGATGCCTAAAAGGACACTGTAAAATATAACTTTCATTTTAAGAGAATATCATGGTATAAAATTATTTTATCAATTTATATGGATTTATCTTTATTTTTCATAAAAATTTGGTTTACATTTTTCAATCTATTATGTTACAATAATTTAATATTGTTTTTAAGACAAACGGATTTAAACATTTATATATATATATTAGAATATTTGATAAATTTAATGCTAGTTATCATACAACTTGAGGAATTTATTTATAAAAAAATGTTTGCTCTTGCAAATTATTTTCTGATATCAAAATATTAATATTTTTAAATTAGTGTAGTGTGTATTAAACTGATAAGATTGGACAGAACAATAAACTAATTGTTGTTATTAACTTACCACTGAGACAAATAAATATATATAGACGTGAACAAAGAGGAAGAGAGCATGGAAAATCATTTTAATCAATTTTGTTTTTTAGTAAAATGATTTGTTGAAATGATCTCTAACGACACTGAAGTGACGCTAATCTTGGTTAAAAATCTTCCACTGCCAACTGAACTAAAGACTTCTTGTGAAATGATGTTCCATTGTAGCTTGATCTCTAAAACATGGACTTTGACAGTGTCACCTTTAGGGCTGGACCTGGCTTTAAGTTTGAAAAAATAATGGAATATTCACTTCGTATTTAGGCTATGGGAAAACTTGCATGACTTCACTCTCGAATCAAAGAAGAACGTCGTGCACAATTTTCGGTTAGCTCTGTTATTCCTTTTAGTTTTGGCTTTCTCTGTTTCTCTTATATTTTGTTTTTGGTTTCTCCAATGCAACTAATAGGACGATTAAAAAAAAAATTGGGTTTAGGATTTAGTTTTGGTGGGGTCTCTATGATAAATGTAGTGTTCACATAGTAATAAAACAAAAGCATTAAAATAAATGAGTTGAATAAAATAAGTAAAAACTTGTTGACTCCAAAATAGTAGATAAACTATTTGAATATTTTTCTTTGTAATTTTTTTTTTAATTTTTACAACCTCTGTAGTAGAATGAGTAGAATGGTTTTGCAACTTCTTTTTTCTCAAATGGTGCCTATTTAGATCAATAATTCATTCAATCATTTTTATTCACTAATTGGGTTACCATTTGCACCTCAATATTTACATTGTTTCATTTCTATTTACCTAATAGAAGTTCACGTTAGAGTGTGAAAATATAAAAGTCCACAAATTAATTGTCCTTTACTTAATTGTTGAATGTGTTTGGTGTCTAGAGGCTGGACAGTCTTAAGTTTGACGTGTAAGAACTAAGAACAAGAAGAAGATGAGTTATGTTGTGTGTCATAGACTTTGATTGAATCATACAAAAGCCGAGAAGATAAAGCAATTAAGCAATAGCCATACTTAGAAACTGGCTAGCTACCTAACGAAGAAGAGTGAGTGATCCCCACATAAGGAAATAGACAAATGGAATCATAAATGAAGATTCATGCATAATGCATGTACTTTTCACTAAAATATCCTATTCGTATTTGGACAATATTAACTGGCACCGTACTCAAAATATGACCTTCCGTACCTCTCTCATCAATCAATCATTTTTTAAATAAAATGATAATATTGGTTAAAATCAGCATTTAATGGAAATGGGTTTAAGCCAGAGGGGAAAATAAGACTCTTGTTTGGCATTAAGAAATAAATGTTGAAGAAATTTTTGAGTGGTTGAAATTTAGACGAACGTACGGAGAAGTTTCTTGTGGATTGAAGAGTGTTGTTGGATGGTGTAGAGGCAAATGCACATGTGGATTGTGACAGGACAGAATCAAATCCTTTGTGTTGATTTTCAAAAGATTTATAAATTTCCTAGAAGACGGAAAAAGATGTATGACAAATGAGTTTTCAAGATTTTTGTGGTGGTTGTTGAGTGATTTAACAGGAGACAATGCTTCTGTATTTTATAACTTTTGTCTTGATCTTGTAAATTCTTAGAGCCGTAACGTCAATAATTGAATCTAGCATGGTTAAACTTCTCCCACACTGGTCCCAAAATTGTAGCAGATGGTTTCATTAGAGTAGTAGTATTGCCTAAGTGAATATAGAGGTATCCATATGGATCATGCTATAATATCATATAAAACTATAAGTTTCCAACTCAAATTTAGTTGATAATGAATGGAAAAACTTATATTTTTCCTGTCCAAAAGTGGATATGGTACATTTATTTCTAATATATTTTTGGATAATTGGTAAATGAATTGTGTTGGTAAACTGCATCTAAGTTTAACACAAATTGAGTAGTAGAAGAGGCAACATGTCTCTCCAAACTTGGTGAAGTTGGTTCATCATGATAATCCCAATCAATCTAATCCTAAATCATATCATAATTAACTGCTGGGAACTCATTTTGCCTTAGGATTAGATTTAATTCATTTTCTTGATCAAGAGGAAAGAATGAGGAGCTATATGTTTGAATGAGAATAGCAGCATATCAATAAAGAGATATACCAAAATTACAAAAATATAATATTATGTGCCTAAAATCTAATAATTCAAAATTTCAAATACAGACGTGGTATTTAATTCGGTGGTGATTATAGTACTATAACTTAAGATGTCTAAAATGAAAGATTGATATTTTCAAAGTAATCAACCTCCTAGACCTCGGAAGTCGATGCCTATAAAGATTTAATAGATGATTAAGCTAGGATCAATATAAAATCATTGAAATAATTAATAAATGTTAAGAAGCTATTAAAAAGTGTTATAGTAGATTCAGAAAGCATATATATGAATATCAATTTGTATATATCATAGGATATTGTAAATAGATCACCGATGCAAACCCAAGAAAAAAATTAGTCTTTCTTTTTCTCTTTTTTGTCCAATTAAAAATGATGAAAAGAGACAAAGAAAGAAACGCTACGAGGCATTTTTGTCGGTTGAGCATTTTTCGAGTTTTAACAATGGCTTGTTACATAACTGGATATATGCTTAATCTATGTTGCGAGTGGTCGTCATATTTCTTTTATTATATCTTTGCGAAATCATCTGATCAAATATACTCAAATTAGTTTTAATTTTAGATTAAATTCTCTCTATCATTTGCATCAAATTATTGTGTTAATTGAAAACTATTGTTGAATGCTCAACGATTTTTTTTTGATATTACATTGTTAATTTCTTAAACATTTTTTAAAAATAGTTTACACAAAAATATTTATTTACTAATAGGCAAAATATTTAAAAATAGTTTACACAAAAATCTTTCTTAAAAATAGCTCAAGAAAGCGGTTTAGGCGCTAGGCACCTCTAATCCATTTGGATTAATGTCTAAACCATTTAGATTAGTGCCTAAACCATTTTAATTAGCGAAATATAAGATTATTAAGCATATTAAATGGTCATTATACATGTTAGACGGGTTATGCGGATTTAATATATATGTTTTATATAAAATAGTAAAACTATGTTATTTAAAAAATAAAATTTAAACTACAAACCATTACTATTCATAAGTTTTTTTATAATTTAAACTGTTGTTATATTATATTTTTTGTTAATATACATGTATAAATTTATATTTTTATTCTAAAACTGTTAAGTCGCTTAAATTTGTCTAGATTTCAACTAGCGTTTTAAGCTCTATGTGAAATTTCAGCGACCGCTTATATAGTGCTTTTTTAAACATTGCTAATACGTCATCAAAAGCACTTCAATAGATTATTTTTTTTTCAAAAAAATACCTTGAAAAGGAAAGAAATAAGATATCATATCTTGTTGATAAAATATGGATGCAAATACAGAAAAAGGAAAAAAAAAAATAACAGATGGGATGACAATTATTTTGAGAAAAATCATAACAAGTCGCAACAATAACAATTTAGATAATCTATGTACTAAGAAAGTTTTGTTTGATATATGTTTCCTGCATTGCAATCGGAATTAAAATCGAAAGTTTTCGGAAACTCGCTTGCATGGGCGTCCAAAAATACTCTTTAAATTGTGTTTGAACTTATGCTACCATTTTGATACCGATTATTTTGTATGTTTAATATTTAATTTTTTTAAGAGATAAGATGGGTTTTTTTGTACACGTCATTTTCGACTTTTGTCTTGGTTAGAAAGATTATTCTAATCTTATGTGAAATATGAAAAGTGATTAATATGATTAGTTAAATAAGACTATCTAAGAAAACTTGAGTGTGATGATATATATTTTAATAAATTATAAAGTTTGATGCCCGTTTTTGATTGAGTTGAAATGAATATGGTGAATTAGATTTTTTTTGAATTACTTTCAGTTGAGTTATGTAAAAATGAGGCCCTTAATTTTATGTTCCTCATAAAAAAATTTAATCACTATTCCACCTTTTTATAGTATATCTGATGATGTATTACAATATTTTTAAAATCTATTAACCAACATTCAAAATGTGATTACTCAAGCAATTATCTAGTCAAAGACTACTCAAACAATTTTTACAAAGCTCAAATAATTTTTACAAAGCTCAAGTTTTAACAAACTTACCGTAAAATGAAGACATCAACAACAAGTAAAAATCATTAAACAAAAAGAGGAAGCGACAAAATCATCAATCAAACAAACTCATCAACTTCAGCAAAAGAAGCCTCTCACACTCAAAGGGCAACATGAGTCTTATCACCTAGAAACATTAACATCAACATTACTTATCCTCCATAATTAATAAAACAAGAACACATATATATGCCCGTCAACATTATATATGTGCAAACTTATTTCTATGTATAAGTAATACTAAGACTCTTTTGTATGAGGTAGATCGAATTTCGTTGAGCTATCAATAATAAATTCGCTGCACTTGATCCTAGTTTCTTAGATTTTCAAGCATTGTATTTTCACTTTGTAATTTCAACTTTATATTTTAGTCAAATTCAATAAAGTAAGTTTTAAGTATTATCACTCTCTTTACAACTTCTTGTTATTTAAAATTTGAAGTTTATAATTTATACTATACAATATATCTATCTTTTGTATGTTTTAAATTATAACTAATATACTATAATGTTTTAATCTTTAATTATATATATAATTTTCCAACTCATAGCACTTTCCTAACTTTTTCACAAAAAATCTCTTCTAGGCTTTCATTTCCATGTACCTGATTTCATGTAAATTACTGGATAAATGAAAAATAATATCTTGGATAATTTTATGGGAACCTATATATGTCTGGCATAATAAGCGATACACAAACCCGACCCGAAATAAAGAGTTTAGATCGGGTATGGATATATTAAAATACCCGACCAGTATATATTTTTTACTCATTGGATACCCGTATCCAATCGAGTATATCCGAACAACCCGATCTCTACCCAAAGTAATTCGAACTTGTATAAACCCTAAATATTTTATTTTCTTTTCATTTTTATATATGTTAATTTTCCTATGTTAGTTTAGTTATATTATATAATTTTTATTTGAAATTTTGTGTCATTTAATATTAAATATTTCATGAATTCAAGAAAAAAAAAAGAAATAAATTTTGTGTTTTGGTTTGCTGGTTTGAATTTTCTGAATTTATTTTGATATTCTATCTAGTTTTAATAAATTTAAATTGATTTAAAAAGTTATTGAATATATATGGATATATATTAGTTTTTAAAGTTTAGTTCAAAATTTATTTGAGTTCGTATATACTCAAACCCGATGGATATTTATCCGAACCCGACACAAAATCCTAAAATACCCGATCGGATCCTATATCTCTACATCCGAAGACCTAAACACTCGAAATATCCGATCCGAATCCGATTAGATATCCGAACGCCCAGCCTTAAACCTATATGTAATGACTGCAGACGACCAATTAATTAACTGACACAAAATGACATTGTTCCTAAGAGATGTTTCGACAACTTTAACCATATTCTTCCAAAGGTATAAGTTGGGAGATTTTAGAGGATTACAGAGTCGCTTATCAAAATAACTTATCACACGAAGAGTTACTATACTATCGACTAACATAAGTTCTTGGCAATGGAAATTTCCATATGGATATAATTCCATTTTACATAACTTCATCGCTTGATAAGAATATTACCAAATAAGTTGGTATATAAGTTGATAACACAGTTAAAAAGATAATTAGTATTTATCACTTAACCATAAGCTCATCTATTGACATGTAAGTAGATGCAATTGGATAAGTAATTGAATTTGTTTATTTTTTATCACAGTAACTAGCTAGGTTGGACAATAGTTAAACCTAATTAATGGATAATGTACAATCTTTTGCTCAATTAGAAATATAGCTAAGTGCAACTAGAATTATATGTAATATTAAAGTTATAAGTGTTTATATGTTACAAATATAACTGACCCAATGTTACCGACTATGCTAGTTTAAATGCCATAACAATATTATACAGAAAACTATAACATGAACCGGACTATACATTGGCCAATAAAAAATATACCATAACAAATGATCAAAATTAACAATGTTATTCAGAAACAAGATAAAATTAGCTATGGACATTCGGGTAATAGTTCGGGTTTGGATTGAGTTTTTTTGGGTTTTGGATTTTTTGGATTTAGAAGTTTTCGTACTTTTTGGATATTAATAGTTTTTGTTTCGGGTTTGGTTCGATTCATACGGATTTGGGATTAGAAAAAAAAATTAATTGAATTTTCACAAATATAACCAAAATTTTAAAATATATTGGTTATTTTGGTTATTATGATCTAAAATAATTTATACTTTAAATTTATAATTTTAATTTTGGATAATTAGGTTATATACAATATAGTAATATATATAATTAATATAAGTATATATATAATTCATACTTTTAGTTATATAATTATGTTTTGGGTATTTTAGCTATCTATTAGGTTTTCTGGTTTTTATGTATACAAATTTAGGAGCTGTTCAGATATTTTTTTTAGTTTGGATTCGGTTTCGGTTCTACTTTTCGAATCTGATTTGGGTGGATATTTTGGATTTGGGTATTTTGTCTACACCTAGATAAAACTAATATTTAACTTATAATCTTCCAACATTTCATTTGATGATTATGTATCTTAAGTAGCTCAGTTCGATTTTGGAAAGGTTAGAGGTAAAAGTGTGATGAGCTTATGAAGGCAAAAAGTGATTAACTTAAAAATATATATATCGTTGTAAGTTTATTAATTAAAAAATCTTTATATGTATTGTTCTGCTTCACCCTAATTTTCTTCTCCATTTAATTGGCAAACATAAATTTTTATGGTTCACATGTTGTTTTCCACTTATTTTGTTTAATTTATTATATAAAATTTTATATACATGACTTTATATATATATTTATTTATTTTTAAACTTGGAACCAAGAAATGAATAAAAATTAAAAAAAAAAAAATAGATTCCAAGCTTTTTTTTATCATCCATGGCGAAATTTCATCATCTTCTTCTCTACACAATCTTCATCTTCTCCACCATCATCTCACTCCAATCATCATCTTCAGAAGAAGAAACACCAATCACAAGATTCCAACAATACTTAAGATTCAAAACAACACACCCAAATCCAAACTACACAGCACCAATCTCATTCCTCATTAACCAAGCTCAAACCATCGGTTTAATCACTCAAACCATCGAATTCGTCTCTAACAAACCAACCCTTCTCCTCACATGGCTTGGCTCAAACCCTAATCTTCCTTCAATTCTCTTCAATTCTCATCTCGATTCAGTTCCAGTCGAATCTGATAAATGGATTCATCCTCCATTCTCAGCTCATCGTACCATCAATGGTCACATCTACGCTCGTGGTTCACAAGACGACAAATGTATTGGAGTTCAATACTTAGAAGCTATAAGGAATTTGAAAGCTAGAAGCTTTATTCCTCTTCGTACAATTCATATCTCTTATGTTCCTGAGGAAGAGATTGGTGGGTTTGATGGAATGATGAAATTTGTTGAGTCTAATGAGTTTAGGGATTTGAATTTGGGTTTTGCTTTAGATGAAGGACAAGCTAATCCTGGTGATGAGTTTAGGGTTTTTTATGCTGATAGAACTCCATGGCATCTTGTTATTAAAGCTAAAGGAGCTCCTGGACATGGAGCTAAGCTTTATGATAATTCAGCTATGGAGAATTTGATGAAGAGTGTTGAGTTGATATCTAAGTTTAGAGAGACTCAGTTTGATTTTGTCAAAGCTGGGAAATTTGCTAATTCTGAGGTTATTTCTGTTAATCCTGTTTATCTTAAAGGTGGGGTTGTTACGAGTTCTGGATTTGTGATGAATATGCAACCTTCTGAGGTTGAAGCTGGGTATGATTTAAGGTTGCCTCCAATGACTGATCCTGATGTTATAAAGAAAAGGATTGAGGAAGAATGGGCTCCTTCTATTAGGAACATGACCTATACGGTAAAATGAATATATCTCTTTAAGCTCTAATAAGTAAGAGGTTTTTTTTTTTTTGTGTTTATACAATCTCAAGGTGTTTCTAAGCTTTTACTAAGTAGAAAATGTTGAACTTTTTTGTGGCTGTGTGCAGTCTCAAGTGTCCCTAAGCTTTTACTAAGTAGAAAGTGTTAAGCTTTTTTTTGTGTGGCTGTGCAGTCTCGATTGTTAACAGTAGGTAATGTCTTAACATTTTAGCTTGGTTTTGTGAATTATGATTCTTAAATGAATTGGATGAATGAAGAAGCATGGTTTGATAGGCTAAAAATGCTCATTGTTTGGATAATTTGATCAGAGATCGTTTAAAAGTTTTTAACTTTTGGTTTCTATGCAATCTCAATTGTTAATAGTAGCTAAGGTGCACACTCTATAGCTTGGTTTTGTGAATTATGATCCTAAATGAACTGGATGAGTTAAGAAGCATGGTTTTGATATGCTAAACGAGCTCATTGAGTGGATAGTTGGATATAAAAGTTTTTTAACTTTTGGTTTGATCATTAGTAAAACATCTGTTTGAGATGCCTCTGAGATAGTTTGGATAACTCTTAGTAGTTGATTAAGATTGTTCGATTTGTTTTTTTTCCGAGTCTTTCACATTAGATTCTGTTTTGGTTATATTGTTTACTAGTTCGTGCTATTTTACTGTTATCAATCTGTTTATTAGAGTTATATATAAAGGTGATATAGAAGCTGTCTGAGCTTGGTTATGTGAACCATGAGTCATGACCTTAGATGAACGAATAAGTTTGGTTCAATAGATTGAGAGAGCTCTTGTTATAATACTATTGTCATTTTAAGCTAATGAGAGTTCATGGAGTGGATGTATACTTATATCACAGATCTTAGCAAGTTTCTTAATTCTTGCTTTGATCATTAGTAAAACATATGTTTGAGATGCCTCTGAGGCTGAGCTTGTTTGGATAACTCTCAATAGTTAGTTAAGATTGTTTGATTTCTTTCTTTTTTAATCTTCTGCATTAGTTTCATTGAAATGAGGATACAAGATGCCCATAAACATTTGATTTCCTTCTTTGCCATTCTCTATTTTAGCTTCTTTGAATCATGGATGAGATGTACTAACTTATCAACCAACATATGTGTTCTCGTTTTATGATATCACATATGGTTTTGGCTTTTACTTATGGAGTTGACTCTGCTTTTTAGTGGTCTACCCATTGCAATTTGATTACATGTTACAAGAGTTTTGTTTCAGTCTTACTACGTGAACAAATCCGATTATTTTGCTTGCACCAGATAAAAGTAAAAGGAATGTTAAGGAACCGTTTAGGGCAACCACTAATGACTCCAACAAATGATTCCAATCCTTGGTGGTCTATCTTCAAGCAAGCTGTTGAAGCAACTGGAGGAAAACTCGCAAAGCCTGAAATTTTGGCTTCAACTACAGATTCACGCTTTATTCGCAATTTGGGAATTCCAGTTCTTGGTTTCTCTCCAATGATCAATACTCCTATTCTATTGCATGAACATAACGAGGTATTGACACAATACTATCTATTGACATCTTTAACTCTTATGTATTTAAACAAGATACTGATCATAAACACATACTTGTGGCCTCAGTTCCTTAAAGATACCGTGTTCTTGAAAGGCATAGAAGTATATGAATCGGTTATCAGTGCTCTCAGTTCTTTTGAGGGAGTATCTGATCAAGTGATTTGAAGTATGTATTGATTCAAGAAGAAGCAATTGTGAAATGCTGCTTGAAGATGGTTATTGGTTAAGGCTCACATTGCTATGGCCAAGGAGTATAGTGATCGTTCATGTTTAAGCTATTTTTACTTACTACTCTTAAAGTGGCTGATAATAATACTTTGTATATGATAATGATACTTTGTATATGATTTGTCTGCATAATTCTCAAAACTTTGAAGAGACATTTTATGGTGCTTGGAGAATGATATTACAAAGTGTTGATCTTTTAGCTCTCAATATTCTAGTTTTCTAGAATTTTTTGTTCCATATTCTTTTCATTTCATAATTCTTAAGAGCTTGATTCTTTCAAATTTTATTAACGATACGGCTCTGAAAATTTACATAAGAGTTATATGGTAAAAACAACAAGAAAACGTGTTAACGATAACTTTTTCCCAAAAAAAAAAAAGATATGGTGCGTAGCATTTAGGATTTCATAAATGGAGATTTTCATAAAGAAGAAAAATACCAAAATTAGTTTTCTACCATTTATTAAAAGAAAAATGGCCTCGATTTTTTTTCATCTAAACCAAGAACAAAACACAAGTCTAACACTGTTACTATATTATTATTTGCTTTATTATCCATGTTATTGAGAGCTATAGTAATTGGCATTACCTATTAGTAAGGTATTTCTCATGTTTGAAAGCATGCACCTACCAAACCCATATGTCATAAATAATATAGAATGTCATATTCATGAAAATGTGTGAGACAAAATATTACTTACTTCTTATTCTTTTTTTTTGTTAAAGGGTATTCAATATTTACTACTTTTTTTCTTTTTAATGGTCAGTTTTGGTGGATCTCGTCGATCTCCCAATACATCCCCATTTCAATGTTAGATTTGGATACATGTTATATCATTGCTTTGTATTTTGTTCTATGATACATGTATCTTAAGTACTTTGTTTACAAGAGGCTACACGAAAGAGAACTACTTTATTTCATGAGGTTAGACAACTTTTTTGAAATGTTTCAAACGTAAACTTCTTTTGGGAGTAGGCTCTTTTCTATCTTTCCCCTCTATACACTTTTCTTTTTGTCTTAAATGAGTTTTTTTTGTGATCGTTCAGTTATTTATCAATTTTTTAAAAATAACAAATTGAAAATATGTGTAAGAAACAGAAAGAAGAAAAAAAAAATTGCATATTCAACATACATATCAACATACAATAGACTAAATTTCCAGGTACAATAATTGGTGTAAATTAATTACTAACTTCATCATATAATGATTATTTCAAAAACATGATAACAATATAAGGACATCTTTTGTTTTTCCTCAATACCCATGTTCTAAGATATGAAGAAATGAAAAGTGAATATGTTGGGTCAATGTAAAGTGAGTACAAAGCCTCAAGAGGAACAGTGAAAGAGAAGAAGATGGGAACAAATACATGGAACTCCACTCTTTCACTATTTTGTGTTGAGCTCTGAAAGATATCACTCATGCAAGTAGGCATCCACTCTCTCCCATTATTGAACCTTGCGTCACCATTCACTTTCTTATTTTGTATATTTATATATCCAAATTCCAAATCATATCATTGTCTTGCATTTGTTTATTTAATGAACCATTCATCTGTAATTATCTTACTTTACTTAATCATTCATTCTCTTGTTGTTGTGTATATTAGCTATCAGTGGCGAATCCATAACCTATTTTAATCGAAGGCATAATTCTATCAAATTTTAATAATAAAATTACTATTTCTGTAGGTTTTTAGTAGTATATTTTTCATTAGTATTTTTCTATTTCTCATAACAGTCCTGTTTTATTGTTTTGTTTGCGCTTATATAGACTTCGCCATAAAACAATATCATGTTAATTTATGACAAGAAATATTAGGCTAATATCGGCTAAAATTGTTTGATAGAAATATAAATGGCATGTTTTTCAAATAAAAAATAAAATGGCATGCCAGCAACAAAATTGATTTGTTTATATGTTTAAATGGTTTGGTAATTGCAGCCTATGTAAATACCCATTCTCAATTTTTTTTTTAATATAACCGAAGGACGTATTAGTATTTAAATGACTTTATTAGTTTTAAAAATATTTCTCGGATACTTTCCTAATAAATTCAACAAAAGTGTTATTACTTATTATACAAAATTTTCATACCCCAAAATTTTTGTCGTTTTCAAATAAATACTTGTATAAACACCTCTAAACCTAAGTTTTCTTCCGAGCAAGAGTGGTATTCGTTACTATATTATATTCCTTGATGATTTTTTTATCATTTTCTTGAGATTTATATCCACTGCGAAAAAAGCGAGTATCATTATACCCACAAAAAATATCAACAAGTATTATACTGAGTAATAACATCACAATAATATTAACACAAACCTGAAGACAACCTATCTCTGATGGCAAGCCAAGCAATGAAGCTACATCTAGGAATTCCTTGCGTGAACCAAATCGAATTACTCCATGAAACATGACTCTTCTTTAATAGGATTTGCTCCCATGTGTCCCTGTAGGAGAAGTTGTGCTTGAATTAATGTTTGAGGATCATGTCTCCATAGGAACACGTCATGGTCTAGTAAAATTTATTCTCTATACAAACACTGTTATCATAAATTATTCTTTCTATATTTTCTTAGAATACAAGTTTTAAAAATAAACTAGGTTATAATATAAACAAAACATACTTTAGTCTATTAAAAGTAAATGCCATAAGGATTAATGAAAATATTCTAATACAATATATTAAATATGAATTACTTTTTAAACGTGCAAGGGTAAATTGTGTTGATTAGGTAATAACCAATCTATTCGTGATATATGGATATTGTACCTACATGAGAACTCCTAGTGATCATTTATATATATATATTTCCTAGTGATATTTCTTGGTGACTGATCTTTCACATCGATCTCATCGGAGAGGCCCTCAAGAATCAGGACAACACCACCTAACAGAAAGCCAACACATGATGGGACAGAAGACATATGCATCTCCCAGGATGGTGTATCATAGGATGGTTAGCCTCGCCAAATCTATATGGCTCCTGTAGGAAAACGACAGGTGGTCTATACTCCATGGACCAAGTATCTGAATCAAAGAAATTTAAAACTCTGTGAGTATTACTTTGAATTGAACGTTTGAAATATCAACTTAGGAAATATATCATACAAAAAAAGTAATATATAACTTTTGTATTTAAAAATTATACAGAATTCTTTTTACCACTTTACTCAAACTCTTGTAGTTGCAATTTATTTTGAACGTCGGAGGATCATCCGATTACATCATATCTAGCGGTTGATTCCAAAACACAAAATGCAAACGCCCAAAATTATTGAAAAAATAAACAGTTTGACGATAAAAAGAAAAAAAAAACACTATTAAACCAATATACTGCGATGACCATTGGTTCATTGCAAACTAAAGATCTTCCTATCATATATATATTATTTGACATCAACAATATTTTCAGGATTTAAAAGCCATATAATCTATATATATAGTATATATTAACTTCTTAAAATTTGGGGGTCAAGGTCAATGTTTCATCCAATTTTGTTCGTGTTCTGTCATACCCTTATATTAGTTAGTAGTAAGAAAGATTTGACATTAATTAGTCTAAATGTCATTAGAAAAGTAATACCAAATCTTCGAGAATATGAAGATTTGCTCAAGAATAATCACACTTCACACATCAATATTGATAAGCCGACATGTTGTGACTAAAGACAGATACATATCAACTGAGAAACAATAAAGTTTCACTGACGTAATTAAAAAAAGAAAGTATAAACGAAGAATCATATTTTCGAAAAGTATCAAAGAAAGTAAGAAAACAAGATGGTTCCCAGATTTGGGCATCCCACTTACCTCTGTTGGAAATCCTAATTCGAGAGCACCATCTTCTCTAACTTCTCTTATTTCTCCCACTCAGCTTCTCCTTCTTCAGAATTCTCCTTTGCCCCCTCTCTCTTTTGTTTTTTGTTTTTACATAATCCTTTGATGAATTGTAATTTACAAACGCAAAGTTGATCATTTTATAGTCATTTTAGCTATAATGGACCAGGGTACATATAGTTTACTAGACATTAGACAATAGCTATGTGAATATGATATTATTATCATGTCATGTATGTAATTATAGGTTGTCTAATCACATTCACTCCTAAAAGTAATGTATTCTGTTAGCAGTTAGCTTTTAAATCGTGTAATATGAAACTAAATTATCTTCCGTGCTAATGCACAAGAATAAAAACATTTAAAATATTATATAAATTAAAATTATTTTACTTTATGGTTAAATATATTAATGATATATAATCTAAGTTTTGGCAACTTTTAAATTCTGAATAATATTTTTTTTTAAGGTTCTCTCGATTTACTTATTAATAATTTAGTATGTGAAAAGAACAATTTAGAGATATTTTCGTTTTATTTTATTAATAATTTCATATATTAATTTTTAAATGTTTTAGTAATAAATATTAAGGAAAACAGAATTTTGAGAATATAATTTCGAACAAAATGAAACGAAACTAGATAAGATACTTATTTAGGTTGAAAGAAAATTACATCTTTTTTTAAAATCATTATTTTCTTATGGCATAGCATGCAATAAACTAAAAAAAATTTTAAAAAACAATTCTTAAAATACTTCAATTGTATTATATAGTAGATTAAGGAATCAACACCAAGATTTCCACTCTCATGCAATTTTGTTTATCCGTATCTTCATTAATATATATATTTTTGGTTTTAATATTACTTATTTTATGAATGTTGTTTCTTTATTCAGAAGGAATTTTAGTTGACATTAAGGGAACAAGGACAAAAAAAACCAATCACATCTTACACCTAAAAGCAATTAAGAATAAGAATAATGTATTTTTTTTTTTGTTAAAGGGTCTACTAAGAATAAGATTAAGAATAATTGCTCACAAGGTATGTGAACTATCATCACATCTTACATATAATATCCATAGTATCGTATCCTCATGTCACATGTATCTGAAATTAGAAATATCACAGTTAAATATCTTTGTATAGAGATCGTGTTCCCTTAGTGTATATATATGTCACATTTATAAATTGTTAAAATTTTCTAATTATCCACAGTATATACCTTGGATCGTGAGCATGCGTAATGAATTTTAGCTGTACAGCGTTATACACTAACAATTATACGAGCATATATACAATGATTATGCAGCGTATATACGACAAATATCGTATATGTCTCGCTTGTTAAAGGCTCAAAAACAAATTGTATCATTTTGATAATATTTTTTATTTTTAAACAAAAAAAATATGTAGTTCGTTTCTAATAAAAATAACTTCGAATAAAAATGAGATAATTTTAGTAATTATTTGATAATTTGTTTTTTTTTTCTTTTATCAAATGATAATTTTCATCATCTAATATTCATATACATAAACATTTTATAGCTTTAGTCATAATTACTATTTATAGTTTTTATTTATTGTGACATTTTAAATATATATATACATATATTGACTATTTTAATATATATATACATATATTGACTATTTTTAATATATACTAGATTTCTACCCATGGTACACCGCGGGTTAATATTTTTAACTTATAAAAATAATATATTATATATTATCTTATTTCTGTAATATACCGAACTATTTGTTATTGTTTTATATTGTTTATATAAATTTTTTGAAATTGAATATTTACCATAACTCAATATATGTAATAAAATAGAAACAATTAAATAAAATGTTATGATTAATCTGTTTGACACGTTTGATTATTATGAATTTGTATACCCTGTAAAATGTTATAGGGATTTGTTAAAAAAATATTTTATTTAAATGTTTAATGAAATGTGAAAACATGGTTACCGAGTTTACAAATATATACTCAGGTGTTCTTCTAGATTTCACAATATATTGCCTCCAAGAGTGAAAAACTTTTACTTGAATTATCTAAAATATCTTCTATGATCTTAAATCTCTAAAAAAAACGAATCAGTTATTTGAAATGAGTTATTTTGTATTTTTTCGTATACAATATAAGTGTTTTTTGGTATACGATTACGAAATTTGAAATATGAAAATGATATATTATATATATAGAATTTTAATATTCGAAAGTTAATGTTATGTAAATATAAGAATATCTGACTGATAACATAAGATTGTTAAGAAAACAATAATTATCAAGAATAAAATATTCAATAGAAATTTAGTTTTAAAAAATAAATTGGAAGCAGAAGAAATATATAGAAATTTGTAGTTTAAATTTTTATAATTTCAAATCAATTTGTTTAATTACCAAGAATTTCATTAATAGTAGCCAAAGAGTTTATATTTTAACTGTAACAAAATTATTTTTAAGATTTTCATAGATATTTTCTCATAATTAATAACAATTAATAACAAAGTATTTAATTTGTTAAATCAATTTTTAATAATTTTAAAATTTTAAAAGAGATTTCAAATTTGATATAATAGTGTCGGGATGAGTATAAAAGGATTATAGAATTAAAATAAAGATATATAAATATTTAGTTTAGATATTCATGGTAACAAAATGATATTTTTGATTTATAGAGATATTTTCTCACAGTTAATAACAAAATAATTTAATTTTGTAATTTGAATTTTAATAATTCGATTGTTTTAATTAATATATAAACTGATTGATTAGAAAATAATATTAACAAATAATTAATATAATTTAATAATTTAATTAAAAATAGGTAGAAAGAGAGAGATAAAAATCTTAATTAGATATTATTTTTATAATTAACTATATAAGATAATTATTAGATATAAATAATTATGTTTGATTATTATTTTATTAATAGATGCTTGTAAATACTGTTTGGAAACAAAGTTAAAATACTTATTTTTTAATACGATAAGAGATATGAAAATATTTTTTTTTAGAAAATCATTTAAAATAATAAAATAGATATATTTTGAAGATAACATCAAATCTAATTTTACACAGAAAATTAATAAACTAACTAATTTTGTTTTTTGAAAACAATCTAAGAAAATCTTAAAATTCTCTTTTTTAAAAATGATTCGTTTTATTAAAATAACCTTAAAGGCTGAATAATAAGTTTTAGATAAATTATATATATATATGTTTTAATGAAAAACGTATTTTAATATATATATATACATATATATTAATAAAAATTTAATTTTCTGATTAGTTTCTAAATATTATTCTATGAATAAATTTTAATATAAAATATGACAGATTTTTAAAAAATCTCATAATTAATTATCTCATTAAAAGATGTTTGTAAATATTGTTTGGAAACAAAGATTAAAATACTTATTTTTTAGTAGGAGAAGAGATATATAATATTTTATTTAAAAACATCTATCATATACATAGTCCCATATATACGGTGCTTTAGCGTATTTTAGAACATTGGTCTTAAGACTTGAGATGATCTTTATTGTTAAGGTTTTGCTTGACGTGGATCCTGTTTTTTAACTCAATCTTTTAATCACTTGCATATTGTTCTATTTAAGTCGATAAATAAAGATACACAAGAATGAATACAAACTCGATTTATGAGTTTTATGCTTAACCGGTATTTATAAAATGACATTTTCCCGCAGAGGTTTGTGAGATTCCATTAGATTTCAGAGACAATATAAACCAACTTGAATCATTTTTTTATACTTAACCATATTAAACTGTAAATTATCAAAAGATTAAAGTGCGTTTGTCTTGTTGCTATGCCTCCAACGACCGATATAGTTCTTAGTGACGATAACTCCACTAAAGGTTTTAAATGACAACTTAGGAGTCGCCGAGTCGCGTTGTCTTTTCCTCTCTGTGAGACATCACTCCAAGAGAAGCCTCTGGTAGAGTTCATATAACTTAAGAATCAAATCATAATGCTTTTGCTTTCAATAAGCAACATTAACATATACATAAACGCCTAACATTAAAAATCATAGTCTTATTAATTTTTTAGAAACTTTCAGGATAGAAACATATTTATTTTTTAATTAGCATTGTAGAATAATATATGTATAGATATATATATACTTTATTTCTATTGGAACCGATGTATTAGTTAAATCCAATGTTCTAAAATACGAGATACACTAGACGTATGGAAAACACCTGTCACAATAAATAAAAATTATAAAATAGTAATTATGATTAAATTTAAAACTATAAAATGTTTATGCTGGATATTAGATGTTGCCGTTTCTGAAGACAAGCCATACAAGCAAATTGGCCCTTAAACGTTATATAAAAAATTTAGGCCGTTTTATATCATTTAGTGCTTTTAATTTAGTGACGAAAATAATATTTATTAAAAGAGGTTTATTTGAGTGAATATTTGAAGTGATTTAATATTTATATCATGAGATTTGGCTTTTTGTACTTTTAATAAATAAATCTCATAAAAATTACCTGAAATTATTAAATAAAACTATAATAATATTTTCAATAACAGTGGATTTAAATAAATATTTCAAAATTATTAATTTAGTAACACTAAATTTTAAAGGATAGTTTTAAAATTATGTTTCAATAACATATGAATTTTTATTTTAAATCAAATTTCACAAAATACTCATTCTAATACATCTCCTAATAATTTCTAACCATGATTCGAGTAACGAGCCTTTTTATTTTATTTTACTTGAGACCCTCCAAAACTCAGGTTGGAAAACAAAAGAAAACAAATTATCAAATAATTAGTAAAAAAACATCTGGTTTTTTATCTTTAAGTTATTTTTTAGAAAAAGCTATATAATTCTACTTAAAATTTTAAAAATAAAATGATACAACTTTTCTGAACCTTTAGAAGTGTCGTATATACATATACGATATATATTTCTCATATAAACGATGTATAATCACTATATATATATGCTCGTATAGTGGTTACTGTGTAATAATAACACGTATAGCTAAAATACAATACGGCTGCTCACCATACACCGTATATACGCCGTACATGCAGTATTTTAGAAATTTGGTTAAATCTATAAAGTACTTTGATAAACTTATATCGATTTTAGGGTAAATTATTTTAAATATATCTTTATGAAAATTAAAAGGGAGCACATATGCAAATCTAGTGAATTTTGATGATTGTGTTTATATCTAATATTTTATCAATAATTAAGCGACTAAAACGGTCAAGAAAGAAGTAAAATAAATAAATTTGAAAATCGTCCAACGAAACAATGATTATACTCCTTTATCATAGACAGTATGGAATCCACTCCTTAGCACCACCACCAAACGCTCTCTCTCTTCCATATGGTCTTTTCTTAACCTAAAAGAAAAATTTATAGTTGCCAAATCAAGAATATATTTCTTAGAATATCTAAAAGAATAATATTATTTTGCAATTAGGTAGACTTCAAGAGACAGGTCGAGTATCGCATATGCACGTTAACGTTTTTCCCCCAAATATAAAAGGATAGTTTTCGATTTTTTTTGTTTATTTTTAAAAATCATATATATCTTTCCATTAAATGGTTTAAAATAGAATTTAAGAAAATAAAAGTTGGAATAACAAACCAAAGTTATTACTAGAATGAAAAGGAAATTAATTGCGTCACGGAGGAGCACTAAGACTAGAAAGCATTTGGTGGTCAATGTGTCAAAACCCCACTTCTTATTAAATAAAATATAAAGGGAAAATAACAACAAAACACACTCCCATAAATTACAATAAATTTAAATGGATTATTGCATTATTGTTTTTTCTAAAAGGTTTAATAATAGACTAATAGGTGCATTATTGTTTAACTAGAGATTCATTCTCTTTTAGATCCATTTGAGTTAACAATTCCCCATTTCTCTCTTCTTTCTCCATCTTTACGACATTTCTATGCTATAATTTTTACATACAAGAAGAGTCTAGCTAATTCTGAAACTTGACTATAGATACATATGATACTTGTTTAATGTATCTAGATATGATAAAGTTACGTTGAAATTGGAGAGACTCGTCAAATCAATGATTTTGTATTTCTTGTAATTTTTTATGGACAAATATATACATATGCAACATATTTCCTTGTATCATTTAATTCAAGCAGCAAATTGGGAATCCTAGTTCGCAAGATGGTCGTGTACTTTGTATTAAACAAGTAAATCATATGTAGGTTACTATTTTGTCTTTAATGAATATAAGGGAATATATTTTTGTCTATTTTATTCTAGAAAATATTAAATGTACGAATTCGACATGCACTTAGGCAAACACTAATAGGCAGTTTACGTCTATAGATCTGATAATCAATCAATGATAGATTAGGACAACTAATTACAGTACATATCAAAATCCTATTTGTTTTAGGGGTTTGACATACCTATCCTTACTTTAGTAGATGTAATATTTACGATCGTTGGACCTATTATCTAACTAAACTACAACAAGGAATCTTAACCCAAAAAAAACTTCAAGGAGTTTATACATTAATATATATATATATATATATCAAGGAACATAGTATTCAAATATGCGAGAGCGACTGCAGTGTTAGATAGTATTAATTAGTAGGGTTTTTATTACTAAAAACCCCCTCAACTATTGCAGAATCCTGATTGCTTTGCAAAATTAAAGATATTCTTACAAAAAAAATGCTTGCAAATTTACATAAGCGAGAATACTTATGATTTTTTTCTCTAATATGTTTTTTAACCTTTGTGGACCTTGTATCACTAAAAATGTGATATAGCCACGAGTGTGTGTGTGTGTCCATATATATATTTTTCGTGGTCAACACAAATGGCTACGCGCAAATTGGCACCAAAGGCTTTATACTAAAAATAGTAATATATGGTTCATGTAATTTTTGAAAAATAAAATATTATAAATACTGTATAATGAGAAGGAACGATTTATATGATTCATGTTACACACTAGTGTTATAACATTAACTTCATAAAGATTTGAAAGAAAGAGAAGTTGTTTTGTTTTTGAAAGAATCAGTAATTACTAGATAGAAATCTTGAGGGAATTATACGATTATATTTGTGTATATATACTGTATTGTAAAAAGTTATAAATGCTCATGCACACACAATCACCTTATCATCTACTACTTGATATCATACAAAAACTATGTATGCATATCAACTTTAATATAATGCGAACACGTGTTACGCATTGAAAAAAAAAAAAAAAAAATTCCAACTTGTATGTGTACATGATTTGCAATTTTGTTTATATTTCTCTACTCTGAAGTCATTAAAAGAAAAAAAATTCCAAAACAAATTCTTATAAAAAGATTTGCTGACATGCATGCATATGATAAAAGTAAATAAATGTGGAAGACATATGTTTCTGTTACTTATTCATATCTCTATTAAAATATTCCAAAAGATACGTAGACGTATTATTGAGTGAACAAAATAATGAGTGTATCTTTTGATCTAACTTTTTTGCTCGACTATATAAAGGAGTCATTTCCCATTAGGTTTTGCCTGCCTCAAACAAATAAGAGCTTATCGCATCACTCACCAAACATCTCTTATAAATATAAAGAGAAGGAGTGAGAGATATACTTACATACACACACATAAACATATATAGATATAATATTTTTTACATATATAAATTCTCGATTAAGTAGTAAAGGAATATTGCAAGTTATAAAGATGAAAGGTGGACAAGGGAAATGTGGGAGCTTGGAGAAACTGAAGCCAATATTGGCGATAATATCACTACAATTTGGCTATGCAGGCATGTACATCATCACCATGGTCTCGTTCAAGCATGGCATGGACCATTGGGTTCTCGCCACATACCGTCATATCGTCGCCACCGTTGTCATGGCTCCCTTTGCTCTCATGTTCGAGAGGTAACACTTCACACACACATACATATATATATATATATATATGCATAGATAAATCATTAGTTTAATAACTACGGAAAAAGATGAATAATTGTTGTAAATTGTGTGTTTGCAGGAAGATCAGGCCAAAGATGACACTGGGAATATTCTGGAGACTTCTTGCTCTTGGAATACTAGAGTATGTCTCTTTCATTAGAAAACCATCTTTTTTTTACATTTAGAAAGTTCAGTTCATGCAACTTTAAAATTTTCAGGCTTGTGATATTTATCATAGATATATACATATATCCAAGTTATACTTCTGTACATATAGGATTACTCAATGAACATGATCCACACTCTAAATATGGTTTAGATTTATTAAGGCTTGATTAAGGAGATGGACTACTCACATATCATATAACAAAATATATATATAAACTTTTGAAAAGTATGATTTTTAGTTTAAGTATAGTTAATGTTTTAAACAATAGCGTTACGATAAAACTAAACTTTAGATTTAAGTTATGCACCAAAATAGTTGGCCATACGAAATATATCTTTTTATTACTTCAAAATTTGATTAAAAGGTAACTTATAATTTTAATTAGAATATATCTCATTATTCTGTATGGATTACATGTTAAATAAAAGGGTATAATACATTTTACTCACTATTCTGTATGGATTACATGTTAAATAAAAGGGCATACATTTTACCAAACTTGACCATAATATTGTAGAGATGCAAAAAACCCCGAAGAAATTGGTAATATATTCTCTTGATTATTGGAAATGAGATCATCAACCACAACAAACATCTTTAATGTGATTGTGTGCTTACTTGTTATCCTTCGTACACGTTTTACTTTTTGATCTTTGGGAAAAAGCATCTAATTATTATTATTATTATGCATAACAAAAAGATGATGTGAAAGGCTATATAAATATTTTATTAACAAAAAAAAACAAACTTAATAATAAAGTACTAAATGTTTGGTTTATGATTCATCAGGCCACTTCTGGACCAGAACTTTTACTACATAGGATTGAAAAACACATCAGCCTCGTACACTTCTGCCTTTACCAATGCACTTCCCGCCGTCACCTTCATTCTCGCCCTCATTTTCAGGTTCTTTCAATCATAGCTTTGATAGTACTACTAATGAACTTAACCCATGTAATTAGTTGTCCTAATTAACACTAAATTTCTATGTTAATTAGGCTTGAGACAGTCAACTTTAGAAAGATCCACAGTGTTGCAAAAGTGGTTGGAACTGTAATAACGGTCGGAGGAGCAATGATAATGACTTTATATAAAGGTCCGGCCATCGAGATCGTGAAAGCCGCACATAGCTCCTTCCACGGCGGCTCCAGCAGCACGGCCACAGGCCAACACTGGGTCCTTGGAACCCTAGCCATCATGGGAAGTATCTCCACTTGGGCTGGTTTCTTCATTTTACAGGTAAAATTATTAACAAAAAAAAATTCCCAAATATTTTTGGACCCAAAAAAATTAAAAAACTTCTCAAATATTTCTGATTATTTATTTAATTGGAGAACACAAAGTAATATTTCGGTTCTCGATTTTTATAATCAAATTATTCTTATTTTTGTTTTTAAAACTTAAAGAACCAAGCCTAAGTTCTCAAACCGATAAAAATGTCTACGTTATTTATATAAATATTTCTAATTTCTCCTAAATAAACTACTAAAAAGAAGGTGTAACACCAAATATATTACAAAATAAAATCTTTTTTTTTTTTTGCAGTCATACACGTTAAAAGTTTATCCAGCTGAACTATCACTAGTGACGTTAATATGTGGAATAGGGTCAATCCTAAACGCCATCGTTTCGTTAATAATGGTACGTGACATGTCCGCCTGGAAAATAGGCATGGATTCCGGCACACTCGCCGCCGTTTACTCCGTAAGTTAATTATCTAATTAATCATGTTATAAAAAATAAACAGACACTAATTAATTTGTCAATTATTATAACTTATATTATAAGTTGTATTTGTATATATTTTCAGGGAGTGGTTTGTTCAGGGATAGCTTATTACATACAAAGCATTGTGATTAAACAACGTGGACCTGTGTTTACAACATCGTTTAGTCCTATGTGTATGATCATCACTGCGTTTCTTGGTGCTTTAGTTTTGGCTGAGAAAATTCATCTCGGAAGGTAATTAATAAAAAAATTTAATATATTTTTAGAGTTGAATTGAATTTATACTAATGTTTTGAGGGGTATTATTGTAATTTTCAGTATAATTGGGGCAGTTTTTATAGTGCTTGGACTATATAGTGTGGTGTGGGGGAAGAGTAAAGATGAAATGAATCCTCTAGATGAGAAAATTGTAGCTAAGAATCAAGAGCTTCCAATTACTAATTTGGTCAAACCAACGAACGGTCATGATGTCTCGGGAGCACCAGCTAATGGTGTGGTTACTAGTACCTGATTCTATTACAACAAGAGAAGAAAGATACAAAGATAAAAAAAAATATCTCATTTTCATGTATTTGGGGTTTGAAATTTTTGGTATCGTTCTTGTTGTTTTTGTGTTTTTGTGTGTTTTCACATTTTCCTAATCGTTCTACGCTTAACTTTAGTTTACATTTGTATGGTTTGCTGCTTCTCCTTTCGTGTATTTTGTATAAGGCAAATGATGAGTGAATCATTTGGTAAAACTTGCGTCTACAACAAACAAAAATAGTTAAATCTAATAAATTTAAGAATTTAGGGTCAAGATTTGGATTATCACAGAAGGAAGAGTAATTTTATAAAGCATTTCGGTTAAATTTTGAATTAAGTTCGGTTATTTTAGTTTTAAGAAAACTCTAACCAAACATAATCAAAAACACTTCGGATTGATTTGTATTATATATGGTTTATATTCGGTTTGGTTTGGTTTAATTTTAATTTGGTTCGGTTTCATTTCGGTTGAATAAAAATTTAAACTAAAAGTACTAAATGTTAAACTAAAATACTAAAACTTTAATATTTTTAGTTTAATATTAAAATAAAAATATTAAAAATTTAAGTACATTAGTCTATCATTAGTGTATCGGTTCGGTTTAAACCAAACCATTTGAATTTTGAAGAAATCTAATCTAATGGTTTGAATATAAGATTTGGTTTAGTTTGATTCGGGTTAAGTTCGGTTTGGTTAAAATGTCCACTCCTAATTTTTAAACTTATTTTATTCGTTCTCTAATTTCTGATTTTCTTATATTATTTTCTTATTCCTCTTATAATTTCCTTCTTCATGTTTCTTCTCTATCTCATCTTCTATCCACATTATATATCAAAACCAAATTCAACAACTTTGATATCTTGAAACAAACTGAAAATATATAATATAAATATCCAAATATATATTCTATGATAAATAAAACTAAAATAAAATGAAATAGTAAAAGATTAGTGTATGCATAGACCAGATTCTTACCTGTACTAAGTAGATACAAAGAAAATTTCTTACTTTGTATTGATTGGGTCATTTACCAAAAGAAAAGTGTAGGAGTTTGGTCACTTTGTATTTGATTTCCTCAAATTGGATCTCTCCATCACCTGGTGAATTGTGTTTTTTTTTTTTTTGAAAGTGATCAAATTTAATAACTCCAATTCTTTAGGGTCGTAATTTGAATATTACACAAAATAGAAGGGTTTGTACTTTGTATATATATTAACTTATTAAAAATAATAACACGTAATTTGGTCACTTTGTCTTCTTTCAATTGGTGGATCTCATTTTTTCTTCTCTCTCTCTGTTTCCGACTCACCGGTAAAAATGGCGATGTGGGTATTCGGGTACGGATCTCTAATATGGAAAACGGGTTTCCCTTTTGACGAAAGCCTCCCTGGTTTCATCAAAGGCTATAAACGAGTCTTTCACCAAGGTGATCTCTTTAATCCCTCTATCTATTATTATAATTTAATCGAAATTTATGTTCAAAAATACGATCTTAATTAATTAATAATAATGTTATGTGGAATCTTAGGTAGTACTGATCATAGAGGAACTCCAGAATTTCCAGGAAGAACAGTTACATTAGAAGTTGCAGATGGAGAAGTTTGTGTATGTCTTTTTTTATCTTAAGATAAGATTATTATTCTAAGTAATATTAATATATAAGATAATGATAAAAAATTGAACATATATATTTTATTATTGTACACAAACTTAATTTTATTATTGATAACTTTATTCAATATCTTGGTAATAATAATTACTAGTTTTATATGTTTCTTACATATGTTTAAAAAAACAGTGGGGAGTTGCTTACAAGATAACAAAAGAGGAAGACAAAAGAGATGCTTTAATAGTAAGTGTGATTCTCTTTGTTACAATCATATGACACAAACATTTGTGTAATAAAATCTTATTTGTTTGTTTTTTCAGCATTTGGAAGTGAGAGAGAAGCAATATGATGAAAAAGAGTATCTTGATTTCTTCACTGTTAAGTCCATTTTGTTATCTGCTTAACTTCAAAAAAATGGTTTCTTCTGAATGAGTCTGTGTGACATTGTTTCACTTGTTGTAGGAGTCTAATGCTTCAGAACCGGCTGTATCAGGCGTAATGGTGTAAGAATCGCATGGACCAGTATCTATATATATATATATATATAAATGAGTAACATTGTGAATACGTATCTGTTTTGTTTACTTATAGATACATAGCTTCACCTGACAAGAAGAGCAATAAGAACTACTTAGGACCAGCTCCTCTTGAAGATATTGCCAAGTAAGTGATTTTGTTTTTTTAGGTTATCTTCTTATAGATTGCATTTTTGATCTTTTCGTTTTCTTGCGTTTGCGTAGACAGATAGTTAAAGCGAAAGGACCTTCAGGGCCAAACAGAGACTATCTCTTCCACCTTGAAGAAGCTCTCGCGCAACTTGGTAAAACCAGACTTTAATCCGATTTAGTCATAAGTCTTTGGTTTCAGATTCTTCTCTAATACTACTAACCCCTGGTTTTGTGTTCTTTTGATATCAATCAGGGTTTAAAGATAAACATGTCACAGATCTTTCGAACCAAGTTAGGTTCGTTCTTTCAGAGACTCGAGAAGTCATCAGTTGATGCCGCAGACAGCAACAGTGTCTAGATTCTTTTTTCGATTTTTTCGAAAAAAGAACAAACCCTATTGATAAGAGCATCTCAATTCAATGTATTATCACTATCAACCATCTAGTTCTTTCTCATATTTGATCACATAGTGTGATGAGAATAAAGGTTTTTATTCAGTGATTCAGAATTTGATTCCTAGTAGAGTCTGGGAATCCCACTAATCACTGTAATTAAAAGGGTGATTATGCATAATATTCATCCTAATCTACTTTAAGATTCCATCCTCCAAAATCATAATTATAGTTCAAAGAAACAACAAAATGTCACTAATCTCATAGAGCAAATACAGAACTAAGCTAGAATGGATGGAAGATATCTTACGGGACATGAACACTGTGACTAGTCATGTCTAGTTAAATCATTCGCTTTCTTCTCCACCATCATCCTCTGCAAACAAACGCAACGCATCATCAGTTCTAAAACTTGATTAGTCATTTAAATGAGAGATCTAGAATCTCACCGTTGTTTGATTCTTCTTCGCTTTGGCTTCCCTCTTCAGGTTCTTCATTACCTTCCTCTCCTTCTTTGTTGTCCTCTTCGTTCTCAGACTCTTCTTGTTCATCACTCTCACTCTCACTCTCGCTTTCGCTTTCCACTGTTAATTTCGGTTTTGGAGGAGGTGCAAAACTTGTGGTGGATCTTCTCCTTGAACTTGATACAATGTTGCTTGTATCAATACCCTCAAGCTCTTTTGATATAGTCTTTCGTTTTTTCACTTCTTTGATCTCTGTCAGAGTAAAACCAGATAGTTTATTCATAGCATGTTGACACATTAGCTATTTCATCCAAGTTTCCGAAAGACCACAAACATAAGCATGCTTATTAACGTTATGATCTTCAAAAGTTGAATAAAGAATCATTTTTAAAAAAAATACTGAGCTCAATAAATAATAAGGAAGATATAAGTTTTGCTCCTAGCAAATGAGATCATTCTCAGTGTAACACTACCTTTCTCTGAAGGATCTGAAGACAACCCTTCTTTGGCAAGTATCTGCTCAAGTTCTTCTATTAGAGTGGCCTCGCGTTTCTCTTCAGGAGCCTGTTTGGCTTTCTTGTATATGGAAGGAGGAACACTGCCAAGAAAAAAAAAAAAAAAAAAGAGCCTGAAGTATAAACCAACACAGAGCTTCGTAATGATCAACCAAGTTTGATAAAAAAAAACCTCATCCCACAAGACTTGATGACTAATTTAAGATGTTCAACACGCTTTCCATACACAGCGGGTGTAGTCTCCTTTGTCTGCCTCTGAATAATATAAAAGCAGAAACCATATCGGTAAAATTTTACAAGGATTTAAAGGTATTCGAGATAAGAATCACAACCAAGATGTCATACCTTCAAAGGTTTTTTGTCTACCATTTCATGATCTCCTGCATCACTGTCATTCTCTGAATCTGTTTCTGCATGTTTTGCTTTCTTTTTCCCAGATACCGATTTGCCACTTTCACATTTCTGTTTTCCCTTCATCTCTGATTTCGCTAATTTTCTTTTTCGGGCAACTGTCTTCTTTACACCCACTTCCTTCTCGTCCACATCTCCCTCAACATCTGAATCAGACTTTTCTTCACAGTCTACCTTCTTAGATGGTGTACTCTTGACCTTTGTCTTGACATTTTTCCCAGTAGACTTAGCCGAATGTTTTGGAGCATCATGAATTTGTAGCACCTAATCAACCAATAAAAACAATCAAAACCACATCTCTCCCATTCATACTCAAAAGATACAAAATCATAATCAAACTACTCACATCATCTAATTCTTCCTTAATGAACTTCTTATACGGATCAAGAGTATGCTTCTCTAATCCAAGATCTTCCTCTAAAAGTCGACGAAGTGAAGCCATTGTAATTTTCCTTTAAAAACAAAAACAAGCCATTATCTAACACAAAAAAATTTCATTTCCATATTCCAATTCCTAATTCTAAATCATCAACTTACTCTGAATTATACATAATATACGAACTTCTTTTTCGAAGAGCTCTCTTTATATCACTCATCAAGACTTCTTCAATCACCTCATCCTTCACATTATCATCATCATTCTTTACCTCATGCTCTTCACCCACATTATCATTCTTCTCATTTTCTAAAATATCATCATTACCAGAATCTTCTAAACACTACCATCAAGAAGAAAAAAAATTATCATCAATGTAAATAAAAATACAGTATCTTCTTCAGCAATATATAAACCAAAGTATGAATTTACCTTAACTAAATGCTCTTTAACAAAGCTCTTATGAACATCTAAATCATATTTTTCCAATCCCATATCTTCTTCAAGTAATCTCCGAACACTCTCTAAAGTAACAAATCTACAAGAGCAAAAAATGATTCTACAAAGTCAAAATTGAAACTAGAGGAACCCTAATTCAATACCAATGGCTTTAAAACAGTGCAATATACTCAATTTTACGAATTAGGGTTTAGAGATTGATATATATACTCTGCTTTATCTCTGAGGTAAGTTGCTCGAGACCGCATAGCTGCCAAAATCTGTAACTTAATCTCCTTTGAATGAATCTTATCTGGACTAAGTGTTTTCACCTTCGTCTCCGTCTCCGTCGTCTCCATTGCCGTAATCGCCGCGTCGCCGGACATTTCTCTCACTGCGTAGTGTGTATTGTGTAAAACCTCTGTCGAGAAAACAAAAACGGCAAGAAGTTTATAGAATTGTTGGATATTAAATGGGCCGGAATGGGCCCATACTGGCCCAGTTTAATTTGGATAATTTTTCTTTTCTACTGCAACATATAGGCTTCGTAGAATTGTAGCCTATATGTCCAGTGGATCAATTTCTTTTGTATTTCAAAAGTAAGTGAAAAAAGTGAAAATTAAAATATTTTTTACAAATTATATCAGCAAAATTTTAGTAGAAAGTAAAATTTAATAATACTGTTTATTATAAATAAAATTTATACATTAAAACTCTTTTACCCATCACATATTCACAGTTTCGCTAAGTGAAGATGAAACAGGAAAAAAAATATTTGGTTGAAATCAAAGATAAAATTTGAATCATAGTAGTGGAGATAGACAACTGAAACTTTACCATAAAAACATGTTGGCTCATGTTTAAGCGAGAACATAGTCGCCCATTACTAGATCTGTTTTCTGATATATTTTCTAGATTTTAAATGGTTATAAGAAAAATAAACTAGATGATGAAACCAAAATCTATTAGACTTTGTCTAGATTTTTAATATGTTAATAATGAAATTACAATATATATGTTAATAATTTATTCTAATATAGTGAAGTACATTTTATAGTTCTTTCCATAAAACAATTTCGAGATACAACATTAACATCAAGATTTTAATATAGTATTTTCTTTTTAAAATTTAGAAACTCGTCCATCTGACTGTTCCTAATCTGATATTTTTATAAATTATATTTCATCGATTATGTAAAAATATATAGTTTAAATCAGATGGTTTTGTTGATAAAAAACAACCAAATTTTGAGATGATAAGAAATCCATACATGCCAAGAGAAGAAATCTTGTATATTGATCTCTAGGAAATATGTATTATCCAGTTATCATAAGAGAAGAAAAGTTATATATTGATCTCTAGGAAATATTTATCATCCATTGATCATTGGGCATTGTATTAATCTTGTCCAAGCTTTACAGCTTCTTGTGTAAAACTAAAATTATGTTTTTCTAATTAATAAAGCATATTGTTGGAAAAAACCCCACCAAATTTGTAAGATTTTACCATAAATTGGTCCAAATTTTCATTTTTAGGAGATATAAAATCTCATACATACATGATACAACAATATTCTAACATGATAAAAGTTTTGACAACCAGATTAAACTTAAAATAATATTAGTTTTAACAAGAATCTATAAATAGAAAGGCTACAAAAGAGAAGAGAGGTCCTGACAATTATGTTCTTCTTTTGGCAAATCAAATTTTTTCGGGAACCAAAAATTAGATAATCAACGTTTGAATCTCTAAAAATTCGATAAAAAAGAAAATTTCTATCAGGATTAAACTTGATTTACACATGTTAACATCATCTTAAGACACATAAGTATAGAAACTGAAAATATTTGGTTGAAATCAAAGATAAAATTAAATCATAGTAGAGAAGAGAGACAACTGAAATCTTACCATAAAAACATGTTAGCCCATATTTAGACCATATCTATTTTTCAAAATTGTTTTCCAGATTTGAAGTGGTTATTAGGAAAAAAACTACATGATGAAACCAAGATCTACTAGACATGGCCTAGATTTTTAATATATTAATAATGAAATTATAATATATAAATTTAAATTAACCTAATCATGTAGATAAACATATTTATGTTAGTACGTCTTTAATATAATGAAATACATTATATATTTATTTAACATTAACATCAAAATTTTAATATAATATTTTTTCTTAAATATAGTATATTTTTAAATTGAGAAACTTGCCCATTGTATTGCTATCAAGAATCTATAAATAAAAGGACTTTAAAAGAGAAGAGACAGTCTTAAATTTTTTTTATTTTAATGGATAAAAAATCAAATCTTCACATAAACAAAAAAAAAAAAAACTAGATAAAACCTTGATCGGGTTTAAAGTTTATTTACACATTTCAGCCCCATTTTAACATCATCTTAAAAGTTTAAAACACATTAGTATAGAAGGTCATATTTGGTAATAAAATAAAATAAGTATTTTTATGATTAACATTGTCGAAAAAGATATAATGTATATAATTTACAAATAAAACCTTGCTTGTCGTTTCTCAACACGCAAACGACAAGTAGTTTCCTTGAAATTATCATCATATCCAAAATCTAGAGAAGGAGAAGAAACAGACGGCGAAGAAGAAGAAGAAGAGAGATCCAGATCCAAATCCAAATCCAAAACCATGACAAGTCACCACGCAATCGAGGTAACGAAGACGGTGCTAGAAGTTGCTGACGTGGCATGGACCGCCGTAGAAACCTACCACCACCACCACCACCATGACGAGTCAACGAATCCAATCACCGATCGAATAGATCGAGAATTAGAATCTCTTCGAGAAGAGAATCGTCGTCTCAGAATCTTACTTGAAACAAATCTCAAACTCTTTGAAACTCTTGCTGAATCTGCTGCGTTATCACACAACGATTGCCCTAACGACGTAAGCATCAAATCAAATTTCAATTTCAATTTCAATTTCAAAAAATTTCCCCTAATTTATTGAAAATTTTCACAAAAATTAATTTCAGCTTTATGCTCGGATTGTATCAATGGTTACTTCAAGAGATTTCTTAGCTCGATTAGATAATCTAAGACAAGGAATTCAAAATCAATTTCCATTTAAAGAACCTACAGGTATTGTATACAATTATATATGTGTGTGTGTGTTTTTTAGAATTTGAGAACAATAAAAATGTTAACTTTTTGATTTTTTGATTTTAGAAGATGATGTGAAAACTGTAGAAGTTCTTATAGAGATGGATCATCAAGAACCAAGTTGGTGGGTTTTAGTTACAGATGATATGGTTCATAGTAATGTAGAGGAACGAAGCGCCATTGATAATGATCATTACATTGTTGTGAATGAAGAACATGTTGTTGATGCTGTTGCTCATTTTTTGGCTAAGTGCATTATGTCTAATCCTAAAGCTAAGGTATTGTATTGTATTCTTAGTTTCTTTGAGTATGCAAGCTTGAATTTTTGGAACTTATTTCAAAATCTAATACTCACTTTGGTTACTATTTTGGAAATTGCAGAATTTCAAACCTGAAGAGCTTCAGAAACGTAAGTTTACAATTCTGTTTATATCTCTTTTGAGTGTATTGGTAAATGGTAACTGCGGTAATGGGGTGTACCGCTTTGATTGCGGCAAATCAGAAAGACTGGGATTTGTGGTAAATGGTTACTGCGGTAATGGGTTGTGCCGCTTTGATTGCTGCAAATCAGAAAGATTCGGATTCGTGGTAACTGGTAAAGGAGTTTAAGTGATAAAAATAGTGCAAAATCAATAGCTGGATAGTTAGAACTTAGATGAGGTAAAGGACAGCAGTATAAGATAGCCTTAAAAGATAAATGGTGGTACTGTTTTAGATACCGCTAATTCCTTCCGCTTTTATCATTTGCTAACCCTAAAGTGGATTGGCTTACTACTTTTTGCAAGCTGATCTTTTGCACGCGGACTTACTTTAAATGAAAGATCCTGCTTTATCACTTAACTGCTGAAGTGAAACAGGAAATAGGAATTCAAATAGGACTGGACTTGTCAATCAAGGAATTCGATTTTTCTTTGTCAAACATTTTCTTTACATACCGATGATTCGATGAAGTACCATTTTCCTATCATAAGAGTAGAGTTCTCTTAGACCTTGTAATCATTCCACAATTGCTTATCGCTTTATTTTGCAGTTCTGGTCCAAGAAGTTAGTACTCTGAGCAAGGTAGGGAGAGTAGTTGATATATGGCATGCTGGGAAAATGTTCTACGCATTGTCCACTTGGGGACTCGCTCTCGGAGGGTATGTCTTATTTGTATGACCTGAGATGTTGAAAGACAAATATTTTGATTTGAATATCATTTTTTCGCGGTTTCTCTCAGGTTATACCAAGCTCGTGGTGCGCTGAAGATAGCTGCTAAGGGTGTTCATGCGACGAGCAAGGTTGTTCTTAGAGCTCTCTGAAGAGGTTATCTAATGAGATGATCTCCCAACTATTCATAGGGTTTATGGTTCTGTGTGAGTGAATGACTTGTGTAAATGATGTACATAGGGTTTGATGAATGTTGTATTTTAATTTGATTTCAAGTTTCTACATTTGTTATTTGATTCTCGCTTATGCATTGACATGGGAATATTAAACCCAAAAATTTATGTGAAATAATATTAAAATTTTTCTCTAGCTGAGAATACACTTCGACCCCAAAGATAATATTGGTTTGACTTCTTAAAAACAATCTAGACACGACGCCAGTTATAAGACTGCTACTAACTTCTAAGGGTGTGTAATTACACAGTACCGGACCGATTCAAAGTTTGGGCTACTCTATTTGATTTGTCGGTTTGGTTTTGGCTTGAAGTTTGAAACCGATAGGCTCAAAATAGTATTTAAGGTTTGGTTCGGTTTGGTAAAAATGAACCGATTGGTTTACTGAATTTCTTTTTCAAAAAATCATAACCTTGTACTTATGCCAAAATTCTTATAATTTTTTTGGTGTAAACACCAAACCAAACTTTACCAAATGTACTGAAATTGATTGAAATATACCAAAAGTACAGAAATGTATTGAAATTATTGGAAAAAGTGAGTATAGGCCACAACAAAAAACAAACAAACCATATATTGTTTGGGATTCATTTTGGCAGCAATAGTTTTAAGTTTTAACATATTCTTTTGTTTTTTTTGTAAGAAAACAAAACATCCTACAAAAAAAAATTGATCCTAGCTTGTGATATCTATCTTTTCTGTTTCTTATCTATTCAATTTTTAATTGTGTTCATTATCATCTAATATGAATTCTATAGTTCGTGTAATTTTCTTCTCTGTTTTGAGATATTGAATTGGTTCTTTAAGTTTTAAATTGATATTTTAATTTAAATAACATGTTTAAACAATCGAATTGGATACAGAGTTTTTAATTGATTGTTTAATATATTATATTGAACACGGTTTATTTGAGTCTATTAATATCAATATAAAAAGTGACATGAAAATTTTAATTATTAGCGAGTATATAATACATTTATATAAAAAATAAATACTATAATAATACAAAGAAACAGACATCTTGAAACCCAGGACACAGACTATGAATCTGAGCCAAATAATTTTTGAACCTTGGCCATTTTCCTTTATTACTTAATATGTAATTTTGTTGAAGTTTATTTCTATTTTTCTTTAAATATCAAAATATATTATATTATTTTCTCAAATTACAATAAAAAATTTAAATAAAATTATATATGTAATTATTATTTTCGAATGTATAAATATATTAAAACATATCAAAGTATTATATTCATTTTCTAATTTTATATAATATTTTTTAAAAATTCCGAAAACTCTCCATAATTTATTGATTTATGCATAAATTAATACATCTCTAAATTAATAAAATTCTCATGTCCCGATATTATTAATTGATAGAGGTTCTACTGTATTTTCAGTTGCTGTCAAGTTATTTGAATTTACGAGTTTTTATTGTAGCCGCATAGATATTTTTATTGGCAGAATTATTTTCAATTACTGTCAAGGTATATGAATATATTTGTTACCGCAGAGTTGTTATAGTGGCTGCAAAGATATTTTCTTTGGGATAGTTATTTTCAGTTACTGTCAAGTTTTTATATTTAACTCGTTACCACAGAGTTGTTTACATGATGAAATAGTTGTTTGCTTTTCGCCAAGTTATTTTCATTTACTGCACACTTATGTGAATTAGTTTGTTACTGCAGAGTTGTTAATGTTATGACAGAGTTATTTCTAATCCGTCAAGTTATTTTATTTGACCGCAAACTTGTTTATGTGATGATAGAGTAATTTCTGCCGCAAAGTTATTTTTCTTTACATTAGAGTTATTAAAATTAGCGCGTCACCACATATTTGTTCATAGTTATTTGAGCCGCATAGTTATTTTCTTACACCACAGAGTTTTGTACATTTGCAAGTTGTCGCAGAGTTGTTTCAATTGAGTTGGCGCAAAGTTGTTTCAATTGAGTTATCACATATTGTACTTGTTTTGAAAACATTACCGCAAACTTATTTTAGAGAGAGAGAGAAAGTGTTTAGAGAGATAAAGTTTAGAGAGAGATTTGAGAGAGAGTTAATGAGATAGAAATTTTAGAGAGAGAAATAGAAAGATCTAGAAAGAGAAAATTTAGAGAAAGAAATATAGTTTAGAGAGAGAATTAAGAGAGAAAAAGTTTAAAGAGAAATTTTAAATATTTATTAAGAAAGGGAGTTTAGAGAGAGAAATATAGTTTAGAGAGAATATACAGAAAAAAAATTTAGAGAGAGATTTAAAATATTTATTGAAAGAGAGAGTAAAAAGAGAGAGAATTTAGAGAGAATACGTTTAGTGAGAGAATTTATTAAGAGAGAGTTTAAAAAAAGAATATATATAGAGAGAGAGTATGTTTTGAGAAATTTATAATATATATATGTATATATTTTAATATGATTTTTTAATTTTATATTTTTTTTTAAACATTTCAATTGAAATTTTAAATTTTTGTAAAAGATATTTTGTTTTTCCAAAATGACAATTTTATAAATAATTTGAAAATAGACATTTTATGTCTTTTATCCATTTGGAGTGAAATATTTTAAAATAAGGAGTTATTCTATAAAATATCTCTGAATTTGAGTTAATCTATGCAAATTCTTTAAATAGTATTTTAATTCCTATTTTATCGTAGAATATATTGGTGAAGTATGTTCTTTTGATCACAAAATACTCTTTAAATTGTGGGGTGATTACCCAAATACCACTATGAATGAATGATACATCAGATTACTTTTTTTTTTTAAATGCCACCGCTGAGAAAAAAATCTACAAATAATTTTGCGATTATATGTTATATTGTATTTGTTTGAATGACAAATTTTAATTTTTAGCACAAATTATTTTGTATATTGTTCACTGCATATTTACTTGTCTTAATTATGACCAAATATTAAACTCATTGCAGAGTTTCTAACATCTGTAGAATTTGTTTTTCAAAATATCGTGATAGAAATTAGAAACTGCAGATTTTTTTCATTTCCTAAAAAAGCAAGCATCTCTACAGTAGAATTTTTTTTTTATCACTGATTTATTTTAAAAACTTGTTTTTCATAATAGGTTATATTTTTGGTTGTTGTAGAGCTTTGTTTCCTATATTAGTGGCCGTATATTTTATTTTTATAAAAAAGTTGTTAGATTAACCTCGTAGTCGTAGGTATCGCAGATTCTATTCACATAACCGAATATATATATTTTTAAGAAAAGAAAAATTTTAACTATGATAAAAATTAGATATTTTTTAATATAATAGCGTTTACTCCCTCCCTCTAGTAAAGTATAATTTTCTATGATTATTTTTTTTATTTCAAAAAGTTTGTTTTCCTATATATATTTAATGTATTTCTATTTTAAAAAATCAATTTAAAAACAAAAAAATTAATATTTTTGCATTGATTACAAATATTTGAAAAATAAATATAGTAAATTAGTAATTTAACACAAAAGTAATCAATAAAATTAGCATTTATTATTTTCCTAATCTGTGTGAAAAATTCAGAAAATCTTACTTTCTGTGACATGAGAGAATAGTTTTTACTTTTTAGTATTGTTGGACTTATTACAAAAGATTTGCTGCCACTAAATTACCACAAATTTCGATAATATCTCTAATTAATGATGATATTTATTCCATCAATGATTTTTAGGGTTTTTTCATCCTCCATAGTCTTATTTTCTAATTATTTATTCAGTTTCATCTTCAAATCTAATCTAATCTCTTTAAAAATCTTTATCTTATCTTATACTCTTTACATCTCAAAAAGTATGATTTTCTTAGTTTTTCATACAGATTAAGAAAAACAATAAATAATACTTTTATTAATTACTTTTATATTATATTTATTATTTAATACATTTATATTTTTCTAATATTCATTGTAAAAGGTAAAACATTAATTATTTAATTGATTTTAAATATAAAAATATATTAATTACATAAAATAAATCACAAAAAAAATTCTAAAGAGTATTTATTTGCTTGTTATTCACCATGACATCCTTGTTTCTTGACAAGATTTAGGGGTGCTTTTGGAGGAAGAAAGGTTCAAAGTTTTTTGTCCATGATGTCTCTTTGTTTTTTTATTGCCTAATATAAAAAAAAAACTTTTTCAAAATTTAAAATTAGTTCAAAAAATTAAATGAAAATAGCATTCTTGTTAATATGAATATTCAGTTTGAGTTTTTAGAATTTTTCAAAAAATAGCAGTACTCTAGTAACACAATTTTTTAGGGTGTTATTCTAACAATTAATATGAAAATTAATATTACTCCAGTATATTTATCTATAAAATATTGTTGTATTTTTTTAATATCTATTATGTTTTTTAAACATGATTTCTGTTTGATATTTTGTGTCGCTGGTTAAATTATTTTCTAAATCTGTCACTACCTCTATTGACTGTTATGTAGTACATACTAAGAAAGCTTTTATCAAATGCTAATGTTTTTAAGAACATCCTTGATGGGATATGTTAACGCATACATCCACCCAATTGTAAATTAAGACGAGAGATCTCTGAGCACTCTAATATAATCATTATAACAAATTCTCTGGGTGAACATTAGCTTGTTATCAAAATATATATACCCACTGTTTATTGTATTTTTTTTGGGTCACCGGTGTCCTGCAAAGTATATGGTGAAGGAACTTTATAGATTAGTCAATCTTATAATTATTATCCGTTAGTTTCTGTAATTGTAACTTCCTAAAAATTTCATTTTTGGGACTCTTGAGATATGAATTAATGACATCGAGATACTCTTGTTTACTGTAAGAATTTGTCTTCCCACATATTAATCTCGTAACCAACCTTGAAAAGAGGCTGAGATATGTTCCTCTCCTCCATCTTGAAGTGAACACGAACAATCGACACATGACATTTAGTGATTACCAACACATCTTTGTGTCATTGTATTACATTGGTTTTACTTTTGGATGAGTTTACCTTGTCTTATCGTCACTCTTTTAATAAAATATTATAGAGCTCATGTTTTGAATTTACTTGTTATATATATGAGATTGCTTATGTCAGTTTTAATAAAATATGATATTCTTCATATTTTATGATTAAATTTTTTAAAAATTATTTAATTTTATAATTTTATTATGTTATGTTATATTATATTAATATATATGTTTAAATTTATATTTTTATTATAAAATTACTTAAACCGGCTAAAATCACATAAACTTCGACTAGGCGTTGTATGCGTTAGGTGAAAGATCAATCCCTAATTATCGTTTAACACTTTCTTGAACCTTGGTTTAATGTAGATTTTGGACGAAATCTGAATCAAGAGAATGAGATTGTCTATCAACTCCACACGAGAAAGATCATGTTGCAAGAGTATAAGACTTACAATAGCCTCCTTGAAATGGTAAAGGCTATGTATCATCTCAATAACAACAAAACACCAATGCGACGTTAACATTCCACTTCTACTAAGCCACATGTAAAGCTAACCTCACCCATAGACAAATGCTTATTCATAATTTTGTTTTAGAAAGGCATAAGAAAATATATAAATAAAATAAAAATAAATAAACAAGGACATGAGTGACAATGATGAGTTAGATTCCGAGCATCATTCACGGGTCGAAGAAAAAGGCTGACACATAAGAAGAGTAACACAAATTTGTACATTTTTAACTTTCCGCCAAATCTTATTTATAATAGAGATCTCAAATTTGTACATCTTTAAATCCGTGACGTTTTATATATATATATATCTTTTTTGGTGTTTTAAGAATTTTATTACTATATAAAAATCTATATATTTATATTGGATATTATATTGGAAAGAGTATACGTTGTTATTGGATCAATTCACGAGGACCTCTCAAGTTACATCATGGATAATAATACCCATTAATTAATGGAGAGAACGTACATCAGCATAAATAATTATGGACGTTGACGAAAACCAAATTTATAGCCTCTGCATGATGTAGATGTTGATGTACTTTACTAGATTACTTCATTTATTTTCTTTAGTATAAAAATGTTTAACTACTGAAGTTCTCTACATACTCTTCAAAACATTTTAATATAGAAAGCATATTGACATAATATAATAACTATTTTATCCACCAGAAGCTTACTTATATTTTTAAAATTTTAAAATTATTTTAATTACATACAACTTCTACAAAAGCTTAGCACTAAATGTGTTAATTACTTTCATTAATGTGTTTCATATTGTCTAATTTTCTTTGTTGAAACAATATCATAACCCAAACAATATAACTTCAAAATGAATGTGGAGTCTTTTACACACAAAAATGTGGAGTAAACATTATTTTGCTGGACACTGATTAAAACGGTCATTTTCAACAGTTTTTTTCTAGTACTACTTACTAAACTGAAAAAATAAAAATAAGCTCTTAAAATATCTATAAATTATCTGAAAATTCTATACATATATAAAAATCTGACATTATCAACAATTAAAAAATATCATTTCTTCATCGCAAAATTATGTTTTCAAAAACATAATTAAAGAGAATGAAGAAATAACATAATTAAAGAGATTATGTTATTTCTTCATCAAAAATCATTGTAACATGTTATTTCTTCATTCTATGTTGTCAAATTTTCGATGTATTCTCTATGTCGTATTCAATGTTTTTTCATTCTATGTTGTCATTTCTTTAAATAACATAAATAATTCATTGCAAAATCAGTTTGTGTTTTTCTTAAACATCTGTAAAATGTTATTAAATTTAAAATATAATTTTGTGTGGTGGGAAGTTGTGTCAGGATAAATGATTCTTTACTGGCTTGAGTCTGACAAGTGAATGAAGGAAGATGCAGAAGCAAACAACTTTGTAATTTATACACACAAAATCCATTTTACCCTTCCATTAGTTTCCAAATCTGTAAATGATAATTATTTTTCTATTCCTTTACACCCTTTCTATTTATATTTTACCCTTAAGATCTCCCAGAGGTCATATCACTATTACCAACTCGATTAGCCTTGTTTAATGTTTAATGACGAGACTGAAAAAAACCTTTACTATTATCCCCATGATAATTTAGAAGATAACACATGCGTTAGTAGTAGTACTTAGTATAATATAAAAATGCATATTTCCATTGGATTTATTATTTGACTATCTAATCGGTCAATATGTTTCAGATATTACATTACTCGAGCTCCTTTGATATTGTCCTATTTTACAAATAAAATATACAACTCTAGCTCTTTATAGTGGTTGCAATAAATAGTTATGTATTTTCATGATGACTTACTAAAATCTTATGAATATATAAACTTAATTTCTTGTATCAGATGATGTTAGTATCAAGAGGCTCATATTTATACATACATGTAGTAGTTGCATCAAATTAAGGTTATGAAATGTAATCTTGGAGCCCTTCGACCTTGTTTGTGTGTGTGTGTGTGTTTTTAGCTTGTTAAGACACATGAAGTATGAGGAAAAAAAACAAATTACGAAAAGATCCAAGGGGAAAAACACAAGTGTGGGAATATGAAAGGGAAGATATGAAAGCAAAATGTGAATGAGGTCATCTGACACATAGATGAAACCCATAAATTTACGTACGTATAAAGATACGTTTTATTGGGGAAAGAGATAAGATCCATTTTTCTCATTTTCTGGACCACTCTATTGTATAGATATAAATTGGGTGTATTGTTATATTTCATGTATGATTTGATATGTAATTAAACGTGGCATTTGTTAAATCATGAATAAGCTCGTGTTCTTTATCAAATAAGAAAAATGAATAACTTCATGTGTTGGTTCAATTAACTTTAAAAAACTGACACCTCTAACAAAGTAAATCACACATATATAGTGTATCAATTCATCAAAAACATAGAACTAAATCATTCTTTAATATCTGTTTTCAAAATATAAAACAAGGGATAAAACATTTTTTTTTTTTTGTAACTGGAATAATGTCAGGCCAAAATACAAACTAATCCTACATTCCTAACAAAATTCAAGTTTCCTTTTTATCCTTTTTGTAACTGGAATAATCTCTGGTCAAAATATAAAGTAATCCTAAACTCCTAACAAAATTCAAGTTTTATTTTTTGTCATTTTTTTTCATGTGATAGAATTCGCAACTCTGTTGACCACCGCCGGTCAATTTCTCTATCTAAGCAAACTTCTCTACCGACTTTCAATTTGTTGACCACCGCCGGTTGGTTGGATAGAACAATTTCTGAATCTAAAAAATATATATAATTTTTCAATATATTAGACGCTTCCTAAGCTGCAATAAAATTAATTGTTTAGTAGTCAAACCCATTTAAAAACTCTAGGGATGATGCTAAAGTACCCATTTAATAATGAAACTTAGGCATTTAGCTAAAGTACTAATGTAAATCGATGTAATAAAAATTCGTGGTTAACTCCGATTAATTCTCTATTAGCTAGTAGATCCACTTTCTCCATCTAGATTAATGATTAATCATTCAGATAAATCAGTCATCCGATTACTTCCCGTCTAATCCGATCAATTTCCGTTTAATCCGATTATTTTCACCTAATCACGTATAATTTCGATTATTTCTATATTGTAAGTATAAAATAAATAAATAATTTGTTATTTAGATATTTACGTTGAGAGCTTGTTATATTTTATAATATATTATATAAAAATTATTATAATAATTATAATTTTTTTGATACTATGTTTTATATGTTTACAATAATTTTGAAAATAAAATTATTTAAAATTTTAATATAATAGATAAATATATTTTAAAAATATTAAAATAACCTTAAAACTAATCCATTTGGTTTACTCTCCGAATAATCGGCTATAGGCATCCTAATCACCCAATTAACGCTTAGTAAATTTTAAAACATTGATGTAATTACAGAAAAAATTATTAAAAAAACTACAGATGTCATCATGTTGTACTATTAATCATTCAAGGTGATAAACTGTCGGTTAGGAGTTGGGATTGGTTCAAATTAAGTGATTGGACTGGATCTCACATTTCCAAGAAAAGGAGATGGGCATGAGCCCATGAAGTCGTCAAAGCTGTAAATAACTAGTTGTTGTATACTTCAGAACAAAGTTGAAGCAGAGTATACTTCTTTGAGAAACAAGAAATTGTGATCATAAAACTCGCCAGCACAGACCCTTGAAAGATAAGGGAACTCACAAAAGTCTCGTGTTTAGTTGCTTCCGATTTGTAAGATCAGTCATATCCAAACATGTATGAAAAACAAGAAAGCCAAGATTGGAACCTAACAATTACGGTCGTCTTAAAAACATTTATTTATTACAATGTTGAAGAAATATAATGTCCAAAATATTATTTATTACAATATGAATAAATATGAAGTCCCACAATTTGTATTGTCTTTTATTCGTAGTAGTTGTAGTGTTGTACTGTTAATGGTTTGGCGACTATAAAATAGTGACAGAATTGATGAAATAGTGAATAAAGTGACAAATAAAATAATTTTGAAGTCAACCGTATGCAGATTTATATTACTTTGGAGAAGTTAATACATTTTTCTTTTATAGAATAGTATTTAATCAAACTCTCAAGAATTTTTCAAGTAAATTTTTTTGATGAAATAGGAATCTTCAAAAAACGTTTTTGATGAAATAATGAATAAAAATGACAAATTAGAAAACAATTTTGAAGCCAATCCAATTCTAACTAGTATAGTACTTTTTAGTCCGAATAAACCAAACAAATTCAAACTCTCCTAACTAAGAATTCTAAAGTTCAATACCGACAAATAAACATAACTATACCCAAACCAAATTTTTACTTAAAAAAATTATACTTACAAAAATACTATTGTTGGTTGCTTAAAGTTAAAAAAATTAAATAACACACTTTATTGTGGGCACATGATTCACCCTTAATGCCCTGTCGCTCACTCTTTATTATCAAAACCAATTAAATCTCTCTCTCTCTCTCTCTCTCTCTCTCTCTCTCTCTCTCTCTCTTCTACTATTTACATTTCACTATTTCGAGTTTACAACAAAATACCAAAGCCTCTTTACTTTTTCTTTCTCTACTATCACCATAGTCTCCTACTACCTACTCTTTCTCTTTCTTAATTCACACCTACAAAAAGCTTCAAAGTTCCCATCACCATACTCTCCCAAAAATGCAATTTTCAAGAAACTCGATCCTTAGGCAACTAAGTAAAAAAGAAACATGGAGGTCAGCTTCTAAAAGGTGGACCTCAGGAGATAGCTCAACGGCTTTCACCGACGATACAAGCGGTTGTGGTGGTGGTTACTCTTCAATGGAAGGTCTCTATGGGGTTCACTCCGGTGGAGATACGGCGGCAAGAAGTAAGAGAGTGATGGTTATGGTGGATGAGACTTCAAGGTCTAAGCATGCTATGATGTGGGCTTTGACTCATTTAACTAATAAAGGAGATTTAGTGACTCTTCTTCATGTTGTGTCTCCTCATGATGAAGCTTCTCCTTCTTTGGTTCAATCTCTTGGTTCTCTTTGCAAAGCTTGTAAACCTGAGGTACTAAATTAAGCTTAATCACTATTTTTATCTTTGAATTTTTGGATATTATTATTAGTTTGTAAAACTAATAATCCGCATTTGGGTTTAAATTTTATTTTTTTATTTAATAGTGTAATAAAATTTGTTGAAGTACTTGAGTATTGGACTTGTGCATGCGTGAAAATATGTCTTTGTGATGGTCATAGTGACTAATGGCTCCTCAATTTTTGTTTATTATTGTAAAAATGTATTATTTTTGATTGGAAAAATACTTTCATCATTTCTGTAAAGTAAGCTTTTTCAGTAAGAAAGCCAGCTTTATTTTCTAGTTTAGATCTAATGTTTTTAAAACTGGCTATTAGTTCAAAGTGTTAATATTTGTTACTTAAAAAAAGGGTTGTTGGAATATTTTATTTGACATTTGAAAAGATAAGTAGTTCAGAAACAACTAACATAGTAACATGTAATCAGGTAAAGTTATTTGTAAGTTTTATAATTTCTAAGTAAACTGTCGTGATGTTTTTCAATATTATAATCCACCATGATTTTATTCATTTTAAATTACTTCAAAAATTCCTTGAGAGTTTTATATAACTTTTGAGAAGTTAGTACTGTTTTACTTGGTTGCATCAAGAAATGTGTATAATTAGATTATTTTCTTTGACATTTTTAAAAGATTCAATGATTTTGGATAAATTAATTATGCTATGTATATTATCGAAAAAGGTGGATGTGGAGGCATTGGTGATTCAAGGACCAAAGCTAGCAACTGTGTTAAGCCAAGTGAAGAAGCTTGAAGTATCTGTTCTTGTATTGGGTCAGAAGAAATCTGCACCGCTTATCTCGTGGTGCGTCATGTCAACCGTCAGATCTCTTTCCCATCATGATTCTCTCGTTTCAATAATTTTACTTACATTTTGTTTTGTCTTTTTGTAGCTTATGTGGACCCAGCAGATCAGAGGAGCTCGTGAATAGGTGCATCAACGGTGCAGATTGTTTGACGATTGGTGTGAGGAAACAAAGCAACGGTGTTAGTGGGTATTTGATTAACACACGTTGGCAGAAAAATTTCTGGCTTTTGGCCTAATCGCAATTCTAATTTAATTAGTAAAATTGCTTAAATTTGTAGTTTATCGTAGTGTAATAAACTATGTATCTCGCTCTTGTCTGTTGTTACTTGTTACTGTTAACATAACTTGTCTTATATATATGTCTTGTAAGAAATTAATGTTAAATCTTTTGTATTCAACTCTTTGGTTCCATTGTAATGACATTAGTCTATTATAATGCATTAACTTGGACTAAGTTTCAGACCTCATTGTGAAACTGAATTCCTGATTTAACAGTTTGGAAATCATTTGGTAATTTTTAATTATATATTATTTCTTCTTATACACATTTTTTTTGTTTGGGTTTTTACTTTTTATTTGGTCTCATGTCACTAGAGTTTTTTTTCCTCTTCAAACATTTTCAAAGAAAGTGCAATTTTCAAGAAAACTAGTTTTGTCAACGTAAAAGAAAATTATGTTATTTAAAATTGATGTAAGTTACAAAATTCAAAATCAACATAAAACTCTCCCCCAAATCCCCAATTAATAAAGTAAGTGAAACATATTTATCATTTAAACCAAAAAAGGTAAGTGGAACATTATCTCAAAAAGTAACCCAGTCTGACAAGAAAGGTTTTATAAACATTGAAAATGAGTTTTTACTTATACAGTTCTACTTAAGCTCTTTTGACAAAAAAATAACTCTCACTCATGTACTTGTTTTAGTTTACAATTATAAAATAATAATTTATAATATTTTATAATAAATTATAATAAAATTTTAAATAAAAATTATAAAATTTTATCTTAATATTATGTTTTCATGTGTTTAATATAATTTCGAAAATAATATTATTTAAAATTTTAATATAATGGATGAATATATTTTTAAAATATTAAAATAACTTTAAAACTTATTCCCAAATATCGGTAGTTGGTAGTCGGTTAGATGGTAGATCCAACTCGACTATCCGATTAGTGCATGACGAATTTGAAAACATTGCCTAAAAGATAGAGCCGAAGTCATGACTCAAAGCATTTGTGTAGAAAAAAAAAATAGAGAAACCCAATTCAAAGGAATCAAAGAGGTCCAAGGGTAAGCTACTGTACGTACTACTTCACTTGAATGGGACATTTTCATCAAATGTGCGATCATGAATAAAACTGAAAAATGAGACAACATTTCTCAGTTCTAAATTTCAAAACGAAATAAAATGAGAAACATTTCATTTCTGAGTTCTTCTTATTCTCATAAAATTTTGAGTACGATTATCACTGCTTATCTAAAACCATAACATATAACAACCTAAAACCAATACATCTCTGCCTGAATCACCGCAGAATCAGCAAGGCGGTAGCACCGGCCCGGCTTGAGCTTGTTTTCGTGCTCTTTTTACTTTCAATTCATCGATATGATTCTGATAAACATAAGAAGCAAAACCCCAAAGAGCAATCAACATTGCCATAACCTTAACACCACTCATCTTATCATGAAACACAACCAAAGCAGCGAGTGGAGTCACAGCTAAAGAGAGCGTACTAATGACATTTGAGAAGAGCGATGTCACCAGAAATATCAATCCCACCACTCCAACAGAACATACTTGCCATGTAACCGCAGTCCCAACCAAAGTCAGTACATAAGAAGCTTGCCCTTTATGATACCCTACCATTTCTCCCTGCAACGTTCTCCATTCTCCGCTAGCGAAAAGTCCGATAACCGAAACACAAGTCGCCACTAAAGAAGTATAAATTTGCATTTCAAGAACCACGGAAAACGTTTCCTTCTTCAAAATCTTCTCAAATGAAAACTGCATAAGGGATAGCAACAGAGAATAAAGAGCGGATGCAGCGAGTGTACAGACAAATCCGAGTATATACTTAGACCTGGAAACACCAGAAGGAGTATCTGCATCATCATTAAGAGCAATCAAAGCAGCGGAAAACGACAGGAGAACAACAGAGTTGAGAATCAAAGCAGTGAACTTCTGAGCATTGATGAAATACGAAAACACCGCGTTGAAAGCTAACTGAGTAGCGCAAATGAGCGAATATGTCGATGCAGAAAGGTACAAAAGCCCAACAGAGTATAACATATTGTCTCCAGCAATGATAACACCAAGCAGAACATAGATCAAAACAACATACTTCAATGAACAAGAAGGCTCTGAAGACTCTGAACTACTCGGAAGAAGCAAAAGCGGAAGATAAAGAATCGGAAACGCAGCGGTTTGAACAAGAGTAGCCATCCATTTACTATTTCCACCTTGATCATAATAAAACCTACCAAGAACTACTGAAGCAGCTTGACCACCAATAAGAAAGAAGATGTTGATAGACACAAGAAGCCACCATTGCCAGCTTTTAAGCTTCAAGAGTGGTGTTGGTATACCTACAACACTCTCTTCTTTAATCAAGATTGGTTCTTGATGATCTGTAATAAAAAAAAAAAATCTCAACTTTAGCTTTAAACCTTATAGCTTCAACATGACCCATGAACTAAAAACCCCTAAAACATAATCTAACAAATAATTCATCATTTGGGTAAGTTTAAAAATCCAAAATTGATATGATTAGAAACAGAATCAGAAGATTATAGAGACAGACCTGACATAGAATTGTTCTCCATGCAATAAAGATTGCAGAGAGATTGAAAAATGGGTTTTATGAATCGAACTGAGATTTCTATGTTCGTCTTCTTCGGGATTTGATCGTTGTTCTTCGGAGATAATGAAGCGGTAGGCAGAGATTCTACGCAGATGTCAACTAACACCTTTTTGAGTTTTGATTTGTTTTATTAGCCCATCATTTTTAAACCGGAGAAGACCGAAGATTCTTGATGTTCGGTTTTGTCTTAGAAACTGAACCGGAAAAATTCAATAACCTAAATTACAATTATGTTCTGAAACTCAAAAATACAATAATAAATATTAATTATTTTTAGTCCAAAACAACTAAACATCCCAAAGTTTTTAGTTTATTTTTTAGTAAAAATATAACAAACTGTATTCACATTTAATCAAAATTTTATTTTCTGAATATTTCGGCTATTATTTTTTGGATATCCGAAACCGGCCTAATTTAAATAGAACCAAATAGAGTCCAAACCAAAACTAATAAACCCTAACTAATACCTCAATGGTCATACTACAGTGATAGGTTCTATTTTTTTAAAAAATTTATGTGCAACTAAGCAAATTTAACATATGACTTTCAGATTTGACAGAAATGACATTTTTCCAATTAGGTTAACTAGTGTCATTCTTTATTTCGTAAAACAGTTTTAATTAAAAATAGATAAGGTAATGGTTATTTAGACAAAAAATCACCGGAGATCACATACGCTTGGTCAAAAATCGAAATTATGGTACACCTTATTTTTTGATAATGAAGTTGCTAGAAGCTTACACAATCATATAGGACCTTTATCTTTAATCATAATACTCATTATAAAATTCACAATCCTGTTTTAGGCCTCATTTTAATTTTTATCATTTTCTGTTAAACTTTATTGATTTTTTTTTTTCAAAATACTACCTTTTAAAAAAAAATTACACATAGTGGGTGAGTTTGAAATTAATAAGTATTATTAGACAATATAAAAAACTCTTTACCAAAAATATATATTTTTAAATACTATAATAGATAGATATATTCAATTTTAGAAAAAGATCTCAAGTCTTTTTTGTTAGTTTTTATGAATAGTAAATTACATTGTTTGTTTAACTTGGGTATGTTCCAATATGTGTAAAGTTTGCCATTATGTTTCAATGCGTGAAAAGTTTGCCATTAATAATCATATTGAAGATTTTGTCGCAAACATATCACTCATATCATATAACCCATCATTTCATTTTTTGTTACAAACTTTTTAAAACATATACTATATGTCTACCCTTCCATAAATATGTTTTCTCCCAGAAATGTATTTGCAAGTTTTATTGGTGAAAAACCAACTTCAAGATGTATTTGTTGACCTCCACAAAAATCTGTATAGCTAAATTAATTAGTGAAATCAAACGGATAAGCTTAGTGAAGATAGGTTCATCAATTCTTCAATATATAAAATAAGTGAATTCAGTTCAGCAAAGTACATACGTTATGGTAAAATTGTTTAGCCCTTCACTTTTAGTCTTACTACGTTAATTTATCATAAATTTGGTCTCAATCATTTTTTTGAAAATTTTGACATCCTCTTTTTTTTGGTTATATCATTTTTTAAAAACTGGTGTTTACCAAAAGAAAATTTCTAAGTCGCTAATTGTATCTAAAATATTTATATTTATATTTTCAGAATTTTAGCGATAAACAGAAATCAATTATAAGACAATATGCCATATCTTGCAAAAAATAATACTTACGTATTATATCTTAATACTATTTTAGCATAAAGTAATATATTTCAAATAATTAATGTAGGAAAATATGTATCTTAGAATATCTTTTTCAATATAATTAGATATTTACATCTAATTACAATATATCATGGAGTATATGAGTTTGAGAGAAAAACATATGTCAGTGTCAAAATTAAATATGTTTATGGTGATTTTTTGTTTTACATTCATTTTAACTAAGAGTTAATCTAATCGAACAATGAATGTTTTGTTTAATTTATAACATATTTCAAATGATTTTGATAGTATACAAATTCAATATTTTAAATGATATTAAATAATTATTAAAATTATGAGTAAATGATATTATTTAGTGGTTTACATAGGTAATTGCATTTTTCAAAAATATAAATAAATGAAAATATTAAAAGCAAAAAATAACGTGCGACATAAGTCTGCCTTTTAAACAATTTAAGTTTTTTAAGCTCACTCATTACTCACTAGTATTCGTTTAAAGATTGAATCAAGAACATCTTAACTAAAAAGTTAAGACAGTGAAGTTGTAAATGTTAATTTGAAAAACACTGATTTCTATCCATTCTTAGCACCGGCAGTAACCAAGGAGGTGCTCCTTTAGCCAGATAAGATTGTAATAGAGTTCCTTCGTCACACTAATTGCAATTTATGTTTATGTGCAATTTATGTTTATCTGCGTCGTCTTGTTACAATTTATGTTTATGTAGCCATATTGATTGTTTTATAAATGGGTAAGTTTTTTTAGAAAAAAAGTCATAAAATTTAGAAAGAATTTGGAGGAAAAAGACAAGAGTTCCAAAAAACTTACGTCTGATTTAATGAATGATTTTTTTTTTCTTCTAAGAAAACAAAAAGTCAAGCAAGAGTTTGGATGAAAAATAAATATAAATATCTAGAAAATACAGTATAACCTCTTTAAATTAATACTCGATAAATTAATAATCTCTCTAAATTAATGAATTATCACAATTATTAATTTGGCCGCTGTAAAAATTGACATATTTTGACAAAATAATAAGATATTATTTTTTGTAAATATATGGTTGCATGAATAATATAAATTAATAATTATATAAATTATTATATATATTTTAGTGAAATATGATTATAATATTGTTTATTTATCAAAAAATTTGTAATTTTGTTGGAGTGTATCTCTATTTTTTTTAAATATCAAAAATATATGATATTTTTTTTTTTAAATTATCAAAAACCTCATAAAGTATAACTATGTTAAACATATCAAAGATTTGTATTCATTTTTCTAATTATTATATAATATTTTTAAAAAATTGGAAAACTCTCTATAAATTAATTATTTATTAATTTCTAAATAAATTAATACCTTTCGAAATTAGTAAAATCATCCAGTTACACATTATTAATTTATAAAGTTTTTACTGTTGTACATGTAATCGTCTCGTAGCTGCAGTTTTGAGCAATCATACTATATTATTATCAAAACAAATGAAAATAAGAGTAAAAAAATAATCTACAACATAAGTTTGTTTGTTGGAGCAATTTAAATTGATTATACTGATTGTCTTATTTAACGTGTATTTTTTAAGAAACAAAATTCATAAAATTTAGAAAGAATTTGAAGAAAAAGGGAAGATCTCGAAAAACAGACTTCTGATTTAAATGTATCTTTTTAGAAAAACATAATTGAGTTAAAACTCTTTAACAATTGACTGTTATTTAATATTTGTTTTTAAAACTCTATTAAAATATTGTGTTATTGATTTTGATAGTTTTAAATATTTGGTTACAATCATTTAAAATCATGAGTTATTAGATTAAATATTTTAAAAAGTTAATCAAAGCCACATATTAGTCAAATAAAATGAATATAAATGAATTGATGAGTAGAATAAAATCTGGGGTTATTAATCGAATGAGTTGAATTTTGTTTGTTCATGTAATTATTTTTTTGAAAATAATAGATGTTGAGTTGATAATTTTAAAAACTTGTAAAATCTAATTTTCAATTATTTTTCATCGGACAAACCCAAAAGCTTAAGGAGAACGATATTACATAGATAAAGTGTCCGTTCCTCCTTGATCTATGTAAAAAAACTATTTTTCAATGAAAAGATAAACTTAATATGTTTTAGAGACAAAATTTGCGTTTCCATCTATGATTGCATATATCTCATCCATTATACGTATAAACCTCCAAGTATGCTAAATGTTTGAGAATGATCTAATCTCTTTTTTCCTACAAAAATGGACAATTTTGTATGAGATATTTTAAAAATGGTGATGGGCTATTGTATCAAGGAGATTTCCATATAAATACACTATATATATATATCTATTTCCACAAAAATACATGAACTAATTTTTCCATTAAAATACAAAACTCTTAAATTGTGTCCATCAATCACCCAAGAGATAATGAAAAATAATATTCATTAATGTTTAATTAAAAAAGTTTAAACATTCAAAACGTATATAAAACTCTTTAAGAAACGAAGAACCGTAGAAAAATCTAAAGTAATTATAAACAATAAAAATTGAACTTGTTTGGATTTACTAATTAAAAATTCAAAAAAACATAGAAAATTCATATTACTCTTTGAAAATTCTAAAACCTAAACTAAAAAGTTTTAGATTTGTAATACATTTCCACTAATATAGTATCCATTTTTTTTTCAAAAAACCTTTTGAACTATAGCACCATAATGATATTATTTTTAACTATATAACTGTTATATTATTTTCTATGTTACTTAGATGAGAGTTTTGTTTGTAATTATGATAAAATTATAATTTAATTTAATTTTCTTACATATTATTTGATGGGAAATATATAACATATAATAATATCTTCTTTAAAGTTTTATAGTTTGTAGAAAATTTTAAAAATATTTGATAGTTTATCCGTTTTTAGTTTGATTTGTAAAAAAAATTACAATTTTAATATTTTATTTTTTTGAATGATTAGAATATAGGTTTTTCAATTTAGTATAATTTATATAAAATTTTATATGTATTTTAATTTTTTATAATGTTTCTAACTAAAACACTTATGTATATTATTTTTCATCAACTACTGTATGTTTAGTGGATAAAACTTAAGATTCTATGTATTTGAACGGAAGAAAAAATTAGTTCATGTATTTTTGTGGGTAGTTTAAAAGTTTATGTATTTTTGTGGAAATAAATAAATAATTGGTGTATCTTTATGGAATTTTCCCTTGTATCAACACTGTTTTTTCTATTATTGGACCTGAAATCAACCTATCTACAACAATAAATATGAAATATACATGTTACTATATTTATTTTTCTCTAAAATCCTTATTTTTTGGTGTTTTCCTTCAACGAATGGACCATATGAAATGAGTTTTAAAAAATAAGTAATTATAGTAAATAATTAAGAGAAAATGATGTAAATCATTGGAAAAAACTTTAATTCACTTTAAATTTTACATCATTTTAACTGAAAAATGCTGTACATCACTGGAGATGATCTTAAATATTCTTATAAGAGACTACACTATATTTTGACACTGTTATATTAAAAAAACTGTATAACTGCAGCTCAAGGATCAACCATAATGGCATAATCCTTTGACCCAATCACTAAATGACCTTTATTAATGTCGATTTTGACTCGAATCCAAGTGGGCTAGAGCCTAGAGATATGATGGTGGTCACTTGTCGTCGACAAGATTTGCGGCATCTAGCTAAATGCAGGAGGCTTTTTAAGTGTGTTTTTTTTTTGGCCAAGGGTGAAATATATTTTTCAAAACTGATTTTTTACATTGAACTTTTGGCCTTAAGCCAATTTACAAAAAAATAGTAAGAGATTACTTTATCAGATATATATAGAAAGATGGAGAGTGAGGAACATATTTGGAGCCAGTGGAAAGATTCAAGATTTAGACAGTTGGTAATTAGAGTTTCATGGCCTGCATCACATAAAAGATAAGATTTTTATATATGAAATTTGAGTAAATAAATTTCTCCTAGGTAAAATCCTAGCAATACCCTAGTTTCTTCCCAATATTCAATTTACTCTTATTATATAGCAAAAAAAAATATTTACTAAGAAACTATAGCTATTATAAAGACAACCATGGAAACTTGAAGAAAGTTACAAAAGGAAACAAGATAAAAGTTGTTGATGTGATCAGAGTTTTAACCCAAATAAAAGATTGCAAGTGCACAGACAATTACATTAGTATAGATGAGATCGAATCCACGTAGATCAATGTTACAATACGATTCTTTGAGAATGAAATTAAGTTAAGACAAAAATATGAGGTTTTTTTATAACGGGAATGAAAATAGCTAAATAAACAAAGTAACTTATGAATTATAAAGTAAGGTCCATGGAAATTCGCATGAACTCAGAGATCACGAATCATACAACTATTCAGGGGTTAATAAGAACCGTTTAGAACTCAAACATAAATGTATAACCAATCTACTTTCGTGACATCAATTACTTTATCTAACAATCTAATTATCTAAACATCCGTGTGAACTTAGAATTCTAAACAAGCATTCAAGAGCATGTTCAATATGTTCATGAATCGCATTATCATCAACTTCCGTTGGCTAAGGACAATTCACCTATCTATGTTCTTTTCAGCAACCTATAACACTTTCGATGAATAGATTAAACCTTGAATCAGAGACTAAGTAATCAATTTAATCTAAACAATAATATCAACCATAGATAAAGAATCCTAAGATAATTCCCTATCTATGTCTGATTCAATGATTATAAAATTCTTTTGAAACCCTAAACCTAACTAAAAATCTATTCAAACATGGATGCAGAGAAACTGAAAGAGATAAAGAAGAAATCATAATTAAACTGAAAATAAAAAGAAAGGGTTTAGAAATCTTCTAAAATTGTCAAGAGGATGGATTCTTTAGCCCCAATGCATACAAACTCAAGAACGCTGTTTTAACTAAAAATATGTAGCTTACATCAAAAAAGTCGAGTCTAGGGTTTTAAAAAATATTAGAGACGAATTGGATTGAGCCCAAAGTGATTTGGATCGAAATTAGGTCATAAATCCGCCTCAGATGTATATGTTTTCAGTAAAACAGTCATAACTTTCTAACCGTCCATCGGAATGACCTCAAACCAGTGTCATATGAAAGCTACTCCCGTGGTTATCTTGTATCCAAATTTCATTCAATTCTGTTTATGAGAAGATATTCAACGGATATCAAATGTCTAATAATTTAGCATGATCTTTCATCTCCAATTGTTTTTTTGCTTATATCCCCACTTCTAACGAATACACTTATATTCAAACATGTAACCACCTAAAAAGACTTTAAAACTATAATTAATAATCATCAAATATGACATATATCAGTTGTAAACATAGATAATTGAGTTTGATTCTTGTTAAGATTGATAATTTATCAAAGAGTGCTTATTTTATTAGATGTAAGTACTTAATGGAAATGAAGATGTGGTTATGAAAGAAACAACACATACTGATTGCATTTTTACTCAACTTGTCCAAGAAATATTTTATTTAAAAAAGAAGATTTTTATCCAAAAAAAAAGAAAAATTAGAAAAAGAAGATAATCACTGCCCTTGGTCAAAGCTACCCAAAAAGAAGATGCATCCAAGTATGTATTACAAAACATAAACACAACATAACCTTCCAAAACTGAAATGCACTTTTGTAACTTTATATATAAAAGATATAAGAATTGACAATGTGGACCCTATTACAGTCTGATAATTGCATTGCTTTAGTGTTCTCAAATGCAAGGATTATGCCATTCATGCATATTTGCATTCCAACAACCACCATTCACATGTTTTACAATCTCACATGAATATATATACATATAGGGGCGGGTGTAATTGAGGTAAAAGAGGGACACTTACCCCGGATAATTTTTAAAATTTTTATATTAAACTTTTATTTTTTTAATGATGCCCCCATCAAATTCATTTTTATATCCACTCTTATATATGTATATATATGTATATATAATTATTAATTGCCTAATTGTCAATACGGTTCAACTTTTATGATATTCATTTTTTTGGATCCTTGAACCAAAGTGATTTATACTATCTAAAAGCATATGCAAAAAGTAATGCATTCGTACCTAGTGATCAACCCATAACAGAATTATAATCCTTCAATTTAGTTATATAGTATAACCTCTATAAATTAATATTCGGTAAATTAATAAACTTTCTGAATTAATAAATTTTCATGGTTCTGATTTGAGACGATATAATAATTGATACATTTTAATAAGATAATATTTTTTTTTAAATCTCTATGTAAATATATGATCTTATTAGTAACATAAATTAATAATTATATAAATGTATTATATATATAATATTAGTGAAATATGATTATAATATTTTTTATTTATTAGTTAATATGTAATTTTGCTAGAGTTTATTTCTATTTTTCTTAAAATATCAATATATATGATATTATTATTTTCAAATTACATCAAAATCAATTTAAATATATATATATATATGTAATGATTATTTTCTAATATATAAATGTATTAAAATATATCAAAGTATTGTCTTTATTTTTCTAATTCTTATATAATATTTTTTGAAATTCAAAAAACTCTCTATAAAATCATAAATTATTAATTTATGGATAAATTAATATATTTTTAAATTAATAAAATTTTCTGATTCCAATATTATTAATGTATAGAATTTTTACTGTAATTGTGGTTTAGATTTTTTAGGCATGGTATATAAATACTAGAAGATATGTTGTCTTTTTGGAAACTTAACACTGCCTGATTGAACTAACTCTCTAAATGTTTGAAGGGAAGGTTAGTCATTTCCTATAATCATGACTGCCATGCCAACTGTAAACATGTTAACTGGAGTATGAAAATAAAGGAATTATATGTTTTTAATTGCGAGTGGTTCATCTCTATCTTAATAGATTTTTTTCTAAAAGTTAAATCAAACGAACAAAACAGATTTGATAACAAATGTATATTGGACCTCTTGGTCATCTTTTATGATTATGAGTGTTTCTTTTCTTTCAGCCAATACCAATAGTGAAACTAAAAGTCCATTTAATTCTGAAAAAATCTTTTAGTATATTGTAGCAGCTTTCTTTTTCCTTTAAATTGTACCTTATTTAACTTAAAATTGACTAAAAATAAAACTAATTATTTGTCAAAATCTTCCAAAATTCGCCGTTAGCTTTACACTGTTAGTTCACACTTTTCAATTATTTATATAAAATATTAGTCATGCATGGTTTGTCGTATATGAAATCCAGACATAATTACCAATCACGAGCCAACAATTGACAGGTTTTTCTGAAGTTTTTTTCCCTAATAAACTACTCTAATTAGCAGGGCCCGTTTAACTATTCCAAAGACACTAAATGAAATTGAAATTTTTTTTTGACATAATAACCATTTAAAAATTATATATTTTGAACGGATATTAAGTTTTAAATGGAAAAACAAGTATCAATAATGAATAAAACAAAATAAAAAACAAAATATTACTTGGTAAATATTGTTTTTTGTATTTTTTCTTGTAAAGTTATTTATCAAAATATTAAAGAAAGAATGTATTAGCTGATAAATGTCAAAAAAATCTGAATAAAATTTATAAAGAAAATAAAAATAAAAATTTGGAACCCTAATCGAACGATTACATGACATGTTATGGATCGGATATGCTAATTAGCTAACTATATTCTTCATTACCAATCGTGATAACATTTCCAATCAATGAACTTCAAAATCAGATAATATCTTCTTAATATTTACATTTATAAAATAGTGACAGCTCATAAAACAAAATTATCCCCACCCACACACACATACAAATTGTGCTTCTCACCATCTTAAGTAGATATGCCGAATCAAGTTTCGAAACTATAATAGTCTTCATTGTTCAACTGATCTTCACCTCTCTTTCTCTCTCTCTCTTAGAAAAAACCATGAAAGGACAGAACCAAAGCTCAACATCATCTTGTAATATCCATCCAGTTGAGTTTATAGAAGGTGTGTGTCCTCTCTGTCTTAACGAGAGGCTTCTGGTCTTGGCTGCTCTACAAAGACTACGCCCTGATCCATCTCCTCCTGCTTCGTACCAAACCATTCAAGAACCCAAGTCTTGAAAGAAACCCATTAGACTCTTCTCCTTCTTTGGCTGCTTCGAACTGCGACACCACAAGTCTCATCACAGACGCACTTCTATCATAAGTCCAGAAGGTACAATATACTTAAAACATTTTTATTTTTGTTATTACATTAACTCATCATATACACGACATGTTTAATAGTTTTAAACGCGAAAAGAAAAATTATCAAGTTTCTCAAATTTTAAGTTTTAGATAAGATTTCATAATTTTAAAAATACTATAACTTAGTATTGTTATAGTATAACTTAGTTTAAAAAATACTATAACGCAGTAATATTATTTTTTACGGCACTATAACTTAGTAATCTCTATACGGTTTTTTGCATTAAAGATATTAATTCTAAAGCAAAAGTGTAATTTTTATTTTCTTTTTCTTTGCTAATAAAGAGATTACAGCCAAAACTCTGACTAATCCTTCAAAATTCGTAGAAATCTGAGTTTTCCCATAAAAATGGACAAAAATGATGGGAAATGTGACTACTAAATTTAAATCGTCACTATATATATATCTAGAGGTTATGTAACAAACGGTACGAAATAGCCCCATTAATGCTTTTAAATGTATGTATAGATTCGTTCATTTCAATCAAATTCGAAGACAACGGAGCAACTTCATGGGAAAAAGAAAAAGAAAGTTCTAAACACTGCAAGGATCCATGGGATCATCAATATAAACATGTCATGCTCCACACAAAGAAGAAAGAGATTATTTCTAAGCCCATGCCTCGACCTCTTCTGACGTGGAGGAAACGCATTAGCCGGTTCTTCAAGAGCCAATCACGCCACTTGTCCTCCAAGTTTAAAGGTGACAATGACTTTAGAAGAAGTTGGCTTAGGCCTTTGTCTCCCACCAACAAGAAAACCCCAAACTAGGTAGTTACTTCTCAAACTTTACAATACCTTTTTTGTATAAACATTTTGTTACAAGTATTCTCCCCTTTGTTTCTCTCTTACTATATTTTATGGCGTGTTCTTATTTGGGAATCTAAGACTATTGTTATTGTTAAATCGATCTAACAATGGATTAACAACGATCACTAAATCATCAATAATGAATTTTTTTTTTTGCTTTTCAAGTTATCGTAAATATGTTACTAGTTAGCAACGGTTTACCTGCATTTTTCTTAATGTTAAATAAATGTACTTGTAATTTCAAAACAAATAAATCAACATATCTAGTAAAAACAGTGAAAAAAATAAATCATGTGTGATGAGTCGATGACTAACTGAATACTATTCTGAATGAAATTAGTAACATATATGTCTATTTTTTAATAACTATCTGTCTTTGATTTGCAAGTTTGAATAACTATTAGTCGATTATATAAAGAGAGACAATCTCAGTCTTTATAATCAAATTTTAATGAATTATCAAGATAAATTAAGCAATCAAGGGATAGCAAATAAACTTAGGGAAAATTATTTCCTTTTTATATAGAGTTTACAAGCAACTCGTAAAACTGCCTTGGAATTTAAATGGGTTACATGTGAACGGCCAGATAGTAATTTGTCGTATAGGCGTCTTTACACATGTGAGGCATATATTTACACAAACTTTATTTTCTTCTGTGTGGTTAAAACTAGTTTACTAGCTATATAGTTGTGTTATATATAGTCCTTCACATGGGCGAATTATTTGTATGAATATATATGGCCATGTTTGTTTTTGAGTCTTATATATAATTTTTTTTTCAATATCTTGTTTCGAATATGTTATTAATCTGCTAGATTGACAAATATATATATATATATACACACTCATTAATCTGTTATTAAGTTTGTTTTTCTTTTTTCTTCGTGCAAAATTGTTACTTAGTTCTAATCAAAATTGGGAGATCAAACGTATTACATATTCATATTCGTTTTGCTTTCGTGATAACTTATAAAGAGCATTAAATCTTCAAAGTAAACCCTAATTTGATAGATACATTACACCTTCAAGTTATGCTTCAGATGTCCTGTTTTTGAAACACAAATAAATTCTTAATTTTCGTTTTTAATTTGGTTACGATTGCAGATATTTTAGTTGAAGTATTCGGCATTTTTCTTGTGTAACGTTAATAATATACTTTTCTATATTGCTTGTGGAAAAATAAATAATTCTTGATATTGATCCTAATGTGCTATGTTCTTTCTTAACAACATCGAGACCGAGAATAGCAATATTCTTAAGAGGACAATTATTTTTGTTGGCTTAGGCTGCTGATTGAACCCTTTGTTAACAATGATGTATTATTAATCCATTATAGGGGCCAAACGCAGTTGCCCCCTCCCCCACCCCAATTTTTTTTAAAAAAATTAGTGTAATTTTGTATTGAATTTTAATTATATTTCGTTTGATTAATGATTTTATGCATTTAGTCCCTGATAAAATTATATTCTAGATTCGCTAGTGTAAATATACACATATATGATTTTGGGAGTGCTGATCTATGTTATTTACCTTATATGTAGTAAATAATGTTTGAAGTATTTTAATATTTAATAAAATAACTTGTATGTAAAATGTATGATTAATCCACTATAATAAGAAAATGTTAATTTTTAAAATTATTTCGAACTTTAAATAATTTGAGGAAAGGTTTTGGATTTTCCTGAATATGAAAATATAATATTTTCATTTTTGGAAGTTTAAAGAACTTTTAAAGACTTTAATATAAACTTTAGAAATTTTTTACACAAATTTTTAGAATAGTTAATTTTTGGTTAAAAAATTAACAAATGAACGCATATTATTTTAATTTAAAATTTTGACTATTATAAAAATATAATTTATTTTCTCTAATACTAAAAATTTGATAAAATTGGATGTTTCTTGTCTTTTATATAATGTCCAGCCAAAAGTTTTGATAAACGGTTGATAATTATAAGTAAATATGTTTAATTCTTATCTAGAAATACATATGTTTAATGATTATCTATAAGTAAATATGTTTACAGAAAATGTCTAGAAAATGGGTACAATGAATGATTAATAAAATTTTGATTGATTTTAAAATCTAGACAAAATTATGGGTTGAACAGAAATCTTTTAAATGGGTAGTGTCACTTAGGCTTTTAACCCAATTTTCTATATAGGCTGTCACAACTGAAGACCCAACTCAATCCACACAGATACTTCAATAATACGCATAGATAATGGTAAGAATGTTAAGATGGTATACTATGTTTTGTAATCAAATAAGTTTATAACATTTACTAAACATTTTAACTCTAAATTCTACTTTTATCTACCAAAATGGTTTCCATGATGAACCTTTTTTTAGTTGCACATTTTCTTTTTTCTGTTGACAGATGCTAAATGATCTCAATCACCAAAATCACATAAATAAAATACATAATCAGAAACTCTAAGTCAAAACAAAAAGGATTGAAGTATTACAACAGTTTAAGCTGTCTCATTTCCCTTTTGTCCAAACATGAAAATAGTCTCACACAATCTACTAACTTTACATAATAATTTAGCTTTCTTCTCCATCATCAGTGATGAATTTTCCATTACCAGGATTAATTGCAGCAAAGAAGAAGAAAGCAACGTTTAAGAGGACGAGTGGTTCAATATCTTGAATTGGTATACCGGTCTCAATGTTGAGTTGAGCTAATGCTCCTTTCCCGGTTATAATCTCTCCTATTAGTGAAAATGCTATTCCCAATTGTGCCAATCTTCCTACGAATAACTCGTTTGCCTTTGTGAATCCAAACAATGGACCTACACACAACCAAATAATAAACATAGTTATTTATAGATTTTGAAATCTTTGCAATAAAAATTACACTATATAATAAACATCATATTATCTTCTTCTTTTTTTATTGTCGAACTACATCAAACACTTTAATACTCTCCTTTATAGAGAGCCACTTTTAAGGACCCACGAACTTACAAGGGAGAACACATCTTTACACTCTTAGCAAGGTGATCGACATGGATATTGTTACGCTAATCATGTTTGTATCTTAAGATAAAGATAAATCAACACAAAATAATTATATTAGGAATGTGACCCAACTCAACTCATAAGCTAGCTCGAGGGAGTATGATTGCTACATCTTTTATATATTGCCCAAAGATCTTAATTCTAACAGCTGTGGGATATTTAGGCTCTACTAGATTCATATGCTAAATTTAAATACTGAATTAAGGCCATTTCAAGATGTGTATAATGTTTGTCTCTGACACAAGATCATAGACCTAGTGGGCTAGTATTCTAGAGAGGAATGTTTAAATCTTTGGTTGCTTAAACTTTAGGACTATTCATTGCCTTAAGTTCATCTTGTTATATTCTACACATTAGTTGTTCAGATCAATACCATTTCCATAAATAAAGAAATGGAATATCTTGTGAGGTACCTTGATCTTTGAGACCGAGGGCACTTCGGACGTTTTTGCCAGGAGGAATGACAGCTTTCTCGAGTCCGGTGGGAGGATCGTCGACAAATTTTCCTCTGTCTCCTAGAGCTCCAATAGCTCCCAACAAAGTGAACAAGATGAAGAACAGAAGCAATGGCTCAGCTTCGTAAATCGGTATCCCTGTCTCCAGATTCAGCTGTGCTAAAATACCTTTTCCGGTCACCGCTTCACCTAACAACGACGCCTACATGGATAAAGACTCAACATTCATATCAAAACTTATTTCCTGTAAGAAAAGTTTGCGTTGCATGTTTGAGATAAAGAGTACTTACAGCGAAACCGATCATAGCAACACGACCAACGAAGAGCTCATTCTGCTTCGTGAAACCTATTCCACCTGATGTTCCAAAGATACCATCTTCAACTTTTTGCTTCGGCTTCTCAACCTAAAATGTAAATAACAATCTTAACATTATCATCAAGAAACTAAAGATGTTACTTGTAAGACAAGTAAAAGGGTTTGTGAGAAAAACCTTCTTGGTTGGAGCAGCTTTGGTTTTGGGTTTGAAGATAGCGAGAGGAACCAATGATGATCTTCGAGATGGTAGAGCGACTGGAGAGTTTCCGGAGAGGAAGAGATGATGAACTTTGGGTTGACCCAATGGGTTCTTGTTCCTCAGAAAATGGCCGGCGGAGACTCCGGAAGTAAGCAGCATAGTTTGAGCCATTACAGAGCTATTGTGTGTTGTGCTGCTTGTGTCTGAAGATCAAGTGAAGTGTTGTGGTGTGGATGTAAAGAGATTAAGAGATAGTAAAGAAATCTATTGACGGGCTTAGAATAAGTCCACGTCTCCCCATTGTCCTTTCTTTGCTCACTATGTGGAGATAATGTTTTTGTGGAGAAAAATAAATTCATTTAAAAGAATATATTTATATTTTCCATTATATTTATTTCGTACTTTTTGTGTGAATAGGCAATAAATTAGTATGTTGACAAAAAAAGAGACAATAACTTGTCAGAAAACAAAACTATAGATGGTTTTTATATTAGCATTCAAAGAACCATTTATGATCACCTAAAAATGGCCAAGGCTAATTATTTTTTCAAGTAGCTTATTTTTTCAAGAAAATCATATTTCGGAACTTAATCATTTTATTTGGGTTTTGAAATTTCCTGATAAGTTCTTAACATCCTCTTTTGTGAATTATGAATTTGGACCGGATCGGAACCTTATTTTATAACTGGATTTGAAACAATAATAACTAGCCTATTTGGAAAACTCCCAAAATATATTTCGACATAAAAATTATATCTGTCAAGCGGAACAATTCGCGATCTACTGACTCACCCTGTCGCGGATTTTCAAAAAGTTTTAACAAAAAAGTTTTATCCACATAACCTACGAATATCAAAAAAGTAACTCGCACCCGTCCCACATCAATTGGCAGATTACCCGCAGAAACACTAATTTTTTTAAAAAAAATCTTAAATTATTTAAAAATATATATTATATCTAAAATTTTTAGAAAATAATAACAAAAATACAAAACATAAAAAAGAAAACTCAAAACTATAAGTAATATATTTTTAAAAAACCTTAAAACAACCTACTTTTCTATAAAAACTCATAACAAAAAAAAATTAAAAAAAACAAATTAGGAGATACCCGCCAGATCCGCTAAACCCGCATATGCAAAAATATCATTATACGCACCCGCACTCACATAACCCGTTAAAATTTAAACTCAAATTTTGTAGATCTGTACCTGCCCCGTGACAGATCAAACGGGACGGGACCCGACCCGTGGATAATTATCCAAATTGACAGAACCTAATAAATATGTGTTTATGTTTAAATATGATTTCATTTTCTGTTGAAAATCAAATGTGAAAGAAATGGAAAAAACTCTAAAATTCTTCTTATTATATAAAAATAATTTGTAAATAAGAATTCACATCAAAAGAAAAATATTATTAAATAAAAAGTATTACACTGAAACTCTAGATATTTCGAGAAAAACTTGGTTGAAATTGGCAACACTCGATTCGGGTCAAAAGCATTTGTGACTTGTAAAGTTCTCACACAACACTCCAAAAGGAATATAAGTATTGTAAGTGGTGTTTAATTAATTGTCTCCATGTAAGACGTGTTCGAACACGAACTTCTTATTTCAGCTCATGACAAGAGTGACAAGACATATGGGCTTATGCGTATTTCTCTATGGGCTTATGCGTATTTCTCTATGGGCTTAGATTCACGTCCTAGCTAGTCATGGGCTATAAGAGATAGGCAGAAAGCACATAATACTAGATTATAGAATTTCAAATGCCACTGACATCGAGTGAATTGACCATATTTAAGATTTTTTTGTCACGAGCTCAGACCTAACTGTTGAGGTTAGTTTGAATTCAAGTTGTTCATTGATCAAAAGCAGTTTCTGGTTTAAAGTGAAAGAAGTGAAGATTCTTCCGGAATCAGAAGGTTTCATTTAGAAGATAAAGAGAAGACTCTCGAAAATAAAGAGGGTTTTGAAAGCAAGCTTATAAAGTATAAAGCCATGTATCTATGTGTTCTAACAGAACCGTACAACATGCTGGTGGTGAGAACGAGTTTTTTTGAGAAGAAGAAGAATTGAACCACTTAGGACAATGACATTTACCAACTCATAAGTATGAATACGGAATAGACATGAAGTGGTAAGACAAAATTCTTATATATATATATTTGATTTTTTTTAATTCTTGTATATTTTGGGGTTTAGAAAATAGTTTAGTAAATTATGTTTGTTTTTATTGTTGGATAAATTATAAATTTATAATATACAGTCGAGTTTCATATTATAAATATTTAATCTCATAAAATTTATAAATTTTTTATAATAGTAATGTTTTTAGTGTTTTTATATTTTGATCAACCTGACCCGTCTAAGTGATTAATACGGATAATAGTTTTTGTTTAATGTTATTTTTCATCGCCAATAATAAATTTAGAAAAACTCGTTAAAATTGACTGTACATCATTGACCCAATGAGCTAGTTAAATTGGTGAAATATATATTTTTAAACATATCTATACTATTAAATGGGAAGCACATTTAAGAGAATAACTTCAAAGTTCTAAAGAAATTATATTGAATGCTATTGTATAAAAGTCATTTTAAAATTAAAAATCTTAATGGAAATAATATATTGGATTTAATTTGAATTTAAAAGATAAAAATCTAAAAAATCTATTGAGTGTTTTTAGGAAACTGAAATGATTTTATCAATCAAATTGATATCAAATAAATATTTATTTACGAAATTAATAAATTAAATAAAGCAAAATTATAGCTATTTATAATTTATTTTGAAATATATTACTAATTTCGTAACATTAATTATATTATTAAGATAACTATGTTCACATTTAACTATTTGAATTTTTTAAATTTTTACGTATTTATATATAAATAGTGGATATTATATGTATTAAGTCATATATTTTTCTAATTCAATATTTGAAATATGAACATATTTTTATGCCAATCAAATTAGTTTTTTCCGTTAGTTTTGAACTAATCAAATTAGTTTTTATTCTTCGAATCAAATTAGTTTTTATTCTTCGAATTAGTTTTGAACTAATTGATTATTAAAATTTTGTCTTTATAGTATAATAAATGTTTCTAAAAATGACATGGATTTTTTTGATTGGATATTAACGTGATGATGTGAATAGCTTCATTGGAGAGAAAACTCTGTCATTATATATATAATTTTCGATGATTAAATATTAGTTGAGATTTATATCATATTAAGGAAAAATATAGATGAACAACCTATAAATTGTTTTTATCAAAACAATCTTTAATATAATAAACCATGAAATCTTTTTGAATCCTAACAGTTATGGAATCTATCAATTTTAATTTTGGACATCAATTGATATTTTCGATTAAGTTTCTTATAAATGGATATTGTTAGATTTTGAAATTTTTTGTATATATATAATATGTTAAAATTTAATTTGTAGGTTTGGGTACTTTGTAATAAAAGAAAAAAAATTGGATTGACTGGGTAAAGTATGTATAGTTTAGTAATATCAGTAGTAAGTTTTACTGGATAAAGTTTACTGAAATAAACACACACAAAATCACTAAACACTATTAATTTGATTAGTTATAAAATAAATCTATACTATTAATTTCGAAGCAAATTTAAGAGAATTCCCTCAAAGTTGTAATTTGAAAAAACTAATTCGAAGAATAAAAACTAATTCGAAGAATAAAAACTAGTTGACTCTATTTTATAATACTAATATGATTTACTATTTTCTTAACTTTTATTTATTTTGGTACTTTTTATTTAATCAATGTTATATCTGCTGCTCAACTGTTACAAAACAATCGTAATCTTCCTCACCCGCGACTGCAAGCATATTGTTTTTAATAAGACCCTAAGGTCCCTAACTAATCTTTTCTCGCAACAATATTAATTACGAAATGAAATTTGGGTTAAGAAAATATTAAACTGAACCGAACTGGTTGGTTATTTCAGGTTTTCGATTAATTTGGTTTTGGAAAAAAATCTACCAAAATTAACTGAAAAAATTATGGTTCAGTTCGGTTATCAGATGATAATTTGGGTATTTAAAATTGTATCAAAATTAACTTAATTTTTTTTTCTCTCAACTAAAATTCGTCTCAAGTTAGTAAATGTGGTTATATGGGATTCGTTTGGTTAAATCAGGTTAGTGCGGTTATTCAGTTTAGTAGTTTGAATTAACTAAGTTGGGGCAAAAACAGTTTTGTTAAATAATTTAAATTAATCTGAAGCCCAACTGTTTTGTTTTCCTTTGATATTGGGTACTAAAAATAAAATAATTAGGCCCAATTTATTTTTCTCAAAGACCGATCATGTTTTTTCCGACAATTGAAGAACAAGACAGTGATATTTAAACTAGGAAACAGAAATGGAAAGAGATCGGAGAAAAGAGAGAATCATGTGTTTATGGATCTAGTCATTTTCCTTAGAAAAATCAGTTCTTGTTCATGGTAGAAAATGTCGGTGCTCTCAATTTGTTGTAGATCTCTTCTTATTCTAGCAACATTGTAGGTGAGAAAAAGTAGTTATCATAAGAAGAGAAAGAGATGATATGGATGATGTGAGAGAGGCGAAGTAATCAAATAAGAAGAAGAGTAAAGGAGAAGAAGACCATTAACATAGGTTAGACTAGTTGAAATGATTCACTTTTAAACTGTTAGATAAAATTTAACAAAAGTCCAATGATGTGTTGATATAAAGAATTGTTGAAATATTCTCTTTCACTTAGCCGTAAACATTTTAGTGCACATAAAAAAAAATTTGTTAGCTGATTTTAAAAAAAGTTATATGGATGATATATGAGATTATGGAGTGAGACATGTGTAACATATTATATAACTTCAATTAATTAACTTTAATTATTTTAGATTTTTATTTTTTCATCTCAATTATATAAATTCAATTATTTCATAATATGTATATAAATATTTATATCAAATTTTCTATCAAAAATTATTATTTTAATTCGCTATAAATAGAATTTTCTTTCATTTAATTTAGACAAAAAATCATTTCTTTTTACTATATTTTTTCTTCCTCCAATAATTTTTTTAAGATTAAAATACCATTTTATTTAAATAGATCCAAAGATTCTAAACAATAATTCTTTCAACATCCAAAATTCTTCTAATTATTATTTTAACTATTAAAGAAGATAATGTGGAGTGTTAAAAAAATAAATAGAATATTGTAAAAATGTAACTACGGTAGTTAGCCTTAGAAGTTAGAGACAACTGTTTGTTGTTTAAGGTTTTGCCTTTGTTTTTTTTATAAAATTTTTAGTTTCTTCAAACCAACCCAAACCAAATTGAGAATAATATACAATTTATGTTTATTCCTTATAACCGAATCAGAACCAAAATTTAAAATCTCGGTAAGGCCTGGTTCAGTTTGCTTACTTCGATTTAGGCCTGGGCAAAATAACCGATACCCGAATCCGAAACCGATCCAAAGTAAAGAATTCAGATCGGGTATGGGTGTACTAAAATACTCGATTGGGTGTATATTTTTTACTCATCGGATACTCGTACCAGATCGGGTATACCCGAAAAACCCGAACTCCACCCAAAGTAATCCAAAATTGTATAAAACTTAAATGTTTTAGTTTTTCTTATTTTTATTTTCATATATGTTAATTTTCATGTGTTAATTTAGTTATATTATATAATTTTTATTTGAAATTTTTTATTATTTAATGTTAAATGTTTCATAAATTCAAGAACAAATGAAGAAATAAACTTTGTGTTTTGGTTTAGTAGTTTGAATTTTCTGTATTTATTTTGACATTCTATCTAGTTTTAATGAATTTGGGTTGATTTTAAAAAATAGTGAATATATGTGAATATATATTAGTTTTTAAAGTTTGGTTCAAAAATTATTTGAGTTTGGGTATACCCAAAAATACCCGAACCCGATGGGTGTTTACCCGAACTCGACCCGAAATTCTAAAATATCCGATCGGATCCTATATCTGTACACCCGAATACCCAAACACCAGAAATACCCGATCCGAACCCGATCGGTTACCCGAACGCCTAGTCCTACTTCGATTATAATTTTCAGACCTAATAATTAATATGAACGATAATATGATAATATCTAATGGTCTATAGTCAACCTACTAGCAGACATTAACTATGATGTTTGACAACCTAAATTTGTAAACTGTGGTTTGAAATTAAAAATATGCATTAACATCTAAATTCTATATGTTCGCTAACCTCTTTGCTCATCAAATTAGTTCAAACAATTCAATGATACTAGATTTTTACTAGAACTGCGCGAGATTTTAAATATTAAAATATTACTAAATTATTTCTCTATTTATTAATACTAATATAATTTATAAAAATATAATTATTTTAATTATTAATTTACTAAATAAATGCTAATTTTTTTTTAATAAATAATATAAAATTTTCAATATTTTTATAATCATTTTTTCATAACTGAAAAAATATTATTTTCAAGTTATCTTTACTCTCATATAACTAATAGAAATACAAAATTATTCTTAACATACATCAAAATTATATTTTCAGTTTTACACTCTATTTTCTTATCAATTATATATTTTTGACTGCTAAATTTTTTCAAAAGAGATACTTAGTTGAAATATAAGGTTTCTATGACTATGATATATAAAATTTTCTTTATAAATACTTTGACACTTCTTTTATCACTAAATTTTGATTCTTTTGATAAATGTTCATCATTTATTTTTTTTATAAATTTTAATATTTTTAATATAAATTTTAATTTATTTTCTCTTCTTTTATGTATATTTTGCTATTAACTGTTATTTATAAAATTAAAAATATTTAACCATAATTTAAAGAATATGTATTTTTTTATAATCTTAGTTTTTTAATTTTTATTTACTTTTATCAATTAATTCCCTTATTTTTATATTTCTTAATTTTTTACATTTTATTTTTATCATTAATTTCCTTAATGCTCATTAACTATAATAATTATTAAAATTTTGTCTTTATAGTATAATAAAGTTTTCTCAAAAAAATGATATGTTATTATCTTATTGGATATTAACATGATGATGTAGATACCTTCATTGGAGAGAAAACTCTACCGTTATATAATAGACTAGATTTTGTACTCGGGCATTGCGCGAGATTTTAAATATTAAAATATTACTAAATTATTTATTTATTTTTAATATTAATATAATTTATAAAAATATAATTATTTTAATAGTTAACTTACTAAATAGATGTTAATTTATTTTTTAAAATAAATAATATAATATTTTCAATATTTTTTATAATCATTTTTTATCATTGAAGAAACATTATTTCAAGTTATATTCGCTCTAATATAACTCATAAAACTACGAACTTATTCTTAACATATATCAAAATTATATTTTCAATTCTTAAACTCTATTTTCTTATCAATTATATATTTTTGACTGTAAATTTTTTAGCTGAGATACTTAGTTGAAATATAAGGTTCTTATGACTATGACATATAATTTTTGAAATATAAGGTTTTTATGACTATGACATATAATTTTTGAAATATAAGGTTTCTATGACTATGACATATAATTTTTATTTATATATATCTTTTGACACTTATTTTATCACTAAATTTTGATTATTTTGATAAATTTTCATTATTTGATATTTTTATAAATTTTGATGTTGTTAATATAAATTTTAATTTATTTTCTCATTTTATTTATATTTCCACTATTAACTGTTCTTTATAAAACTAAAATTATTTAAACATAATTTTAAGGATTTTACTTTTTGTCATTAATTACCTTATTTTATATTTCTTAATTATTTACATTTTGTATTATTAATTTTCTTAATACTCATTAATTAAAATTTTGTCTTTATAGTATAATAAATGTTTCTAAAAAATGACATTGATTTTTTCGATTGGATATTAACATGATGATGTGAATAGCTTCATTGGAAAGAAAACTCTGTCATTATATATATGATTTTCGATGATTAAATATTAGTTGAGATTTATATCATATTAAGGAAAAATATAGATGAACAACCTATAAATTGTTTTTATCAAAACAATCTTTAATATAACAAACCATGAAATCTTTTTGAATCCTAACAGTTATGGAATCTATCAATTTTAATTTTGGACATCAATTGATATTTTCGATTAATTTTCTTATAAATGGATATTGTTAGATTTTGAAATTTTTTGTATATATATATAATATGTTAAAATTTAATTTGTAGGTTTGGGTACTTTGTAATAAAAGAAAAAAAAATTGGATTGACTGGGTAAAGTATGTATAGTTTAGTAATATCATTAGTAAGTTTTACTGGATAAAGTTTACTGAAATAAACACACACAAAATCACTAAACACTACAATTCTTCTACCTTATGTACAAATATATCTTTATCCCAAAGAAGAATAAATTGGTAGAAAAATAAAAGGGACGATTTGCAAAACGACTTTAATTTAGATTCGTTTTTGGGAATTGACTAAAGTGCTGATTTAGCTCTGAAATGACATGTTTGAAGATAGGAAAATTCAAAAACTAGCCTTAATAAGTGGAAGGAGATACATCATGTACGAAGTCTTTCTTTTTAATTAAACATGTCATAATAAATACTAATATGATATATAAATAAATTAACACGATAAAAGAAAAATTTAGCCTGATAATACAAAATTACATGTCATAAGGAATAAAAAACCAATATTTAAGAAAACATAATATATATATATAACATAAAATATAGAGAAATAACTTGATATGGTAAATATGTAAAGATAACAAGACACAATTGTAATTTCTACTGTAACATACACTATTGTTCACTCATTATTATATAACAATGTTTTAAAATTCGCTAAGCGCTAGTCGGGCGATGGTGGGTCTAGCGCATATGTGATTAATCAGGGAGTAAATGGAGATTAATCGAAGAGTAAACGGAGATTAATCGGAGATTAGTTTTAGGTTATTTTAATATTTTTAAAATATATCTATCCATTATATTAAATTTTAAATAATATTGTTTTTAAAATTATAGTAAATATATGAAATGTAGTATTAATAATTTATTTTATGATTTTTATTTATAATTTTAACATAATTTATTATTAAACATTAGAAACTATCAATATAAATGTCTGGATAACAAAAACAAAATTTTTTATATTTGAAAATTTTAAAATAATTGGATTATAGATGATTATGCCGAAAATAATCGGATTAGGCGGGAATTAATCGAATTAGACGGGGAGGATGAGCCTAACGACTAGGCGGTGTATAATCAGAGATAGGCGGAGATTTTTAGAACATGCTATATAACAATACAATAAGTAAAACTAGGTTATTCTTTTATATTTCCCCAAATAAAAACACATGTACACTATAACCTGTATAAATTAATATTCGATAAATTAATAAAAACTCTAAATTAATAAATTATCACAGTCCCAAATTAGATCAGTGTAATAATTTATATATTTTGACAAAATAATATATATATATTTTTAAATCCTTATATAAATATATAGTTTTATTAAGAACATAAATTAATAATTATATCAATATATATAATATATTTTACTGAAATTTATAATTATATTTATTTATTAGTAAATTTGTATTTTCTTAAAATATAAAAAATATATGGTATTATTTTCTTAAATTGCATCAAAATATTTAAAAAATTATATATGCAATAATTATTTTTTAATGTGTAAATGTATTAAAACAAATTGAAGTATTATTTTCATTTTTTATAATTTTTTGTATTATATATTTTTTTTAATTTGGAAAAACTCTCTAAATTAATATTAATTTAACTTTATAAATTAATAAATTTCTCCTGATTTAGACTGTAGATGGTATATATTTTGACCATTGACAGGAAAATAAAAAAAACTATGGTGAAGAATCAAAGTAAGAAAATGACAAAAAAATATATTTATAAGAATTCACTAAAGCAAAGCTGAGCCGGACATAATCGAGATATCTTAGAGAATCCGAGCTGGCAAATCCCTCTTCACCATCATGTGGATGATACTACTGCCACGTGTCCAATTGTCTATACACGTGTCATCTTACTGGAGGCATACTCAGATCTCGGCGAAAATCTCTTTTCTTATCAACAAAAAATTCTCAATTACAATAAAATAAAGAAATCTCAAAACTTTGTTTTCAATTATCTCTTCTCTTCTTCCTTTGATTATTTCCGGTGACGCTATGAACGCCGCCGTGTTTAGTGCTTCTGCTTTATCTTTACCTATCTCCTTCTCTAAAACTCGTTCATATTCTAAACTCACTAGAAAGAAGGTAACTAAACTTTAACTCATCTTTTGATCTCTCTTGCTCTGTTTTTTCGAGTTTAGTAGAAATTTCTGAAAAAAATGTAAAATCAGTATCAAGTTTTATTTCTTAGGATTTGGGTTTTGTAATATTTGAAATATGAGTTGGTCTGATGATTGAATTGATTGGTTTGGTTTCTATAGGTAACTTTAACTCATCTTTTGATCTCTCTTGCTCTGTTTTTGGAGTTTTACTCTGGAAAACTGTGAAATCAGTATCAAGTTTCATTTTTTAGGATTTGGGTTTTGTAATGACTGAGATTTTACTCTATATAGAGTTGGTCTGATGATTGAATTGATTGGTTTGGTTTTTATAGGGAGCGAAAGGAGAATTTAGGGTTTTTGCTGTGTTTGGGGATGAAAATGTATTAGTTGAGAAGAAGAGTCAATGGGGACATTTGTTTGATGTTGAAGATCCAAGATCTAAAGCTCCTCCTTATAAAGGCAAGTTCTTGGATGTTAATCAAGCTCTTGAAGTTGTTAGATTTGATATTCAATACTTGGATTGGCGTGCTCGTCAAGATCTTCTTACCATCATGATTCTTCATGACAAGGTTTGTGAAACTTCATCTACATTTACCTCTTTAGAGCTTGTTTTAACTTCATCTTGTTTGTACAGTACTCTAATTTGCTACATTCAGTCCTAGGCTAGAGTTGATCAGTTCATTGATTGTATTGGGTTTGATTAGTTTTGAGTACTCAAATGTTTTCAAAAATTAGTTTTTGTATTGCTACTTTTCGGTATTTGGCGTTTCTTCGATAAGTTATTAATGGTTTATGTTGAAGTGTTGGCTTTGTTTTTGATGTTTAAGTTTGTGGAATGAATGTGTTTCAGGTCGTTGATGTACTTAATCCTCTAGCTCGCGAGTATAAGTCTATTGGTACTGTGAAGAAAGAACTAGCTGGACTACAGGAAGAACTATCGAAAGCGCACCAACAGGTTCTTAAGAATGATTATTTACTAAAAATTATCAGTCTTTTGTTATCAAACTTGTTCTAATTGTTGGTTAAAATGATAACAGGTTCATATATCTGAGGCAAGGGTTTCAACTGCTTTAGAAAAGTTAGCTTACATGGAAGAATTGGTTAATGATAGGTTGTTACCGGGAAGAGTAACAACGGAATCAGACAAGCCTTCGACTTCAACTAGTGTTTCTTCTCTCGAGCTAGACAGGGAAAAGACAAACACGGGTGCAAAAAGCTTGAATGTTTCTGGTCCGGTTCCGCCTTATAGACCACATTTGAAGAATTTTTGGTATCCTGTTGCTTTCACTGCGGATCTCAAGCATGACACGATGGTATGTATTGAGGTTCTTGCTTGATTTTTCCCTTTTTTTTCTTCTACAAGCTTCTGATGAATGCTATTGTTTATTCTCTTAAGGTACCAATTGACTGCTTTGAGCAATCTTGGGTAATCTTCAGGGGAGAAGACGGGAAACCGGGATGTGTACGGAATACGTGTGCGCATAGAGCGTGTCCTCTTGATCTTGGCACAGTGAATGAAGGGCGTATCCAATGTCCTTACCATGGTTAGTAACTCATTCTCTACACTTGTTGATAACAAAGTGAAAAACCATGTATTGTAGCTTATTAGATGTGACCTTGTAGGATGGGAATACTCAACCGATGGAGAATGTAAGAAGATGCCATCTACAAAGCTACTGAAGGTAAAGATCAAGTCATTGCCTTGTCTTGAACAAGAAGGTATGATCTGGATCTGGCCCGGCGATGATCCACCTTCACCTACACTTCCTTCTCTACAACCTCCATCAGGGTTTGTAATCCATGCCGAGGTAGTTCTTACATTTCAAACCATAATCTATAATCCATCTCATATATATGCACAGCGTTTTCTCATTTGTTCTCTGATCAATTCGCAGCTGGTAATGGAACTTCCGGTGGAACACGGTTTACTTCTAGATAATCTCTTGGATCTTGCGCATGCCCCATTCACTCATACATCCACTTTTGCAAAAGGCTGGAGTGTCCCAAGGTCTGTTTAAACTCTCAGTATTCGATGAAAAGTCAAGCTGAAGCTCTTAAGCCTTACTCATTAAAATAAAAAAAACTCTTGGCTCTTGCAGCTTGGTTAAGTTCTTAACGCCTTCATCGGGTCTACAAGGATACTGGGATCCATATCCAATCGATATGGAATTCAAACCACCTTGTATTGTTCTATCGACAATCGGTATCTCCAAACCCGGTAAACTAGAAGGGAAAAGCACTAAGCAATGTGCAACTCATCTTCATCAACTTCATGTTTGTTTACCTTCTACAAGAAACAAGACAAGACTTCTATACCGAATGTCACTAGACTTTGCTCCTATCTTAAAGAATCTTCCATTCATGGAACATCTCTGGAGACATTTCGCCGAACAGGTTAAGTAAACCACAAACAAATCAACCAATCTTGATAACCATTCCTCAGTTCTTGAATCTTGAATTATTGTTTTTTTGTTCTTCTCTCTGTTTCCAGGTCTTAAACGAAGATCTTCGACTGGTTTTAGGACAACAAGAACGGATGTTAAATGGTGCAAACATATGGAACTTACCAGTTGCTTATGATAAGCTTGGAGTTCGGTATAGACTATGGAGGAATGCTGTAGATCGTGGAGATGATAAATTACCTTTCTCTAGCTAACTGTGAGTTGAAGAAACTCTAAAATGTTTCCAACGACGTGGAAGTTTTTGCTGCTCTTGTTCACCTGTAACCTCTCAGTAAAGTGTAGGTTTGTTACCTTGTTCGTTCTCGCCACAGAGAAGCTTGGCCGAGTAAACGATATGGTGTTGGTGAATTCATTCTAGAAGACGATGAAACAAAGAACTTTTGCGTAGATAAAAAAAAAACAGCCATTGTAAATTGAAAGGAGATACATTGTTATCCATTTTTTCTATGTACAGATCACTCAGAGAAATTGAATATCATTTTTCTCCACTAAATCTGATGCCTTCCAAGAACCATCTCATTGAAGTTGATGCAGCTTGGTGTGCCACCAAAAATTATGTGTGGTTTAGGATGGATTATAAATGATTCGAGCCACGAGACTCCTGCATAATTCATCAAGCCGACTCTTTGTTTTTTGGTTCTTGGACTCTAAAAGTCCACACTACTCTTACTCTTTATCAATTCAGGCGGCTTCACAAACGAGTTTAAAAGTCTAGGGACTTTGCAACTCCTTTGAAGTTATTACTTTCCATTGGTTTTTTTTCGTTTAAACAATCTAATAGCGGACTCTTTAGCTAAGTCAGCCTTGATGGCCAAAACCAATTTCTCTGTTCTTGGAATGTAACCTAACATATCTTTCAATGAAATTTCGAGTTTGACCCCCAAAAGAAGAAAAGAAAAAAACTCCTAATGAAGAAACTAACTTTGTCTCGAGTACAAATTTTGACAAAATTATGGTGACTGTGGTTTTAAGGATGTTAACATAACTCATGTACTCAGTAAATCAAGCATACATTAAAAATAGAAATAAGTAGTACTGACAAAATTCACAGACCAGAGCCACAAAATAGATAAATTCTTGAAATTTCAAAGAAAAATATTTACATAGATTATGGTAATTGTTATTTTTATGGAAGGAACACAACTCAACAGAAAATTATCCAAAAAAACACACACACACACACAACTCAGAGTCAAGAGACTCGTTAAATCCAACAAGAGTTAAAAAGTCACTACAGACATCTTCAGATAAGTAAAACAGTTCATAGAGTAGAGCCACAAAAGGGACAGAAACGGAACTCAGGTTCCACGACACGATCACAGAAACGACACGTAGCTAGAGAAACAGGCGGTGACAGAGACTGTGGAAAGAACAGATCACAGTCTTTACAATGAAGTAAAGGATCTTTCCCTGGCCATCTCCAGATAGGAATGAAGAACAGCTTCAAGACTTTGTCGTAATCGACCAAATCAGCTTCAGAGCCACATCTTATGCATTTTCCGGCGCCGGATTTTAGGACTTGCCTCACCTGTTGCCCTACACCACCAGCTAAGAAGAAGAACATTTTTTTAATCTCCTTGTGATCATTTTTTTTTAGGTTTCACTAGATTTGAGATTACGTATAAAGTTATTTTGGCTAAGGACACGACACGTTCTAATAGAGTTTTTTTTAATTAGTTTTAATCATTATTCTAAAAATCGGTCTACGCGGTCGCCTATGTGGCGCCTAGGCGGTAGGTCCCCTTAAACCGCCCGATTAACGTTTAAACCGTTTAAATTTTTAAAATATCGGTTTATATTATATGGATAGTTAGATTTAGAAAAATATGCGATAATTAAATAAATTAAATGCTAATTATATGATTTATGAATTATGTGAGATATGCGGATTTAATAAATTAATTAATATCTATATTTTTATAAGAATAAAAAAATAAAAATGTTATTTGAAAAACTTAAAATTACAAAACATTGATATTCTTTACGTTTTTATAATTTAAAATTTTTAAATTATTCAATTTTATAATTTTATAATATTATTTTATATTATGTTAATACATATGTGTTTAAATATATATATTTATTATAAAATTACTTAAACCGCCTAAAATCGCCTAGGCCCCGACTAGGCGTTCTAGGCGCTAGGCGGAAGGTCACCGCCCGACTAGCGTCTAGCGCTTTCTTGGACATTGGTTTTAATTAATACGCGATGCTGATGACTTTGTTATAGTGGTTTCTATTACTCGAGATCATATATGAAAAAGAGAATATTTGAAGTACCCGGATTCGAATCTAAATATTTTATTTTGAAATCTTGGATTTCAAGATCCGATCCAGATCCGTGTTTATGTATAATTTTTATTTAAATATATGTATAATAGTTAAATATATTATTTAATATATAGAAATTACTTAAAATACAATTAAAATAATTTTTACATAAAAATTTTGGATATTTTTAAAAATCTACAAAGTAAAAATATTTTATAATATTTTTTTATAATTATTTTAATGTTATTTTAATATTATTTTAATGTTATTTTTTAAATAATTTTATATTATTATTTTATGAATTTTACTTATTTCTCACGAATCCGGATCCGGATATCCATGGATATTGACGGATCTGGATCGGATCCATACGTCTTCGGATCAGACGGATCCATATCCAGGTTCGGATACCTTGAAAATCCTAAATATCCAAATCATGTCCACTCCTAGTTTTTAGTATGTCGGAAAGAACAATAGAAAGGTTTTTATTTTGCATTTGTTGTTGTTCTAGTGATTTCTAATTTTCTAGTAGAGGTAGTAAATATATATATATATATCCTAAAAAATGAACAAAGGAAAGATGTGCAGTTTTTAAAATTAGTAAAAAAATGCTATAGTTTTTTCACTATTCATTGAAGTGCTAAACTAAAAACTATTCTTAAAATATACGAAAACGATTAATAGTATATTTATATTAGTTGATAAATAAAAATTTAATGAAATTATCAAATGAAAATTACAAATAATACATAACAATATTTTTAGTTTTTTTATAAATAGTGTTAGACCAAACATGGTATGATATTTTGAGAGGGTTTCTTTTGACAAACCTGAGATGTACTTATTAAGATTTGGATGAATGCGAAGAGGTTGTGGAGCCAAAAGAAATCAACTTTTTGAAGAAAAGATTAAAAATACTTATATACTCTCTTCTCACATGCTATTTCAGTTTGTTAGTTTTATTGTTTTAATTATTGCTAAACTTTCTTTTGTATTTCCCTTGGTTGAGGAGGTATCATATGCGGTTGTTAAAGATAATCCATTCAAGATTTTTTTTAAAAAAAAATAAGACAAAAGTAAGAATTTTTTTTTTTTTTCAGATCTGTTAGTATTTTCATATTTACTAACACTTTGGTGGAAATCTACAGTTTCTATTAAATTGTTATCAGAGCAAAGTGTTCAAACCTCATTTTTTCTACTAGAGCACTTAAAATTTTCACTCCATATGTCATACGCATTTCTCGTATCATAACCATAACTTTTTTCCTACATGCCGAGTTAGAGTGTGGAGCTTTTCTTGTGAAATGAAGATATTATATGTGATAATTCTGCTAGATACAAAAGGAGATTGAGTCTTGAAAATCATTTATGCAAGTAACTTTCTCAAAAGGAGGCTGAGAATCTTCTAAATTACAATGTAATAATCATTCAATGGCTTAAAGGCCTAAAAATTCCATCATTTGTCTATGCCTCTAGGTTTTAGTTATTAGACAGCTAATAATCTTTTCGTTGAACGCTTCCTAGGTCAAAAATCTTTGACTAGTTGGTGAAGGTCTAAGTCAACAAAGTCCCACAGGGCCATAAGCCTTTTCCAAATTAAGGAAGCCCAACGTGCAACATACCATCTCTTCAATATCGACCAAAACGTTTTCATGGTTAAGATGGCATGTGACCACACACATTCTGAGCTCTTCGTTATTTTTTTCCAGGTATGAAAGAACTTTGTGTTCCTATCTTCCTCGGTCAAACATAAAGCCTTACTTTTCAATCTCCAAAAGAGTCTCTCCTTCTGTGGACACATCTGTGGACACATCATCATCCTCATGAGCCTCATCGATATGTATTTGAACTCTTGCCTTCTTCTCCTACACAACTCCACAATTCCATGTGATTTGCTTATAGATCTGAAAATCAGATTCTCATATCATTCCACATATGAAAGGAAACTCCATAATGTTAATCCAAACGGTACCGTACACGAGAGGTCATCATGGATTCTTTGAGAGTTCTTAGCATAAAGTTGACCAGAGCTTGAATACTTCTTCCTTCGTGGAAAGTTAGATCCATCATAATGAGCCTGTAATATTTCAGCTAGTCAGTGATGTCAAAATCTGGCTGTATCACTGGTTTTTCTTCTTCTTGGATCTTCTTGAATCTTCTTGAAGCCCCTGATGTTCTAGACGTGAGTCTGTACTATATGTGGTTTTTGTTATTTCCCATGATTTTTTTCAGAATATTTAGAGAAACGGTGAGAGTGTTGCAAAGAACTCAACAAAAGTGTTTGAAAAAGTTAACAAAAATAGTAACTGGGTCGATAAAGCTGAAGGAGCTTTGTCGTAGTCTCGTAGATAATGAACCAAAACATGGATAGGAACCAAAAATAGATAATTGATGAGAAAGAAGATTGCTCAGAACGGTTAAAAAAGGGAACTTAGAACGAAAAGAAAGAGAAGACTTCCATAAAGTGAAAGAGAAAGGAAAAAACTTAGAAGATTAGAAAAAAACTTTCATTTTTAGTTAAAGAAAATATTGGTATAGTTAATGTTAAACTATAATTAGATTCATCTATTATAATCAGTAGCTGCAGGTTCATTGCTTCTTGGAATTCATTTATTGTAATCAATAGGTTCATGTAGGTTCATTGTCTCTTGAGATTCTGATCTTCTACCTATATAAATATGTGTATCATGTTGTTAATAAGATCATTAGTTCATAACAATTCTTCATGGTATCAGAGGATCTGATCCTAATCTAGCTCTTCTCTCAAATTTTTTTTCTTCTTCTTTCTTTCTCTCGGTCCTGTCCTTCATCCCTGTCCTTCGTCTCCTTCATCTCTGTTTTCTTTTTCTTCTTTGTAATCATGTCGACAGACTCCTCAGCAACCTCAGTTGAGTCCACCACAATCTTTAATGTCTCCAACCCTAGTGCTTCTCTAATCTCTCTTAACATGTCTAATATTACTAAATTAAATCCATCAAACTTCATCACTTGGAGACTACAGATTTCTTCTCTCCTTGAAGTACATGAACTCCATTGGTTCATCAGTGATGAAGATCGCACTTCGACAGAGATGATCACATCGATGACAGGCAACATTACAGCAAATCCAAATTTCTTGGCTTGGAAAAGACAAGACAAGCTGCTGTATAGCTCTCTTCTTGGATCTATCTCCCTTGCCGTTCAACCAATTGTTGCAAGAGCCAATACTTCTCGTGAGATTTGGCAAATTCTTCACAATACCTATGGGAAGCCCTCGCATGGAGACATCAAACAATTGAAACAACAGCTCAAAAGCATCACCAAAGGAAACAAGCCAATTCACGAGTACATGAGAATCATCATTGACAAAACTGATCAATTAGCGCTGCTTGGTGCAGCACTGGAGCATGAAGATCTTCTTGATGTTATCACCGATGGTCTTGGAGAAGACTATATGGCCATTGTTGAGATGGTAAATGGCAGAGATGTGCTAATTACGCTTGTTGAGTTACATGAGAATCTCATAAATCGTGAGATTGCCTTGAACTCTACGGAAGCCTCTCCTATCTCTATTCCTGTCACGGCAAACACGATGCAGTTTCGTAATCAGACTCATCGTGGAGATTTTTCTGGTTCTCGTGGAGGATTCTCTCACTCTCGTGGTGGTTTTCGTCCCTCACGCCCCTACCTAGGAAAATGTCAAATTTGTGGAGTACAGGGCCATGGAGCAAAGCGTTGCCCTCAATATCAACCATCACAAGTTTCACCTATGTTTCAACTATATGGAAGTTCTATGTATCGTGGTTATGCACCTTCCCTCGCACCGCATCTACCTCTTCCACCACCACAGTGGCACCATCAGGCTCACCACACAACCACTAGCTCACCTGATATCTCTCCATGGTTGCTTGACAGCGGCGCCTCGCATCACATCACTAGTGACTTAACTAATCTCTCACTTCATTCTCCGTACAATGGGGGTGACACTGTGCTGATAGGAAATGGCTCCGGTCTCCCAATAACTCATACGGGTTCTGCTATTCTTCCTCTCAAAACTCATAGTCTTAAACTCAAAGATGTTTTATGTGTTCCGGAGATGAAAAAGAATTTAATCTCTGTTAACAAGTTACGCAAAACAAATAATGTCACGGTTCAATTATGTTCTTACGATTTTCAGGTGAAAGATCTCAGTACGGGGATAACACTACTCAGCAGCAAGGCCATGAGGGAGTGTAAGAATGGCCAATGAAACACACACCCTCTCAAACACCTATCTCCACTTTTCCGTGTCTAAAAACATCTCTCTCTGGCTGGCACTCTCGTTTAGGACATCCAAATCCTCAAACTCTCCGCCATATGATTTCTACTTTTTCTTTACTGTTTTCTTCTTCTTTATCGTCTTCTTTAATATGCAATTCTTGTTCTAGTAATAAAAGCCATAAATTACCATTTTTCTTGCCCACTCTTGTGTCCAAAAGTCCTCTTGATATTATTTTTTTGACGTTTGGACCTCACCGGTCGTTTCTGTTGATGGTTTCAAATACTACGTAATCTTTATTGACCATTTCACTCGATACTATTGGCTTTATTCTCTCAAAACCAAGTCCCAAGTTGCCCAAATTTTCCAACCTTTAAAAACCTTGTCGAAAACAGTTTTAAATCAAAAATCACAACCTTATATTCTGATAATGGTGGTGAGTTTATTGCTCTACGACAATACTTTGGCACTCAAGGCATCTCCCATCTCACAACCCTACCACACACTCCCGAACATAATGGTTTAGCTGAACGACGACACATGCATATAGTTGAAACAGGGCTTGCGCTCCTTTCACATGTGGATATTCCAACAACATATTGGACGTACTCTTTTGCTGTCACCATTTATCTAATCAACCGTTTTACTACTCCGAACCTTTCTAATTTATCTCCTTTTCAGCTTCTTTTCCAAACAGTCCCAAACTACAATAAACTCCGAATCTTTGGCTGTCTTTGCTACCTTTGGCTTCGGCCTTATGGCCAAAATAAGTTTAGTGCTAAGTCCACACTTTGTGTATTCATGGGATATTCCTTATGTCAGAGTGCATTTTTGTGTCTTGATGTTGTTACTTCTCGCATTTATATCTCTAGACATGTTGAGTTTCATGAGTCTATGTTTCCGTTTATCACCTTATCCAAACAGTTTTCTACTCCCTCTCAAACCTTTTCGGACACAGCTTCAGCCTCCAATGTTCTTGTGTTTCAATGGCCACTCGAGGTGGAACCATGCTCAGCTCCTTCTCCTGCCATAATCATGACATCACCATCAAGATCAACATCACCACATGTCTCCTCTCCTACTACACTTCCTCTGTTGCCAGGTACATCATCATCTGCTTCTATAACCATTCCTCCAACAGTGTCTGTGACATCTCCGAATCTTCCACCAATAGTCTCACCAGATGTTGCTGCTCCACAATCTGTTTCAACTCATTCAATGACTACCAGGTCGAGAAATAATATTTTCAAGCCAAACCCTAAGTATGGACTCATAGCCATACTAAAGGAAATTGAACCAGAAAACCGTACACAAGCCTTGAAGGAAAAGAAGTGGCATAGAGCAATGAGTGATGAATATGATGCCTTTGCTACTAATGATACTTTTGAATTGGTTGACAGGTCAATGTCAAAGATTATAGTTGGATCGAAATGGGTTTATCGGATAAAACGTTTACCCGATGGAAGTGTTGAGAGGTATAAAGCAAGACTAGTTGCCAAAGGTTTTCATCAATGACCTGGAATTGATTTTCATGATACCTTTAGTCCATTCATCAAGCATCTACAATCCGGCTCATTCTTGGCATAGCAGTTGCGCAAAACTGGCCATTGAAACAATTAGATGTCAACAATGCTTTTCTTCAAGGACCTCTTGAGGAAGAAGTTTACATGCAACAACCCCCAGTCTAGTTGATAAAGACCACCCACATCATGTTCTTAAACTCAAGAAAGCTGTCTATGAACTTAAACAAGCTCCTCGAGCTTGGTACAATGCGCTCAAAGAAGGTCTTATTGGTATTGGTTTCAAGGACTCTCTTGTTGATGCTTCCTTATTCACACTACACGCAGGGATACACTTTATCTATGTACTTGTGTATGTTGCCGATAAATTCTCTCTTAAAGATCTTGGTGATCTATCATATTTTCTAGGTATGGAATCTTCTCGTACATCTGCTGGTCTTCTTCTAACTCAAACAAAGTATATTATAGATCTGCTTCAGAGGAAAAATGGCTAACTCCAAACCTGTTGCTACACCTATGTCTTTATCGGCTATGATTAATCTAACAACAGGAACTGTTCTTGCTGATCCAACTGAGTATCGTGCCACTGTTGGGAGCTTGCAGTATCTAGGCTTGACACGTCCAGACATAGCATTTGCTGTTAATCGTCTTTCTCAATACATGCATCGCCCTACTTCAGTTCATTGGGATGCAGTGAAAAGGGTGCTTCGTTACTTGGCTGGTATGCCAACTACAGGTATTTTCTTCTCAGCCACCTCAGTGCTTAGTCTTCATGCATATTCAGATGCGGACTGGGCTGGAAGTAAAGATGATTATCTGTCGGCTGGAGCATATATTGTTTATTTTGGAAATCAACCAATGTCGTGGTCTTCTAAGAAATAAAGCAGTGTTGCCCGATCTTCAACCGAAGCTGAGTATCGTGCGTTGGCGGAAGCTGCATCTGAGGTCAAATGGATTACTTCTCTCATGGCGGAAATTGGTTTAAAGTCCACGACAATGCCTACTATCTACTGTGATAATCTTGGAGCGACATATTTATCGGCCAATCCGAGTTTTCATTCAAGAATAAAATATTTAGCGCTTGATTATCATTTTATCCGTGAGCAGGTACAAGCCAAGACTCTCCGTGTCTCACATATTAGTTCTGCTGATCAACTCGCTGATTTCTTGACGAAACCCCTTCCTTGTGCTCAGTTCCTTGATCTAACTTCCAAGATAAGACTATCTTCTAGGCGTCCTTCTTGAGGGGGCATATTGATATAGTTAATGTTAAACTATAATTAGATTCATCCATTGTAATCAGTAGCTGCAGGTTCATTGTTTCTTGGAATTCATCTATTGTAATCAATAAGTTCATGTAGGTTCATTGTCTCTTAAGATTTTTGTCTCTTGAGATTCTGATCTTCTACCTAAATATGTGTATCATGTTGTTAATAAGATCATCGGTTCTTAACAATTCTTTAAAAAGTACGGGAGATCTAAGTTCAATTTGGAAAACATCTCAATCTTTCTCTCACAAATAGGAATACATCTTTATTTCTTGTGACCTTAAATACAGTGTCAAAATGTTAGAAATTGTATAGACAAGTTATTCGAAATGAAAGTTAAGAATATTTATATTTCATTTTTGATATCAATTAACAAGTTTTGTGATTTCAGATTAATTAATTATATTAATTTATTTTTTTATAGATTAATATTTTGATAAATTAATAAAATATCTTAAAATAATATATAATTTCAAAACATTAATAATAGTCTATAACAATCTAAATTAACAAAGTATGAAATATATATTTTCACGCGTTAGTAAAGTATTAGTATTCTCGAATTTATCAACACTATGGTATTGGTAGCAGTTTTTCAGATTTTATTTTTCTACTTTAATGAAATTTACTAAAATTTGGAAGATTCCTAAATGTTCAGATAACCAATAAAATAGTAATTATGCTATCCTATTTGTTTGTTTTTTAGCTTTTTGGTGTCCTGATTTTCTTTCCTATGTGCAAAGAATTGTGACTGATGATAGTTTATGATTTAGAATAAATATATATTATATATTTTCGTAATGATTGGGGTTAGTAATTTTGTATACAACTACAATCCACTTATATGAAATATTTATAAAAAGTTAAGTTTATTTTTAAATCCTTCAAACGGAACATCGGCTCTTTTAAATTTATTTTTAGTTTATATAACAAGATTGCTATTGGATGTCTTGCAACGTGCCAACATTTAGCATAGTGTCATCTAAGATGATAAAAAAATATCTGATTGAATAATAAAACAATAAACCGTCTGTTTGAAAAAATAAAATAACTAAAAATATATATAAAAACAAAAGAGAAGTCTTATTATATAAACTTATACTGTTCAGTATGGTCCCCAGCGAAAACTCACAATAGTATTTTGTAAGAGTCAAACTATTCTATTCTCATACAGACAAAAATATTACAACTTAGCAAATGTTCTATTCCAAGAACATTATGATCCTTTCCTTTTCAACAAAAAAAAATATTATATTCCAAAAAAAATAACTAAAGCAGCAAAATGAAAATTCTAAACACTATTGAGAAGCACATTTAAGAGAATAATATGAAAATTATAAAGAAATTATACTAAAATATCATTATACAAAATCATTATAAGAAAAAAAATCTTAACTAAAATAATATATTGGATTTAATTTGAATTTAAAATATGAACATGACAATCTCCATATCTTACTAGACCTATATTATTGTAATATTAATTGAAATAATATATTGAATTTTAAAAGATGAAAATCTTTTTTTCAACTACAATTCCGTAAGATTTACCTTTTATATATTTTCCAAGAATTCATATTATTCTTACCGCACACCCATTACAATAGTATTCCAAGAATTCATATAACACAAATCCTTTTCACATATATTCATCAATATTATTAAGCAATCTAAAATGGAAAGTAAAGTGTGGCGTTCGGCCTTAATTAATTTTCGAAAAGTAAAGGTGATTTCTTTTACTAAAAATACCAGCAAGAACGAAAATGGCTTTTCTTTTTGTTTTGAATTATTTTTTCCATACAATAGTATTTTAATTCACTAGAAAATTTCAACAACGTATTGTTTTTTTTATCGTATCTCAAAACATGAAGACATAAAAATAGAAAATATTTCATCTAGATGCATTTTGGAGTAGAGGGTGAGACGTGTTGACAAAAAAAATGCATGTTGAATATTACTAAGCACAAAATGTTATTTTCTTTTAGTAATAAGTTTACACTATGGTTGAAAAAACTTGGAGAACAAAAGTTTGAATATCTGGTTACTGTTTTTTTTATTAGTAGGCTGAGGTTTGAACTTTGAATTTTCATGTTGATAGTTGAGATCATCCGATAGGAACATTTTATTAATTAAAAATCCTTAACTATTACACATATTAGTATTTAAAATATAGTATTGCATAGGTTATTAACTACATCTAAATTTTAATTATATACGGTGTCGAATATGATGTGGATATTATTTAGTTTTTATTTATATGCTATAGTTATTAGGATTGAAATTTGGTATTTAACATTAAAGTGTGGCTTATATAAACATCTTTCTCCTATTAAAAAAGAGATTAATTAATTATGGGATTTTTAAAAAATCTGTCATGTTTGTGTTTTATATTAAAATTTATTCATAGAATAATATTTAGAAACTAATCAGAAAATTAAACTTTTATTAATATATAAGTATATATATATATTAAAATACGTTTTTCATTAAAACAAATATATATATATATATATATAATTTATCTAAAACTTATTATTCAGCCTTTAAAATTATTTTAATAAAACATAATCATTTTAAAAAAAAAGAATTTTAAGATTTTCTTAGATTTTTTTCAAAAAAACAAAATCAGTTAATTTATTCATTTTCTGTGTAAAATTAGATTTGATGTTATCTTCAAAATATATTCATTTTATTATTTTAAATGATTTTCTAAAAAAAAATATTTTCATATCTCTTATCGTATTAAAAAAATAAGTATTTTAATCTTTGTTTCCAAACATTATTTACAAGCATCTATTAATGAAATAATGTTATCAAAGTAACCAAACATAATTATTTATATCTAATAATTATCTTATATAGTTAATTATAAAAAGAACTAGATTTCTAACTAATAAAAGTAATATATTATATATTATCTTATTTCTGTAATATACCAAACTATTTGTTATTGTTTTATATTGTTTATATAAATTTTTTGAAATTGAATATTTACCATAACTTAATATATGTAATAAAATAGAAGCAATTAAGTAAAATGTTATGATTGATCTGTTTGACACGTTTGATTATTATGAATTTGTATACCCTGTAAAATGTTATAGAGATTTGTTAATAAAATATTTTATTTAAATGCTTAATAAAATGTGAAAACATGGTTGCCGAGTTTACAAATATATACTCAGGTGTTGTTTTAGATTTCACAGTATATTGCCTCCAAAAGTGAAGAACTTTCACTTGAACTATCTAAAATATCTTCTATGACCTTAAATCTCTAAAAAAAAATCAGTTATTTGAAATGAGTTGTTTTGTATTTTTACGTATACAATATAAGTGTTTTTGGTATACGATTATGAAATTTGAAATATGAAAATGATATAATATATATATATATATAGAATTTTAATATTCGAAAGTTAATGTTATGTGAATATAAGAATATATGACTGATAACATAAGATTGTTAAGAAAACAATAATTATCAAGAATAAAGGAATAAAATATTCAATAAAAAAATTTAGTTTAAAAAAAATAAATTGGAATCAGAAGAAATATATAGAAATTTGTAGTTTAAATTTTTATAATTTCAAATCAATTTGTTTAATTACCAAGAATTTCATTAATAGTAGCCAAAGAGTTTATATTTTAACTGTAATAAAATTATTTTTAAGATTTTCATAGATATTTTCTCATAATTAATAACAATTAATAACAAAGTATTTAATTTGTTAAATCAATTTTTAATAATTTTAAAATTTTAAAAGGGATTTCAAATTTGATATAAAATTTTAAAATTATTAAAAATTGATTTAACAAATTAAATACTTTGTTATTAATTGTTATTAATTGTTATTAATTATGAGAAAATATCTATGAAAATCTTAAAAATAATTTTATTACAGTTAAAATATAAACTCTTTGGCTACTATTAATGAAATTCTTGGTAATTAAACAAATTGATTTGAAATTATAAAAATTTAAACTACAAATTTCTATATATTTCTTCTGATTCCAATTTATTTTTTTAAAAACTAAATTTCTATTGAATATTTTATTCTTTTATTCTTGATAATTATTGTTTTCTTAACAATCTTATGTTATCAGTCATATATTTTTATATTCACATAACATTAACTTTCGAATATTAAAATTCTATATATATATTATATCATTTTCATATTTCAAATTTCATAATCGTATACCAAAAACACTTATATTGTTTACGTAAAAATACAAAACAACTCATTTCAAATAACTGATTTTTGTTTTTAGAGATTTAAGGTCATAGAAGATATTTTAGATAGTTCAAGTGAAAGTTCTTCACTTTTGGAGGCAATATACTGTGAAATCTAGAACAACACCTGAGTATATATTTGTAAACTCGGCAACTATGTTTTCACATTTTATTAAGCATTTAAATAAAATATTTTTTTAACAAATCTCTATAACATTTTACAGGGTATACAAATTCATAATAATCAAACGTGTCAAACAGATCAATCATAACATTTTATTTAATTGCTTCTATTTTATTACATATATTGAGTTATGGTAAATATTCAATTTCAAAAAATTTATATAAACAATTTAAAACAATAACAAATAGTTCGGTATATTACAGAAATAAGATAATATATAATATATTACTTTTATTAGTTAAAAATATTAACTCGCGGTGTACCGCGGGTAGAAATCTAGTTTTATAATATTGTTTGAGTGGTTTGTGTTAGAATGTTATTGTCAATTGTTATTGAAGCCCAAATATTGCGAGACCTATATCATTCGAAACAGAATTTTCTCAATTTTTAAAATAAAGAAACCTTAAATTTTTAAGAAAATTATATAAAATGACATTGAAAAAGAAAAAGATACTGTACAAATAACTAATAAACATTGTTTTGTAAACAATTACATAAAATGTAAGAAAAAAAACTGATTTGGGCATTTATGGACAATTACATATTAGGCAAAATGCCTATCTTGGAAGCTATTGGGCGTCCGATCTTGGTTATTAGAACATTGAGTTGAATGTTACTTAGAAGATCAAATAAAAATATATTTTCTTAACGAAACACTATATCAAATATTTATTTTAATTTAAATCTAAACGAATAATTAAATTTAAGCTCTTGAATTTAAGTATTTCCTTAACAAACACTAATAAAATCTAAACTAATAACTAAATTGAATATACTTTTAAATAACAAAACCTCCTGATATATTCAAATACTATTTCTTATCAAAGACTGAACAAACTAATGAATAGTGGAACCGGATAAATAAGACAATTCACATTAACTCAAATAATCACAAATCCTTCTCCCCAAGCATAAATGGCTGCTCCTTTCTGAAACAAATCTTTTTTGAAGTTTATTTGTTCTTTGTTAATTTATTTTTTCTTCACTTTGTTATCTTGAAGATCAGCAAGTTTACCTATGACAGTCTTTCGCTAAACTATTACTGAAAATATTCCAGAAGAGAATTGGTGGTGCTGAGAGAAGACTACCCTCTTCTGATTCTACAAAAGACATAAATGTGATGTTCCAATCTAATGAGATTTTATGCCAATCTAAAGATATATCTTATGAACTCTAAAGTGTTAGGTAGAAATCGTGGGAATTGACTAAGAAGGGTGTATTGAAATGAATTTTGAAATGATTTAAGTTTTAATGAGTTTTAAGATTATTTAGTTAAATTTTGGTGATTTATGAATTTTGTTATTTGTTTTTTTGAAATCTCACATAAAACCATGAGATTTGGGTCTTTACATTTTTAACAAAACAATCTCGTAAAATCTCAATTGAAATTATTAAAACAAATTCTGATACTATTTTCAATAACAGTGAATTTAAATAATCATTTTAAAATTATCAATTCAATAAAAATGGATTTCAAATGATATTTTAAAATTTATGTTTCAATAACAGGGGATTTTTCATTTTAAATCAAATCTCAAAAAATTATCATTTCAATACATCCCCATAAAAATTCTTTTATATTCCTAAAAGTTGTTTTAAACTTTTATGTAGCATATTCTAGAGTTACAAGGATTAAATATCATGTTCATAGGAAAGAAGGTGTTTCAAAACCTAGAGTGATAAAGGCTGGAAAAAAATTAATCACTCTTTATTTTGGAAATAATTGTTTATTTTTTATTCTTAATGTTAGTCTGATCTATAGTTAGGTCTGAGAAAAATAACCGATACCCGAACCCAACCCAAAATAAAGAGTTTAGATCGGATATGGATGTACTAAAATACCCGATCGGATGTATATTTTTTACACATCAGATACTCGTACCCGATCGGGTATATCCGAACAATTCGATCTACACCCAAAGTAATCCGAACTTGTATAAACCCTAAATATTTTAGTTTCTTTTATTTTCATTTTCATATATGTTAATTTTCATATGTTAGTTTAGTTATATTATATAATTTTTACTTGAAATTTTGTATCATTTAATGTTAAATGTTTCATGAATTCAAGAACAAAGGAGAAAATAAATTTTGTGTTTTGGTTTGGTGGTTTGAATTTTCTGAATTTATTTTGACATTCTATCTAATTTTAATGAATTTGAATTGGTTTAAAAAAATATTGAATATATATGGATATATATATATATATATATAAGTTTTTAAAGTTTGGTTCAAAAATTATTTGAGTTCGGATATACCCAGGGTATTCAATGGGTGTTTATCCAAACTAGACATAAAATCATAAAATATTCGGTCAGGTCCTATATCTCTACACCCGAACACCCGAATACCCGAAATACCCGATCCAAACCCGATCGGATATCCAAATGCCCAACCCTATCTATAGTTATCCTAATTTCAAGTTAGAAGTGAGAATTCTTAATACAAGACTAATTTGTTGCATGGGTTGTTCAAACTCTTTCTTCCATATTCGTAATTAATATTCGTTCCCCATCCGACCGTCAGATCCGTCCTGAGTTTTTAAATATTTGTAAAGAAATTATTATCTCAAACATTCATAAACCATATAAAAATCCACATGTATATCAAATCGAATATCGAATCTATATGATTTAGGTTGTGATTGATATATCAACTCTTATTTACAAACATAATTCGAATATGTGGGGTTGAACCTAAATTTATAGTACATAAAAATTTATACAAATAAATTTTGTAAGTATTTCCCAAACGTACATGCGGGTCCGAATCAAGAGTCATAAGGAATAAAGATCACGCATGTTTATATATGAGAAAAAATCTGAAGATCTTCTTTCAAAAACTTGAGTGATAAAGACCAGAAAGGTTAATCATTCTTTACTTTTAAAATAATTGTTTATTTTTTATTCATAGTGTAAGTGTGGTATAAGATTTTCCTAATTTCAAGTTAGAAGTGAATGTTCTTAATAAAAGACCATTTTATATAAGTTATTCAAACCCTTTCATCCATATATAACATACATTAGTAATTTCATATGTACAAAGTAAAAAATTTCTTTGTGTTTCCGAATACAAGACTAATTCCGTTTAAAGTAACGATTCATATTACATGAATATCAAATATATTTATTTATCTCATGTATGACCCATGACCAAATACGAATATGTATATTAAATAATAGCATAATTCAATCGATTTTAAATAAATTCATACTGTTAATTACATAAATAATTTAACTGTTCTGTTTTACACCAAAATTACTTATTATCAAAACAATAAATATTTTCAAATTTTAAAAACTTGTACTAAATAAATAATATAAATTTTTATATTTTCATAAGTTATAAGATTTTTAAGTCACCCCATCTCATTTACAATGACATTAATGATATAATTTTGTTTTAATATTAATATAATAATTAAAAACCAATACTGAAAATATGAAAATATATATTTCCACATTATAAATGATATATTTATAAAAAAATAACATATACAAATTGAATCAAGATGTCTATGCGGGTTCTAATCTAGTAAATTAATAAATAAACAAACAAAACAGAAGTTTGCCTTAGGTATTCAAGTCAGTATAGAAATGACAATAGTCTATTTACTTGGTTATAAATAACATGTTCAAAATAGAAGTAAATACTTGATTTCGATTCAGTTTAGAAAACAATAGTTTTTGGTCAATTCAATGGGTCGTTATTAATTTGTTTATATATAATAAAATATTAATTTGGGTATATTAAAATATCTTACACGAAATTTAAATATGAGTAAAAGATTTGGTTTTGACTTTTGTATCAACGCAGTACGAATGTACTATTTAAACAATTACCAATCATAAAAATAATATTTATTAACTGTTATCAAAAACTGTAATTTTTAATCTATTATAATCATTTTTAACTATTTTTGGGGGCTACTTAATATACGGTCATAGATAATTTAACAATTAATATTTAGGAAGCAGTTTTATTTTCCTATAGTATTTTATAATGATAAGTATTTTGTTAATGAGTAAATATCTGGGAGATATGATGTCTACTTTTAAAAGATAATTACTTTTTAACACAAAACTATATCATATATCATCTAAATCATTTTTAACATATTATAAAATATATATTGTCAATATAACAATATACTAGATAGTAACTCACACTGTGTAGTGGGGGAAAAATCAAATTCATATTTTATTTTGTGATATATGATTATTAGTGATTAAATTATATTTATTTAACATTTAATTTGTATGTTTTATTTATTACATATGACTTTTGTTATATTAATTAAAATTACTAATATATAATTATATATGATGTTATATTTATTTAAACAATTATGCAATAAGGTATGAAGCAGAAAAACTCGTTTGTAGTTCCGTTTTCCATTTCTGAAAAGTTTTGGAAACTAAAATTGATGAAAACTCAATGGAAACACGTTTCTTTAAATTCTAATTTGGAAAATGATGGAAACGTGTTTCCACGCGATAGAAATTTGTCTCTATCTATTTCTTAAAAATCTAATTTTAAAAGCTGAGGAATTGTTTTGTATATGTTTTCAATATATATATATATCATTATGATATTTTATTTTTAAATAATTTTAATATTATTTATTAAATTTATATTCTTTCCAACTTTATTGGATTTATTTTTAGTTATATATATATTGACATGTGTCTAACATATACTGCTTCTTAATTTTTTCAAAACATTATTTCTACATGTTTCAATTTCACATACATGTTTCCGTTTCTATGCTTCATAAATAATAAATTATACTATAATTTTGTTTTAAAATTAAAGTGGTGTTATCAATATATTTTCACATAAATCAAAAATCTATAACTGTTTGATTTACTCCAATATATTAATTATTATTAGTTATTATAAATTTAATCAGAATTCATGAATTTTTTGACTCGTTTTTATCTTCTCAATTCTTTTTAACCCAATATGATTTATTGTAAAAATTATAGAGATTTTTTAAAACACTAATTAAGTTTTGTAATTTGAATAATAAACTCTTTTTATTTTATTTTTTTCTTCAAAATTAACTTCTTTTATATGTGATATAAAATATTTTCCAAATTTGAATTAAATGTTCTGTGTTTAACCAATAAATAAAATCAAAATAATAATGACAAAATATTAATAATGATGATAGTAATTATTATTATATTTTAAAAACTTTAGATAGATATTTTCTTATTCAAATTTCTATAATAAATTCACCTATAAGTTTTATTTAAAGAGAAATAATCTCTAATTAGTGATTTTTAATTTTATCAGTTATATTCTTCCGTAGTCTCAAAATATTGTAATGGTATTGTTATTGTCATATTTAATTTTAATTGGTATAATTGTTTTAAACATATGACGTTTCTATAATAAACATTTTGATATTTTTAGAATCTGTTTTTCTATTCTCGGTCAAATAGTATTATATATAATTTTAAAAACTAATTGATGATAATAATTAACAGTATTTTGCATTAAATAATATTTTAGTTTATCTCCCCCAAAAGTATATTTAATTTTAAAGTGTAGTTTTATTAATTTTTGTCAAATGTTTTGAAGTTATTAAGTTATATTTTTAATTAAAATGATATTTTCAAATTATGGAAGCTAAAAATGTAATTTCCATAAATTTCCACAAAATTATAATATATGTAAATACGGATAATTTAAAAATTGATGATAAAAATAGTAAATAATATATTTTTAATATTCTAATTGAAAATACATTTATTCTGCAGATATTAAATAAAAATAAACAGATTTGAAATTAAAATAATAAGAATTGAAACTTGAAATATCTATATACCAGATTTTTATGATATTTATTAGGGAACTAATGATATATATAGAAAATTACTATTATTATTATTAAGATTTGAAAATATGAAAAGATTATACATTGGTATTATATGTAATATTACACATAAATATAAAGTTAATTTGTTATTAGATATGTTCAAATAATACCTAGCCACTAATTGACAAAGATGCTAGCTATAATTTATTTGTTAATATTCTAATTATGTTTTTCAATATATCATAATATATATCATTTTAACAAATAATTTTTCGCCAACAGTTTGATATATCATTTTCAGATATATACATTGTATATATATATATCATATTTATACCGTGTTATATAATAAGTTAACTTAAATTAAAATATGTTCGATTATCGAACAACATTACCGATTTCTTCATAAAGTCACTACTCACTACACTATGTTAATAAAACATGAGCATTATATCGAACTTTTCGCCAACAATGCTTGTGAGATATGATCATGAATCTTGATAATTAGAGAGAGATAGAGTTTAGTTTGTATTATTTTTACAAATTATAGTTTATTCCATTGTCTTTTTCTGGATATTTTTAATGAAACAACAAACATGTTATGCCAGATATTATATTGACATTGGTCAAAGAAAGTGTTATGAAAGTTCAATAAACATATTTTACAAGAAAAATAAAATATGCAATGTAAATAACTTTTGTGAAGTTTACTGTCGCTTTTAGGGCCAGACAAAATATTCGTTAGATTCGATTCGGTATTCGTTTCAATTCGAATCGAATCGAAAAATCTAAATATTCCTAAACTTTCGAAACAAAACAAATAGAAAAATATAATACTCATAAAAATGAAGCAATTAACAAATATCATTTTCAAAAATACAGAATATTCGCTTCGATTCGGATATATATAATTATAAATATATATAATATTATTAATTAGTTTTGTATAGATAGTATCATTGATATATTTTAAATATTTGTATTAGTATTTTATTTTATCTTTATTTGGATATATTTTGTTTTTACATTTGAGATTGCGAGAATAAATAAAATATTATTTATCTATTATATTATTACTATATTTATTTTTGTAAATAAATTATTTTTATCATATGATATAACTATCATATTTAATTTTTAGAAATTAATTTGAATATTTTAAAAATATATAATATTTTATTATTATTTTTAATAAATTAAAACGAATCGAATAATTCAGAAATATCACAAAAATTTCTGAATATTCGTATTTTTCGAATATTCGAAATTTTTTGAATCGAAGTGAGTTTCTAAATTAAATATTCGGTCGAAGCAAAGTGAATCACAAATATTACAAATTTTCTGAATATTCACTTTTTCTCCATGGCTAGTCACTATGACTCATGCTTTCACCTCTATAAAAATTATTGTTTGATTGTTAGATTCGTAAGCACATAACTTCACTAACAAGAAAAACAAAATATTTTCCTTTTTTATTCGAATATCCCGACTATATTTTTACGAATATATTTTCTACTATTTTTATTTTATATAAATTAAATTATATCATATGAATCAGTTTATAACAAATTTTGATTCCAAATGGATTTGAAAATTATTTGTTTCAGTTTGGTTCAAGATTTTATTGAAAAAAATGTAACGCAAGAGACCATAATAACACTGGTCTATAAAGGAAAGTCTTATGAAAGTTAAATAAACACAATGTACAACAAAAACATTTTTTTTTTAAGGTTTTCATTATAAATTTAAAATTTTTTATAATAAAGAACATGAAACGAAATATAATAGATAAAACTATGTATCATAAATAATTTGTGTGCAATTACTGGTTTGAGATTCCCAAAGACACAACTTTTATAACAAGAAAAACAAAATCTCTCTTTTTTATTCGAATATCCCAAACATTTCTACAAATAATAAATTTTCTATTATTTATATCTATATAGATAATAAATTATACCATCTTTTTTTGTTGTGGGCAATAAATTATACCATATATTATCTCATTTTGTAACAAATTAGTATTCAAATGGCATTCATAATATTTTTTTTCAGTTCAATATTTTTGCCTACACGATACACGTGTATGAAAAAAGATTACTGAAGATCATTACCACACGACAAAAGAACAAAAGAAAACAAATGCAATGAAAAACAAAACAGACGTGTCAAGACCAAAGACTCAAAGATAATCGAGTCCGAGTCTGACCAGTTCTTCCATGGGTCCCACAAGCCGTTACAATACGACGCCTAATTAACCCACGTGACTAAATTTATCTTCCTTTCGTTTTCTTCTCTTTCTTCTTTTATAACTCCACATGCTCAAATCTCTCTTTATTTCCTTTTTTAAAACCAGAACTAATCTTCTCTCTCTGTCTCAAAGAACAACATTTTCTCTATATTTCTCAGAAGATTATGGACAATCTTTGGAAACTTAATCTTCTCTCTGTCTCTTTAACCATAATCATCATCTCTTATACCATAGCTACTAACTTACCTTTCTTGGAAGTGAAATATTCCGACAACAACCCTTTTGGGATCTTACTACGGCCGACACAAACCAATAACCAGTCCTTGGGTCCACCAAATGAGGTCGGGTCAGATGAGTGCCAGGTTTGGAGCCAAGCTTGTTCTAAAGAGATTCTTAGGTTAACTTATGAGCCAGATAACGTGGCGTGGCTTAAACGCGTGAGAAGGATGATCCATGAAAACCCGGAGTTAGCTTTTGAGGAGTATGAGACGAGTAAGCTTGTTAGGACTGAGTTGGATCGTATGGGGATTATGTATAAGTATCCGTTAGCTAAAACGGGTATTCGGGCTTGGATCGGATCCGGTGGCCCGCCTTTTGTTGCGGTTCGAGCTGATATGGACGCACTACCAATTCAGGTAAGCCAAACCGGAATAAATATAAAGTTAATGTTTCTTATTTATATATTTCAAGAATTTACTTTTTTCATCATGTATATAGATGTGTCATGTGTGTGCAGGGCCGTGCCCACTTAGGAAAAAAAAAATATCTGGTAATAATTGGAAGATTTAAGAGAAGAATATAATTATTTAAGATTTGATAGTGAGCATCAGAAAGGTTTGCATGAATTCAAAATATTCACACTTTTCAAGTATTTTTCATTTTCTATAAACTCATTATATGCATTTACCCTATTTCAAAGAAATTTGGGAGAAAAAAGTTTTATCAGTTGAATAAAAATTTAGTTTTGTTTTCTTTAATCGAAATTTGATATTATAAATTACGAGTAAAAATAGATTGATATAATTTTCTTAACTATTGAAAGGCATCCAAAATCGTAAGAATGGTTTTATGTGTTCATTCAATTTTGTACACATGGGCGGCTTATAATGATAGAGTCAGTCCTGTACAACAAGCAGCGAGCCTTATGTGGGATAAAAAATAAAAAGCCAATGTGCCCATTAAAAACATTATGGACCCCTCGGCTGCATTTTTAAATATTCTCAAAACCTATTAGACTTTTGTATACATGTTTTTTTTTGTTCAGAATTTTAGATATTCACAATAGTTTTCAATAGAAAAGTCAAAGATTTAGAAATAATACGCACTGTTTGGGTTAAATATACAATATTTTGGGTTTGATTGGATTACATAAACAGAGTAGTAAAAATAAATATATATTTTTACTCTACTGTTCTCTCTTCCACTTACTCTCAATTATGTTATTTTTTTCTTTTTACCAATGAGAGCCTTTCTCTAATCAACTAGAATCCCTTGTATTCTTCGTTCCATGTGAAGTTTGATATTGTTACTCACATGATCATGTACCAGATATGATGATATTGATAGATTGTGTGGTTGAGATGCTATGATTATAGTCTTATAGATAACGAATAGAGTTTTCTTATGATTATATTCATTTTACTAAATTAACGTAATGCTAGTTTTGTGATCATGTAAATATAGGAAGCAGTTGAATGGGAGCACAAAAGCAAAGTTGCAGGCAAAATGCATGCTTGTGGTCATGACGCACATGTGACTATGCTACTTGGTGCCGCTCATATTCTTAAGTCTCGTGAACATCTTCTCAAGGTACATTACAAGATAAAACTTGACCATTTACATTTTGGGAGGTTTAGGTTTATAAATTACTTGTATTTAAGAGTCAAGAGTGGATTACGTCTTTTCAACTTTACTTATTAAGAGTTTAAAGTTTTTATTTCCTTGGTGGGTCACTACCTTTTTTGATACTATATGATAGCAAGTGATGTGAATCAACTAATCTTTTGCTTTTAAGCATTAGAGAAAGCAAATAAATGTCACTAGTATTTTGGCCCAAATATCACTTTTATACATTTATAATCACTATAAATTAATAAATTTTTATAAAATATATTGGTCATAATATTATTAATTTATAGAGGTTTTATTTGTAAATTGTTAAAAATGGGGTTGAAACAAAAAGTGTCCAAGTGTAAATTTTCTATAATTATATCATTTGTAATTTTTTGTAGGGGACAGTGGTTCTATTATTCCAGCCAGCTGAAGAAGCTGGAAATGGTGCAAAGAAGATGATCGAAGATGGAGCCTTAGATGACGTCGAAGCTATCTTCGCCGCTCATATATCTCACATTCATCCAACGGGTGTGATTGGATCTAGAAGTGGTCCTTTACTCGCCGGATGTGGAATATTCCGGGCGGTTATATCTATGGAAGACAACGGCAACTCCAATAGTCTTATTCTTGCAGCTTCTTCTGCAGTCATTAGCCTTCAAGGCATTGTATCACGTGAAGCTAGTCCTCTTGATGCTCAGGTACTTCTCAAAGTCCCATAACAAGATATTTTCTTTAAAAAAAAGATATTTTGAAAAGTGATAAAATGAACATTTTATCGAATTGTAGGTTGTCTCAGTTACTTCATTTGATGGTGGTCATAGTCTTGATGTGGCGCCGGAGACGGTGGTTCTTGGTGGCACTTTTAGAGCTTTTTCTAACTCAAGCTTTTACTACCTTAAGAAGCGTATTCAAGAGGTGCGTACCTTAACCATTAACCACTTTGACAATTGTTTCGGTTTCTTGTTATTTTTTCGTAATCCTTAAACCGGTTCCGACCCAAAACATGACCAATCCAGAAACAAGGCCCAACCAAAATTTAGACCCAAACATTAACAAAAAAAAAAAAAAAAAAAAATCCTGATAGAACAAAAATGTGTTTGCTCAATTGATTTTCTTATTAAAAATATAAAAATTATCTGAAACCAAAATTAAAACATAGTTGATTTTAGTACTGTAGTTCAATGAAACTAAACTGAATAAGTGAAAGTTGAAGAATTTCAATATATATAAGTATGTGTATGTGTGTGCTTATTCAAATAGATGTAAGTTATATAATACAATAAACTTATATCGTTTAGTTATTGTATACATTTCAATTTTTTTAAATCAAATTTTCTATAAAGCTGATAATATATTAAAAATAAAACTGAAGTCCACATAGTTCCTCTCCCATCTTTGAACTTGGTAAGAGACGGTCAAAATATCCATACTACATATTGTTGAATTTGGTGCTTGGTCACATCCGGCCCAAATGTGTATTTGTGAATTTGGCTCGAGAGTGTATGAAAATGGACATTACAAATATTTTGACTAGCCACCGAAATGGCTTTATATAATATGTAAAAATATGTGTATTCTTTTTGAAACGGCAGGTACTCGTGGAACAAGTCGGAGTGTTTGGTTGCATAGCAACAGTGGACTTTTTTGAGAAGCAAAGTGCAATCTACCCACCAACTACAAACAATGACTTAATGTACAAACACTTGAATAAAGTCACAGTTGATTTGCTTGGAGATAGCTACTTCACAGTGGCTCCACAAATGATGGGAGCTGAAGATTTCGCGTTCTACTCAGAGATTATCCCAGCTGCATTCTACTTTGTTGGCATAAGAAATGAAGAACTAGGATCAGTCCATATAGCTCATTCACCTCATTTCAAGATTGATGAAGATAGTTTACCGGTTGGAGCCGCGGTTCATGCAGCCGTGGCTGAGAGATATTTGAATGATAAAATTTCATAAGAAAGAATCAAGAAAATATTATTTTAGGTGTTAAAGAAATTATTAATCTATCTCTTGCTTGGAAATGTTTGTGTTATAGAAAATATTGGCTAATTCTCTTAAGACCTAGAAATTTGAAATTTTTTACTAATTAAAAACTTTTATGGATTGCCAAAAATAACTTAAAGCATATGTGAAAGGACTCCAATCATGCCTAAAGGGCATTAGATTGAATTCAAAGGTTACCGGATCTTGGACATTTGTTCAAGTATATTATATTGACTATTTGCTAAGAAATTGGTAACTTCAACTCACAATAGAGATCTTTTCATATTTGATTCTTAGCTTGCAAGTGAAATAAAGATAGTAACGTCAACTGAAAATAAATGCAAAGTTGACTCTACCCTAAGTCCAAGAAGAAATATATGGAATTCGAAAGCATAAAGATTTCAAAGATTTTGGGGTCATAATATTTTTTTTGGTTAGCGTGGGATATTAATTTCCAGGTACTTTTTAAGGATTAATAAACTATAATTTCTTGTTAAGCAGCATTAATAATGTATCTAAGATTGATCTAGGCAACTCAACTTCCATATTTTAGTACTTAATTAGCTTTCAAGTGAGACAATCAATAGTAAGTAGCGTCCAATGAAGACCGAGATATTTCTGGGTCCTTACGAAAAAAGTAATAAAGATAAATGATCAAATATTAATAATGTTGAAAGTAAAAGATGATAAAATGGTATTATCTAAAATATAAAAACTAAAATAATAATATAAGAGAAATATAGTTGAACGGAAAAGATTGTAGTATGAAAAAAAAGTCTAAGAATCAATTTTTGCGTTTGATTAAACATATGTGTTAAAGACTTTCACAAGTAGTTCAAAATTAAAAAAAAAATAACTTAAATTTGTTTTAACTGTTTTGTGTTTTGGATTTATTTATAATAAACAAAACCATACTAAACACAAAACGACAACAAACAATCCACAACTATTTAAATATAATTTTTTTTATTCTGGCCACATAATATTGTAGCAGCTTGAAGAGCAAAATACGTAAGAGTAAGATCTGCACCAGCTCGACGCATGCAAATCAATGACTCCATCATAACTTTGTTCTCATCGATCATCTTGAGAAGTCCAGCAGCTTTGATCATAGAGTACTCACCAGAAACTTGACAAGCTCCAATGGGCAACAAAGTTTGGTCCTTCAATAAACGTATGATGTCAAGAGAAGGTAGTGCTGGCTTTACCATTAGAATATCAGCTCCCTCGGCTTCGTCTTCTCTTGCTTCGATCAATGCTTCTCTTGAATTTGCTGGATTGATCTGGTAACTTTTATTTATCCACCATTAAACAACAAAAATGTTATTAAAATTTAAAAGGGCAAGCTCAGAAACCCTATAGATAGACGCATTTGCAATACAAAAAAAAATATCACTAGTGAAATACATAACAAATACTTAATGAGAAAAGTTTATTTTCTAATAGAGTTTGGTGCGTGCGTTTATAATGAATAAAGATTAGATGTTTCAAAAAAATGAATAAAGATTTTTGTTTCATTTGAACTATATTTTCAAATATACTAAATGCTAAAAGTGTATAATGAATAAAGATTTTTGTTTCATTTGTACAAAATAAAGATATTGGTTTTATTGGAAATAGCAAATAAAGATTTTGGTTTCATTTCGTAGTGTTTGGTTGGTATAAACTTGCACGGTCGCGATATATAGAGTATCGCTTTAAAAATTATCAATCATAAAAACGGTATGAAAAGCGTTATCAAAAATCACATTCTTAGTTTTTTTTTTATACCATTTTAAACTATTTAGATGTCCCCTTACTCTTTCTCATATTATCTTAGAATATGTAAACGCAAAAGGAAAAAAAAAACAAACGACGTAAACAAATAAAAAAGATTACGATGGTGGTTTTACGTTTTCTTGTCCAATTCCACTTTGCGAAATCGGCCATATAATGAACTCGTATACCTATTGTAGCGTGACAACAACAATTAATAAGGTTAGACTTATTAGAAAATAAATTGAAGATGAAATAAATATTAAGTAGTATTTTACTTGACAGAATAAGACATGATCGAAACATGTTGAAAGCCCTCAGCATCTAGAGCTGCTCGAACCGCACCTACACGACCATCCAACATCTCACTTGTACACACAACATCTGCTCCAGCTCGGGCCTACATCGATCCGTTAAAGTTTTTGTTTCATTGGTACAAAAAGGGTTTTTAAATTTTATATATACCTGAGAAATTGCTTGTTTGCATAATTGGTGAATTGTTTCATCATTCAATATCACACCTATATAAAAAAACAAGATTGACATGTTTAAGAAAAATCACTACGAAAGTGTCTTGTTTTTTTTTATTATAAAAAATATACAAAATACATTTCTTACCATCTTCTCTTACGATCCCACCATGCCCACATGATGAGTACTCATCAAAATTGACATCAGTGTATATAACCTTGTGAAATGCATACGAATAAGTCATTATTTTGTTCTTTTAGCTATTGAGCTACATGTATGTATGCATATGTATCTTACGAGATCAGGGAATTTTTCCTTGAGAAGACGAACTGTTCGAGGTACTAGACCGTTGTCGTTGAAAGCTTCTTCCCCTGTGGGAGACTAACGAAGAAAAAGTTCATCATTGATGTATGGGAACTTACATATATAATAATTAATAAGAAAAACAAGAAACCTTTAAAGCATCAGGAACTTTAGGATACAACTTTATACTATTCACACCAACATCTCTTGCCCTAGCAACCTAGTTCCTCACAAAAACATATACAAGAGAGTGGTTTAGCTTTATAGTTAGTCCAAACGATTCTTGTTTGACATCTATAATATATCATAGTCTCTTTTTTTTTTGTGGTCCTTGTTTAAATAATGGTGACAAAACCATTATTTTACAAGTAAAATGCTTCAATTCTATAGTCACTAAGTTTTTTGAAAAGACTCAACACTCACTTCGTCGATGAGGCCATGTTTCCAGCCAAGCATGTAACACCCAGGCATTGTTCTTATCGGAACATTTATCTCACCTGCATCGCTTCCATGTATAGTCACGTAAGTAAAAACATAGATATATATGTTATCTTCTTTTATCTAAAACTAACATGGATCTTATGAATAATTGTCATTTAAGGCATTCAAAGTAATTATGATTCGTTTTGTATAACCGGATTAATACTGAATTAAAAGACTCAAAACTTAAACTAAACCTTCATGGATAAAGAGTGGGTATATGAAATTTGCAGTAGAGATATTAGTTTCTTGAAAGGCATCTCTCTGAGTAGAGGACTTGCGGTTACGACCTGGGCGTCGGCTTAGCTGCTGAAAACACTTCAAAAACTCACATTAGATTGAGAAGAATAAAGCCAAAACTATAAATTAATCTTCTTTAGTTAAACTTTCAAAACGACAAATGTTTACTTACAAGTGGCTGATCAATCACAGGCGTAACTGTTTTGCTTGGCATTGGAGGCGCCTGGGGCATTTTCAGACAATATCAAGGTGGACTCGATTCTTTGCAGTTGACAAGGATTGATTCTGACGTTAAACGACGTTGCTTTAAGGCCCACATAGCTCTTCTTCTCGAACCCGTTCACAGCCGGAATCTTGCGAGGAGATCCAAACATGGAAGACGCCATGTAAAATATACAGTCAGTAAGCTGAAAATTTTGGAAGAAAGATGTAAAACTCAGAGAGTGAGGCTTTGGTTTTATAGTCCCTTTGTTTTTCTGTGAGGGAGAAATCTTTAAACATTAGATTATTATTATTTATATTACGATTCGCAAATCTTGATCACCTGAACGTGAACCTCATAAGGTGTAAGTGTAACATGACAAGTTGACAACTAAATTATCATAGCTAAAGAAAAGACTAAAGTTCATTGCGATCTATAAGCATATTTTAGATATTCTTGGTGCTGACGAATCTTATTGTTGACTATCAGAATAGTGAGATCGTATATCCTTTACGTATATTATGATTAAACTCCAACTGCTAAGCATTCTTCATTATTTCATATATATTCTTATCAATACCAGAGACCAATCTATGGATTGGGTTTACAATATCAAACATGGTATTCAAATAGAGAAATCGTATTATGTATAGTGGAGAGAATTCGCGGGATACGCGAATATATTTTAGTTAAAATATATATACATTAAAACTTCTAGTGTAAATTAATTATGTTAAGATAATAATATTGTATTAATATATAGAGATGGCAGTTGGATCAAAATATCAACTTGAGACCAAATATATTATCAATTTGTGAAGGTTATTAATTTTCAAATATTAATTTATAAAAATTTCAATGTATTAGTTATATATATAAACTACATTATAAATCAACTTTATTTATATAAGTGATAAAAATTTAATGTAATTTTTGAATAATGATTGCAATTTTATCATTGTTTTAATTCTATTTTTGGTGTGAAAATCATTAAAAAAAAAATCCCACTTTTGTCTGATATATATATATATATATTTAACGACTGCATTTCCATTAATTTGAAAATGAATTTACATAGTCTTTGTGAATTAAATCATCAATAAATCTGGGAATAAAATGAAAAAAAAAATCAAAAGAAGAATATTGGAGATAAATGTTAATATTATGGTTAAGATATTTTCCTGTTAGTTTTAGGATATTTTCTTGTTTTGATAATGTCGATAGTGCAACCTAAGTCGGTTTGATATGTGTATAAATATCAAAGCATGTTAATCAATAAAACAATTCAAGTTCGATAACCAATTCTACATTGTATCAGAGCATTGAAAAAAAAAACTAGTTTTCTTCTTTTCATTACAATCAAGTTGATCAAATCATTAAGTCATGACCAGTGAAGACATGTCAAAAATCGCTGGTGTTCTCGGTTTGTCGTCGGATAAACATTCTCCGTATGTCTTGTCTAGCTTGGACAATCCTGGAGCACTAATATGCTCTGTGATTCTCAGTGGAGAAAATTATGATGAGTGGGCTAGAGAGATGTCAAACGCTCTTCAAGCAAAGCGCAAGATGGGTTTCATCACCGGTGCCATTCCAAAACCAGCAGATGACAATCCCGATCTCAAAAACTGGAAGATGGTGAACTCTATGATAATCGGTTGGATTCGCTCCTCTATTGAGCCTAAAGTGAAGTCAACGGTGACTTTCATCTCTGATGCTCATCAGCTTTGGATGGAACTGAAGCAGTTATGTTTTGCAGGACCCTTTTACAAGGATTTTGATTGGAACCGGTAAAGAGCATGATGGGGTGTACTTTCTTACCGATGTGGCTACAGCAAAAATACATAAAGTAGACATCTTAGTTGACAAAACTTTGTGGCATCAGCGTTTAGAACATCTAAGTTTTTCTGCAATTTCAGCTTTACCTTTCACTACAAGAAATCAACCGGGAACTGACAGACGTTTCTGTCAGAAATCTGTCAGAAATCGACATTTCCGACGGATTTCCAACAGAAACGTCTGTCGGTTCTAACTTGTCTGAAATTATAATATGTCGGAAATCTATCACAAATTCTGACCGATTTCCGATAAATTTTCGATTATAACATATCCGACGGATTACCGACGAAATAATTTCCGACGGATTTCCGACGGAATTATTTCCGACCGATTTCCGACGGCATGATTTCTGATGGATTTCCGACGGGATTATTTCTGACGGACATAATTCGATGGACCTATTTCCGACGGCTTTCATAATTTTTTTTTGAAATTAATAATTATTTTCAATTTAAAATAAATATAAATTATATTAATAATTCAAAATAAAATAAAATTCATAAAATAAAACCATTATTCATAATTCTTAAAAAACATAAATTAAAACACTTAAATAGTTTTTTAAAACAAAAAAAAACAATCTAATCGGTGGGAGGCTAACGGGACTTTTGTCCGAACCATGCATCCATCTGCTCCTCCATTGCCCTCAAACGCGCCTTGTCCGTAAGCCGCTCCTCTTCTAAGGTTTGCACCTTATCTTTCAATGTGTCAATCTCGATAATCTTTTCTTCGAGTGCTTGGCGGTCTCGCTCGAGTGCTTCTTGAAATTCTGGGTCGGGAGCTCCATAGCGTGAAGAAACGGAAGATGGAGAAGAGTAATAATCTTGTTAAATGCCGTAAAGATGACCTTTGTTCTTTATAGTTGCCTACAAAATGAAAAGAATATAAATAAGAAATCAAAACAAAAATAAAAATAAAAAATTAGTAAACAAAGTTATAATGTAAGTAATTACCTTATAAACGAATTCGTTTATCTTCTCGAGTGGGACTTCGGTGCATGGAGGAGTTTCTTTGACCATTGGTTGTGATTGGAGAAACTCGTCTCCAAAACGTCTCACGTTGTCGACGATATCTCGAACAACAGCATCTTGAATTTGACCGGTCATGCGGTTGGTGTGCGTATCTTCAAGCAATTGATATAAATTCTTATAATTCATATACATTCAAATAATTCAAATTATTCATATAAATTCTTATAATTCATATAAATTCTTATAATTCATATACATTAATATAAATTATTATAAAGTCATATAAACTAATAAAATTCAAATAAATTCTTATAAATCCAAATAATTCATATAAATTCAGAATACTAACAAAATCATAAACATATACAATTATAATCCTAACTAAATATAAATTCATAATTCTACCTATTTAAATCAATAATCTAATTAATAAAATACATATTCAATAATATAACAAATCAAATACATAATCCAAATCCGCAATTCCAACTTTATAAACCTATAATCTAACAATCCTAATTCCAAATCTTCCAACTCAACTCTCAAAATTTCAACTTTCTAAATCTAAAATCTAAAATATCAAATTCAAAAAAACAATTAAAAGATTTATAAACTTACAAGTTTGATTGATTGTTATCCATGGATTGATAGAATGGAGAGAAATCGGCCAAAATCCGAAGTTATAAAGAGTTGAAATTTTTTTTAACATTTTTGCGAATGATCTCGCAAAGGAGATGAAGTGGTTTTTATAATGCAATTTTCGACGGACATATCCGTCGGAAATGAAAAAAAATTAAATACAAACAGTTTCGAGAAAATTCTCGAAAAGGTACGCGGGTTAATTTTCGAGATTCCATCGAAAATTTCCATTGGATTTCCAATGGATACATTAAAATTTTGGTTTCCGCGGTACTTGAAAAGATCACTTCGCGGTCTATTTTTGAGAATCCGTCGGAAATTTCCGACGGATATAGATATCTGCATGTATTTCTATTGGTCAAATAAACCTTAAACAGTGACACGTGTAATTCCAAATCCGTCAGAAATCCATCGGAAATTTCCGACAGATCTCCAACGGGTTTGAGGTTTTGTGATTGTTTTTAAAATTTTTGAGGTTAATCGTGTTTGGATATAAGTTATATATACATTTTGATCATAAAAATGTTTTTAAAACATTATATTACATCATAATTACATTATTTATTTATTTTTAATTGGTTTGTTATATATGTTAGAATAAGTATAAGTGTTATATAAGAAAATATTTGGTTAACCATATGAAAATTTGAAAATCGATAAAATACGTTATAACTATGCATTATTTGATACAAAATATTATTATTAAGTGTTGTTTTTAGTGTTAAATTAACAAATGTTTTGAATAACAAACACGAAACCTCAACCCCGTCGGAAATTTCCAACGGATTTTCGATGGAATTTGTTTTTTTTAATTAAAATAAAAAAATTCGTTGGAAATCCGTAGGAAATTTCCAACAGATTTCCGACGGAATTTGTTTTTAATTAAAATAGAAAATCTGTTGGAAATTGCCGACGGGTTTCTGACAGAATTTGTTTTTTAATTAAAATAAAAAATCCATCGGAAATCCGTCGGAAATGTCCAACGTATTTCCGATGGAATTTAATTAAAAAACAAACTATTGTTAGTATAATACTGTTTTAATTATTGTTGTTATTGTAATACGTTATTATTGTTTTTAATAAATTTAATATATAATTATTGTTAGTATAATACTATTTATAATTTTGTAACATTTGCATATATAATACTTAAAAATAAATAAATAAATTATTATAGTATTCATATTTGGAAATTGAAAATAAGGAATTTGATATATCATAACTTTTATTAGAATAATATCAAAAAACATCAATGTCATTTTTCAATTTCATCTTCCGAAGATGATGCTTGTGAAGGAACTATATTATCTCCGTGGTGAGTAAAATCAACAACAAGTTCGATATCACACGAATGTTCTATATGATCCATTTGAATACTTCTAGTTGGTTGCAAAACATCATGTCCCGGAACTCCAAAAATTCTTCCTCTTGGGTTAATTGCATTAACGGTTATCCATGGGTCTCGACGATTAGTAACTCGTGGATAACGAATATAGCTTACCTACAATTATATATAGCATACCTAAACTATCTCTACCATATGGTTCGCTAGTACTACCATGATCATGATTAGATTCTCCATGTAGATACCAAATCTTATATCCCGGCGTAAATCCATTACTATATAAGTGATGTCACACTAACTCAACCCTTAAATTATGTGAATTCCGACAAATACAACAATGACATTTCATCTTACCACTTTTTTTTGCTCCTTGTTGATTGGCGGTCAATTCCATAAACTCGCATATGTTGAAATATGTGATCTCTATGATAGAAGAATTCAAATCTAAGAGAAGGAGGGAAAGGAAACCTAGTTCACAAGGAACTAGAAGAAGTCTTGGTTAGGATGTAACTAGAAGAAAGGAAGCTGTTACATACTAACTAGAAGACTAACTAAGTAGAAAAGAGGAAGCAAAAGAGAGCATGGGGCGCCAGAACCAGGGCATGGGCACAAGCATGGAGGCGTCAGCAGCAGGGTATGGGCGCAGCTTGAACAGGAGTCAAACAGTGAGCTGCTCCCTTCCCTCCTCTCTTCTTCACGCAAACTCCTCTCTTCTCTCCTTCCTTCTTCACGCCTCTTCTTTTCTTCTCTATGTAAAAACTCTATAAATATACATGTAATGTGATGTAAAGAGAGTTGTGAATAAGAGAATAAGAAGATTAAAAGAGTATAGGAAGCTTTGTTTATCTTCCTAAAGGCGCCGGTGGAGCTTTAGCTCTCCGGCGCCATGCTTCTCCTTAGTTCATCTTATTTCATCAACCATTATCATTCTCATTCTTATCATCATTCTTATCATCATTCTCAAACAATAATCCCTCATTACATCAATACTAACGCCACCATCTTCATCCTAAACATTATCCAAGTGATCCAAATTAACAATGTAAAAGATTAAAGTGAAATTGTTCTTTGTTTTTCTCTCTTGAACAAAAGAACAAAACAGAGTGTGAGGTAGAGAGATGAGAGAACTAACCTTTGAGAGTGAAACAAAGGTTAGAAGTGTGTGAATCTCAACAGCATATACCTCGTGCATACTCATCTTTCAATAAATTTGACTCCGGATCCATCGATGGTTCGTCCATCCAAAAACGAAAATAATTGTTAGATGACATTTTTCTATGTGTTGTTTATTGAGTTGTAATGTGATGAATGAAGGAAAAAGGGATACAAATATATAGAATTGATATCCATCAGAAATCTGTCATAAGTTCATCGGAAATCACAAGAGAAAACGGCTATATTAATGTTCAACTTCTCCGACGGATTTCTGACGGAAAAATGAAATTTTGTCGGAAATCCATCAGTTTTGACGAGCAATTTTACGAAGAACAAAGCTATGTTAACGTCCATAATTTTTTCAAAAAAAAACTCGCCTAAACCGATGGATTTCCGATGGAATTTCATCTATCCATCGGAAATCTGTTAGAAATTGTGTAGTCTGTCGGAATTCCGTCGGAAATTGTCGGAAAATTCTGACAGAATTCTGATGGCGAAAAATCATCGTAAATCCGTTGAAAAACCGTCGGAATTTTTCAACGGATTATATGTCCGTCGGAAATGCCGTCAGTTTTGCGGTAATTTTCTTGTAGTTTTTATTTTCTGGTTCCTCGTCTTCTGTTAGCTCTGGTCCTTGTGATGTGTGTTTTAGAGCTAAACAAACTCGAGAGGTTTTCCCTGATAGTATTAATAAAACAACAGAATGTTTTTTTTTGATTCATTGCGATGTCTGGGGACCATATTGAGTTCCATCTTCCTGCGGTGCTGTCTATTTTTTGACAATTGTAGATGATTTTTCAAGAGCTGTTTGGACTTATCTTATGCTCAAAAAATCTGAGGTCCGCACCATACTCAAAAACTTCATAGCTTATGCAAAAAAACAGTTTGGCAAAACTGTTACAACGGTTAGAAGTGATAACGGCACAGAATTCATGTGTCTCTCTGCATATTTCCGAGAACAAGGCATCATTCATCAAACCTCGTGTGTTAGAACTCCGCAACAAAATGGTCGGGTGGAACGGAAACACTGCCATATACTAAATATAGCTCAGGCCCTGTTATTCCAAGCTAGTTTGCCGATAAAATTTTGGGGCGAAGCTATATTGACTGCGGCATACTTGATAAACCGTACACCTTCATCTATACATCGTGGTGTTTCTCCTTATGAGATATTGCATGATTGCAAACCCGCTTATGATCAGTTGCGTATTTTTGGTTCTGCATGTTATGTTCACCGTGTTACTCGCTCTAAAGACAAATTTGCTGAGCGGAGTCGTCTTTGTATTTTCATGGGATATCCTTTTGGTAAAAAAGGGTGAAGAGTATATGACATAGAAAGGAATGAGTTCTTGATATCCCACGATGTCATTTTTCGTGAAGATGTGTTCCCATATGCAGACATTTCAGCCACATCTCCACCTGTCATTACTCCGCCTTTGCCAATTGACAAGGATTGGTCCAATGATTCACCACCAGTGGTAAGGGGGAGCGATGATGCTTATGTAGTTCATTCACCTGTTACGGAGTCAGTTCCCGTGCCATCTCCTGCACCTCTGGCTTCATCTCCACACTCTGTTGTTCCTGTGGCTTCTACTTCGGTTGAAGCAAAATTCCCACTTCGCCAAAGTCAGTGAAGTCGTACACCATCTGTTTTGTTGAAAGATTATGTGACTTATAATGCCACATGTACACCCCCTGCCCATCACGCTCTCACCTCTTCTGCATCACCGTCCTCGACATCGGTCCAAGGTAATTCTTTATACCCCTTAACCGATTATATATCCGATGCAAAATTTTCTCCAGGACATCGCACATATTTGGCTGCAATAACATCTAATACGGAGCCAAAACATTTTAAAGAGGTTGTTCGACTAAAGGTGTGGAGTGATGCTATGTTTAAAGAAGTAGATGCTCTTGAAATCAACAAAACTTGGGACATTGTTGACCTGCCCGAGAACAAAGACGCAATAGGAAGCCAATGGGTTTACAAAACTAAGTATAATGCGGATGGTACGGTGGGACGCTACAAGGCTCGCCTAGTTGCACATGGAAATAAGCAAGTTTCTGGAGTGGATCATAATGAAACCTTTGCACCTGTGGTAAAGATGACAACAGTTAGGACAATTCTTAAACTGGTGGCAGCCTAGCAATGGGAGGTTTACCAAATGGATGTTCACAATGCGTTTTTACATGGAGATCTTGATGAAGAAGTATATATGCAGCTACCACCTGGTTTTCGACATTCACATCCTAATAAGGTTTGTCTTTTCGTAAGTCATTGTATGGTTTGAAACAGGCACCACGGTGTTGGTTCAAGAAGCTATCTGATTCTCTTCTACGGTTTGGTTTCATCCAGTCCTATGAAGATTATTCGTTATTTTCTTATGCTCAGAAAAATATTGAGATTCGAGTATTGGTATATGTTGATGATCTTTTAATTTGCGGTAGTGATAGTTACATGTTACAAAAATTCAAAGATTATTTGAGCAAGTGTTTTGCTATGAAGGATTTGGGAAAGCTGAAGTATTTTCTTGGGATTGAAGTTAGTGTGGTCCTGAAGGGATTTTTCTTTCTCAGCGCAAATACGCGTTAGATATCATTACCGATACATGAAACCTTGGTTCCAAACCAGCTGCTATTCCTTTAGAACAGAATCATGGTCTTGCCAAAGATGAAAGTGATCTCTTGGAAGATCCACAGCCATATCGTCGCCTAGTTGGGCGCTTGATCTATCGTACTCACACAAGACCGGAATTGAGTTATTCTGTTCATATACTGTCACAATTCATGAAATCACCTCGTCTTGGCCACATGGAAGCTGCATCACGTGTTGTTCGCTTTTTAAAAGGATCACCAGGTCAGGGTATATTATTGAACTCTGATGAAGATTTGTCTCTAACGGTATATTGTGATGCTGATTGGAATTCATGTCCATTGACACGTCGATCATTGAGCGCCTATGTCGTCTTACTCGGAGGATCGCCAATTTCATGGAAAACTAAGAAACAAAAGATTATTTCTCATTCTTCCGCTGAGTCAGAGTATTGCTCTATGGCTAAAGCACTCCGAGAAATCAAATGGCTGCGACGTTTGTTGAAAGAATTGGGTTTCGAACAGACCACACCAACTCGACTATTTTGTGATAGCAAAGCTGCTATCCATATCGCAGCTAATCCAGTTTTCCACGAGTGTACCAAACACATAGAGTCTGATTGCCATGCTGTTCGAGATGCTGTACAAGATGGGGTTATATCTATGATACATGTTCGTACACATGACCAACTTGCGGATGTGTTAACCAAGGTGCTTGGACGGGTTCAGTTTGAAGATTTAGTATCCAAGTTGGGTGTTCAAGATCTTCACACTCCAACTTGAGGGGGAGTATTAGAGATAAATGTTAATATTATGGTTAGGATATTTTCCTGTTAGTTTTAGGATATTTTCCTGTTTTGATAATGTCGATAGTGCAACCTAAGTCGGTTTGATATGTGTATAAATATCAAAGCATGTTAATCAATAAAGCAATTCAAGTTCGATAACCAATTCTACAAAGAATCAGGAGGAAATGGTAGTTTGGTCAGAGCATCCGCAGGAACGTTATGAACTCTTAAGTCCATTTAAATGAGATGTCCTGAAATCTTGCAGCCTAATTCTTGATGTCTCTAATCCAATTATAAACAACAACAAAAAAACTCTTCCTCTTCCCATTTACCAATTCCATGAGAACTCTATTATCACCTTCAAAAATCACCTTGGACTGACCTTTCATTTTACAATGATGCATAGCTTTATTTCTTCGCAAAAGAACGCTCTCTCCTGAGGAGTGGAACTGACCCGTAGTCAGTTGATGCGTAAAACAAATAAAATAAATGATGTTATTTTGCACAATCAACTGAAACTGGAATTATGAGTAAAATGCGATAAACGATCTATGTGTTCGGATAACAATCATCCATTCTTTTCAAAAATTCCAACACTTCGACCGCTTTTGTGATTTATGTTGGCGACACTTATATTAGAAGTTTAAGCTCTATAAATAGATTTTTTCTTCTTCTAGATCTCTATGTTCATCCAGTGGCGGAGGCAGAAAATTTATTCATGGATGGCAAAATATTTTATTCATGAAGGTCAATAATTTTTTTTGTTAAGAATAGCAATTTTATATGGTTATAAGCAATGTTTTAAAAATCGCTAGGCGCTAGTCGGGCGGCGAGGGTGGGCCTAGCGCCTAGAGGATTAATCGGGGAGTAAACGCGGATTAATTGAGGATTAATTTTAGGTTATTTTAATATTTTTAAAATATATTTATCCATTATATTAAACTTTTAATAATATTGTTTTTAAAATTATAATAAATACATGAAAATGTAGTATTAATAATTTATTTTATGACTTTTATTTATAATTTTAACATAATTTATTATAAAACATCAGAAACTATCAATATAAATGTTTGAATAACAAAAACAAAAAAAAATTATATTTGAAAATTTAAAAATAATTGGATTATAGATGATTATGCCAAAAATAATCGGATTAGGCGAGGATTAATCGGATTAGGTGAGGATTAATCAGATTAGGCGGGGATTAATCGGATTAGGCGGGGAGTAATCGGTTAACTGACTTTCTCGAGGGATTAATCATTAATCGAGGCGGCGAGGGTGGGTCTACCGACTAGGTGGAGTGTAATCGGAGCTAGGCGGGGATTTTTAGAACAAGGGTTATAAGGTATAAAAAAAAAATTCATGGGTGGCAATTGCCACCCCATCTCGACACTTACCTCCGCCCGTGTGTCCATCATGATTTAGATAACATTCAAGCTTCATACAAGATATCACTAGCTCATCATCTTTCGCTGATCTTACATTCTTTAAACCAAACAAAAATCTAAAAATCTCTTCACAATGGTTAAATTACTCAAATCTGATCTCAAATGATATATGCAAAAAAAAAAAATGACCCACATACTAAAATAATATATCTGAATATAATACCCTTAAATTTCTTATAATATTTGGTGACTAGCTCTTGCTTTAGACGTTTTAGTCCCGAACCGTCCCTGAGTGAAAGATACAATATGTCGACTTGGCAGAAACATATGCTATTTTTTGTTGTTGTATCTTTCTCAGGTCTTTAGGAGTTCGAGGACACTAAATATGATAGGATTAAAGAATCTCAAGCAACTTCTAAATCTTCCTGAACTTGAGGAGTTGATTTTGGAACGCTGCATGAAGCTGAAAGGAATTCCGCATTCTATTGGAAAAATATATACTCCAAGGAAGCTTAAACTATCCCACTTATGTGGAAGTCTGGTGTTTTTTTTTTTTATGTTTGTCTTATCCAAGGGGCTAGTTATTGTGTTGAACTTCCAAGATGCACAAGTAGAATTGAATACACTAATGAATATATCTATCAAGGGAGACATGCATTTTTGGTTTAGTCTAAACCGGACAGCTTTAATCACATATAGACTGCTCCTTGAGAATGTGCTTCTAGCCACAGAGGTGCTTCAAGGCTAACACAAAGACTCTTTATCTATAGGATCACTTTGAAGGTGGACATATTCAAGGACTTTGATTCAATGGGATTTTATATTAGCCTCTATTCATGCTTACCACTTTCCGCCTAGATATATTGATTGGATTCAGATGGTAAGTTGGAGTAAATCAGAATTTGCAGTGTTGGAGTGGGTAAACGGTGGAGAGAAAAAAAAAAACTGTTAGTTATCATTGATGACTAATAGCTACACAACAAAACTTATATACATATTCAAACATTAAAAGTAAACACATGGAAAATAAATAATACATAAGTTGTATATATAGGGTATATGGAAGGCAACGTCCTTTGTTTTAATATCCAAAAAAAACCAAACCAGGACAACTAAGTAAATCTACACTAAGAACAGAAAATAATTTTAGTTTTGGTTTAAATTATGAAAACACCGATATTGAAATATATATACGCCTCATAGTGACAAGATCATGTTTTATTATATTCTGATTTTTTTGCTCACATACTTGGTAGTTAGTACATCCAGAAAATTTGTGTTATTGCTCAACAGATAAGCTAGTTGGAGTGAATCAAAAATCATCTTACCGTGTATAATCAGAAGTGGAGTTGCAAGTGGTCTGAAGCACAAAGAGGTGAAGACAGAGATGGTTAAAACATGGTATTAATTAAGAAACCCTAAGTTTTTTGAATAAGTAAATAAACACGATCAAATGAATAAGTATAAACCCTAGAAAATAGTAGCAGTGGTGCGAGAATCGAATTACACAGACTTGTCTAAATTTCGTCAAATGAGAAATAGAAAATTTCATCAGATTTAACGAAATTAATCTAAAATCAAACAGTTAATGTAGGCACGGTTTGAGAATCTTCGAATCAATAAAATTGAACGGTAGAATCAAAATTTAAGAAAAATAAAATAACTTGACGGAGCAATTACTACCGAAGATCTTTGAAGATGATGGCAAAATAAATGTTTTAAGAGATGTTAGAAGATAATGCCAAACTGAACTTGGAAAAGTCAGTAATTAGGGACAAAAATTTAAGAGGAATATTTAATGGACCAGATTATGACACGTGAAGATATGTGAAGATGATGGCAAAATAAATTATTTAAGAGATGTTAGAAGGTAACGCCAAATTGAATTTGGAAAAGTCAGTAATTAGGGACAAAAATTTAAGAGGAATATTTAATGGCCAGATTATGACGTGAAGATCTGTGAAGATGATGGCAAAATAAATTATTTAAGAGATGTTAGAAGGTAACACCAAATTGAATTTGGAAAAGTCAGTAATTAGGGAAAATTCATAAATATAGGATAAAATATATCTTTAATAACAGATAATTTCAATATCGATCTTTTAATTTTAATTTTTTTCCTAAATCCAACATTAACTGTTATGGTGTTAATATGCGGTGAAATTTTATCTCCATAAAATCCACGTTAGATACGATTTTGTTTAAGATTGAAATTTTTTTTTGAAAAAATAAATATAAAACGACTTCGTAAGAGTGTATATTGTTGTTTTATTATAAACTTTTACGATATCGTTTTAGAATAAAACAATAAAATATATTTTTATGAAGTCGTTTTGTCTTTATCTTAAACAATATCGTATTTAACATATATTTTATGGAAGTAAAATTTTACGGTATATTAACATCATAACGACTAATGTTAGATTTAACATAAAATTAAAATTGAATAATCGATATTAAAATTATTTGTTATTGCAAGTATGTTTTAGCTTACTTAATAATGAAAGTATAAATTGAACATATTTATATATTTTGGGTATTAAAAACAACTTCCTAAGACAAAAATTTAAGAGGAATATTTAATGGCCCAGATAATGACACATGTTCATCCAAAACCTTTCAAACCGCTTGCGTGGTAGAAGCGGATGACCAAGGGGCCATGACTTTCTCCACTGTCTCAACCGGATTCACCTTTTATATCTTTCAGTATAAATATTTTTTTTTCCCTCTCTTCACTTTCTCGACCTTTCTTTAGCTTCTTCTCTTTTCTCTTGACTAATTTAATTAGATCCGTCAAAAAGTTAATTATTTAAGAAATTAAGTTATGTTTTACTGTAATATTTAATGGGTCAAGGATTCTCCTTAAACTCAATAGATCACTCTTTTCATATTAAAATATTATTAAAATTATTAATTTATATTAGATATACAATATATTCATAAATCCCACCGTAAACTTATGACTATTTGTATTTTGATTTTGGAACGGTGAATTATTAAATTTATACAACCATAGGAAAATAAACCGGTATTATAATTTTTATTGATTTATTTTAATGAAACAATTAGTCACTATATTTACTCATATATTTTGTAAATGTTTTAGTTTGATCATATATTTAGTCAGAAAATTTAGTCAATATGTTTGATCATATCTTATTATAATAGTATTATATAAATTTATTATTCTGAATAAAACTATCTTAATTTTGTGAAAAAAATTAAATTATTTGTAGGTGGAAAAGACATTTAAAAAATTAAGAATTGGGTTATAAAAATTAGTTAAACTCTTATTAGTTTTGAGTTTACTTAATAAAACTATCTTTTTAAAAATTATTAATTTTGAGTTTATTTAGTATATATAAAATTAATTGATTTGAATTATGTTGTTAAGAAAATAATATATATAACTAAATTTGGAAGCAATATTAAATTATTTGTTGGTAGAAAAAAACATTTACAACAATTACGAATTGGGTTATAAAATTAGTCAAACTCTTATTAGTTTTGAGTTTACTTAGTATAATTATCTTATATAAAATTATTAGTTTTAGTTTATTTGGTATATATCGAATTAATTAATTTGAATTATGTTTTTAAGAAAATATAAATATAGATAACTAAATCTGAAAGGTTTAAAAATGTCATTTGAATAGTAGACATTTGGTAGCTTTTCAAGGCTTTTTAATAAGTTTTGAAAAGCTACAACATGTCCACTTTCCTAATGACACATAAACTTTTTTAATAACTATTTAAGTTTTCAATTTTCTAATCAACTATTTAAATGCAAAGTTAATTAAATTTATTTACGAGTACATGATTATTAAAAGTACAGATTCTACATATTTTCTATTTTTGCAATGATTGTTTTAATTAGACACATATCAACATTCATTTAGATTTTACTCATTCTATTTTTCCATTTTCTCATATAATATAGTAAGATTACAGTTCTGAGAAATTCTGCGAAGCTGTCACGTGTTCACTTTTCTAATGATACATTAAACCTTTTTATTTTTAATCATTTGGTTTTTTACCAACTACTTAAATTCAAAGTTAATTGAATTTAATTATTAGTACATGATTATTATACATATAGATTCTTCATTCTTTTCTGATTTTTGGAAATAATTGTTTTAATTAGACACATATGAGAATTCATTTGGATTTTACTCATTTTGTTTTTCTATTTTCTAACCAACATATAAAATTCATGTATTAGTTAAATTCAAAGATTAGTAAATAATAAGATTATACTTGTGAATAGCTCTGAGAAGCTGTAACATGTAATTTTTCCAATAAAGTTTTGTAAAAAATAAAACATGACGATTCACCTATTAATTTTTAGTTCAAATTTTGTAACAATAATCTTGCAGTATTATATTTTACGTTAACATTTGGTGAAATAATCATATAAAATCATTCTTAATATAGTAAGGTTGCACTTGTGAGAAACTTTGAAATGATGTCAAGTGTTCATTTCCAATTAACATTTTTAATCCTTTCAAATTTAATTCATCTAGATTTCTATTTTCTTAAGAACATAATTCATATTAATTAAATTAAATAAAACCTCATAGAAACCTAATATCTAATTTCCTATTAATTAAATTCAAGAATGTTACAAAATAAAAATTTATAAATATAAACTTAATAATCTTATATAAGATGTGATCACACATAATGAATAATAGTTTTACTGATTTTTACAACCCAAATTCAAATAAAAATTCAAATTTTATAGAAGATATAATCAAATATCAATGGCATATAAAATGTATTCAAAATAAAGTCATGATCATCCAAACCCTATTTTATATTATTTTGTTATAAATAATAAATATATTTTCTTCTGTCACACACTAAAAATATCTTCATATCTCAATGTTTCAATCATCACATGTATATAGTAGTAGATTGGTTTAAGGTGTGTAAGCATCATATCTCAATGTCCTCTGTTACTGTGAATATAGAAAGCCTTAATTCCCTTAGAACTGGCATTAAATTTGAATTCATAGCCATACATGGTCAGCTAAGGAGGTGTTTAAGGGATTCAGACTACACTATTACTAATTCTCAACTCTTTTTGCTATTATTAACTCTTTAGATGTTGATTTGTTTGTAAATTTCAAGTTTCAGATTTGAGTAATGATGAGTTGATTTTCTGAGATCGTAATAGTTTTCTTTAGGATCCTTCAGAACGATACTTCAATTTCAGAGCTCATTAGAGAATGACAAAGTACTTTGACAGTGATAACATACATACAGAGTAGGAAGTATGTTTCATTCTACAATAGATTTGCTTGAGGCTCTCTTATCAAATTAGAAAGATGATCTATACTGTTAACTGTTAGAACTCAATTTTAGACAAATGATTATTGTCAAAATTGGTGTTATTTTGAATAAGAAATGGAGGTTTCTAAGTGGGTATTTTATATAAATTAGAAAAATAATAAATCATAAGAAAGTTGACTAAAAGTCATATAAACCAAGTTAAATATTGACTGGTCTTCTATCTTAATGCTTATAATTATTTTATTGAGATAAATGCATATTTAGCTATAATATCTATTATCATAACCACTGGTCAAGCTATAATAATTGAGGCTATAACCATTGGTCAAACCATAAAGGCTGAGACAATAATAGCAAATCAAGTCATAATGGTTGAGATCACAAATACTCCTCCTTGGGTGACTATAAAAGCATCACTCTTTTTTTCATACTAATGAAAAAATATCATACTAATAACAAGTTCTAATAAAATGGTTGTGTTGATCACACAAACCATCAATCTCTTCACTTTCTTTTTCTTTCTTTTCTTTTGTTTTTCTTTGAGAGTATAACACAGAAAAGAAAAGTGTTCTTGGGTTGTGCAAAACAGAATAGTTGCAGTTGTATCCTGGGATTCGGAATGTCGTCAAACCGTCACACTACAGGGCATTTTCAGAATTAAGGAAAGAGATCATATCTCGCCTCTGCAAATCTCTTTCATAATTCATGTACTTGTATCATTTTATATATAATTAACTTTACAATTTATTCAGTTGCCCTATTGTAGAAATTGCATTCTTACAATCTTAATTCTGAAAAAAAATTGTTATTATTCTAACAAAAAACTGATTAATTGTCAAGTTTTTGATAAGAACAGGTTGAAGGAAAATCTTACATTTTGTTCTGCTTTTTCTCTGACCCGTCTCTTGTTCGAAAAAAGAGAGGAAATATTAATCTTTTTAATGACGCTTATGCAATTGCTTTATCTAGCAATTTGGCGGAACGTTTTCAAACCTACAGACTCTTACATATTTTTTGACGAAATGGTTTACGCGGTTTGTTTCACGAAACGTATTCTCAAAATATGGTCTTAAATATCTGAAAAGGAAAAATAAATCGTTTGAATTATGTTTAACTGCAAATTCTAAAAACTCATTTATTTCTTGAAAAACAAAAATGATTTGTACATGCTTTTAAAAGCAATATACACAATATTATTTTCAGGAAATAAAATAAATATGCAAAAAAACATTTTTGAAATGCTTCTAACAATTCATAAGTTATTTTATATATTTAATTTTAGTAATTTAAATATTTTAAACACTATTTTAAATTTTTAATTTCTCAAATAGAGATTTTAACAATAAAAAAACGTTTGATTTACGCTTTATCGCGAATTCTAAAAATATTATTTATCTACTTTTGGAAAAATAAAATAATTTATATACGCTTTAAACAACGATTGAAAACAAACATTATTTTTGAAAAATAAATAAATAAAGGATAACGTAAAATATTTTGAAAACGCATAGTAGCGATTCAGAAAAATATTTTCATTATTTTTCCTAATTATGTAAAAACCTTACAAAGTCTATACGACTTATAGCTTAAAAGATAATAAAAACTTATAATACTTAAAGAAAAGCTTATAAAGAAAAAGTCTCAAGAATTTTACAAAGACTCAAAAGCTTATAAAGTTGGTAAAAGCTAAAAATGTTTATAAACATTTATAACGGCTAAATCTTGAGTTATCTCAGAAAATGTGGAGGCAGATTTGTTTACCACAAAAAGTCATTGACAAATGTTATATGAACTTTTAAAGGTAAAAATACACAGTGTGAATACCTGAAAGTGTGGAGATATGTGACAACCACATAGCTTTGAAATATTAATTAAGTATTACATGATACTTCTAAAAATAAAGACACATGGCGATCACCTAGTAAGTGTGAAATGAGGTCGTTTTCTAGGAGAATGAAATTAATGCTATATTCTCTAAGTTTACTCATGAATAACCATGCAAGTTCAAGGCCACAATGAACACTATAGAGAACCTAGTTCTCTGAGAAAATGAAAATGTGTGATAGTTATTGTCTTGGTTTACATAAAAGTCTAGGAGGTTCAAGACATCATGTCACTTTCTGGTCAAGTAAATCCGATAGTTATTCACTATGAGTGGTTCAAAGCTGAAAATGCTATCAGCTCAGATGTAGTGATTTTTCTTTTATACTCTCAAAAGTCCTTTTGTCTAAGTCTGTCTAGTCGAGTCTGTCAAGTTTATACGTCATATGTTTAAAGTCATTTCTATTAATGTGGGAGATTGTTGGAACTCAATTTTAGACAAATGATTATTGTCAAAATTGATCTTAGTTTGAATAAGAAATAGAGGTTTCTAAGTGGATATCTTATATAAATTATAAAGATGATAAAGCATAAGAAGTTTGACTAAAATTCATACAAATTAAGTCAAATATTGACTGGTCTTCTGTCTTAATGTTTATAATTATTTCATTGAGATAAATGCATATTTAGCTATAATAGTTATTATCATAACCACTGGTCAACCTATAATGGCTGAGACTATAACCATTAGTCAAATCATAAAGGCTCAGACAATAATAGCAAATCAAGCCATAATGGCTGAGATCACAAATGCTCTTCCTTGGGTGGCTATAAAAGCATCACTCTTCTTTTTATTTGATAATGAAAAAATATCATACTAATAACAAGTTCTAATAAAATAGTTGTATTGATCACACAAACCATCAATCTCTTTACTCTCTTTTTTCCTTTTATTTCTCTTGTTTTTCTTTGAGAGTATAACACAGAAAAGCGTTCGTTAGATTCTGTTCTTGGGTTGTGCATAACAGAATAGTTGCAGTTGTATCCTGAGATTCAGAATGTCATCAAACCGTCAGCGTTTTCAGAATTAAGGAAAGAAATCATATCTCGCCTCTGCAAATCTCTTTCATAATTCATGTACTGTTATTATTTAATTTATTTTATATATAGTTAACTTTACAATTTATTCAGTTGCCCTATTGTAGAAATTGCGATCTTACATTAACATTATGCAGATGATCTCTTACCGGTTTTATCTCATTGTTGGTGCAAATTTTGTTAATTGGAAGTTTAATATTTGTCTTTCTGATATGATTTTTTTTTACTAATATTTTGCGTTTATTGCAGGTTGAACAAGGAGCCATTGTAGAAATTCTTTTCTGGCTTCCTCATGAGTTACATTTGAGGGAGACTGTTTCCATTAGCCTTTATGCATGTTTGAACCTATTTTTGTAACTTAACTGTAATGTTGTTGGGATTGTATATTTTTGATAATGGAGTGTTTATTTCTTCTTACAACATATTATTTTAACCATTTATTTGTCTCTTGTCGAGTGGTTTTTTCATGGTTTTATTTTGTGATGTTGCAAGACTAGACTTGGAGTTCAGTTAGAGCCACTATGAATAAAACGCAAGGATTCTCCCTAAACTTTTTTTTATTAACATAAATGCATCACTATTTTCATATTAAAATATTAAAATTATTAATATATTTATAAATATTAATATGTTTATATGAAAACATAATTTAGTAAATCAATATCAATCGGTCTCATAAAAATAAACAACATAGTATAATTCAATCATTTGTTATACATATTTTTAATTTAAAATACTATATATTTTTGACAAAATATATATTAATACTCTAATAATATTTTACAGAATTTTCATAAAAATATGTATATATATATTAAGATATATTACTAAACTAATTAGTTATCACAGTTGTTTCTAGAGATATGTTACTTATCAAATATATATTATTTATTAAAATACAATTTTTAATTGGGATAGTTGGATAATTACCCCATATTTTTGCAAACTTTTGAAAATTATACCTAATTTTTTATAATTTCAAAAATATTCTTATTTATTAATTATTTAATTCTAAAATAAATAAATAAATTCTAAATAATATAACTAACACTTTAATTTATATTTATGAATGAAATCATCAGTAATTCAAATTTATTATAAAAAATAAATACCCAAGAATACATATTTTGTAATTAAATGATTTTTAACTTTATATTGTTGACTAATTTTTTTTTCTTCTGTAGACTTATATTATTTTATGTTGATTTATTATTAAAGCTGATTTATTAAATTGCCGACTTATTTTTTTACTTCTCTCAACTTATTTTTTTCACTGTTGACTTATTTTATAACAATTGACTTATTTCGATTGATTGATTTATTTAAATAGTTGACATATTTAAACTGTTAACTTATTATGATTGCTTGTTGATTTATTTTATTTTTTGTAAACTTATTTTTCTTAATAGACTTATATTATTTTATGTTGACTTATTATAAAATCTGCTTTATCTAATTGTCGACTTATTTTTTTATATCTATTAACTTATTTTGTTTCATCACTGATTTATTTTTAACAGTTGACTTATATTTTTAATGTTTGATTTAGTTACATAGTTGATTTATTTAAACTGTTGATATATTTTCTTTGTTTATTGATTTATATTTTTCTTAGTATACTTATTTATCCTTAATAAACTTATATTATTTTATATTGATTTATTATTAAAGTTGATTTATCTAACTGACTTATTTTCTATTTATTAACTTATTTCTTTTTCTAATGACTTATTTTTAACATTTGACTTATATTTTTACTGACTGATTTATTTACATAGTTGATTTATTTAAACTATTGATATATTTTCTTTGTTAGTTGATTTATATATTTTTAGTATATTTATTTATTTTTAATAGACTTATATTATTTTATGTGGACTTATTATTAAAAATGATTTATTAAACTTTCAAGTTATTTTTATTGCTTTCTGGTTTTTTCTCCACTTACATATTTTTAACAGTTGATTTATATTTTGACTGGTTAATTTATTTATATAGTTGACTTATTTAAACTGGTGATTTATCTTTTAATTTTATAAACTTATTTTTTAAACTAAAATTAACAAAAATATATATTGTTTAAGACTTATTTTCTGTAAGAACCTAATAAAATTTTGTATTAATTAATAGTATTTTTTTCTTTTCATGAAATTATTTTAGTAAAGAATAATAATGTTTAAACTTTTATAAATTTTAATATATATTAACTTGACTCAAAAATTTAAATAAATAGTTAATAAAAAGTAATATGTTGACTAAATAAAAATAACAATAAAAATTTCTATCAAAAACTTTCATTTCACTAAAACAAAAAGGTTTTATTATTTAATTTTAGTGTATAACTTTTTATGGATTTTTATCTTAAAGTATTCAAATTAAATTTATAAACAATGAATTTGTGATATTTTATCTTTAAATTTATAAATAATAATAAAAATATATCATGAATTAATTTATCTTTCATGTAAAATATGATATTATTATCTTAAATCTTGACAAAATCTACAAAAAAATTATTTTAATATTAATTTTGAATTTATTTTTAAAAAATAGTTACAAGATTTGGATTTTTCATTACTATAATGTTTTTAAAAAAATATCCAACTCTAATTAAAAATCTAAATCTTGGCTCAATCTTATGTAAAAATGATTTTAATAAAAATAAAAATAAACTGCTTTTAGTTTTTTCTTCGATTTTCCAATTCATGTATAAAATATATATTTCAAAATTTTCAAATTTATCATATTTAGTTATTTTCTAATATATGTAAAAATTAAATAACAAAATAATTGTTATATAATTTGTTTTTAGATTATTTAGTTTTAATTATTTCATGTATAAAAGGTATATTTCAAATTTTGAAAATTTTGGTGTAGGTTTCAAAAGTTTGACAAAATGTAAGGTATTTAAGCAAATTTTCCCTTTTTAATTTGTCTTCAAAGTTTATATGATCTTTCATTTACTATTTTAAATTTAAGTACAAATTTGGAATTATGAATATAAAAGAACAACAAATTATATTACATAAGCATATAATAAAAAAAAAATATATATTTTACATTTCTATATCAAATATACATCAAACAAATAAATATATATATCAATACGCGCAGCGTGCGGGACTTCCCCTAGTATTATATAAGATTGTCATTCAAAAAATAGATTGCCGTGGGACTCATAGGGTTTGGCACAAAAAAGACAAGCTTGAAGACAACCCCAACTATAAATTTGAATTTGTATTGGCAATCTATCAATGATCACTTGGTAATGAAAGAGCATCTAGAGGTATCAAGGTGATGAAAGTATTTAATTTATACTACGAGGCTGAAAGAGTTCATTGGGAGTTGCAAGCGTTCCTTTATCTCTTGGGAGCTATTGCTGGACACTTAGTGGAACACAAGGTCCATTCACAGAAACCAAATCGCTCATAAACTGATGAAAATTTGTTGACATTTTTGATGCAGGTTGGCTATATAGGTGGAGCTCTCTTCTTAGTTTTTACTGCTGCCACATTCTTTGGAGTGTTCTGAGCTGAACCAAACGGTGTTTGTCGGAACGAAATCATGAGACCAATAAATCAGACCTTTATCATAGTGTTGGTTTCAGTTTCTAATGATAGTTGTTGTAATCATCACAAGAAGGAAACATTCTCGTTTGAACGATTGTATCCAAACATTTCACACATTAACTTACAAGTTTTGAACATAATTTCTCATTATGGATATTTATTTCTCTTAATAATAAATATTTAAGAACTTAATCAGATTTGGGTGGTTTAGGTTTGATTAAGTTCAAAACTTAACAATCTCTAAATCCCAACAACACATTTTAAATAGCAAAGTAAAAATGCAAAGCATGTACATAGTCATTGCTCATAACCATTGACCAAAAAGATATTTAGAAACCTAACTTTGCAATCCTTAATTACTTCCACAATTTTTTTTTAAAAGAACTAAAACCAGAGAGATCAATCCTAAGTTTAATAACAAAAAGAGGCATTGCATCTCCACTAAAAAACATCTAAAGACTTATTCCTTAATCTTAGATGGCTTCAGAAATCACAGAGCTTGCATCACTCAAAATATCAGTCTTCAACATCAACAATTCAAACTCCTTAGCTTGCACCAACTTCAACTTCTCTTCGATTCTTTTCTTCTTGTCCACAGGCACCTTGCTCCACCTCTGCTTCACAGACTGTTCCTCCACACCAAAACTCGTAATCGACCTAACAAGAAAAGACTTCTCAAACCAATTTGATGACTCTGAACCACCTCCATGAGTCAACACTTCCTTATCTTCTTCAACTTTTTTACCTTCAGGTTCCAAAGACTCAACATTCTTCGCTTTCCCATTAGACTTTCCAGATTCATGAACAATCTCATCAGATCTCGCCATTTCCTGATCTTCTTCAACCATTGAATCCATCATCTTCTTCTTCTTATTCTTCTTCTCAGTCTTCTTTGGAGACTTAACAGAAGACTCAACCACTGAATCAACCTTCTTCTTAGATTGCACAGGAGACTTAACAGCAGATTCAAGACCCAAACAATCAGATCCCCAAATATACTTAGCTAAATTAAAACACTTCTTCTCATGAGCTTTTGTAAAAGACACATCTTGACCTTTCTTAGCTTTACCTAAATACTTCCTCTTCAAAGATCGAATCTTATCAACAAATTGAGCTTTACTAACCTCAAAGCTAATACCTTTCTTAGCAGATTCGAAAAAACCATTCATATCATCATAAGGACTCTTACCAGTATCAGCTTTGTAATCAATTATTCCTTGTAACAAAAAAATCTCATCTTCTTCACTCCATAGTCTCTGAAAGTAATTCTTTTTGTTATCTTCAACTGAAAGAATCTTAGGTCTTTTAGCATTCACGTCTGTTGGGGTTCCTTTAATCGCACGCTTCTTTCCTGATTTCACCACCGGTGAATCGTTCTTCATGGCTTTCACAGGGGTGACGACAGTGGCCTTTGGAGATGGTTCCGTTTCCGAGTCAGAATCAGTCTCAGATCCGGAATCTGAATCGGAGGTTTGCTTTGTGGCGGTGGAAGGAGTTTTTAGGGTTTTGGTGGATGGATCTTCATGTTTGTTTTCTTCCGAAGAAGATTCAGAGATCTGTTCTTCATCTTCACCAGATGAGATCTCGACTTCATCGTCGTCGCTTACAGATGCTGTTGGTGGATCTTCTAAAGGGACGAGAAGCCTTTTCACCATTGGAAATTTTCAAAAGTGATGAAGGTAAGATAGAGAGACAGAACTGAACTGAAGGTAGGTTGGGTGGAACTGAGAGGTTTTAGGGTTTGTGGGCGGACAGAACTATGTCTACCGAATAATATATATAGAGGTAAAAAAAAAGGCTAAGTAAAATAAATAAATAAAGGGTAAAGGTTTGAAATGAAAAATCCAAAAAGTTTGAGTAACTTAAGTAAATAAATTCTCAAAAATTTAAAAATACCCCATTGAAGCGCATTCAAGAATTATAAAATTTAAGTTGACTTTTAAATAAAATATGCATGTAAGCGAGAGTACAAAACAAAATCGCAAACAAGTTTCTTTTCTATACCTGTTTACTCAACCAAATGTTTCCAATTAGACATATTTAAAATAGGTAACTGTATTTTATATCTTATCAGTTTTTGACCATAATCGAAATATAACCATATGAAATAGTTAAAATCATAACCGTAAAATTATATAACTATAATTAACTTTAGATTTTTAATCGTAACCGTATAAAAACTATCAGTTAACCGTTTAGTTAATTATAACCATTTTAAAAATAAACTTATTTTTATTATAATTTTTAATAATTAAATTATATTGAATCGTAAATAACCGTAAATTTTTTAAATATATTCAAATGGTTAAAATTAAAATTAAGATTAAACAAAAAAAATTAACCGAAACTAATAGGTAATTAATCTTGATCGTAATAACTACTAAAGTACATAACTATGTTCAAATATCGATAGCATGGGAAACAACAACAGAGAATATAAAAAGTCGTGGTGACCACCATGCTGCCAAGACGTCCCCTCTTATTGCCATCGGCATATCCCAATCAAAAAGTAAAATGTATTATTGTCAAAAAATCACACGATAATCACTAATATATATTTTTTAAACTAGAGTCACTCTTATTATGTTGTTGCTATTGTTTATAATTAAAAAGAAAAAATATTCCGAAAAACATGATTTTTATATGATTATTTCACCAAATTTTAATCTAAAATATAATAATTAAACATTATTGTTACAAAATTCTCTACTAAAAATTAATAGGTGAATTTTATGTTTTGAAATTATTATAAATATTGATGTGTGATCTAACAAATATATTATTTCTATCCAATTGAATTTATGGTAAAAATATATATTATTTTTACAATCATTTTCATATAAATGATTTTGATAGGATAATGACTAAAATCCTCATGTTTATTTTTTTAACAAATCTTACCCATATAAATTGTAATTTTACAAAAATATATTTACAACTAAAAAATTTCAAGTTCTTTTGAAATTTATAATTGATGTTGGTTATAAATTATTATAAATTTCAAAATTAAATTACAAATTAGATTAATTTTTAATCTAATCATATTTTAAACCATAATCTTAATTTAATTTAATTCTTCATTCAAAATATATTTTTAACTTACTAGTTTTGAATGATAATATTTAGAAGCATTCAATTTTGGTGGAAAACTACAGAAATGCATTTTCCATCAAAAACCAATAAATAGCATAATACTTTTTCGTCAAGTCTCAATTTTGGTTGGAAACCGTGGAGTTTTATTTTTCCCAAAAACAATAAATATGAGGTTACACTTTCCTATTAAAATAATAAAAATATCATAAGTCAATGATAGGTATGTTGAACACTATTAGTGACTTCTTTTTAGTACAGGTCAATGTTAAAAAAAACTAAGGATTAACATTTAGAACGATAAAAATTTTAAAATATCAGTTTATATTATATGAATAGTTAGATTTAGATAAATTTATTATAATTAAATAAATTAAACGTTACTTCTATGAACTACGACTTATGTAGGCTATGCGGATTTAATAAATTATTTAATATATATGTTTTTATAAAAATAAAAATTAAAGTTGTTTCATAAAAAAAACTTGAAATTACAAAACATTGATATTAATCATGTTTTATAATTTAAAATTTTTAAATCAATCAATTTTATAATTTTATTATGTTATATTATATTATATTAATATATATATATATATATTTAAATATATATATATTTTATAATAAAATTTCTTAAAGCGCTTAAAATCATCTAGGTATCAACTAGACGTTAGGCGGAGGGTCACCACCTGACTAGCGCCTAATGATTTTTTGAACATTGGTACATGTATAACATCTACTACAAAAATAGAATAGCAGAAAAGTTATCCAGATCGAGAAAAAAGAAGGCAGGAACAATGGAAGACCGGATAGACACTCATAAGTGAAGAGTTTACTAAGAGAGTATTGGAGCTAGCGCACACTGAAGTCTGTACGCCATCCCTCTTCTTTCAGTAGAGTTACTTTGTACCTTAATCAAAATACTTTTCATTGATGATGAATGACATGGATCTTTTTCATGCGATAAAGCTTTTAGGCCTTATTCTACATAACAAAGAGCGAGTGAATTCCCCCGTAATGTGAAATATGATTTAGTACAGAGGCCGACCAACCCCAAAGTCCTCGAATCTAATTGATGTTCATGCTCTCAGAAGAGCGGATCCAATACCAAAACTACTTCTTTCTCAGGAAGTGCAACAAGTACTTGAGGAATTTTGGGAAATCATGCCCCACGAGTTAGTTGCCAAGTGCGACCTAGTAGGACAGCCTACCACAAAATCGAAATGGAGCCTGGAGCCAAACCCCCAACTATTTAGACTGGGCTGAGTTAAGCGGATGATCTCAGTTTTTGTAGAAAACATTTCGAATTACATTTTCCCGTAAAACCAGCAAGTATCAGAATTACATTTTTATTCAAAACTGTAAAATCTCAGTTTTGGCCAGAAAATTGCGGAAATACATTTTCCACCAAAATCAATAAATATTAGAACTGTATTTTCTGCCAAAACCAAAAAAAATCTCAGTTTAGCAGAAAACTGTGTGATTACATTTTTCCTACAAAGACCAATAACTGTACGTTTTGTTTACGGGATTTGATGGGAAACCATCATTTTACAAATTTCTGTCAAAATTTTGGCAAAAATATCATTTTCATTTATTGTCAAAATTGTGGTTTTGCGGTTTTGGTGGGGAAACTCATATTCAAAAATTTTGTCAAAATTGCGATTTCACGGTTATGGCGTTAAACATCATTTTCAGTCAGAATTATGGTTTAATGGTTTTGGCAGGGGAACAACATTTTCTGATTTCTGTCGAAACAATGATTTCACTGATTTGGCGGGAAAACATCATTTTATAATTCTCGTCAAAATTGTGATTTTGTGTTTTTGGTAGAAAACACCATTTTATCATTTCCGTAAATTTTGATTTTATAGTGTTGACAAGAAAACATCATTTTCCGATTTTTTTTCGAAATTAGGATTTTACGGTTTTGGATGGAAAATGTCATTTTACCATTTTCTGTCAAAATTATGGTTTTGACATGAAAACATTATTTTCGATTTTCTGTCAAATTTTTGATTCACGATTTCAGCAGGAAAGCAAAAATCTGAGATTTATGGTTTTCTCGCAAAAATGTTATTATACTATTTGAATAATTTAATGAAATACTTGATGAACTACCTCCATCCTAATGGTCTAATTTGGTTCATGAGACGAACGTTAAAATTTTGCGTAAATTTTAAACCTCATTCAAATTGTCTATTGCAATATGTCATCTTGATGGATAATTTTTGACACTAGATAATATCCATACGAATTAGCAATTGATATGAACATATGTACTAAGCTAAATATTGGATATAAAATGGAAGTGAAAGCTTTGTATGTGAAATGTCATTTTACATTTTTGAGAGTAACAGACTATAAACTCAAACCATTTTATTGATTTAACCTTTGATAAAATGCCGACTGAGAATGACTGAGAGCTTTTTTGCCAAAATTCACTTGAATGTTAAAGAGATGGATACGAAATTAGTATTTACAAAAAAAAAATATTCCATTCCCTTAAAATCTATGAAAATATAAACGTTAGAGTTGTCTACTAAAAACCATCAAACTATTTAAAATTTTGTAAATTTATCATTTACATCAAAACTGAAAGTAAATCCTATCCACCCTAAAATCACCTGCGATACAATCTCTGCCTATATTGGCCATGTGGCCTCTATTTTACACTGTTAGAAAATAACATAATGCATAAAATAATTTTTTAGTTGATGTGATTTACGGGCACAGTTTTGAGCTTACAAATTTTAAATAATTGGATTGTGTTTAGGAGAAAACCATTTCTCTCTCTTTAAGTGGGAGTTATAGTGTTGACCAAAAGAAAATGTAGAAGTAAAATTAAATACATGAACATATAGTTTTTTTTTACAATCCTTAAAAATATATTATTTATGCCTACTGAATTCTTTTGAACTGAATTGTATTATTTTTTTCAGTAAACCCACTGTTACTTAAACAAGAACAAATAATACATATTCCATGAGAGATGATAAATCAGGGAACCATGGAAATAACAAATACCCGGCTTACATATATATATATATATCCATTGGAGGGACTTACTTAGTTTTTGATGTGTTTAATGTGACATGAGTATCGTAGAAAAGAAACAAAGAAGGGGCTCTTTAACAACATATGAATGTAGCTATTACAGTCCTTGTCCATATTCATAACGATCTCGCAACACTCCTTGTCCAACGCAAAACCTTTCATAGCCCAGCTTGACAATATCTGTGAAGAACATTTCTCAGAGGTCTTTGATCCATCTTTCTTCAAGCATTTCTCCACTAAAGCTGACTGCGACACAACTTCTGACTGGATAGGCGATAGAGGAGGCAGTGCTAGAAGTCCAGGAAGGCCTGGAAGACTAGGGAGACTAGGAATGTTTGGTATCTGTGGGATCTTAGGAATGCTTGGAATGTTTGGTATTTCTGGGATGTTGGGAATACCAAGGATATTAGGAAGGCCTAAGATGTTGGGAAGCCTTAGGATGTTGGGAAATCCAAACGTTGAAATGGGGAGAGTGAGGAGGCATAGAACAGCTACAAGAAGTGTTGTGGTTAAAATGAAGTTATTCATCTTTAGAGCAAAAAGGAAAGATTGATCAGTGTAAATGAACTAAGTTGTGTACTATGGATACAATTTTGAGAGACTGAACTGGTTTATATAGAGGTAATTTCACCTATTATATTTCTTCATTTGTTATATACTAATGTTATAAAATGTTAAAGATAAAGTTATTTATATGGTCATTCGAACGTAACCATTTAGTATTCACAATAAAATTTTGAAACTCTTATCTCATTAGAAATGAATAATTTTTCCCTAATTTTTCATTAGTATTACTGAATACCTGGTCACGGAAATCATGTGATATGTGGAGATGCCAATACGTTATTAAATATACTTTTCGACATTGATGTTTAAGATGTACGTTTGCGTTTAATTTTTATCAAACATATACATATATAGACGTTTACAAGGACAATGGTGCAAATATGTTTGTTATTCGAATTTATAATTATTTTTATATGTTAAAGGATTTATAATTATCATTTTATTTGTTGACACTAAAACTAATAACATCTGAACTTTCTAAACAATGTACTCCTTCTTAAAGTTAAAATTTTATATTTATAGTAATACAAAATTTTCATATATTTTTATTATATTCGTAATATTTTAGAGTTTTTATAAATTAATTTTTTTTTAAATAGTCTAAACCAATATTGTAAAACTCGCTAGATGCTAGTCGGGTGGCCAGGCTGTATCTAGCGACTAGGAGATTAATCGGAAAGTAAACAAAAATTAATTAGGGATTAGTTTTAGGTTATTTTAATATTTTAAAAATATATTTATCTATTATATTAAACTTTTAAATAATATTTTTTTAAACATTATAGTAAATACATGAAAATGAAGTATTAATAATTTATTTTATGATTTTTATTTATATTTTTAACATAATTTATTATAAACATCACAAACTCTCGTAACAAAAACAAAAAAAAATTATACTTGAAAATTTAAAAATAATTAGATTATAGATGATTAGGTGAAAAATAATCGGATTAGGCGTGGATTAATCGGATTAGGCAGGGAATAATCGGTTGGCTAAATTTTTCGAGGAATTAATCATTAATCGAGGCGACGATGATTGATCTAATGACTAAACATGATGTAATCAGCACTAGAGATTTTTAGAAAATGTTCTAAAACTATTTATTGTTTTAAAAACTTTTTAAATAGTCCACCGTCTCTGTCAACTGTATATGTAGACCAATACGTCACCATGCACACTGGCTCAGGTACACAATCTCTGTACATTCAAAATTCGTGTTCCACACTGTATCCGATGAAAAGTCTTTATTTAACTGACACAAATATATTATACTGTTTCTGTTTTCAAGATCATTATGTCCCGTTAAGACGTGATATGATGTTATAGATAGGAGTAGGTCTGGCCATAAAATAAAATAAGATATCTAAAAATTCAATCCGAAAATATCCGTACCGAATCCGAATCGAATACCTTATAAAATCCGATCGGTTTTTATTCTAAATTTTTTTTTGATTTCGCTTATAATCCGAATCTGATCTGATATCCGATCGGAAATCCGAAATATATAATATATAGAATATATATACTTATATATATAATTATATGACATATTCTAAAATGTTTCTTTATACTTTTCAACTAAAAATATATTTTTGATTAAATTTCTTATTTATTTATTTTTAAATAAAAAAACTTAGATTTGTTTTTTTCAGTTTTTCTCAGATTTTTTTAGATTTTTTCGGATTTTTTGGGTTTTTTCGGATTTTTTTTATTATTTAGATTTATTAACCGAATCCAAAAAAATTTCAGATTTTTATCGGGTTACATATAAAATTTGTGATCCGATCTGAATCCGATGAAATCCGATTCGATCCGAAAATATAATAGGATAATGTTCGGATTATAATTTCCATATCCGAATAATCCGAATCTGACTTAATCCGATCCGAAACCGATCTGAATCCGAAAATGCCTAGGCCTAGCCTAGGAGGCAAGATTGGATGTTAAGATAGGTGACTGTAGAAGATTTTATATTGAATAACGTAAATGTTTTTTTTTAAAAAATTAAATAAATTTAGTGGTTTGAGAATATACACTAGATCCATCTAAAATTAAATATTTTTGGTTTTGATATATTCTTTCGTGATATATGTTTTCCAAGAGGAGAGAGGGTGTAATATGGGTGGTCACCTTTCTGTGTATAGGTTAATAGTCTGGTTCTGTATGGGGTTGTTAGCTTTGTGACTGTGGTCGAGTGGAGCATGGAGTCATAAAGTGAATTATTTTTTTCTTATTTTGCTAGCGCTGGTTCACGATTTAGGGTTAGAGAGCAGAAGAAACGAGACTTGTTTAGTGTTATGTAAATATAATTCTATCTTATACAACTTCATAAGTAAGAATAGTACATAAATACTGATATATGAGTCGGTAATGCTGTTAAAAATATAATTTCAATATTTTCGTATTTATCACTTGATAATGAACTTATATATTGCTATACGAATGTAGATGCAGTTGGAATTGCATACAATGCTAATGTTACCGATGAATGATAATAACTTGTTGCACTAAAAGTTATTACGGACTAACAATATTAACAGTGTTACTGACTAAAAACCTATCACGGTAAGAGTAATTTGAATTATTCATAATATTAAAATTACCGCTATTTATATGTTACATAAATAATTTATCCAATTTTATTCACTATGTTGGTGTATTTACCGATAACAATATATTAAACGAAAAACTATAAATAATTATGTAGACCCCCATTATATATTGGTCAATAACAAATATACAATAATATTTTGTAATAATTGAGATACATTGGCCAATAATAAATGTTACCCTAAAGATAATACTGCAATATTATTGTTATAAAATTCACAACTAAAACTTAGTAGGTGAATCATCATATTTTATTTCATACAAAACTTTATTATAAAATAGACACTTTAAAACTTCTTATTATTTACAACTTCTTAAAGCTACTCACAAGTATAATCTTATTATTTATTAATTTTTAAATTTAACTTATCTATAAATTTTATATGTTGGATAGAAAAACAAAATGAGTAAAATTTAAATGAATTTTGAAATATGTCTAATTAAAACAATTATTTTCAAAAATCAGAAAAGAATTTAGAATCTGTATTTATAATAATAATGTACAAATAATTAAATTTAAGTAGTTGGTAAAAAAAAAAAACCCAAATGATTAAAAATGAAAAAGGTTTAATGTGTCATTAGAAAAATATATACATGATACCTTCTTAGAGTTTCTTAAAACTGTAGCCTTACTATACTATATGAGAAAAATGAGTAAAATCCAAATAAATTTTATATATGTATAATTAAAAAATCATTACAAAAATTAGAAAAGAATGTAGAATATGTATTTTCAATAATCATGTACACGTAATTAAATTTAGTTAACTTTAAATTTAATTAATTAAATTTAAGTAGTTGATTAGAAGCTCTGAGAACTTGTCATATGTACATTTTTTCAATGACATATTAAACATTTTTTATTTGTACTTATTTGAGTTTTCTATTTTTTAGTTTTAGTCAACTACGTAAATTCAAAGTTAATTAAATTTAATTAAATTAGTTATTAGTATATGATTATAAAAATACAGCTTTTACCTTTTTTTGATTTTTGAAAATAGTTATTTTAATTATGCATACATCATCATTCATCTGGATTTATTCTCTTTTTCTAACCAACATATAAAATTCCAGAATTAATTAAATTCAAAGACAAATAAAATGGAAAATAGATACAAAAATATAATATCAAATAAATAGACAAGTAATGATTGTAAAAATAATATACATTTTTTACCATAAATTGGGTTGGTAGAAATAATATTTTTATTAGATCACACATCAATATTTATAATAGTTTCAAAACATAAAACTCACCTAATAATTTTTAGTAGCAAAATTTATAACAATTATGTTTCGCTATTATGTTTCGCTATTATGTTTTGGGCTATAATTTGGTGAAATAGTCATATAAAAATTATAATTTTTTGGGAACATTTTTTTCTTTTTAATTATAAACAACAGTAACAATATAAAATCTAGTTTTTTATATTAGTGATTATCGTATGATCTTTCAACAATAATACATTTTACTTTTTGATTTGGTTCTGCAGATGGCAATAAGAGGGGAGTCTTTTTATATTCTCTGTTGTTGTTTCCCACCTGAATTTTGTCACATGCTATCGATATCTGAACATAGTTCCTATGGTAATTAGAAATATGTATGACCACGGTTATGATCATTATGATTGATGTTAATTAACTATTAGTTATGGTTAAATTTTTTTAATTTTAATTTTGATTCATTTGTATATATTTAAAATGGTTACCATTATATACGGTTAAATATGATTTGATTATTTAAAATTACAATAAAATGATTAGTCTATTTTTAAAAATGGTTATGGTTAACTAAACAGTTAACTAATAGTTTTTATATGGTTGTAATTCAAATTTTACGGTTAACTATAATTATATAATTATACATTTATGGTTTTAACTATTTCATATGGTTATACTCCGTTTGAAAACGGATATGATTAAGATACAAAATACAGTTATGGTTTTATTTTGATTATGTCTAATTGGAAACATTTCATTGAGTAAACAGGTATAGCATACCGTACATGCTGCATACGCCAATCTTTTGAATAAGATTTTTCTCCCTACCTTAGATAAGAAACTTGTTTGCCAACATGTGATTTTGTTTTGTACTCTCGCTTGGATATATTGAAGCATTTCTCTCTGTCAATATCTACATGCATATTTTATTGGGAAATTAGGAAATAAAGGATGTTTTAAAGCAAATTTGACCATCTATCCTTTTTTTGGTGAATTAGGTTTTTTACAAATTTTAACAAAACTAAACAAATTTCAAAGCTTCTCTCACAAAGAGAGTCTTCCCCTTTTTAATACCAATAATATATATATATATATATAAATTAAATAGAAATTCCAAACAAAAAATTATATTTATAAATATTTAAATCAAAAACAAAAATAAACTTAAAACAAAAAATATAAAGTAGAAGAAAAAAAAATTCTTCCACGACTTTTTCTTTCCCACCTCTCTTCTATACATGCGACAGTTATCCTTGCCGATCACTTTACCCCTCCTCTTCCTCACGAGTGAGCTCTTTCTCTCTGATGAGTTCCTCTCTTCTCCTTTCTCTCTGATGAGTTTTTCTGTTCTCCTTCACCTTTGATTTTTCAATTTCTCTCTTCTCTTTCCCTGATTTTTAGTTGTATGTATGTGTGTTTTATATATATATTCTTCATTTTGCATGGCATGTTATGTATTTTGATTTGTTCTTAATTATTAATTTAATCGATGAGTTTAAAGGAACTTTATAACAATTAAAATCAAATTCTTATAAGATGATCAATAAAATGTCTATCGAGATTAGGTGCAGAGTGAAACTCTGTTTTTTGGTTGTGAAAGAGCGATGCTCTTGGAAGTGACGAGACATGTTTGTTTTCTAACTTAATTTTGATTTGTATAATTTTTAACGTAAATTCAATATATATATATATATATAATTATAAATCTATTAACTTAATTTCGTGGGTTTAAGAAAAATATGGTTATATTATCTTATTTATTTATTTATTTATTTTCTCATTTTAGATTTAGTTTTGATCTTTCTAAAAAAAATTTAGATGTGTATTCTTATTTTTACTCTAAAACTTTTTAGAATATAACCAACTTATAGAATATTTATTCTAATTATTTTAGAACAAAAACAACTGTCAGAATACATATTCTAAATGTATTCTAAAATTAGTAATCATATTCTGGAATTGGAATATGTATTCCAAAGATTTTAGAACAAGTTAAAAACCTACTTAAAAGTTCATAAATCAAAAAGTTTATCCTTTAAAGATAAGTTGTCTCTTTATATGTTTAGCTGATTGATTTTTTAAAATATGATATTAATATAGTAGTATGGGTAGTTTAAGGAAAAATGACAAATTTTTTAAAAGGTTTAAATCGGCAAATTCATAATTTCAAATTCTTTAAAAGGTTCAATGGGGAAATAAATTATTTAAAAGTCAACTTAAATTTTATAATTCTTGAATGCGCTTCAATGGGGTATTTTTAAATTTTTGAGAATTTATTTACTTAAGTTACTCAAACTTTTTGGATTTTTCATTTCAAACCTTTACCCTTTATTTATTTATTTTACTTAGCCTTTTTTTTTTACCTCTATATATATTATTCGGTAGACATAGTTCTGTCCGCCCACAAACCCTAAAACCTCTCAGTTCCACCCAACCTACCTTCAGTTCAGTTCTGTCTCTCTATCTTACCTTCATCACTTTTGAAAATTTCCAATGGTGAAAAGGCTTCTCGTCCCTTTAGAAGATCCACCAACAGCATCTGTAAGCGACGACGATGAAGTCGAGATCTCATCTGGTGAAGATGAAGAACAGATCTCTGAATCTTCTTCGGAAGAAAACAAACATGAAGATCCATCCACCAAAACCCTAAAAACTCCTTCCACCGCCACAAAGCAAACCTCCGATTCAGATTCCGGATCTGAGACTGATTCTGACTCGGAAACGGAACCATCTCCAAAGGCCACTGTCGTCACCCCTGTGAAAGCCATGAAGAACGATTCACCGGTGGTGAAATCAGGAAAGAAGCGTGCGATTAAAGGAACCCCAACAGACGTGAATGCTAAAAGACCTAAGATTCTTTCAGTTGAAGATAACAAAAAGAATTACTTTCAGAGACTATGGAGTGAAGAAGATGAGATTTTTTTGTTACAAGGAATAATTGATTACAAAGCTGATACTGGTAAGAGTCCTTATGATGATATGAATGGTTTTTTCGAATCTGCTAAGAAAGGTATTAGCTTTGAGGTTAGTAAAGCTCAATTTGTTGATAAGATTCGATCTTTGAAGAGGAAGTATTTAGGTAAAGCTAAGAAAGGTCAAGATGTGTCTTTTACAAAAGCTCATGAGAAGAAGTGTTTTAATTTAGCTAAGTATATTTGGGGATCTGATTGTTTGGGTCTTGAATCTGCTGTTAAGTCTCCTGTGCAATCTAAGAAGAAGGTTGATTCAGTGGTTGAGTCTTCTGTTAAGTCTCCAAAGAAGACTGAGAAGAAGAATAAGAAGAAGAAGATGATGGATTCAATGGTTGAAGAAGATCAGGAAATGGCGAGATCTGATGAGATTGTTCATGAATCTGGAAAGTCTAATGGGAAAGCGAAGAATGTTGAGTCTTTGGAACCTGAAGGTAAAAAAGTTGAAGAAGATAAGGAAGTGTTGACTCATGGAGGTGGTTCAGAGTCATCAAATTGGTTTGAGAAGTCTTTTCTTGTTAGGTCGATTACGAGTTTTGGTGTGGAGGAACAGTCTGTGAAGCAGAGGTGGAGCAAGGTGCCTGTGGACAAGAAGAAAAGAATCGAAGAGAAGTTGAAGTTGGTGCAAGCTAAGGAGTTTGAATTGTTGATGTTGAAGACTGATATTTTGAGTGATGCAAGCTCTGTGATTTCTGAAGCCATCTAAGATTAAGGAATAAGTCTTTAGATGTTTTTTAGTGGAGATGCAATGCCTCTTTTTGTTATTAAACTTAGGATTGATCTCTCTGGTTTTAGTTCTTTTAAAAAAAAATTGTGGAAGTAATTAAGGATTGCAAAGTTAGGTTTCTAAATATCTTTTTGGTCAATGGTTATGAGCAATGACTATGTACATGCTTTGCATTTTTACTTTGCTATTTAAAATGTGTTGTTGGGATTTAGAGATTGTTAAGTTTTGAACTTAATCAAACCTAAACCACCCAAATCTGATTAAGTTCTTAAATATTTATTATTAAGAGAAATAAATATCCATAATGAGAAATTATGTTCAAAACTTGTAAGTTAATGTGTGAAATGTTTGGATACAATCGTTCAAACGAGAATGTTTCCTTCTTGTGATGATTACAACAACTATCATTAGAAACTGAAACCAACACTATGATAAAGGTCTGATTTATTGGTCTCATGATTTCGTTCCGACAAACACCGTTTGGTTCAGCTCAGAACACTCCAAAGAATGTGGCAGCAGTAAAAACTAAGAAGAGAGCTCCACCTATATAGCCAACCTGCATCAAAAATGTCAACAAATTTTCATCAGTTTATGAGCGATTTGGTTTCTGTGAATGGACCTTGTGTTCCACTAAGTGTCCAGCAATAGCTCCCAAGAGATAAAGGAACGCTTGCAACTCCCAATGAACTCTTTCAGCCTCGTAGTATAAATTAAATACTTTCATCACCTTGATACCTCTAGATGCTCTTTCATTACCAAGTGATCATTGATAGATTGCCAATACAAATTCAAATTTATAGTTGGGGTTGTCTTCAAGCTTGTCTTTTTTGTGCCAAACCCTATGAGTCCCACGGCAATCTATTTTTTGAATGACAATCTTATATAATACTAGGGGAAGTCCCGCACGCTGCGCGTATTGATATATATATTTATTTGTTTGATGTATATTTGATATAGAAATGTAAAATATATATTTTTTTTTTATTATATGCTTATGTAATATAATTTGTTGTTCTTTTATATTCATAATTCCAAATTTGTACTTAAATTTAAAATAGTAAATGAAAGATCATATAAACTTTGAAGACAAATTAAAAAGGGAAAATTTGCTTAAATACCTTACATTTTGTCAAACTTTTGAAACCTACACCAAAATTTTCAAAATTTGAAATATACCTTTTATACATGAAATAATTAAAACTAAATAATCTAAAAACAAATTATATAACAATTATTTTGTTATTTAATTTTTACATATATTAGAAAATAACTAAATATGATAAATTTGAAAATTTTGAAATATATATTTTATACATGAATTGGAAAATCGAAGAAAAAACTAAAAGCAGTTTATTTTTATTTTTATTAAAATCATTTTTACATAAGATTGAGCCAAGATTTAGATTTTTAATTAGAGTTGGATATTTTTTTAAAAACATTATAGTAATGAAAAATCCAAATCTTGTAACTATTTTTTAAAAATAAATTCAAAATTAATATTAAAATAATTTTTTTGTAGATTTTGTCAAGATTTAAGATAATAATATCATATTTTACATGAAAGATAAATTAATTCATGATATATTTTTATTATTATTTATAAATTTAAAGATAAAATATCACAAATTCATTGTTTATAAATTTAATTTGAATACTTTAAGATAAAAATCCATAAAAAGTTATACACTAAAATTAAATAATAAAACCTTTTTGTTTTAGTGAAATGAAAGTTTTTGATAGAAATTTTTATTTTTATTTTTATTTAGTCAACATATTACTTTTTATTAACTATATATTTAAATTTTTGAGTCAAGTTAATATATATTAAAATTTATAAAAGTTTAAACATTATTATTCTTTACTAAAATAATTTCATGAAAAGAAAAAAATACTATTAATTAATACAAAATTTTATTAGGTTCTTACAGAAAATAAGTCTTAAACAATATATATTTTTGTTAATTTTAGTTTAAAAAATAAGTTTATAAAATTAAAAGATAAATCACCAGTTTAAATAAGTCAACTATATAAATAAATTAACCAGTCAAAATATAAATCAACTGTTAAAAATATGTAAGTGGAGAAAAAACCAGAAAGCAATAAAAATAACTTGAAAGTTTAATAAATCATTTTTAATAATAAGTCCACATAAAATAATATAAGTCTATTAAAAATAAATAAATATACTAAAAATATATAAATCAACTAACAAAGAAAATATATCAATAGTTTAAATAAATCAACTATGTAAATAAATCAGTCAGTAAAAATATAAGTCAAATGTTAAAAATAAGTCATTAGAAAAAGAAATAAGTTAATAAATAGAAAATAAGTCAGTTAGATAAATCAACTTTAATAATAAATCAATATAAAATAATATAAGTTTATTAAGGATAAATAAGTATACTAAGAAAAATATAAATCAATAAACAAAGAAAATATATCAACAGTTTAAATAAATCAACTATGTAACTAAATCAAACATTAAAAATATAAGTCAACTGTTAAAAATAAATCAGTGATGAAACAAAATAAGTTAATAGATATAAAAAAATAAGTCGACAATTAGATAAAGCAGATTTTATAATAAGTCAACATAAAATAATATAAGTCTATTAAGAAAAATAAGTTTACAAAAAATAAAATAAATCAACAAGCAATCATAATAAGTTAACAGTTTAAATATGTCAACTATTTAAATAAATCAATCAATCGAAATAAGTCAATTGTTATAAAATAAGTCAACAGTGAAAAAAATAAGTTGAGAGAAGTAAAAAAATAAGTCGGCAATTTAATAAATCAGCTTTAATAATAAATCAACATAAAATAATATAAGTCTACAGAAGAAAAAAAAATTAGTCAACAATATAAAGTTAAAAATCATTTAATTACAAAATATGTATTCTTGGGTATTTATTTTTTATAATAAATTTGAATTACTGATGATTTCATTCATAAATATAAATTAAAGTGTTAGTTATATTATTTAGAATTTATTTATTTATTTTAGAATTAAATAATTAATAAATAAGAATATTTTTGAAATTATAAAAAATTAGGTATAATTTTCAAAAGTTTGCAAAAATATGGGGTAATTATCCAACTATCCCAATTAAAAATTGTATTTTAATAAATAATATATATTTGATAAGTAACATATCTCTAGAAACAACTGTGATAACTAATTAGTTTAGTAATATATCTTAATATATATATACATATTTTTATGAAAATTCTGTAAAATATTATTAGAGTATTAATATATATTTTGTCAAAAATATATAGTATTTTAAATTAAAAATATGTATAACAAATGATTGAATTATACTATGTTGTTTATTTTTATGAGACCGATTGATATTGATTTACTAAATTATGTTTTCATATAAACATATTAATATTTATAAATATATTAATAATTTTAATATTTTAATATGAAAATAGTGATGCATTTATGTTAATAAAAAAAAGTTTAGGGAGAATCCTTGCGTTTTATTCATAGTGGCTCTAACTGAACTCCAAGTCTAGTCTTGCAACATCACAAAATAAAACCATGAAAAAACCACTCGACAAGAGACAAATAAATGGTTAAAATAATATGTTGTAAGAAGAAATAAACACTCCATTATCAAAAATATACAATCCCAACAACATTACAGTTAAGTTACAAAAATAGGTTCAAACATGCATAAAGGCTAATGGAAACAGTCTCCCTCAAATGTAACTCATGAGGAAGCCAGAAAAGAATTTCTACAATGGCTCCTTGTTCAACCTGCAATAAACGCAAAATATTAGTAAAAAAAAATCATATCAGAAAGACAAATATTAAACTTCCAATTAACAAAATTTGCACCAACAATGAGATAAAATCGGTAAGAGATCATCTGCATAATGTTAATGTAAGATCGCAATTTCTACAATAGGGCAACTGAATAAATTGTAAAGTTAACTATATATAAAATAAATTAAATAATAACAGTACATGAATTATGAAAGAGATTTGCAGAGGCGAGATATGATTTCTTTCCTTAATTCTGAAAACGCTGACGGTTTGATGACATTCTGAATCTCAGGATACAACTGCAACTATTCTGTTATGCACAACCCAAGAACAGAATCTAACGAACGCTTTTCTGTGTTATACTCTCAAAGAAAAACAAGAGAAATAAAAGGAAAAAAGAGAGTAAAGAGATTGATGGTTTGTGTGATCAATACAACTATTTTATTAGAACTTGTTATTAGTATGATATTTTTTCATTATCAAATAAAAAGAAGAGTGATGCTTTTATAGCCACCCAAGGAAGAGCATTTGTGATCTCAGCCATTATGGCTTGATTTGCTATTATTGTCTGAGCCTTTATGATTTGACTAATGGTTATAGTCTCAGCCATTATAGGTTGACCAGTGGTTATGATAATAACTATTATAGCTAAATATGCATTTATCTCAATGAAATAATTATAAACATTAAGACAGAAGACCAGTCAATATTTGACTTAATTTGTATGAATTTTAGTCAAACTTCTTATGCTTTATCATCTTTATAATTTATATAAGATATCCACTTAGAAACCTCTATTTCTTATTCAAACTAAGATCAATTTTGACAATAATCATTTGTCTAAAATTGAGTTCCAACAATCTCCCACATTAATAGAAATGACTTTAAACATATGACGTATAAACTTGACAGACTCGACTAGACAGACTTAGACAAAAGGACTTTTGAGAGTATAAAAGAAAAATCACTACATCTGAGCTGATAGCATTTTCAGCTTTGAACCACTCATAGTGAATAACTATCGGATTTACTTGACCAGAAAGTGACATGATGTCTTGAACCTCCTAGACTTTTATGTAAACCAAGACAATAACTATCACACATTTTCATTTTCTCAGAGAACTAGGTTCTCTATAGTGTTCATTGTGGCCTTGAACTTGCATGGTTATTCATGAGTAAACTTAGAGAATATAGCATTAATTTCATTCTCCTAGAAAACGACCTCATTTCACACTCACTAGGTGATCGCCATGTGTCTTTATTTTTAGAAGTATCATGTAATACTTAATTAATATTTCAAAGCTATGTGGTTGTCACATATCTCCACACTTTCAGGTATTCACACTATGTATTTTTACCTTTAAAAGTTCATATAACATTTGTCAATGACTTTTTGTGGTAAACAAATCTGCCCCCACATTTTCTGAGATAACTCAAGATTTAGCCGTTATAAATGTTTATAAACATTTTTAGCTTTTACCAACTTTATAAGCTTTTGAGTCTTTGTAAAATTCTTGAGACTTTTTCTTTATAAGCTTTTCTTTAAGTATTATAAGTTTTTATTATCTTTTAAGCTATAAGTCGTATAGACTTTGTAAGGTTTTTACATAATTAGGAAAAATAATGAAAATATTTTTCTGAATCGCTACTATGCGTTTTCAAAATATTTTACGTTATCCTTTATTTATTTATTTTTCAAAAATAATGTTTGTTTTCAATCGTTGTTTAAAGCGTATATAAATTATTTTATTTTTCCAAAAGTAGATAAATAATATTTTTAGAATTCGCGATAAAGCGTAAATCAAACGTTTTTTTATTGTTAAAATCTCTATTTGAGAAATTAAAAATTTAAAATAGTGTTTAAAATATTTAAATTACTAAAATTAAATATATAAAATAACTTATGAATTGTTAGAAGCATTTCAAAAATGTTTTTTTGCATATTTATTTTATTTCCTGAAAATAATATTGTGTATATTGCTTTTAAAAGCATGTACAAATCATTTTTGTTTTTCAAGAAATAAATGAGTTTTTAGAATTTGCAGTTAAACATAATTCAAACGATTTATTTTTCCTTTTCAGATATTTAAGACCATATTTTGAGAATACGTTTCGTGAAACAAACCGCGTAAACCATTTCGTCAAAAAATATGTAAGAGTCTGTAGGTTTGAAAACGTTCCGCCAAATTGCTAGATAAAGCAATTGCATAAGCGTCATTAAAAAGATTAATATTTCCTCTCTTTTTTCGAACAAGAGACGGGTCAGAGAAAAAGCAGAACAAAATGTAAGATTTTCCTTCAACCTGTTCTTATCAAAAACTTGACAATTAATCAGTTTTTTGTTAGAATAATAACAATTTTTTTTCAGAATTAAGATTGTAAGAATGCAATTTCTACAATAGGGCAACTGAATAAATTGTAAAGTTAATTATATATAAAATAATACAAGTACATGAATTATGAAAGAGATTTGCAGAGGCGAGATATGATCTCTTTCCTTAATTCTGAAAATGCCCTGTAGTGTGACGGTTTGACGACATTCCGAATCCCAGGATACAACTGCAACTATTCTGTTTTGCACAACCCAAGAACACTTTTCTTTTCTGTGTTATACTCTCAAAGAAAAACAAAAGAAAAGAAAGAAAAAGAAAGTGAAGAGATTGATGGTTTGTGTGATCAACACAACCATTTTATTAGAACTTATTATTAGTATGATATTTTTTCATTAGTATGAAAAGAAGAGTGATGCTTTTATAGTCACCCAAGGAGGAGTATTTGTGATCTCAACCATTATGACTTGATTTGCTATTATTGTCTCAGCCTTTATGGTTTGACCAATGGTTATAGCCTCAATTATTATAGCTTGACCAGTGGTTATGATAATAGATATTATAGCTAAATATGCATTTATCTCAATAAAATAATTATAAGCATTAAGATAGAAGACCAGTCAATATTTAACTTGGTTTATATGACTTTTAGTCAACTTTCTTATGATTTATTATTTTTCTAATTTATATAAAATACCCACTTAGAAACCTCCATTTCTTATTCAAAATAACACCAATTTTGACAATAATCATTTGTCTAAAATTGAGTTCTAACAGTTAACAGTATAGATCATCTTTCTAATTTGATAAGAGAGCCTCAAGCAAATCTATTGTAGAATGAAACATACTTCCTACTCTGTATGTATGTTATCACTGTCAAAGTACTTTGTCATTCTCTAATGAGCTCTGAAATTGAAGTATCGTTCTGAAGGATCCTAAAGAAAACTATTACGATCTCAGAAAATCAACTCATCATTACTCAAATCTGAAACTTGAAATTTACAAACAAATCAACATCTAAAGAGTTAATAATAGCAAAAAGAGTTGAGAATTAGTAATAGTGTAGTCTGAATCCCTTAAACACCTCCTTAGCTGACCATGTATGGCTATGAATTCAAATTTAATGCCAGTTCTAAGGGAATTAAGGCTTTCTATATTCACAGTAACAGAGGACATTGAGATATGATGCTTACACACCTTAAACCAATCTACTACTATATACATGTGATGATTGAAACATTGAGATATGAAGATATTTTTAGTGTGTGACAGAAGAAAATATATTTATTATTTATAACAAAATAATATAAAATAGGGTTTGGATGATCATGACTTTATTTTGAATACATTTTATATGCCATTGATATTTGATTATATCTTCTATAAAATTTGAATTTTTATTTGAATTTGGGTTGTAAAAATCAGTAAAACTATTATTCATTATGTGTGATCACATCTTATATAAGATTATTAAGTTTATATTTATAAATTTTTATTTTGTAACATTCTTGAATTTAATTAATAGGAAATTAGATATTAGGTTTCTATGAGGTTTTATTTAATTTAATTAATATGAATTATGTTCTTAAGAAAATAGAAATCTAGATGAATTAAATTTGAAAGGATTAAAAATGTTAATTGGAAATGAACACTTGACATCATTTCAAAGTTTCTCACAAGTGCAACCTTACTATATTAAGAATGATTTTATATGATTATTTCACCAAATGTTAACGTAAAATATAATACTGCCAAACATGATGAGTCCTGCGACCATCTATTTTTTGAATGCCAATTTATTAGGGAAACTCCCGTGCTGTGTGCGTATTGGTATATATTTATTTGTTTTATTTATATTTGATATAGAAAGATAAAATACTTTTTATTATATGCTTATTTAATATAATTTGATGATCTTTTATATTCATAATTCCAAATTTGTACTAAAATTTAAAATAGTAAATGAAAGATCATATAAATTTTGAATACAAATTAAAAATTGTATTTTAATAAATAATATATATTTGATAAGTAACATGTATGTTTAGTAATATATGTTAATATATATTTTTATGAAAATTCTGTAAAATACTATTAGAGTGCTAATATAATTTTTGTCAAAAATATCTAGTATTTTAAATTAAAAATATGTATAACAGATGATTGAATTATACTATGTTTTTATGAGACCGATTTATATTGATTTAGCGAATTATGTTTTAATATAAAAATATTTATACTAATATTTATAAATAAATTACTAATTTTAATAATATTTTAATATGAAATAGTGGTGTATTTAGGATAATAAAAGAATTTAGGGAGAATCCTTGCGTTTTATTCATAGTGGCTCTAACTTGCTACCAAATTCATAAAAATATTGACAGCATGATTGCATGATGCATCAACCTGAACTTCAAGTCTCGTCTTGCAACACCACAAAATAAAACCATGAAAAAACCACTCGACAAGAGACAAGCAAATGGCTAAAAATAATATGTTTTAAAAAGAAAGAAACACTCCATTATCAAGAATATACATAAGGAAGCCAGAATTTAACTCCATTATAAAGGTTAATGGAAACAGTCTCCCTCAAATGTAACTCATGAGGAAGCCAGAAAAGAATTTCTACAATGGCTCCTTGTTCAACTGCAATAAAAGCAAAAAACTTAGTATAAAAATGATATCAGAAAGACAAATATTAAACTTCCAATTAACAAAATTTGCAACAACAATGAGAAAGCTCACAGTTTTTTCTGCACTTGGAGCAAAAGTCACTTCAATAACTGGATTGTGGAATAAAACCGGTACAAACTGCAATAATGTTAACAGTAGAGATCAGCTTTCTAATTTGATAAGAGAGCCTCAAGCAAATCTATTATAGAATGAAAAATACTTTTTCTGGGCGGAATCCAAAGTCTGTATTTGCTCTTTTAGATTGATATCTTAATCTAGACAATCATTTTCTTGTTCAAACTTAACAGATTCAAGGAAAACTTAAAGTAGTGGAGGGAAATCCGTAAATCTTTACTTGCCACTACTAATTTAGTTAGAACTAGATTCATGATGTTTTTGGATAGAAGATATGATACAATGAAAATATTCAGAATCTTTTCTTAATTTTTCTTTGAGGTTTTAAGGTCATTTTTTACTTCTTTTATTTCAACTCTTAGATCTTGAATTGTTGTTTTTGAATTATCTTTATTTCTTTTGTTTAGGATGGTTGTTAGACCATAAGAAGATCTGGAAGATGTTGGGCCACGGTTTTTTAAAGAATTTTCTGGAACTTATATTTCTTTCTCATTTAGTGAAACATGATTGTCTCTAAACTTTTTTTGTAGGCTTGGATCAGAAATGGAATTTAGAATTTCAAGTTTAAATTTTTGGTCTTTTCTAAGGACGTGGAGGGTTTTTTTCATTTGATTCTGGGTCAAATGATAAACTATTTTGTTCATCAGCTTGTAAAGCTTTTTCCAAAGCTATTGATGAATCAGAATAATATGAAGAAGATGATGATGATAACTGATTTAGCAAGAGATTTGATATCTTACTAGAAAGTTTTTCTCCAATGTCGAATTCTTGGATTTTTCTGTTAAAACGACATAATTTAGAAGTGTGACCTTTCTTGTTGCATTTGAAGCATATAAAATTTTTATAGAAAGTTTTATTAGCTGATGTTCCTTTGTAGGAAACTTGTTGGTAGGTTTTTCCCATGTATTTTGGCTAGGTTTATGATTTTTATAGGTTTTGGTTTTTCCCATGTATTTTCCCATGCATCACTGTATCCTTCTAAAACTGCTGGTTCTTTACCATAATGAAGCCCAAAATCTTTTGTGTAGCGCAAGTAATTGAGTACTCTCGTTATAGTTTTCCAGTGTGTATGACCTGGATTACTTGTATAACGACTTAGTACATTTACTGCATGCGCTAGGTCTGGTCTAGTACAATTGGTCAAGTACTGAGACTTCCAATCACACGTGCGTACTCGTTTTGTGAAACCGCTTCACCTGAATTCTTTGTCAAGTGCATTTGGAGATCTAACGGTGTTTTTGCCGTACTATTAGAGTAATTTTTAAATCTCTCTAATATTGTTTGAGCATAATGAGATTGGGTTAAGATAATTCCATTTGAATTTCTTGTGACTTTAACCCCGAGAATAACATCTGCTAATCCCAAGTCTTTCATCTCAAATTTCCCTTTGAGCATGTTCTTTGTTTGATTTATTATGTCTTTATTGCTTCCAATAATGAGCATATCATCTACATATAAACATAGCAAAACATACGCATTTTCGATAGTTTTGTAGTATATACATTTATCACATTCATTAATTTTGAAACCATTTGACATCATTGGACTATCAAACTTTTCGTGCCACTGTTTAGGTGCTTGTTTAAGTCCATAAAGTGACTTTACAAGTCGACAAACTTTATCTTCTTGTCCAGGAATAACAAAACCATCAGGTTGTTTCATGTAAATTTCCTCTTCTAAATTTCCATTTAGAAAAGCGGTTCTTACATCCATTTGATGGATTTATAGGTCTCTTAAGGCTGCGATCGCTATCATCAACCTTATTGATGTTATTCTCGTTACTGGAGAATATGTATCAAAATAGTCAAAGCCTTCCTTTTGTCGGAATCCTTGAGCTACAAGCCTAGCTTTATATTTTCCACCAGGTTTTCGTGTCATTATCCATCTATTCCCTAATGCTTTGCATCCAGGTGGTAAATCCGTTATATACCATGTATAATTTTGCATGATAGAATCGAATTCCCTTCTAACAGCTTCGTTCCAAAACGGAGCTTCTGGTGAAGACATGGCTTCTGCCAAAGTTTTTGGAATATTTTCTACTAAAAATGCCATTAAGAAATCTTCACCAAAAGATTTTTCCTTTCGAGCTCTTTTGCTCCTTCTAGGTTCATCTTCTTTTTCATTTTCTGAAATATCATTTATAGAAGTATCGACGTTTGTCTCAATTACTGAGTCATTGTCGTTGTCTCTTTCTTCTCGAGTCCGTTTAGAACCTTGTTTTTTCTTGTATGGAAAAATATTTTCGAAGAAAGATGCATTTCTTGATTCCATGACTGTATTTACATGGATATCTGATATTTCAGATTTATGTACCAGAAATCGATAAGCACTACTATTATGTGCATATCCAATGAAGATGCAATCCACTGTTTTAGGTCCAATTGTGACCTTCTTTCGTGGCGGTACTGCAACTTTTGCCAAACACCCCCACACTTTGAGGTATTTATACGAAGGTAAATTACCTTTTCATAATTCATATGGAGTTTTGTCAGTTACTTTATGTGGAATTTTGTTGAGGATATAATTAGTGGTAAGCAAAGCTCCCCCCCCCCACATGTTCTGGGGTAACCCAGATTCCTGCAACATTGCATTCATTATCTCTTTTAGAGTTTGATTTTTGCGTTCAGCAACTCCATTTGATTCTGGTGAATAAGGAGCTATAGTTTGATGGATAATTCCATGTTCTTTACAGAATACGTTGAACGGTCCATCATACTCGCCTCCTCTATCGCTTCTAACTACCTTAATAGTTGTTTTAAGCTGATTTTCTACCTCAAGTTTAAATTCTTTAAATTTTTCTAAGGTTTCATCTTTGCTATGTAATAAATATACATAACAATATTTTGTGCAGTCATCTATGAAAGTCACAAAGTACTTTTTCCCACCTCTAGTTTGTATGTATTTTAAATCACATAAATCAGTGTGAATTAAATCTAGAGGTTTGTTAGTTCTTTCAACACGAGGTGATGGCGTTTTGGTGAGCTTAGCCTGTACGCATACTTCACATTTTTGTTTATAGAAGGATCCTAATTCTCTTTTCTTTCTTTTAAGTTCCCATTTAACTTTTTTTCTGGAGTTTCAGATCTTGGCAAATCCTAAGACCTTCTTGTTGAATAATAATTATCAATTCACCATATGTGAAATCATCATACTCAATTATTTGGATTCCCGTGGAATCTTCAATCTTATTTCTAACCTTTTCTCCTAGGAGGTTAGAGAATCCTGCTAAAAAAATTTATTTCCAAAAAGGTTGGTTAGAATCTTGTCGGAGTAAAACTCTAATAAGAAAAGTGTTTTTGTACCATTTGAAATCGCTTAGTTTTTTGCATTTTAGATATGAAAGAAGTTCAGCATTTTTGTCTCTAAGGACAGAAGGATCTCCTATGAAATGTAGGGTTATGGCTATAACTAAAGTGGCTACAGCGTCCTGTTGGAGATTTCCAAAATTATCTAAGATTGGAGCATTATACTCATCCATTTTATGGCATCAAGTATTTCAATACGTTGCTGATTGGTAAGATAGTTATCCCACCTTCCTTTAAGCTGGCCCGAAAACCCCGCGATAAGGAGTTCAGCTACAGTTTTATCTTCATTTCCTATTTGGGTTCTATATGCATTTGCAGCCATTGTCATTTTTTGGAGGAAACTTAAGATATTGTACTCAGATATGCCGTCAATGTTCCAGTCATATACTGAGGAGGAATTGAACCTAGATTGCTCTATTGGTTGGATTTGTACTAGATCGGGAGCGGAAATTAATTGACGTTCTTGATGGTTTTTCCAATCAAGACAATTTATTTTTGGGATCGTATATTGAAAGCTTTCAGGGTATTCACTAATCTCTGAATCATTGGCCAGGGTATTTATTTGGATTTTAGAAGTAGGAGTATCAGGGATTTCACAATTGTTTGGCAGGCTATTCTCACCTATTTCTATTCTACTTAATTGACTTTGGAATGCACAAATGAACTCTAGGTTCGTGTCTTGATAAGTTTTAATGCCAGAGTTTTAAATTTGGAAAGGTTTGAACATTTGATTTTTGTTGTTCTTCTCAGAAGAGGTTTGTGGCGAAGTGATGGGCTGTTTTTGAATTGATTTCTCAATTCTTTCAAGATGATTGCTTATAGTGCCAAAATATTTGTGTTTGAAAGTTATTTTGGGTAATGATATTTTTGATATTAGCCTTATCATCATCTTGGGATGTTTAAAATGAATTGCTTCAATTGGTGTGTCTAACCATTCAAGCTTTATTCCTTGAGGAGGATGATGATTTGAACGAATGATTTTATTGTTGACAAGATTTTCCCACTCAGGGGTTTAATTGCGGTGGGTAATTGGATTTGCAGTTTTTGAGAAAGGGAAATAAATATTGTTTTTATTTGCGTAATCTTCAAACCAGTTGAAAATAGAATTTGGACTTTATGTTTTTGGAGATAGTTATAAAATTATTTTTGAATTTGGGTTCTATCTTTTTAAATGTTTTTAAAAAACCAAAGTCTTTTTTGGCTGTTATTTTTTTGAATAGAAATCATCTTGTAGAAATTTTTTGTCAGTACAAAAATATTTTCCAAGCATATTCAACTCATTGAGCAGGTTATATGTAATAGCTGAAAAGTAGGGCTTGTTGGCTCAGATTTTGTGGAGAATTCATTATTTGTAAAACTATTTTCTGTTGAGTAAAAACTGGTTTTGGAATTTATTTACGAAAATTAATATTTCTTAAAATAGAATTTGGAATATCGGAGGTTGAAAATCGAGGTTGGTATTTTGGATATTTTTCTTTTTTGGAAAAATCTTGAGCCAGTTGTGAGACTCTTCCTAGATCAATAGTTTCTGGAAGAAAAGAAAATTCACGTAGATATTCATCTAGGCGATCTTGGTTATTCCTAATAAAAGAAAGTTTTATTTTTCCATCATGAAATTGTTCTATGTGTGTTTAATCGTGTATTTGGCTCTATAGATTCTTGAGATTTTGTGGGTTTAGGTTGAACACCTTTGAGGACACATTAATCTGGAAGATTTATATCTTTCCATTGAATAGATCTCGGTATAACTTGTAGAAGCCCAAAACCGGGTTGACACTGACGATATAGAAATGTAAAACGATGTTAAGGAAATCACGAAATACACATGGAGGCGAGATTTGATCTCTTTCCTTAACTCTTTATATTCGCTCCGTAGTGAGACATGACTGTACGAATATAGAGTCCCAGGATACAACCATGGGAGACGATTCACGCTTCACTCGTGAATGCCCTATCGAACTATATATTCTACGAAACACTCTCTGAACACTTACGGTAGAGCATTTGTTGGTTTGTTTGCGTGAAAAATGAAAGGGAAAAACGTCATCCCCATGAGAAGAGAGACGCGACCATTTAAAGAGGAGAACGAGAGACTCACCTCCCCGTAACAGCCGCTGCACGTGGGCGGAGATCTTGGCGGAAATCAAGGGATTTAAGTTTCAAACTTATTCCGCGAGACTCTCTCTTATCTCGTTCAAATATCCGAGAGGAAGAACTGCATGACGTTTTTTTTTTTTGTACACAAACTACTTGTCATTTAAAATAAAAAAATGTTGAGCTTACTTGGTCCCAAAAAGATATATTCTTATTGGGCCGGAGGCCCTCCACCAAGCCCAAGCCCAAGCCAATGACCGAGCCGAGCCGAGCTGAGCCGGCCGGACGGCGGTGGCGGCGCGCGCGTGTGGACTCTTCTCTTCTCTCCAAGCCTTTTAACCTTATACATATATGTAACTATATTTATACTAGTCTTCTTTTTCCCATCCATCCAATGTGGGACTTTTTACATATGTACAATTGGCTTTTTGTGGACTTCATTAAATTGTAGCCCATGTCACATTTCATGACTATTTATAATTTTTTTACTCTTTAGTATTTTTCTTATTAGTCCTTGAAGAGGAGGCTGATTCAGATCTTAGTGATGTTGACCTACAATATGAACTCATTTGTGTAATTTTATGTTTAAAGTTTAGTACCCCTTATAATCTAGCCTAGTTTAGGTTTTAATTGTCCAACTCTTTAGGGGTTTATAACCTAAGTTTGACCAGCAAAACATTCAGGAGACTTTATTAAAACCTATATTACCACACATGGCTCTGATACCATAAGGAAACGTGTTTCCATGTACTTTATCCTTTGGGTATAATTTTTCTCAAGGTTATTCCCAAAAAAATCTCTTCATTTTGTTCATTCATCTTTTAGTATCCATTGGCTTTCTAAGATACCAGATGAGCTAGAGAACAACACTAAAAGCATTCACATTAAAGATCCATACCCTGCAAATGTCTACAAGAGTTATTTGAGTCAATTCAAGAATGATTTTTCGTTATTCCTTAAAATGCGCTCAGAAGAGATAGTTCATAATGGACATATGGTTTTAACGTTCATGGGCAGGAAGGTTTCCGACACTTTATCCAAAGATTGTTTCCAATTTTGGTCGTTATTATCCGACTGCCTCTTCGATCTGGTCTCCGAGCACTACAAGAAAACAGCGATATACCGACTACGTATAGCGACTAAATATTTAGTCGCCAAAGTTAGCGACTAATTCGCGACTTTTTGGCGATATATTTGCGATGAAAACAAATTGGTCATAAAATTGTCGCTAGTTACTGACTAAAACACGTAGACGGTAGCTTAGTCGCTAATTAACGACTAAATGATGACTATTTTGCAGACACTAACCGTTAGTCGCTTAGTTTTCGGTACATTGGCGACTATTTTGCAACGCACCGACGGAGTCAGTATATGCCGGTGGAGAAGGTAGCACGTGTTAGACATTTTGTGGGTTGGTGTACCTGTTTTTAGCGACTAACCTGCGTTGTCTTTCATTTGTCGCTATATTGTCACCTTTTAGTCGCTATTTAGTCACCAAAAATGTCTATATAACCAAAATTCATCCATTTCTTCCCCTCATTCGTAGAAACAGGAAACAAAACTGTCACGAGAATTCTAGTTTAAAAATGTCGGGAAATTATTATTATAATAACTTTCGGGAGTGGATGTATAAGAGGTTCGATGAAGAGACAAAAAATTTCTCGGAAGATTTCAGAAACGGGGTGGATCAATTTATGATGTTTGCAAATAGCCAGCCTCTAGCACAAAGTAATGGGGGTAAGTTTTTCTGCCCTTGTAGTGTTTGCAAGAACGACAAGTTTATTTCGGGGAGAAGAATTTGGAATCACATTTATAGTAGAGGATTTATGCTGGATTATTATGTTTGGTATAAACATGGAGAAGAAATTAATATGGATTTAGGAACGAGTACTTATGTTGATTTGACATATAGTAGTGGGAATGAAAGAGTAGGCAATGTAGTAGAAGATAGATATGTTGATATGGTGAATGATGTATTTCGTGGTGATGTAAATTTTGATGATAGTTATCAGATTGTAGAAGAACCGGTACGAAACCATTCAGATAAATTCTACAATCTATTAGAATGTGCAAAAAATCCATTATACGATGGTTGTCGTGAAGGTCACTCGCAGTTATCCTTAGCTGCTCGAGTGATGCAAAATAAGGCAGATTATAATATGAGTGAAAAACTAGTGGATTCCTTTTGCGAAATCTTGTCTGAGTATTTACCAGAAGGAAACCAGTCTACCGGTTCACATTACGAGACAGAAAAATTGATGCGTAACTTAGGTCTTCCATATCATACAATTGATGTTTGTGTTAACAATTGTATGATCTTCTGGAAAGATGACGAGAAGGAACATAATTGTCTATTTTGTGGTGCAAAAAGATGGAAACCTAAAGACGATCAACGTAGAACAAAAGTACCATATAGTCGTATGTGGTATCTACCTATTGGTGACAGATTAAAGAGAATGTATCAGAGCGAGAAGACTGCAGCGGCAATGAGATGGCATGCCGAGCACCAATCAAAGGAGGGAGAAATGTGTCATCCTTCTGATGCAGCAGAGTGGAGATATTTTCAAGATCTAAATCCTCAATTTGTCGAAGAACCCCGTAATGTTTATCTTGGCTTATGTACTGATGGGTTCAGTCCATTTGCCATGTCTAATAATCATTCGCTTTGGCCTGTGATATTGACTCCATATAATTTACCCCCACATATGTGTATGAATACAGAGTATTTGTTTCTCACAATTCTCAATTCTGGGCCAAATCATCCATGTGCTAGTCTTGATATCTTCCTCCAACCTCTTATTGAAGAGCTAAAAGAGTTATGGTCTTCTGGAATTGATGCATACGATGTGTCCTTGAATTAAAATTTTAATCTTAAAGCAGTGTTGATGTGGACGATAAGCGACTTTCCAATGTATGACATGTAATCAGGATGGACAACACATGGTAAATTATCTTGTCCAGTTTTTATGGAAGATACGAAGTCTTTTTATCTACCCAATGGAAGGAAGACTTGTTGGTTTGATTATCAACGAAGATTTCTATCTTATGGTCATCCACTTAGGAGGAATAGAAAAGACTTTTTGAAAGGTAAAGATTGTTCGACAGAGTACCCACCTGAGTCTTTATCCGGTGAGCAAGTTTATTTTGTGCGGTTGAATGGTGTAAATCCACCAAAAACAAAAGATGTCGGTGGAAACAGTCATGAGAAGAAGATGCCTGGCTATGAGAAGCAACATAACTGGCACAAAGAAAGCATATTCTGGGAGCTACCATACTGGAAAGACCTCAATCTTCGGCATAATCTTGATGTGATGCATATAGAGAAGAATTGTTTTGACAACATCATGTATACTCTTTGTCATGTGAAAGGTAAATCAAAAGACAACATCATGTCAAGATTAGATATAGAAAAATTCTGTTCGCGGCCACACTTACATCTTGATAATGAGGGTAAAGCTCATTTCCCAGACTTCACAGTGACAGAAGAAGCCAAAACAAGTTTATTGGAGTGTGTTAAACATTCGGTGAAATTCCCAAATGGTTATTCTTCAGACTTAGCTAGTTGTGTTGATATGGAAAAGCGAAAGTTTTCAGGCATGAAAATTCATGACTGCCATGTGTTTATGGAGCGACTACTTCCATTTATCTTTGCAGAACTCCTAGACAGGAACGTCCACTTTGCGTTATCAGGTACTAATAATGTATATATTATTGTAAACATGATTATAATATTTAATGCAGTTTAATTAATTTTCTTATCTTGTAGGGATTGGAGTATTTTTCCGGGATTTATGTTCAAGAACTTTGCAAAAAAGTCGCGTTCAAATTCTAAAGCAGAACATTGTTTTAATCCTATGCAAATTGGAGAAGGTACACAAGACAGATGGCACATATGTTGATCGGAAGGCAGAGAAAATTGCTACAACTTATGAGAAGAACATCCAAGAGAAGTTGGCTGAGCTCCAGACAGAGACTTCTACTCTTTCGGATGGTGCTTCACGAGCTCGGGAGCTTACAGTCGATGAAGAAACAACTATCTTTCTTCAGGTCAATCCACATTTTATATATTGCACATTCATATCATTAATTGATGATGATCACATGATAGTGGAATATACTCACAGTGCTTCTCTTATGTGATTGAAATTGATGAAAATGATATTGTAGGAGTTGTATATTACCTTATTTTTTTATTTCAATTGCATTGACAAAACAATAAAAATGATGATGATGATGATCTAGGAACGGCTCTTGTGTATTGTTAGGTTATCGTTTCTTTTGCATACTGTAAAGGTTTTTGTTCTTCTCTTATTCATATTCGATTTTCTAAGTAGCTTTTGGATTATTGGATTCATATTTATAATAATTGCTATCATTTTGGATTATTTTCATTATTAAGAGGATATCCATTAAACGTTCTTGACTATTTGTTTCTCTTACTTTCAGTCCACTGACAAGGATTCACAAGGAAATCCTTATGGAATTGGAAGCCTCAAGCACACTCTTCTCAATGGCAAGCTCAAGGACCAACCGGGAGATGCTTTATCTTTTGTGTCAATCCAAGAGCAGCTTAAGGAAGCTCAACGTAAAATAGAAGAGAATGAAACTGTTAATGCACGCCTTGTGGCTGAGTATTCTCGGGCTGTGGCTGAGCAAAAAGATAAGATGGAAGAGTTGGCCATGGTTTCTCAATACCTCCGACAGACTGATCTGCAGTACCTCGACTTCATTAAAACGCAAGCAGCTCCACCTAGTCCTTAGGTTACTTATTTTTCTACTACTTAAACAACTAATAAGTCAATGGATGCTATTTGTCTCTTTTTAAAAAACTAGTTGGAGTTTGTTTTCCTATGTATTGTATTTCCTAATACTCATTAATGTTTTAATTAATTTTATTTCAATTGTTTGTTTTAAAATCATACCAAATTCTTGTTTTTTATATAAACAAAACGAAATCTCCAAATAGATACCAGATACTTGTTTTCAGTTCAAAATTTGTCACTAAATAGTCATTAATTAGTCGCCATGTAGTCAGCACGTAGTCACCAAATTATCATAAAATCTTCTTGTTACGTATATGTGAAATTTAATTAGTCGCATAGTAAACACCAAACCGTCGTTCAATAGACATAATATTGTCCTCAATTAGTCACTAAATTTACCGACAAATTAGTGTCTACAAGTATTCTACTGTTACTTATAAACAGAATAATCGCAAATTAGTCACCACGTTTACCGACTTATTTGTGGCTACTTGTACGCCTGTCACTTATTAGTCGCCATATTGTCACTAGAGTTTTAATGACTACGTTTCCGACTATTGCACGACTATTGCAACTTCAAGCGGATTTAATCGTTAATTAGTCGTTAATTAGTCATCAATTTGCCGACTAAATTATGTCACTAAATCTTACCGACAATTTATTACTGACTTCATGATTTAGTCGCTAGTTAGTGTTGAAATATGTGATCTCTATGATAGAAGAATTCAAATCTAAGAGAAGGAGGGAAAGGAAACCTAGTTCACAAGGAACTAGAAGAAGTCTTGGTTAGGATGTAACTAGAAGATAGGAAGCTGTTACATACTAACTAGAAGACTAACTAAATTGAAAAGATGAAGCAAAGGAGAGCATGGGGCGCCAGAACCAGGGCATGGGCACAAGCATGGAGGCGTCAGCAGCAGGGTATGGGCGCAGCTTGAACAGGAGTCAAACAGTGAGCTGCTCCCTTCCCTCCTCTCTTCTTCATGCAAACTCCTCTCTTCTCTCCTTCCTTCTTCACGCCTCTTCTCTTCTTCTCTATGTAAAAACTCTATAAATATACATGTAATGTGATGTAAAGAGTTGTGAATAAGAGAATAAGAAGATTAAAAGAGTAAAAGGAAGCTTTGATTATCTCCCTAAAGGCGCCGGTGGAGCCTTAGCTCTCCGGCGCCATGCTTCTCCTTAGTTCATCTTATTTCATCAACCATTATCATTCTCATTCTCATCATCATTCTTATCATCATTCTCAAACAATAATCCCTCATTACATCAATACTCACGCCACCATCTTCATCCTAAACATTCTCCAAGTATCCTAACCTCAAACTCCTTATCATTCTCATGCCACAACTATCACTCTCTCAACAATCCCTAAGCCTCCATACTCTTAATTTCAACATGGTATCAGAGCAAGTTGAGTGATCTAGCGCCTAATCTCTTGTTATTCTTCTAGCTCTCTACAAAGTCTTCTAATCTATAACCATACACTTTCTTAGTTCTATTCACTCTGAGATTAATATCCTTGAGATCATAAGATCTTCAAGTTGTGAAAGGACTAAGGGTGTGTATTGTTACTAGAAAATGATGACAAATTGAGGGAGAGTTCGTTGGGCTCTCCTTGGCTCCTTGCCTTGAGGAACTCGTTTTTCTTTTGTTAAACACATGAGAGAGAGATTTTCTGGGGTAATTTGTTCCTCCCATACGTTTTTAATAGGGTGTGTGTGAGAGAGTAAATATCTTTCTTTGTGTTTCTTGTTTGTGGAGTCTAGATCCACATACAAAACTTTGAAAAGGGGTTGTATCAACATCAATCCCTCGGTGATCCTCTTTGGAAACAAGATCCAAAGGATTTTTTAGAATCATTCATCCATGAAGAAGCTTGTCATGGCGTGATGGTCTTTGGCATGTATGGCGTGGGAAATAAGGCATCTAGGAGATGAAGAGTGTTTTTGGCGTGTTGGTTTAGAAGAGGAGAAGGCTGGGTGGTGACCTTAAGTGGTGATCCAAGCAAGCTCCAAGTGAAAACAAATCATTGAACAGGAAGTAAAGTGGCTGGTGATCAAATGAAGACATCCAGCAAGAAAGAAGAGGAAGCATTAAACCGGCTGTACAAAAAACAGTCAAAGAAAGTGTGAATCTAGTTCACATAAGACTTCAAAGAAAATATGAGACAGCTCATAGTAAAACTTGGAGAAAAGAAGAATCTTACCTTAGAGAGAGGAAGCTGAAGAAGGTTGACTCCCAGAAGAGACTTGCGGAAGAGAAGTGACAAGAGGAGTTCACATCTTTAACCCGGAAGAGACTTGCGGAAGAGACGTGACAAGAGGAGTTCACGTAGAAGACTTGCATGAGACAGAGATGAAGCACAAGGCTGAGATGTTTCCTGCAAAGAAATGGAAGTGGTCAATAATTTTTGATCAAAGAGACACAGTTGATAAGAGGAAAATCAATTGTGGAAAAGTGATAAAAGAAGCGGTGAAGAGATAGTAAGCAATGTTTTTGGATGGGCTTGTGTTGTGATTCTTGAGAGTTTGATTCCAGTTATGGTGATTGGAAACTCACATTCGCTTGTAACTTCAAGCGTTAAGGAGGAGAAGAGTAAGGCTGCTGAGAGAGGGAAACCTCAGAGGAAGAGGTTAAGAGCGATTGTTGCTCTGAGAAGAAGAAAAGCAACAGCGACTCAGTGAAGCTCTTTGCGAATTCTCAGCCTCAGTAACAGGCGAATCAAACTCTGCAAGACTCATTTCCAAGAAGTTCATGACTTCCAAAACCAATCTCATAGGCTAATGCTATCTTTCATTGGTGAATCTTTCAACAAGCGGAAGATTCAGATGGTCCAAGAAGTAGTTGCTCCAAGGTATTAATTAAAGGGTGCTTATGGAGGGTCATATTCTTCCACATGGTCTTCATCCTCTCTTGAGGCCGAATCACTTGATCCAGGAGGTCTTGAGAGAGTGGTGATCATACTCAACCATGTGGCGATCCAAGCGGAGCAATCTACAAGAAGAAGTGTGTATAGGCTCAAGCAAGCTATTCATGGTGGTGTTATGTGGAGGTAGATGATGTCCTTTGCGGCCTAATCCAAAATGGCTAGCAGACGAAAGCTTGTCCTAATTGGCAAGTGGGATAGATAGTCCATGAGGAGGCGGCATCATTGGCATAATCAAGTTTAGTGCTCTTTCCTTTGCAAGAGTGGTCCCTTGGCAACGGGCTAGTCTTGAAGGGAAGTGTTGAAGAAGCGGTGAGCTCCAAATTATGCAACGGTCTTCCTTGTCAAGTTTGGTTCTTCCCATACTCGAACCAAGCTTGAGGGGGAGTGTTGAAGAAGACCGTTGAAGCACCAAGTTAGGTGATGGTCCAAGAAGAAGAGGACTATCACATTGTACCATGGATAGGTGCGGCATTCCGAGAGGAAGCCGGGAGAGTCTTATGATAAGTGGATTAGAGCGGATGGCTCTTTGAAGAATCAAGATCAAATCTATGAAGGGTTGAAGCCAAGATTGATCTTGATAGATGAAGTGTGAAGCTCAGACCAAGAGGCGTTCACCTAGGAAGCTGTGGAACGGTAAACAAGGCAACAAGGGAATCCAAGCACCATATGAGGAGACGATGGCGAGAGGAAGCCGGGAGACACATATGAGTAGCTATGGATAATGTTGTAAGGAAACCGAAGGAGAAACCACCTTGCAGACCTTATTAGGTGTGGTGATCCGAGAAGCAGCGGGAAGTGGCGTCCAACGGATAGAGTATACTCCCAGGAGTCATCAAAAGGAAGCCAATGACAATGTGAGTATTCTGTGAGCTAGAAGATGTCATCCGAGGAGCTTGAAGTCAAGATTAAGTTTGAGACAAGAATCCCGAGGAGACATGATCCGAATGAAGCTTAGAGAAGACAAAGCCTAATCCGCAAGAAAGAGTAAAGGCCATAGGAGAGGAAGCCATGGTCTCATTGAGGTTAGAAGTCATCAAAACCGTCTTTGGAGCAAGCAAGGATCAGCTAGCGGATATCGTTATCATGGCATCATCTTCTATCAATGAGGATCACGTACATGGCAAGATTGGCCTTAAGGACACCTACCGACCAATCTTGCGGGGGAGTGTTGAAATATGTGATCTCTATGATAGAAGAATTCAAATCTAAGAGAAGGAGGGAAAGGAAACCTAGTTCACAAGGAACTAGAAGAAGTCTTGGTTAGGATGTAACTAGAAGATAGGAAGCTGTTACATACTAACTAGAAGACTAACTAAGTTGAAAAGATGAAGCAAAGGAGAGCATGGGGCGCCAGAACCAGGGCATGGGCACAAGCATGGAGGCGTCAGCAGCAGGGTATGGGCGCAGCTTGAACAGGAGTCAAACAGTGAGCTGCTCCCTTCCCTCCTCTCTTCTTCATGCAAACTCCTCTCTTCTCTCCTTCCTTCTTCACGCCTCTTCTCTTCTTCTCTATGTAAAAACTCTATAAATATACATGTAATGTGATGTAAAGAGTTGTGAATAAGAGAATAAGAAGATTAAAAGAGTAAAAGGAAGCTTTGATTATCTCCCTAAAGGCGCCGGTGGAGCCTTAGCTCTCCGGCGCCATGCTTCTCCTTAGTTCATCTTATTTCATCAACCATTATCATTCTCATTCTCATCATCATTCTTATCATCATTCTCAAACAATAATCCCTCATTACATCAATACTCACGCCACCATCTTCATCCTAAACATTCTCCAAGTATCCTAACCTCAAACTCCTTATCATTCTCATGCCACAACGATCACTCTCTCAACAATCCCTAAGCCTCCATACTCTTAATTTCAACAGTTAGTAGTAATCCTCCTATCAGCGACTCATTAGCGACTATTTTTGTAGTCGCTAAATGGCTGTTTTCTTGTAGTGGAGGTAAATACTCTAATGACTATCTCTTTCTGTAAAATGTAGCAAGATTTGGAGTTATATACAAAATACTAGACCTAATTACATTTAGGTTAAATGCAAAACTATAATATAATTAAATTAATACAGTTGCGACTACATCTTCCAATATATTATTTCCAAATCAATTTTGGGTTTACTTATTTCCGAGATTTGTTAACATTTTATTTTTCTTTTTAAACATTCCTCTACCTAATAATACATTGTTAAGAAAATGTTGAATGTAGGGGATTTTGAAGGACTCAGTGTTGGAATCGTTTAACATGCCATTCTACAATCCAAATGAAGAAGAGGTGAGGGAAGTTATCTTAAAGGAGGGTTCCTTTGAGATCAAGAACATGAATTTTGTTGACCATATTCTTCCGTACAAAATAGACCGTATCGTGGAAGAAGTTGAGGACCAATCATTTCAGAAATTTCACTTAGAGGCTGGTATAAAGCAAGCAAGCTGGACAAGATCCATCACTGAACCCTTGCTCGTTGCACATTTTGGAGATGAGATTATTGAGCCAGTGTTCGACAAGTATGCACACTATATGGCCAATTATCTAAGTGTTTCAAACCATCGCCCAAATATGACTCTGGTATCGTAGTTTCGTTGACTAGGAAATAAAGGTGATCGTTTGATATGTGTGTGCTAACTTATGTTGCATAAAAATGGAAACGGATAACTGGAAGCAAAATGTGTAGAAACGTGAAAATGATTTTTGAAAAAAAATAGGAAACGGATATGGGTTGGAAACGTGGCAATATACTATATATATATATTATATAATTAAAAGTAAATTCAATCAAGTTTGAAACAATATAAATTTAATAAATAATATTAAATTTAATTAAAAATAAAAGATCATAACGATAAATATATATATTAAAAACGTTTCGGACACGAATCTTGATGGAAACTCAATGTAAACACGTTTCTACGCGTTTGCTAAAAATCTTAATGTGGAAACACAATGGAAACACGTTTTCACGCGATGGAAACGAGTTTCCACCCATTTCTTAAAAACTCTAATTTGAAAAACGATGAATTTTTTTGTCTACATTTCCTATATATATAAATATATATTTAATTTAAAGATGTAGTCTCATCTCATGGAGGTCTGTTCGGTAAGCTTCAAACCAAGTCCAAGCATCATTCTACATTTACACTGTCTAAATCACTTCTCTTTTTGTCTCTAATCATGAGTGATAGCCACAACATTCGTAAGCTGTAGCGCATAATTTCTCTCCCAACAACACTACAAAAAAAAAGGCTCCATTGCATGACTTGTTGAGTATTTTTGCATTACTTATAAGTGATGCAAACAGATTTTGTATCACTTATGTAAGTGATTTTAACAATTCCGATGTAAAATATTTGCATCATTTTGAGGTTAATACTTGCATACGTTAAAATATTTGCATATGTTAAATATATATAAAATGTGGGATCGTTCTGAGTATGGACAAGAAATGAAATTGCCCACTTCGGTGCTCTTCTTCGATACTTAGAAATGAAAGCCTTGTTCGCCGTTTATTTGTCAGATCCGTAGTTTTCTGTCGTGATTACATCTCATTGACTTTTTAATGCTTGTTATTTGTTGTTATTAACAAAATAAATATTACAAATTTGCAATATCTGTTGTAGTTTTTTTCAATGCTAAATTTGAGTATAGCATATTCTCCCAGAATATTATAATCAATTATTTTCCAGAGTTTAAAAAAAAAACTTTTAGACTTCGTTTATTTACAGTCGATTCTGTGGGTAATATGAAATCTAAATAAATAAATAAAACTTACAGAAAAATGCGATTGACAAATTCAATGAAAATCCTAAAATACATAAAATGATAAAGATTCAGTTTAGATATCCCTAAAATATAGCCAAAAATTCCATTTGCCCGTATTAATATCCACAAATAATGGTCATACATGTTTAATCTCCCCTAAACATTACATAAAAACAAAAAAAATAAACAAAAGAATATGAAAATAGGTTTAAAAAAAAGCTACTCTATATAACTAGTTCCATTACATAAAATTGCATTCCAATGTACACAACAATGAATAGCCTCATCGTCCTCATACCTCTCCTTTGTCTCATCATTTCACCAACCACAACTCTAGGAGACTGGCCAAAACCTTCAGAAGTCTCCAATGACAACATGTTAATGAATACGGACAACGACCATTACTTCGACAACGAATTGAGTTTTGGAGATTCCAAAGTATGGAAATGTACTTATAACAACGGATCTGGAGCTGCCGTGTCCATTTCTTACCCTTCACCTCCACCACCAAAGTCACCAATTCAATCTCCACCTCCTTCGCTAATTCCAACTCCAAAGAAATCTACACCACCACCTAAACCATCATTGCCGCCACCAGTTCCTAAGAAGTCACCATCACCGCCTACACCAGCATCGCCGCCATCAACTCCCAAAAAGTCTTCACCGCCTCCTAAACCATCAACTCCTCCACCAACTCCTCAACCGTCTCCTTCCCCTCCTAAACCATCAACTCCTCCACCAACTCCTAAACCGTCTCCCTCTCCTCCTAAACCATCTCCGTCTCCTCCTAAACCGTCTCCATCTCCTCCTAAACCAGCAACGCCTCCTCCAACACCTAAACCATCGCCTTTGCCTCCTAAACCATCTCCTTCTCCTCCTAAACCATCAACTTCTCCACCAAAACCTAAACCATCTCCACCAACTCCCAAACCATCTCCTTCTCCTCCTAAACCATCTCCTTGGCCTCCTAAACCATCAACATCTCCTCCAACACCTAAACCATCTCCTTCTCCTCCTAAACCATCTCCTTGGCCTCCTAAACCATCAACATCTCCTCCAACACCTAAACCATCGCCTTCGCCTCCTAAACCATCTCCTTCTCCTCCTAAACCATCAACGTCTCCACCAAAACCTAAACCATCTCCATCAACTCCTAAACCATCTCCGTCGCCTCCAAAACCATCAACTCCGCCGCATCCTAATCCGAATCGGTGGGGTCATTTCATCAACTGCATTAGTGAGTTTGGGCCGTCGGCAATATGTAAGCAACAGATGGAAGTAAGTTACTTCACAGGGAAGTTTCATGTTAGTGACCATTGCTGCAACCTTATTGTCAACATGAGACATGAATGCACCGATGTCATTTTGGGATACTTCACCGATCCGTTCTTTGTTCCTCTTATTCGTTGCACTTGCCACGTTAAAATCTAGCTTTTGTTTGGGGTTTTCTATATTAGGGCTTTTCCTTTTTTAGTCATGCAAATTTTGTTGTCGTCCATATCTTATGGACTGCTCTTTTTTTTTTTGTTGCATTTCATGAATAATAATGTTTTTAATTGTTCTTTCTACTTTGTTATCTTATATTAATTTTGAAAATGTAAGAAAATATATAACTCTCACTCAATTATTTGAAGAAATAAAATAAAAATAAAAATCGTTTAAGGATGTTTTTTTCTTTTGGTAAAAATTCAAGGATGTTTCCGTCGCCTATTTGTAGCGTAGTGTAGTTTGGTTTACGTTATATTACCATGGATTTTAATTCCTATAAATAAAGGATGAATGAGACTATCGATATATAATGTCATGTGTAACAGCGTACGGAATGGTACATTTGGGTCATAAACCATTTATTGCTATAATTGAGAAAAAGTACCTCAACGAAATAATCAATTTTGGTTTGATAAACGTTGGAATAGACAATACGGTCTAATGGATTCAATTTTCAAGTGGATGAAATATAAATATGGATTTTATAAGATTCGGGTTGTGTGGATAAAATTATAAATTGTAGACGTGCACGTAATCTTTCTTTTAATGCTCTAGAAATACTTTCAAATATTGTGTCATTTCATTTTCTTTTCAAATTCTTTTAATCTATACATTAATTACTATAGCTTAGGTAAATTTATTTAAATTTTTAAAATAAAAAAATTCAATATTTTAGAAATCATATATATTCCTCATAATAAAAACTGAATTTAAATGTGTAATAAACTAAATACTACAATTCCGTTTTTTTTTTGATAAAGTTATATATTAAATTATATGCCCATAAATATTCATTTTAAGTTAAACAAGGAATAAGCTCTTTCTAAAATGTGACCATCTCTTTGTAGTTTATGGAAAGCTAATAATAGTAGTAGCCGAGCATTTACTCATATTCGTGTAATAAGATACTAGATAGCAATCCACGTTGTTCAGCGTGAGAAAATATCGATTTTGTATTTTATTATTTTACATTATGATATACTACTTTTAGTGTTTAAATTATATTTATTTTTATCATTTAATTTGTCTGATTTATTTATTAATATGATTTGTGTTATGTTAATTAAAATTATTAATATATAATAATATGTGATGTTATATTTATATATAAAATTATGTAATAAGGTATGAAGTGCGGAAACTCGCTTGGAGGTTCTTTTCCCATTTCCGAAATATTTCGGAAACTAAACTTGATGAAAATTCAATAGAAACACATTTACTTAAAACTCTAATTGGAAACATGTTTTCACTCAATAAAAAAGTGTCTCCATCTGTTTCTTAAAACAACTAATTTAAAAATGATGAAAGTTTTGTATACGTTTCCAATATATATATATAGTTTTAATATTTTATTTTTAATTAATTTTAATATTATTTATTAAATTTATATTGTTTCTAACTTTATTGGATTTATTTTTTATTTATATATAATATGTATATATATATATTGATATGTTTCCAACACCTACCCGTTGCATACTTTTTTCAAAAGAAAAAAATTTGCACATTTCCACACATTTCGATTTCGCATACTCATTTCTATTTTTATGCTTCATAGGTAATAAATTAAATTATACTATAATTTTGCTGTAAAAGTTAAGTGGTGTTATCGATATATTTTCACATTAATCAAAAAATCTATAACAGTTTGATATTCTCTAATATAGTAATTATTATTAGTTATTCTAAATTTGATCAGAAATTCATGAATGATTTTGAACAGATTCGTCGTTTTCCCGCCAAAAAAATCTGTCATTTTCCGCCAAAATTTTTGATTCTATAAACTTTTCAAAAACTATAAATCCATATGTTTCCACTAATATGAAATCCAAAATTTTCTGCCAAAAATGGATTCATCATTTTTCTTCCAAAAATAGATCCATCATTTTTCCGCCAAAAACTAGATTTCACAAACTTTTCAAAACTGTAAATTCGTATGTTTCTGCTATTGTGAAAATCCATAAATTTTCTGCTGAAAACGGATCCATCATTTTCTGCCTACAAAAATACCATTATTGTGCCCAAAAACTTGATTCTGTAATTTTTTTTGAAAAACTATAAATCTGTATGTTTCCGCTAATATAAAACTCATCAATTATCCGCAAAACGGATCCATCATTTTTCAACTAAAAGTGATCCAATATTTTTCCTCCAAAAAGGATCCGTGATTTTCCTCCCAAAAATGGATCCATCATTTTTCCGCCAAAAAACTTGAGTAAACTTTTCTAAATTTTTAAATTCATATGTTCCTGCTAATATAGAACCTGTCATTTTCCCACCAAAACCAGATCCATCATTTTCCTGCTAAAATGGATCTGTAATTTTTCTCCAAAAAAAACAAGTTCTCAAACTTTTTAAAACTTGAAATCCGTATTTTATGCTAATATAAAAATTGGTTATTTTCCACCAAAATATATCCATTATCTTCAAGCCAAAAATAAATCCATCATTTTTCCACCAAAAAATTGATTCCGTAAACCTTTCCAAAAATTGTAAATTTGAATGTTTCCTATAGCATGAAATTGGTTTTTTCCTGCAAATAACAGTTCCATTAATTTTCAGTCAAATATATGTACATCATTTTTCCACCAAAAAATTACATTATTTATTATAATTGTATTTTAATAATCAACTAGTTTTGAACCAGCGGTACACCGCAATTAAATTTTTTTAATATAAATTTATAGTTTTTGCTTATTATTGTTTATAAATATTTTATTTTTTCATATAGTTGTTATTTTTATCTATAAAATATTATTTTGTTTATTTAATATATATTTGTATATTTATGGTATATAATATATATAACATGATTTCAAATCGGATTATATTATTATTATGTAAAAGTAACAAATTATATAAAAGTTTATCATATTTTTATTACACTTTAAACAATTTATAGCAAATCCTACATATATTACAAACTTTATCATCAAATATTTTGGAATGGAAAATATGTTATGTCATGTATCCGTTGAAAACTTTCCGTTTTATAGCAGATCATTTTATGTACTGTAATAACATAAATTTGATTCATTGATTGAGTAATATATGTCCGTTTAGCCGTAAACATGAAATCCAAAAATCAAACAAAAATGTGGTTCCAAACCAAACCGAGTAGTCATAAACCCCAAACATATTATATGTTTTTACTCGAATTATCTAAAGCAAACATAAACCTGATCGGTTACTCAAAATAAACTAATACTATATATTATGTATGTTTATGTTATATTTATATACATTTATTAGTATCAAAACATTGTAAATAATACAAATATGCTAAATACCCAAAATGTTTCTTTAGTTGTATTTTCAAAAAATTGTACCAAATTTATTAAAATTAAAATTTTATTTAAATTGAACAATTTTTTATTTTTAACCTTAAAATGAATAAAAATCAATCCGAACATGCTGATATCCAAATCAAATAGTCATAAAATCTAAACAGGTACAAAAATATTTTACCCAAATCCAAAAAACTCAAATCAAATTCCAATCAAAAACCTGAACGACAAGTCATATGTCCATTTTTGAAAATTCGAATCACAACATATGAAGAAAAATCTAAATTTTTGTTACTTAGATATATAATAATTAAAAAAATACAAATAAGATCAAATAATTTGAAAGAGGATTCATAGGGGTGTCAAAATGGTTGGGTTGGGTCAAACCAACCCATCACCCATTGAGTGGAATGTAAAATGAATAATGAGTTTATCCAATCCATTTGATTAGTTGGGTTAGATCAATCCATTACCCATCTTATTTGATGGGTTAATGGTTGAATGGATTCATCCATTTAATAAATTAATTAATAATTAATATATATTTATTATAATACAATAATAATATTCATCATCAATATCATTATCATTACAATCATTATCATCATCATCATAACGATAATCATTATCATCATCATCATCATCAACACCAATTCACCATCATCACAATTACCATAATCATCACCACATCATCAGCATCATAGTTATCATCATCATCATCATCATCATACACATTGTTATCATCATCTTCATCACATCATCATAACCATCATCATCATCATCATCAAATGGTGGATCCGTTTTTGGTGGGAAAATGATTGATCTATTTTTGGTGGGAAAATTGCGGATCCATTTGACGGTAAAATGGTGGATCCTTTTGGCGGAAAAATAATGGATCCGCTTGGCGAGAAAATGGTGGATCCGTTTTTGGTGGAAAAATGGTGAATCCATTTTTGGAGAGAAAATGGTGGATTCATTTTGGCAGGAAATGATGGATCCGTTTTTGATAAAAAAAATTACAAATCTATTTGGGGAGGGAAAATGGTGGATTTTGATGGGAAATGACGGATCTATTTTTGGTGGGAAAATGGTGGATCTATTTTTGGTGGGAAAATGATGGATCATTTTTTGGCGGGGAAATTGTGGATCTATTTTTAGCAGGAAAATGACGGATTCATTTTTACAGAAAATGATAAATTCATTTTTGGAGGGAAAATGATGGATCTGTTTTTGGTGGGAAAATTTCAGATTCGTTTTTGGTAGGAAAAGTGACAGATTATTTTTTTTGCAGGAAAATGATGGATCCATTTTGGCAGAAAAATTGTGGATCCATTTTGGCAGGAAAATGGTGGATCCGTTTTTGGCTAGAAAATTGTGGATCTATTTTCGATGAAAAATTTACATATCTATTTTTGGTGGGAAAATAGTGGATCCGTTATGGCAGGAAAATTATGGATCCGTTTGGTGGGAAATTGGTGAATATATTTTGGCCAAAAATGATAGATTCATTTTTGCGGGAAAATTGTGGATCCTTTTTAGTTGAAAATGACAAATTTGTTATTGGCAGAAAAATGTGAATCCGTTTGGTGGGCAAATGACATATCCATTTTTGGCAGAAAAATTGAGGATCCATTGTTTACGCTAAATTTATATGTTATTTTTTTGGGTGAAAATTAAATATTTATATTTTGGTGGGAAAATTGCATATTTATATTTTGGAGGGAAAATTATAAGCTTGTGAGAATTGGTTAAGTTGGTTTAATTGAATTTCAAAACATTATTAGATCAAGTGGTTAACCCATCAACTCATCACAAACCAACTCATTTGATCCATCAACTCATTTAACTATAATCCGTTTGATCCATCAACTGATTAGGGTAACAAATTTTAATTCATTAGGATTGATGGATTAGGTTGGGTTGGATCAAACCTATGACATTGACCCATTTTGACATCTCTAAGGATTCATAATTATTTTTAATATGTTTTATTGATTTAATTTAAGTAGAGAAATTTAAACAAATTTGAAATTATTATTAATTTCCATAATATTCATATAAATATAAATATATATATATATATGTATTAGTGTTTGAATGTATATATTAGATAAAATGTATTTGGACATAAAGTTTTAAATTTATACTTCAATTATAGTAAGGGATAATTAATTAGTTTATTTTAATTATTAATTAATTAAATATATTAAATCCATTTAACCATTAATCTATTAAATTAAATAGATAATGTATTGATCCAACTCAATTAGTTAAACGAGTTGCATCAACCCATTATCTATTTACTTTTCATCCTAATAAATAATGAGTTGAGTTGATCCAATTGAAACATTTTGAAAATATTAGGTACTATACTCAAATGTTGGTTATGGCCATTGTATTTCAGCGTGAGAATTAGGACCAATAAACTAATATATCATAAACAAAAAAAAACAAAACCAAAAAGGAGAAAAAGCAAGTGAAATTGAAATAGAAACATTGACCACAGTTTTTAATATAAATAAACTCTTTGACCCCAGTAAAAAAGGAGGTAGCTCAACTTCTCTCAAATAAATAATTATATGAAATAAGAATATGATTTTTCTCGCCTAATCTCCAAAAACATGTCAAAATCGTAACGGCTTTCACCAACCGAACACAACTCATACATCACACACGCTCTTTTCGCACGTGCAATATACGCGATGACACGTGAGTTGTGAGTTCGCTTATGCTTCGCGAGTAAGACCCACACGCTTCTCTCTTCTTTAAACATCATCACTCATACACGTACACGCACAATTCTTTCTTACTTTAAAAAAATATTTTTTGCTTTTTTATTCTTTATATATATGGAATAAAATAAAATAAAATTTTTGTCCCCAAAATAAAAAGGATAAAATTCAAATTCAAATTCAAATTATATATATATATATATATCATCAATTTTGGAAAAAAGTAAAAAAAAAAAAGTAAGACATGTGTCTCTCTTCTTTTTATGATATTTTTCTTAAAATTCTCATTTTGTAACGCATGCTTTATCATATCATCAAATTTCGTGAGGATAAAATAAAAAATATTTCTCTCTTTTTGGCAGTTCAAGATTTGTACTGTTTATAAATCTACGAGAGAATATTTTATTTAATCATTCTCTATCTCTCAACACGTAAACTTTAGAATGGCGAAGAACGTGTTTGGAGCGGCGGATGCGAACAATTTAGTGACGGAGCTTCGTCGGAGCTTTGATGATGGAGTGACTCGTGGTTATGAATGGAGAGTTGCTCAGCTTAAGAATCTTCTTATAATATGTGATGACCATGAGCCTGAGATTGTTGCTGCTCTTCATGATGATCTTAGGAAACCTGAGCTTGAGTCTTCTGTTTATGAGGTTAAAAAATCTTTTTTTTTCTACTTTATGCTTATTGAGTCTTTTCTTGATTCTTCTGTGTTTGGTCAATTTTGATTTGAATCTTTTTTTTTGAGTCTTGAATTATGAATTTGGAGATTCAATTATTGAACCGTGTGGACCTAGCTAGTTCTTAGGACGTAAGCTCGATATAGCCAAGCTTTCTAGATGTGGTCACTTTGGTTATTTGATATATATATATACATATATTTTCTTGAAGTCCACTTTGGTTATTATTCACTTATTTGATTATATGTGTGTTTGGTGGGTTGGATTCTTACGCTCAGAAAAATCTGGGCAAAACTCGAATATTCGATCCGTTTCAAAAACTCAGATATTCAATGTCAAATATTTCAGTATATATATATCCCATAATGTTCATTGGTCAGCTAGCTTTTAGTACATTACGATTTAAGAAATACACAAACAAGAAAAATATATGTGACCACTTGGTTCTTTGAGTTTTAACTTAGGATTTATTTGTTGTTGGAGTGAGAAAAACTTTCGAGAAAATTTGGATATTTGGGTACTAATTTTTTATTTTATTTTTATAAAGTATGGTATGAGTTATGATTTGATGTAGCCGGCGATGGCTAACATATTAGGTGAAGTGATTGTTTGTTTTTTTTATTGATGTCTATTTCATATATTTGCCCAAACCTTATAAATATGATTTGCCTTTTCTCCTACTATGTCGGTATCATAATTATCTAAGCATCCATGAAACTTTGAGTCGACACATGTATACATTGTCCAATGAACAACATCAAATTTAATGCAACTTTTTCATATGTTAAATTAAATAAGATCAATCTAGTCTGCAGGTAACTTTATGTTGTTTGTATGAACCATATACTATAAAATTATTGGATCCTTCACATAATCTACTCTAGATAATTAAATTTTATCAACAACCTCCAAGTTTTTTTTCATCACTTTTGTACCATAATCTTTTCATGTTTTTGTCAAATCACATAGCTTTGGAAAAATTGACCTTTCTTTTCATTTAATGTTGTTACGAACAGAACTTGTCAGTTGAGTTTGAATAATTTTCTACTATTTCCTGCCAATTATTAAGCTTATTTTAGTTTCATGTTTTAGTTGATTAAATTTAGTAATTAAATTAATTATGCAGGTAGCTTTACTAAGAAACTCAATCAAGTTAGCTCTTAAGCAGCTAAATGAATGGATGGCTCCAGACAAAGTAAGATTTTGAACAGAGGTTTAATTATAGCAAGAGTTTTAATTTGTTGTTAAATAAAAATATATGTTAAACCATTGTTTTGTTTTTGTATTTCAGGCAAAGACTTCTCTAACAACGTTTCCTGCATCAGCTGAAATTGTATCTGAGCCTCTTGGTGTTGTATTAGTAATCTCAGCTTGGAATTATCCTTTCCGTATGTCAAAAATGTCTTCCTAATTTAATTTAAAATACACATTTTTTGTATGGCTTCTAACATTTTTTTTGTTTTGTTTTGTATTTCTATGCAAGTGTTGTCTATTGATCCTGTTATTGGTGCAATCTCTGCTGGGAATGCTGTTGTTTTAAAGCCATCAGAATTGGCTCCTGCTTCTTCTGCTCTGCTCTCGAAGCTTATGAAACAATATCTTGACCCTTCTGCAGTGAGAGTTGTTGAAGGAGCTGTAAGTGAAACAACTGCTCTGCTTGAGCAAAAATGGGACAAAATCTTCTACACAGGTTCATATTAGCTTAAGCTTGAACTTATATAAGTGTTTTCATTTATATTTCTTATACATAAGACATAAAAGTATCCACTCTCTTGCTTGGTTAGGTAGTTCTAAAATCGGGCGTGTCATAATGACAGCAGCTGCAAAGCATCTCACACCTGTTGTATTGGAGCTTGGAGGGAAATCTCCAGTTGTTGTAGACTCAGATACTGATTTGAAAGTACTGAAAAATACTTCTTCATCCAAAGTTATTTCGCGTATTTTAATTTGTGTTGAGGCTAATGTAGTTTTTTGGTCTATGAAGGTTACCGTTAGGCGGATAATTGCAGGCAAATGGGGTTGTAACAATGGACAAGCTTGTATTTCTCCAGACTACATTTTGACAACTAAAGAATATGCTCCAAAAGTGGTAAGGTTAAGAACATAGAAAACAGTTTCTTGATGTGTTTATTTTCTTGTATTTGACGTTTTCTCTTCTATAGATTGATGCTATGAAGCATGAATTGGAAGTGTTTTATGGGAAGAACCCTATGGAGTCTAAAGATATGTCACGTATTGTGAACTCAAATCACTTTGATCGTTTATCTAAGATGTTAGATGAGAAGGAAGTATCTAATAAAATTGTCTATGGTGGTCAAAAGGACAAAGAGAATCTGTGAGTTCCTTTCTTAATATTCTCATCATCACTTTTTTTGAGTTCTCTTTTACTAATCTTTTGTCTTCATCCTTTAGGAAAATATCTCCAACGATCTTGCTTGATGTTCCATTAGATTCTTTGATCATGAGTGAAGAAATCTTTGGCCCTCTCCTCCCAATTCTCACGGTAAGAACCATGCTCTTCTTCATCTCTTGCTTTGATCTTGAATTAACAATCTCTTTTGTTCTGCATAGCTCAATAACTTGGAAGAGAGTTTTGAGGTGATTCGTTCTCTGCCTAAGCCACTTGCTGCATATTTGTTTACTCAAAACCAGAAGCTGAAGGAAAGATTTGCCATGACAGTATCTGCTGGAGGCATAGTGGTCAATGACATAGCTGTGCATGTAAAACACATATCTATTGGCTCTATATGTTCTTTACAAGCTAAATATATTACACTAAAGTTTTATGATCGAATCATTCGATATTTTGCAGCTTGCACTTCACACATTGCCATTTGGAGGAGTTGGTGAAAGTGGAATGGGTTCATATCATGGTAAATTCTCATTTGATGCTTTTAGTCACAAGAAGGCTGTTCTATACAGAAGCCTATTAGGTGATTCAGCAATCAGATATGCACCTTATTCGAGAGGAAAGCTTAGATTGTTAAAGGCTCTTGTCAACAGCAATCTATTAGATATATTCAAAGTTCTTCTAGGTTTCAAGTAAAAAGACCAAGACCAAAGACACATCCTCTTTGTATCTTACATTTTCTTGGTTTTTGGGATATCAAACTTTGTTGGTTTGTCAAAAGATTATATGATTAATTGTTTTGGAGTTGATAAATAAAAGATTTTTTCGGTTTTATATGGAAACTTGTTTCTTTATTTCAACTTGGTTATTTTACAAAACAAAGATGACACAAGAGTTTTTTATTTATTTAATCTAAACCATGTTGTAAAAATTAAGCTCTCCTATAAAGGGAAATAACAAAAGTTTTCAAGAAGATGAATCTTGAAGAATGTTCTGAGCCTCTCCTCTTTGTTCATCAGTAAGATGTTGTGGGAACTTAGTCCGGAACCGAATTCTCAAATCTCCTCTCTTCTTCCCTTTCTCCTTTAGAATTGGCATACCTTTGTCTTGAATCACAATAACATAACCAGGGTGAATAACTTCTTCTATCTTCAAAATCATATTTTCACCACAAAGTAAAACAAAAGAGAGCTCACAACCCGTTAAAGCTTCAAGTAAAGTGACTTCTACCGACATTTCGAGGTCATCTCCTTCTCTTTTGAAAACTTCATGCCCTTTCTCCACGATAATGAATGTTAAATCTGCCGGTACACTCCACATTGCTTCATTTCCTTTGCCTTCAAATGTTACTCTTGTTCCTTCTTTCCATCCCGGTTTCACTTTGATCTCAACCGTCTCTTCCTCCTCACTCATTTGCCTACACAACAAATTAACCATACTTAGTCTTGGTTTTCACTTTAACCAAGTTTAGTCTTTTGGTAAAGAAACAAAAACAAACCCTGAGCTTGTGATGACATCTCTCTTAATCTTGATCTTCTTGGTACATCCATTACATAGCTCCTCGAGCGTGCAGCGTAGTTTCTTCTCTGTTGGAGAAGGTTTAGCCACATTAGCCGAAGAACTCGAGTACAAGATTGGATTTGCTAAGCTTCTTGGACCAGTAGTTGTTGATCTCATAAGTGTCGGAATCAATCCAGGATCCGACCTGTTACAGCTGCTTTTGCTCCTCCCTACGTAAGATAAACTCCGAAATGTCGGACTTGTCCTGGTCGGGGTGGCCGTGGCCGTGGCCGTGGCCTTGTTCTGGCTACAACTTCTTGAAAAAGATAAAGGCTTCTTGTTCCCCACGGAATTAGAATTAGTATTGTCAAATCTATAACTACGAACCTTAATAAGACTTACACCTTCAACCTTATTATTCGTTTCCTATATACAAAAAAAAAACTTACAATATATTCAACACAATCTTCTAAAACATAATTTTTTTCTATAAATTAAGAAAAAACACATCAAACCTGTAAATTGAAGGCGGCTGCATTAGGTTTAGGTTTAGGTTCTTCAATATCATTTCGTTTGGATTCATTTGCGTGAAGCTTTCGTTCATGTTTAGCCTTATGATGATTAGCCTTGTCACGAGGCAAAACCCTTGAGATTGATCTGCAAAGTTTGAAGAAATCTCGGAGGAGGAAGCTTCGTTTCTTCACCGAAGGCTGAGCCATCCCTTGTGTCGCCATTCACGGCGGAGATGGAGGAAGATAGAGAGAGATAGAGACACGTTTTAGGGGGTTCGTTGAGACAGACGATGTTGACACAAAGTTGAGACCCTTTTTTTTTGTAACTTCTTTATTTAGACCAAATCTTTTGTCTTTCAAAGAAACAGATATGAATGCATCAAAGATTCAAGATTAAAAAAAAAAACGCTTTCGTCTAATCATATAATTTGAAGATGATACGTTTTTTTCCTGATTTTTATTTATTTAACGTCATTATAAGTTTTAAGTAATGTACTATTGTACTGTAAAAAGAGTTGACTTTTGAAAATATGTAATGATATAATTCTTAAATGGAAAATTAAGATCGGTTGCCTTAATTAAATGGAAGATTTGAAATATTCCCATTTTTTATATATATTGAATGATTATTTTAAGGGAAGTTGTATTATTTTGGTGCTGGCAACGCCAAAGGATTTTATCGCGTTCTCCTACTAATGCCAATTTCAGTAATTTTATGACCAAGATCTTGGTTACAGCTGGAAAAATAAATAATTTGTAATTATCAAAAAGATTAAACACAATTAAATGAAAATTAGAACACTTTGGCCATAAACATTCAAAGGCTGCTGATTAATGTAGAGTCGTAGACTAACCTTTCGTGTTTAGTAGTAGTTTTTATTTTTATTTTTATAAATATCGTTAGGTTTACTTTTTAAAATAGTTGTTTTGGAGTAGGTGATATTGGATTATGTACAACTCAAAACTAATTGACAATGAGTATATTGATCTATATCCTTTATATATTACTCTAGACTCTTTTCAGCATCCGATGTGAGACATTTATCCCTAATATGCATTCTCGAGATGATGGTTCTTTTACACCAGAGATCTCAATAGTTCGGGCAAAAATCAGTAGACCAACTATTGGGTCGGATCGCTTGATCAGGCTGGACATGTGTGGATCGGGCTATGATACCATATTAGATTATGTGCTTCCAACTCAAAACTAATTGACAATGAGTGAATTGACTCATATCATTTATATATTACTCTAGATCCCTTCCAGAATCCGATATGAGATATTTATCCCTAATAGGTGATTAGGTGGTGATAGAAATTTTTATTGAGATAATTTGTTTATGAGCAATTAGAAAATATAGAACTTAAAAATTCACAATGGCTTCATCTTGTCATAAGAAAACTATTTTCCCATGTTTAAATATCATTTTGCCCCAACACGATCTTAGAGCAACTTCATCAGTTAGAATTTTTTTATGAGATTTTAACTATTTATTTAATTTAAAAAATAGAAATTTAAAGAGATTTAGAAACCCACAACATTTTTTACATTTCTGTTACTCCATTGATTAGAACTTGTGAGAGGTTCTAAACATTCAAATTTAATAAAATTTGGTTGTTGATGTCTTGAGACCCAACAACATAGTATAACATACACAAATAAACAGATACTAAAAATGACACACAAATCACAAGTCTATGACACAAAAATACAAGTCTTGCAATTTCTATATGAGTACATGTCTCGCTCACCTCAGAGATTGAATCCAATACAGAAGATCAAAATAAAAACCTGAAAATGAAATGAGAGAAACTCTTATTTTCTGTTGATAACAAGCATCATAATCAAGCATTAGCAGAACATAACATATAAGCATATACTAATCAAGTTACTCTAAGTAAACAAATAATATCAAAGAACAAATACGCATATCCTAATCAAACTCTTCTAAGTTAAAAGACAAGAATTGCGCGTTTTACCTTGAATGAAAGCAATGATAGTGACCATGCATATCATTCTCCTTGTAAATAACATGACTTGTTCGGCTAACATATTGGGTTTCAGTACCGAAGATTACAAGGCTTTGATGTTCAAGAATATTTCAATCCTCAAACATCATAGCCTTGTTACACTCAATACTGAAAACAAGGCTTTGATGTTCAAGAAGTATCCATTGACTTCGCCTCCATTCAAACTGAAAAGTAGTAGAAATATGAAACAAAAACGTTAAAACAGAAACTGAATCATAATAAAACTGAATTTGTAAACACAAAAATAATGAAATAAACATAATCAACTATTTCATTAAACAAAACTGAAGCATGCATCATCACATACATTACATAAATTGAAGCATACAAAATCAAATACATTACATAATTTAAAACATACAAACAAAAAACATTATAGAGATAACAACACATAAAATACAACATTTAACCAGTTAGCATTTTAGTTATAAGTTTTTCATTTTAAAGCTCTTTCTATCTCAGTTAATGGCTCTGTTTTTCCAAGAAGAATCTCCTATAATTTCTGCTTATTCAGCTTATCTTTCAGTTCTAAATCCTTCTTCTTAATTTCCCACATAAGCTGGAACTCTTTAAGATTATTCCCTTCTTCTTCCACGACTTTGCTTTTCATTTTCCCCTTGCCTTTAGCAGCCTTAACACCAAAAGGACGAGCTTCTCCTTCATCTCCATTGCAACTTGATGATTGTGTAGCTGTTTGAGATCCATCATCAAACTTTCTTCTTTTACTCTTCCCATGATTGGTTTGTGATGAAGTTAAACACCATTCTGATCATGCCTAAGCTATCTCCAACAATGCTCAAGTGTGAACTTGGCACAGTGATCATTCAGATAGATCTCGTTAGCAAGCTTCATCACATCATTTTCATTCTGCCCTGAAGACTTCTGAGCAATTTCAGCCTCTAAACATCCTACATACTTGCACACTTGATCATTTATCTTGGCCCATATTTGCTTAGGACTTGCAGCAAAGTAAACTGCAATCCTTTTCCAAACGCTTCAGCCTTTTGTTCATTCCCAATTAATGCGTCCTTCCTTGTATTCAACCAAGCACTTATCAAGACCATATCTTTTGTAGGAGACCAATTCCTTCTTCCTCTTCTCTCCTCAGGTGTGGTTTGAGTTTGGCTTGGAACAAAAGTCGACGGGGAGAAAGCTTCTGAAGATCCAAGACCTACACTAGGTGAGAATGCTTCTGAAGATCCAACACCTAAACTAGGTGATAAAGCTTCTGAAGATCCAACACCTAAACTAGGTGAGAAACCTTGACTATTAAGAAGGTTTAAAAACCTTTTTTCACTACCAAATGGGTTCGGAGAATCCATCTTAGTTTTGGTTAAGTTAAGAAGAGAAAGAGAATGAAATGAAGACTGAACAAACACTTTAAGACAAAGAGATGGTTGAGGTTTAGCATCGAAGTTACGTGTATAAATACAGAGAATGATGAAAGGTAGTTGAGGTTTAGATGAAGAAGAAAAGGTTTTTATGTTAATTTTAGTTGTTTCTAGTTGTGGTTAAGGTTATTAGCAATCAATGTAGTCACCAACAAATAAGCATTTATCATAAGTCAGTACTCCATACAGATAAATTTCACTGTCATTATCAACCAACCAAGCAAGCATTTACCATAAGCTCCACTTTCTATTTCTCCAGTAAACCTGAACAATAAACAAAGACAAACAAGAAAACCTCAGAATAATATAGCTAAAATCAAATTCAAACTAGCAATAAAAGCTTATCTGACTGAAACTATCAATGGAATCTAACTATTAAATCCGAAACAATCTACCACTAAATCTACAAATCTAATAGCTTCAAATATGTATATCAAATGATTAATATGCAACATTATACCAAAATATTAACATATATACGAATGTTTATCCGAAACTATCAACAAAAATAAAACTAGCAATGCCTAAATTCGTTTTCAATGAACCCTAATTAAAATATATATGGTGAAATTGTGGCTCTTATTAGCTAAGAAAAAAGATCCATAAATAAAAAATAAGAACCTTAATTTTACATCAACAAACTCAAAATTTTGAACTCTAATTGACTATGAATCAACCGATCCAGGGTTTCTGGACTTTAATTTTGTACTCTAATCAGCTCTCGCCAGTAAAGGGAGAAAATAATAAAACAAAATAGCTCCAAATACCTGAGAATTCAAAGTAGAAGAAGAGAGAAATCGAGAGACATCAATGGCGAAGAATAGAAGCTTTGTGCGAAGAAACGGATAGAAAAGGAGAAAGAGAAAGATATGGAGATAGGATAAAGTTTTTGATCAAGAGAGAAAACAGATTTTCAACCTCCACAAAATGGACATATAAAGTGTTGACAATCTCAACTCTTCACCATATGAGGTAAGTTTACTCATATCTCTCTAGCTCTCTTTGTTTTACACTCACAAAACCTTTAGAGCACTTAAAGAGATTATAGATCTGATCTGCTATTTGATATTTGATTAGTAAAACGGATTTGGTTCAATCTATTTTAATTTTTCTGTTGATTCAAAGATGAAAGAGAAATATAATTTGAAAGATGAAGATGAAAAAAGAAAGATGAATAACTAGAAAGATAAGAAAAAGGAACCGAAGAAATCGAGAATAAAAAGAAAAACTATAGAGAAGGTAATCAAAAATAGAAGATGAAAGGAGTCATGACCAGATTAACGAGGGAGTATAAGAGATTTAATTTGTGAAATGAGGGGCATCTGGGACGATAACTCAGATGAAAGTGAAGGCAAAAAAACTCATATCCTTATATCCACAAAATCAATCTTATCTACCCTCTTGGTAAAAAGATAATTTTGCCCTTAATAAAATTCGAAAATCGATTAAATAACTTTATATATATAATTATATACGATATGGTTCAAGATCTTCTGCGCGCGTTCGCGTGAACCGGATTCGAATATGGGATTTGAGATACAACTAGTATAACTCGGGATATATTGCAGATTTAATAGGTAGTTGTACCATGTATACGGTACGACTAGGGTATGACTGGTAAGACTTGTAAGACTAGTAGTTAGTTGTACCCAGTTGTACTTGGCAAGTTGAAAATAATTTTATGCAAAATGAAGGGCATTTTTGTAATTTCACATTAAAAGGTATAAAGATTGAAGAATGATATAAAGATTGAAACATATGGCAAGAGAGTCATATGAGAAATTGCCCCGAGAAAGAAGAAGTTAGAGAAGAAGAAACTATGGAGAAAAAAAGAGAAGCATTTAATGCGTCAACTTTCTCTCTTAAATTTCAATATTATGTATAGAATGGTTTTTTCATGTAAATAAGTGTATCCTCTTATCTAACACCTAAGCAAGCAATATTATGTATGTTTCTCACGAACATTAATCTCTTTTGCCCTGTTCTGTAATCCTCATTTCTTACTACCCGTCTTCATTTTCGTCATTTTGAGGATACCCCTATATCTTTTATTTTTTTTTTAAATTAAATTTCTATGGGTACAATTAGGTACAACCACTAACTAGTTGTACTTCGGTGAGTACAACTAGGTACAACCACTAGCTAGTTGTACGCACTATATCCGTATTATATCTATGTGAGTACAACTAGGTACAACCACTAGCTAGTTGTACGCACTATATCCGTATTATATCTATAGTTATTCCAGTTGTATCAGTTATACTAGTTGTACTTGATCGTGTGTTCATTGATATCGAGTACAACTAGTCACAAATTATCTTGAGTTGTACCAGTTGTATCACAAATAGCAGATTCAAACCGTGGTCGCGCGCGGGCACGGATGCGCGCTGTAACTCAAACCACTGAGCCACTGTGTTTGTCTATGTATCATATATAATCATTTATATATATTATCAATTTTCATTTCATTAATGGCAAAATCGTAATTTTCTGTAAGATGGGACAGTGAGATTTTTTCCTCCCCAAATAGGGTATTTGAGAATTTATCTCATTTCTCACCCCATGTTTTAAAACTTGCTTGGGTTTAGAAGATTAATCAAACAGTAAACAAAATTTAATCGAGGATTAGTTTTAGGGGGGTTTATAGTATTTTTAACTTATTTTAATTTTATAAATCTTCACTAAATTTATAACTTTGATATAATATAACATCTAAAGTTTCATAAACTCATCATTATAAATATTTCAAATATTAAGATTAGTTCTAAATTTTTAATCCACAAAAATGACATTTATCATTAATATATTCAAAATAAACAATTAAAATTCCAAACACATATGAAAGTAATTTTGTTTATCATACTAAACTAATTAAACTAGTAATTTCAACCAAAATTTGATTTTTTGCTTAACTTTTTTTTTTAAATTCAAAAAAAACAGAAATTTGAAAAAAAAATGGTGATTAATCGGATTTTGACCGTTTAATCGGTTGATCGTAGAATCGACCCAATTTTAGGAAAATCGTGGTGGTCGACATGTGTCTAGCGCATAGACAATGTTGAGATATTGGAAAAGATATAGAATATGTGATATTGCAAGGATCTTACCATAAATTCTAGAATTATATGATTTATGATAATTTCATCAAAAAATTAATATGGGAAAATAATATTTTTAATCGTGAGAAAGCTGCAGATGCTAACACTTTGAACCCTGCAGAGTGTTGCTCTAATACTTTGAACTTTCAAACTAGTTGTACTAACAATTTAAACATTGAAATTATCCCTCACATTTATTCATAATATTCACTGCAAAATAGTTACCAGCAAACTAATTGAATTTCTGACGACCAAAATTTATGACCGTAATCCAACAGATTTCTGACAAAATATTTCTGTCCTAATGTTATAAATTAAATGGTTATATCATACATATTTTCTAACAAATTTCCAACAAATCACTATTTATTTTATAGTGAATTTTATAGAAGAGAAAAGGCTAGAGATAATTTGAAAGTTTAAAATAATAATAAAAGTAGTTTGAGGGTTTAAAGTGATAGTATCTATCACTTTCAAGGTTAAAATTGCTATTTTCCCTAATTAATTTTTAGATTTAATTAATTTTGCATTTTCGACCTAAACAAATTCTTTTAAGTAAAACCTTCTATTTTGCCGACAAATCAAGAGGCCGATTGGTTATCACTATTATTTTAGACTTTCGCTTTAGACATTTGGCTGTAAAGACTTTGACTGTAAAAAACTTTAACTTTAAAAGCTGTGACTTTAAATATTTTTCAAAGTCTAACTATTAAAACTGTAATTTTATATCAATAATGTTTATTATACCATATTTAAATAAAAATAATAACATAAATAAACTTTATCAATAATATGTTTAAAAGGTAAAATAAAATTCATAATATATATATATATCAACCAATTTTATTAGCATGATAAATTAATTGCTAAGTACAATAATACCAAAATTTATTTATTAATTACTAAAAGGATTTTGACGTAAATAACTAATAAAATATATTTAATACAATATTTATTAGAAACTATTAATTAATAGTATTTAATAGTATTAAATTATTCATCTAGATTTTATTCTAAATCTATTAAAAATATATTAGTTTAAATAATTTTGATTCAAAATAATAAAGTTTAAATGATGAACAATAAATTATTTTGAATATTAAATAATAAATTGTTTTTAATATATGATGTTTATTTATTATTTATATGTATGATTTTAATTAGGTCTTCCACATAAACTTATTAATTAGTTGTTATTATTATTCATTTTCAATATTTAATGATTGGCAGAAAAAAACTTATTTGAACAATTGGTACCAATATAAGAATTGGATGTATTATTACTACTAGTTAAAATATTAATTTCCATTGTTTATTTTATTTTTTAATTGTTTTTTCTGAATTAACAAATAAATTAAAAATATGTAAAACCTACGTAACTTTTTTAGAGCATTGAAAGTCTCATTTTTAAGACTTTAAAAAATTAAACTAAAACTTTTTTTTAAAACTTTAGAAATGACAGTTAGACTTTTAAGGCTTTAAAAACAAAAAAAAAGTTTTAAAAGTCTATTTGGATGAAAATTTACTTTAAAGACTTTAAATTGTTTTCAAGCCTTCAAAGTCTCTAACTAATCACCCTCTTATGAATTCATTTTTGTAAACGATGTTCATAATTATACATTTATAACTAATGAAGTAATGATCTTTATTAACATATTTTAATAACTTGTTAGAGTATCAAAATGAAAATGATGTGTGCTTAGAAGTAACTGAGAACTTATGTAAAAAATATTTATGAATATCATCTATAGTACTCGTGCACATTAGAAGAAAATATCTCTGTACTGTTGAAAACTTCAGAACCGCTGTTATTGGAGGAGAACAAACTGCATCCTTTATGGGTTCTATGGCATATTTGGAAATCTAGAATTGATTTTATTTTTAACAAAATATTTTATTTTATGGGTTCGATCATTGTCAAAGCAAAGGATAGTATGATTGAATGGTTAACGGCTACACATACTCAAAGGGAAAGGAAACTCATAATCAACCAGTTCTGTCTACTTCAACAAACCAACATCAATGGATTCCTCCTCCTCAATGTGAATGATGTAGAAATAGGCCTGAGAAAATATTCGAAACCGAAATTCGCTCCGATCCGATCCGAAAATAAGATATCCGAGGTACCCAATCCAGATCCGAATATTTTATTTTGAGACTCCGGTTATCTGGATCTGATCTGCATCCGTTTTTGTCTATAATTTTTATTTAAAATATATGTATAATACTTATATATTTATATATATTATTTAATATACAGAAATTCACTTTAAATATAATAAAAATAAATTTTACATGAAAATTTGTGTGTATTTTTAAAACTTTATAAAGTAAATATGTTTTAATTTTTTCAAATTAATTTAAGTTATTTTATGATATTTTCAATTAATTTTTATTTTTATTTGCTTTTAAAATAATTTTATATAAATTTTACCTTTTTCTGGTAAAATCCGGATCGGATCTGGATATCCGCAAAAATTTGACAAATCTAGATCGGATATTTAAGTTTTGAATCTAAACCCAGATACCTTGAAAATTACGGATATCAGAATCGTGCTCGTGCTCGTGCCTATATGCATATCTAGAACAACATACGAAACCAGCAATCATGTTTTGTTCGAATGCTCACACTCTCAACATCATGTTTCATTTGTTTATATATGTTTTGTGGGGTTTTCCATTTTCTTGAATTTTATTTTACAGCGGAATAAATATAGGAGAAAAGTATTTCTTTGTTACTAACATTATGTTTATGTAATATTTTATAATAAACAACTATATTTTAGTTTTATGAGAGTTTAGCCAATGTTGATATTTTCTCTATATTATAACTTATCTTAATTGTTCATTGTTTTTGTTTTGTCTGTTTAATTATACAGATAACCCTATGGACACCGCATCGAAACCATGTACAATATGTGTTGTACACTGGTAAGTATACAAACATATTCTGTACATCCGCGTAACACTTTTGTCTTTTTTTCTTTCTCTATTAGATACAAATATGAATAGTAAAGTGAACAGTGAAATTTTTTATTTCGCAAATTATGAATAGTAAAGTGTACATTCCTCCAACTAATTTTGAAAAAGTGTCCAAACACCCAATTAACTTTTTTTCTTTAGGTCAAATTTAAAGGAAGAAAAATATAATGTGGGTTTCTACACTACATACCGTAAAAAATATATAAAATAATGATATAGAATCTGTGATACTGCAAGGATCTTACCATAAAATTCTAAAATTATATGATTTATGACAATTTCTTCAAAAAAAAAAACAAATTGGGAAAATTATATTTTTAATCGTGAAAGCTGCAGATGCTAACGCTTTGAACCCTGCAAAGTATTGCTGTCATACTCAAAGGGCTCATAACCAACCAGTTCAATCTACTTCAACAAACCAACATCAATGGATTCCTCCTCCTCAAGGTAATTTTAAGTATCAAAATGGGCATATAGGAGCAGCATGGGTGATAAGAGATCATCGAGAACTATTGTATTGCCGGAAGCACAAAATTAAGGCAAACATCATCACCATTAGAGGCGGAAGGAATATCTCTTTTACATGCTCTTCAATCTACATGGTGTAGAGGATATAGAAATGTGATCTTAGAAAGAGACTGCAAAGTTCTGTTTGACATTCTGAACAAAGAAATGATGTATGCTAATATGGAGCATATGATCATGAATATCCTAGTTGCATGAAAAAATTCTTAGAAATTATTTTTCTTTGATTCTAAGAGAATGTAATAGTCTTGCTCATAAACTAACTAAATTTGCATGTATAATATGGTTAGATTAGAGTATTGGTTTTTCCAGTTACTAGAAAGAAATGTAGAATATGGTCTAAATTGTAATGTTCTAAAAGCCCAAGCTTGGAAAGCAAGAGAACCACCAAAGATTAAACATTTTCTATAGCAAATAGTTTTAGAATTTTTTGGCAGTCAGATCAGATTTAATTCAACTAGAGACCATTTGTGATAATATTTTAAAAATATGTACATAGGAATCCATCAATCATGTTTTGTTCGAATGCTCACACTCTCAACATCATATTTCATTTGTTTATGTTTTGTCGGATTTTCCCTTTTCTTGAATTTTATTTTACAGCAGAATAAATATGGGAGAAACTTAATTCTTTGTTACTAACATTATGTCTTACTTTATATTTTTTAGTTTTATGAGAGTTTTGCCAATGTTGATATTTTCTATATAATAATATAACTTATCTTAATTGTTCATTGTTTTTGTTTTGTCTGTTTAATTATACATGAGACAACCACATGGCCACCGCGTCGAAACCGCGTTTGAAGTCTTTCAGTATTTTCTACGAAGCATCCTCTGTTCTTAATTTAATTAGGTCTTACGTGGAAATATCGTAATAAATTTGGGATATGATGAAAAGTTGAAAATCCACCAACTTCTTTGTACTATTCAGCCAAAACAAGCAAAATAATATAATTAATCGAAGAAATATACATAAGTTTGGGGCAAACTTTAATTTAAAATTTAAAATCCACCAACTTATTTGTATTATTCAGCCAAAACAAGCAAAAATAATATGATTAATCGGGGAAATATGTAGAAATCATAAGTATCTTACATTAAATTCCTTAATTAAAAAAATCATTTTTGGTAACTCATCTTTTCTTTCAAAATTAATGTATTAATTAATATAGTAGATGACAATAATCATGACCATTGACTTATACACACATATATTCATTTACCAAGTCTTTATAATGTGCTCATCTCTTCATCTGTTTTATGTAAAGATTGGTTTATTTGTAGTGCAATAATAAACATAAGATAAAGATGAATTCAAGATTCTCTCTTCTTCTGTTCTTGTTCTTGATTATAGCTCCTCTATCAAAATCTTCAATCTTCAAAACCTTCTCCAGTGCTCTCACTCCCAAATCTCCTCTTTCCTCAGTTGTTCTTCCTCTCTCAGGCAATGTCTTCCCTCTAGGGTAAGCACATCGATGTGTTCTTGTTAACAAAAAAATCGATATTTACTCTGTTTTTTTTTGTTCTGTTTTTTTGTAGATATTACTCAGTCTCACTTAAAATTGGAAACCCTATAAAGGCTTATACATTTGATATTGATACTGGTAGTGATCTCACTTGGGTTCAATGCAATGCTCCTTGCACTGGCTGCACTTTGGTATTAATTTGATACATTTCTCTCTGTTTTTATAAGATACTTTGTTTCTTATGAACTCTGTTTTGTTGTTTTCTTGTAGCCTCCTTCACTTCAGTACAAGCCTCAATCAAACACTGTCCATTGCTCAGACCCAATCTGTTTAGCTCTTCATTTACCTAACAAGCCTCATTGTCCAAACCCTAAAGACCAATGTGACTATGAAGTTCAATATGCTGATCAAGGTTCATCAATGGGTGCACTTGTCATTGATCAGTTTCCTTTAACTCTTCTAAATGGCACATCCTTACAACCACATTTGACTTTTGGGTTAGCTTATGAACATACCTCAAATATATCAATACTAAGATAATGAAAAATGTTAAGTTCTTGAAACCAATCTTGTGTGTGTTTAAAGGTGTGGTTATGATCAAAGTAACCCTAGTGCACATCCTCCGCCCGCGACTGCCGGAGTTTTAGGACTTGGGAAAGGGAAAATAAGCGTTTTGACACAACTTGCATCCGCAGGATTAACAAGAAATGTTCTTGGACATTGTTTAAGTCACAAAGATGGAGGCTTTTTGTTCTTTGGAGACAATCTCATTCCTTCTACTGATGTAGCATGGACACCAATAATATCAACCGAGTAAACACATGCTTCCTTCTTTTTTTCGTATTTAACTCGATCGATCGAGTTTTAAAGAGTTTATATTGTTATCTATTAGTACTAAGTCATCTATATGTTTTCAGTAACCGCTACACGACTGGACCAGCCGAGCTTCTATTCAATGGAAAGCCAACAGGTTTAAAAAGCCTTGAACTCATATTTGATACAGGAAGCTCTTATACTTATTTCAACAGCAAGACATATCTAACAACAGTCAAGCTGGTAAACTACACAAAAACATACAAAAAAACTAAACTTAAGATACAATGTTTATATGTCACCTAATGTATCGATTGTTTTCAGATAGAAAATGATCTGAAAACTACACCATTGAAGGTTGCGAAAGACGATAAGACCTTACCGATCTGCTGGAAAGGAAGTAAGCCTTTCAAATCTGTTGTTGATGTCAAGAACTTGTTCAAAACCATAACATTAAACTTTACTAATGGCAAAAGAAACACTCAGCTTCAGATTCCACCTGAATCATATCTCATCATCTCTGTAAGAAAATGATATAGAGGACTCAAAAACTCATTCAAAATAGTCAATAATGAATTTTTATTCTTTTTTTTCTTCCAGAAAACTGGTAATGCATGCTTGGGGATACTAAATGGAAGTGAAGTAGGATTACAAAACCTAAACGTCATTGGAGGTAAGAATAAAAAAATAACACTAACATTTTAACAATAATGTTTCTGACTAAAACTAATTTGAATATATATATTTTTGTGATTTATGTAGATATTTCTATGCAAGGGATTATGATCATATACGACAACGAGAAGAAACAACTCGGATGGGTTTCTTCAGATTGCAATAAACTACCCAAAACATAACAACATTATCACAATATATTAACTCTTATTTAAGGATTTATATATATATATATATATACAATTTAGTATAATAACATGATTTTACAGTAATTACAAACAGTTTTATTGAATATTAACATGTCTACTTAGACCAGACTATTTCAATTTCTAAACTTATATTAGAATCATCATCTTTATTGCTTTCATCACTTGGTTTAAAGCTTCCACTATAACTCCCTTCTCTTAGCATTTTGTCAATTGGTATCCTCACTCACTTTACCAAGATTTTTCTGCAAAATTTTCAAAATTCATAAATAATTTATGTGAAAGATTAAAAAAATAACGAAGAATATAATAAATTTACGTACGTTACGAAAAATGTTATTTGATTTGCAAACAATTTCAAGAAACAATTCCTTCCAAACCGGTGAGCTACTTCGTTTAACAACCTGAACCAAAAACCGGTTAAATCCAAATTAAATTAAATCAAATCGAATCAAATCTAACTAAACCGAGATAAACCGACCTTGGTTTTCTTGTTTGGGCAGTTATCGATTGATTAATCTACAAAATGCGGTGGAGCGTTTCAGATTATCGCGGCGTTTGATCGCCACCGTGAGACTTCCCGGCAAACATTTCAAGAGACTGTTCCCTCTCTCATGGAAGCTCGACGGTGCCGGAGGTTTCGATTTCATCATCAATTGAAGCACTGGAATCGCCTCCACCGCTAAAACAGACTGTAACCTCGCCATCTCCGTCGGCATTGTCATCCACGACTGTCGCAATGTGTAAAGCGTAAAAGCTCCGATTAATTGAGGTAAACATGCGGTGGCAGCGTCTGATGCTTCGTAGCTTTGGGAATGGTGTGAGACTCGCGTTTAGCGTTTTAACGATTTCCACGTTTATCATCGCCGTCGTCCAAAACTCTCTCTCCATCGGAGCTGCATCGAAATCGGTTAGTTTATGATTCTCCAATCAGAAAATTTTCATGTTAGAGATTTGATGATTTCACCGGAGTCATACTCTTGAAGTGTATGATTAGAGAAGAGAGATTTGATCATTAGAGCTGCTTGTGTAGAAACTTGTGGATTACAAGATCTAAGTATCAGCCATAGCTTTACGTTTTGATCTACTGTACATTGCAAAGTTTCCTAACGCACACATTACCACCATTTGAATCCGTGAATTTAGTGAGTCCTTTGTGTTGAGAGATGTCTCCTTGAGCAATGGCTATGAGAATTTTTGCTGAATCTGATCTTGTCTATGGGTCTAGTCTGTACTCTGATAAGGGAGTGATTACAAACTTGCATATCTTTGTGTCTCTAACCTTTGGATTGTGTAGGCTTTGTTCGAGTAATCTTCCTGAGAGTTCTAAGTAGATATTGTAATGTATTGAGTGCATTGGATTCAGCCATTTCTAGAAAATTTGACTGAGTCTTGTTTCTCATGGATGATTAATGCGTTAATGGCTAAGATTACTGTGGTTTCAGATGTTGAGAACAACATTTTTGATAGAACTGGTCTAGTTACTGTGAAGTAAAGTAATAATGTTTTGGGTTGAATGTGAGAATGTTACAGAGAATGAAAGATGCTGATTCCCATAGAAATACAGGAAGTTGTGGATCTTCATCGATCGATAAATAACCTTTGAGAGGTTCAGAATTCCTTCGGTATCTGCTACCTCCTCTAAAGCCATCAACGCGATCTCTTGTAAGTTTCTTACTCTGATTCCCGCAAGTTTCACAAGAGGAGCAATGAAATCCTTGGTTGTTATTTCTTCTTGGAATCGTTGCATTTCGAGTAGAGAGGTTATTACTTCTGCGGTTGCATTTTGGACTGCTATAGATTCGGATTCAAGCATTGGTATCAAAGGCATGATGATTGCTGATCAGATAGTTTCCAGAAGCCATAAAGCTAAAGAATAGATTCACAGAATCATGTTCTTCTGCAATCTCTGAGAATATTTTGCTATCCAAGAGTCTGTCAAGTCCAAGCAGCCCTGCTTCCATGGCATTGCTTGTTCCTGACCAGATAAGTGATGTAAGAGGTACCATGCAATCTGCGGCAGACGAGCTTGTTTTTAAAACCTTCGTTGGTAAATAGAAAGCTACATATCCTCGCAGCATTTATCTTTGATTCGAATGATGAAATATTCTGAAGACAAAATTTTGTTGATGTTCTCCAATGGGTTTCCTTCAAGACTAGTAAAAAATATCTGGCCTCAGAATCTCTGATGTGCTCAGAGCTAAAAAGTTCACGGAGAGCTTTTGCAACACAGTAGCGGGGTTTTATATATATTATATAAAAACTGGGTATACGGAATCATAAGGGAAACATTTAAAGGTAGCCTACAACCAATACAAGTAAGTAAATTGACTACGCACATAATTATTTATATAATAAGATTTTAATTTCTTAATTCAATTGATTTAACTGTAAAATTTAGGGAAATTATTAAAATCTAGGGATATTTATTTGGGTAAAAACAAATTCTTCTTCTTCTTCTTTGAAAAATCGAGTGGCACATATCACCTCTAATTTCGTGAATCTTGAAAAACTGTTTGTTCTAGATTAATTTGAAGAACCCGTTAAATACCAAACTCAAATTCTTTTTTAGATTTACAAAACATATATTCTCCCTATAATAAGTCACTTTCTTTCCAACTTTATTACACATTAGATCATTTTTGTTGATTATTGTGTTGACACATCATTTAATGAAAAAAATTTAAAACATAATCAAAACATTTTATTTATACATATCAGATGTATATATTATTTAGGAATATCTTGTTGATAAATTAAAAACATTATAATCCAATGAAAATATTTCATTTATACATGTAAGTTAAAATGTTTTATTTCTATTTTGATCATTTTAATCAACTTTAAAAATTAATCTATAAGATTATTAATTATTAATTCAAGTTTTTATATATTATTTGTAGAAATGAATGCATTTTTATTTATCGCTCATTTTTATTTAACGTTATATATTTTTATTTTTATATCAAAAATTTTAAATTAGGTCAAATGATCCAACTAATTTTTTAAATTAAATGAAAATATAAAATTATCTAATATTATTTCTATAATTTAAATGATAAAAAGAAATTTAATTTCTATAAATTAATAACTATTAGATTTATTAATTTATCTATAAACTATAAATTAATAAAATATCAAAGTACTAACATTATTAATTCACATAGGTTTTATTATACACATACGATAAATATGTATTATTTAAGAATACAATGTTAATAAATAAAAAACTTAATAATCCAATGAAAACTTTTATTTATACACATAAGAGCAATATATATTTCTATTTTGATCATTTTAGTCAACTATAAAATTTGTTTTATAAGATTATTAATTATAAATTTAAGTTTTTCTATATTATTTGCATAAGTGAATTTATTATTATTTATCTTTAATATTTTTTTAGTATTATATATCAAATATTTTAAATTAGATCAAATAATCCAACTATTTTTTAAATTTAAAGGTAAATAAGACCAAATTATCTAATACAACTCTATAACTTAAATGATAAAAATAAAATAAATATTTATAAATTAATAAATATTAGATTTATTTATCTATAACACTATAATTAATAAAATATCAAATTACTAATATTTTTAATGTATAGAGTTTGTATTATTTTGGATCCGTGGAAAATTTCTGTATTGTACTAGATTAATTTAATATAATTACATAAATTTTATTTGTCGATTATGTAATATATGTATTTTAGCGTAAGTCATAAAATCCGAAAAACTTACCCAAAAAATTTGACTCCAAAACCATACTGAATACTGAATAGTCATATAACACAAACATGTTTCAAATTTCTAATTTTCTAGCCAAATTACGCAAACCAAATTGAAAGTCGATCGGATACCCAAAATAAATTATATCTATATACATCATGTATATTATGTTATATTTATATATATTTATTAATATCAAAATTATAAATAATAGAAATATGCTAACTACCCAAAAATTTGTGTTTAGTTATATATGTTAAAATTTTACAATTTTCTGCCACCTTTAATTAAAATTGAACCAATTTTATTAAACTTAAACTAATTTTTATTTAAATTGAATATTTTTGTTTTTTTAACCTTAAAACCGAATCGGTCTGAAATCGTAACTACTACACCAAATGGTAGGCCTGGGCAAAATTATCGTGATCAAATCCGAGATATGCTCCGATCCAAAAATAGGATATTCGAGGTGCCCGGTTCTAGATCCGAATATTTTATTTGGAGAATCAGGATATCCGGATCCGATCCGTATCCATTTTTATGTATAAGATTTATTTAAAATATATGTATAATAGTTAAATATATATTATTTAATATAGAAATTACTTAAAATAGAATATAAAAATAAAGTTTACATGAAAGTTTTGTGTATTTTTTAAACTTTAAAAGTTAATATGTTTAAAAATATTTTTTTAAATTAATTTAAAATATTATTATGATATTTTCAATTTATTTTTATTTTCTGCTATATTTTTAAAATAATTCTATATTATTATTTTAATAATTTACTTTTTTCCTGTGGATCCGGATCAAATCCAGATATTTGCGGATATTAGCAGATCCGGATTGGATATTTAATTCTTTGAATCTGGATCCGCTATTTGCCGAGACGTACCAAATAGTTTAAAATTCGAACGAGTACTAAACTGTTTTAGCTGAATTATCCGAATCCAAAAAAACTCCAAACCAAATTTGATATGATATCCAAATGAGATGTCTTATGTCTCTTTATGAAAATTTGAATTACAACATATGCAGAAAAATCTAAGTGTTTATTACTTATATGGATATATAATAATTCAAAAAAATATAAGATCGAAATAAAGTTGTAATGAAATTCATAATAATTTTTTCAATATATTTTGTTGATTTAAATTAAGAAAGTGATTTAAGGAAATTTGAAATTTTTGTTAGTTTAATAGTATTAATATATATTTATATAGTGTTTGGTTGTAGGGGTTTAATAAAAAGGTGTTTGGACACAAAATTTTAATTTGTATTTTATTATAATAGTGTATGGGATATTATGAAAAAAAAATTAAAAAACAAATAAAAACATATTTAAGTTTAAAATTAGAAAATGGAAAAAAAATCTCGCTGCATGATGCGGATCTACTTCTAATATAAATAAATATGTGTGCATAAAGAATCTCACCGTTTTAGAAGTAACCGTAGAAACGACAGAACCCACTATTTATACATTTTTATTTACTACTTTTTAGTTATTCTATTTTTTTATATTAGGGCTTACCAGCCTTGATTGTTACAGAGGACGATGCTACCACATCGAGCCCGTTCCAGGAAAAGTACATTGATTTTGATTGTAGTTCACCGGTAATATCTTTCCTTGTGATTCCAGATACCCTTATTTAAGCCTAGGGTGTAACGAAACTCACTTTAAAAAAAAATTAAATGATTGTAATCTACCAGCAAGTGTCTCCCCATCTCATTCCACAAACTCATGTTCGCACCTAGGGAGCAACCAATATTTATCCGAGAGAGGATTAAAACAATGTCGTATAGGAAACAATTAAAATCATACAATATTCCACAAACCCATCAAACTTATTGTAATCTACTCTGATTTTAGCACTTTTTGTAACGTTAGGTCAGAAATTTGAATTTAATATCAGTTTGCATTTAAAAAGCAATAATCAATTATATATAAATTGATACTTTCAAATTTTTTCATGTCAAAATGGACCATTTTCTCATAGTTTGAGTAAGCTCTTTGTTTAGAATCTTAAAATCACTGGCATTGAGATTTTGCTTTATTAATTGGTTTTGGATGGAGTTATAAAATAAAATCTTTGATATTACATTCATACAACATAAGCGTGTTAATGTATGAAGTAAGAGGAAATAGAGGAAGACTAAATAAAGAGAGGAGAAGAAAACAAATGTAATAAATTATATTTTCTGCTTAAATATATTAAAATAAATGAAATAAATTAATATTATAAATAGATGGAGTTAAAACCAAAGAAATAACAATGGAAACTAAGATGAAAGATGTTGAAATCTCCATAGAGAATATCCTTAAAAGAGAGATAATTTTGAGAACTACAAATCAAAACCGTAAAAACTATTTTTTATTAATTAGATCTTAATGTATTCACCGGTTCTTCAGAAAATATCTTGATATCAATGAAAAACACACACTTCACTGAAAACTTCCGGTCTTCATTTAATTTGGTAGACTTCAAAAATTAAAACATATGTCTACTCTGGCTTGATAGACCTATGTCTTGAGGTTTAGAACCATATGTTGATCGCCGATATCGGTACTGTTGAGATATACTCAACTAACATCTGATTGAGAGAAAGTAACAACTGATCAGATCTTGATTACATTTGTTCTTGAACTCGAATGGAGAAAACTGGAAAAGTTTCTCAACAACTTTACCTGTCACCATTGATGTGGAAGGTTGTATATCGACCAGTTGAAAGCCAAGAGAATAAATTCGTAAAACAAGTAGAAGAACTCATGATCAAACTTTGCCTATACCAGCGAATCACAAACCACAATAGAAAGAGATAATCTTGGTTGCATCAGACAAGATAAAGACAAAGTATCAGCCATAGTATCGTTGCCTATGTCCTTCACTTACGGAGATGTCGAAAAAATCATTTATAATCGCATTCTCTACTCCCAGAAATTAACATATAATTATGAAAACAAAACATATCAATTGTATTAATTGTACTCCAACAGATTATGAAGCTGTTGATAACGTTATTTATTAATAGTTTTTACAGACATTTTTCTAACCAATCTTGCACCTTTTAAGTAAGAACGAGATCATAATATATGATTATTTGCATTATTAGGTTGTGGGCTTGTTGAAGCCAAAAGAGAAGATTATAGAAGATTTTGGCATGAAATCGTAAAAACAAGATGAAAAATGGTAATACCCGATTAATGCAGATTATCACCATTGCTATGCGATATTAAAGGCACCAATCGGTATGTATTATCGCCGATCGCTAATGATTCTGAGAATATGTCAGAAGAAAGATAATAACTCATCTCACACATCTTTTCTCATCCTTTAGAACAAAAATGTTCACATAGTCTGAATATTCTTTTCGTTAGGTCTAGGAGCATATCGTTTTGTAAATACTTGTAATAGATATTTTAGGGTATTAGTACTTGTTTTTCTGAGAACTTAGGACTGAGCATATAATTATGAATTTTTAAAAGCATTTATGTAATTAGCAATGTTTTAATATTTATGACATTATCCATATTGTTTTCATAATATTATTATGCTAGTGGTTAGTTTGTTGTTATGATGTTAAACTATGATATTAATTTATTTTATCGGGCCCCACACTAGAATTGTTAGATGGATTGAATAATTTGTGATGAGCGAGTGTTTATATTTGAATACAACTGGAAAAGTATATTGTCATCTACATTTGTGAGCATATTGGGTTAGATTCGTAATGTTGGTTAGATTCTTAGTCGAAAGCCGATATGTCATTATCATTGGGAATACTTGCATAAACATATGTTGATACATCATGAAAGTGGAACAACTTTATATTAGTAACATGAGCTCTAGACGGTTCCTTATGCATCTCATATCTATTGTTGCATGTTGTTCATATGCTCTGCATAAATTCATATAAATTAATATCCATTTTATTATATATTTAGGATGTTAGATAAACTGAGTTTCCCATAAACTTTATGTTGTCATACCTAAATCTATATCATCATAATTTTTAGTGTAGACTATTTTTCTCAGTGTATCAATCCATTAAATACTATTATCGTATATTGTTTACTTGCAGAACTATTATATAGATTAAAACCTAAGCACATTAGCTGTAGAAGCCTCCGATCGTCGGTTGTGCAACAATATTTTCTCCTCTTTCTCTGACAGTGACAGCAAGGGTTTCTCTCAACTCTTCTTCAATCCAAAAGATTGGTTAATCTAGTTTTAATAATTAAAACTATATTATCTTGTAATAAACTATAACTCTGCAAAAAAATGATTCAACCCATAGCAGTTTTCAATTGTAAAATAAAATTCAGCAAGCCCCTAGTTTATTTCTGAAACATATGGAAAATATTATTGTTTCATTACTAACATTTTTTATTTTCTAAAAAATGTTTGGTTACATTTTCTTACAATTATTTTTATATGAGTCTATCCTTTTTATAGTTACTATATTATTCGTAAATAGAAACATAATTTGAATTAGAATCTTAGAAACTAGTGACTCATCATTTTTGGGAAATGGGTCAATTTCAACTAAAGCTATTTTCACAATAATTTCTTATATATGAATTAAGATCTTATGCATCTTTTAACTTGAACTTCATAAATTATCAAAAAACCTATATAAACGTTCATACATATCTTAACTGAAAAATCTATAATTTGTTTTAACTGATAATGATGTCTTGTTTATCCATTATAAGTATCAAAATGTTAGAATTAAAAAATTGCATAAAACTTGAAAACATTTTTTTAAACTTATAGGTGACATATGACTCAGCAAAAATTATGCCACATGCCATGTAACTAAGCATAAATATGCCATGAAGCATATACTTCACTTGTTTAATTAACATTGTTTCGGTCAAAGTTGATTTCTGCACACATATAAAAGTTCATGTAGTGTTTTTTGAAAATTTACTAAGTTTAAGTACGCAGTAGACCTTATTTCGTGTAAGAAAAATCACTGTGAAAATAGTTTGAATTGAAATTGCATACTCCAAATACTCCTATAAAATTTAATTACATTAAAAACTGTAAATTAATACCTCAATAAATCAATAATTGTTTTTGATCCCAAACTGATATTTTAACCCCAAATATCATTTCTATAAATTAATAAACACGGTAAATTTAATAAATTTTTGTAAAATATAAGTCACAATATTGTTAACATTGTATGATATATCTCCATTTGAGATTGAATGAATGAAACAAGTATGTTTTCCCAAAACAAAATGTAATTAGCACTACAAAATGGTCATTTTACATTATTTATTTAATTTTTTGTATTGTTATAACTGATGTAAATGAATTTTACATTAGTTAAAAGAATGACTCTGATTTTGATGATGCAAATATTTTACATCAATTTTTTTTAAATCGTTGCAATTGCAGATAATATTTTCATCGGTTATTATAGTTGATATTAATTTGTGTCAATTACAAAAATGATGTTAATTTTATATCAATTTACGAAAGCGATGCTAGTATTTGCAATGGTAATAATAATTGATGTCAATAATAGTATCAATTTCACTAATGATTTTAATAGTTCTATCATTTAGAAAAAATTGATTTAATATTTGCATAATTCACAATGACTGATTTAAAATATTATTATAATCAACTAAAATATTTAATCTATATTCTTTAGTTTTAACCTATTATATTAAAAATTATCATATTTAATATCATAAGTTTAGCATAACTTAATGTATAACTGATACAAAAAATATTATTTAGTTATAAAAATCAGATCTAAGGGGGACATATTGGATCTATAATTTGAAATTATTTTGAAACTTTTGTATTTTAGAGAGATTTGAAGAAATTTTAAATATTTTGAGACTTTTAATTAACTTTAAGATAATAATTATTAAAAAATCTCAGTGGGATATTGGTAGAGATTTGGGGACATTTGAGAGATTCAAAAAATTAAATTAAATTAAAAATTGTTTCTAGAATAAAGACAGTATCTGTAGCCACTAGTTGCGAAAGTAAAGAACATAGAAATAATCTCAATGTATCTTAAAGACTTGAGGCAGAATCTCAAATATTTTTTTATCATAGTAAAACAAAATAAAAGAACCTCATTGAAAGCTTTAAAAGAAAGAACGTTTTGATTCGAGGTGGATCCCACTTGGCAGCAAGTTTAGTTTTATGATTAGACGTGAGTATTTTTGTCAAGGTAGAACGTCATGTTACGATAATAAATCATTTCACAAGTATTAGCCAACAAATGCATTATAATTTTGAATTATCATAATCATGCATAAATATTGGGGAGATAAACTACAGAAAATAATAGTTCACTTCTTGCATAGATCACCATGCCACACTCTTTTTAAGAGTCGGTAATTTATGTTGCCCTACAGTAATCTTATTGAACGAACCATGAACATTCAACCAATTCAGCAACAAATGTTTTTGTTTCTTGACCTTTAATTTTTTCTTCTTGTGAATCTTTCATTATAGTGTCAGAGATAGCTAGCCATATAGTTAAATTATGTGAAATCATATGGAACTCCAGAGAAAACAAGAAAAATAAACTCCATTTATATGGAGAATAAGAACTAATGACAAAGAAAATGGAAACAAGAAAAAGTTCATCACAAACAACTTTCTTATTTTGTGGAAACAAACAAAATACATATGCAAAAGTTAAAGATAACAAAAACATCGTCTCTTACCTTCTTTCATATTTCAGATGCACATGTGTCTTCCATTATTCTTGTCAAATATAGGGTTTCTAGGGTTTGATGTACATGTATTTATATGCTCAATTTTTATTTAAAGAAAAAAAGAGAATATCAAATAGTCTTTATCAATGCAAAAATAATATCAAATACCATAAGGGAATGTGTGATTCCTTACATAATTATTTTAGTTATAATTTTTTTATCAAATCATTTCAAAATTTCTTTTAATAATTCTATTGTGAAATCTTATTTTCATGATTAATTGAATAAACTTAGATTTGGAGTAATTTTAAGTAATTATATATTCAATAAGACATTATTTGAGTATATTTTAGAAAATCATCAATCCAAGAGGAAACTATCATAAAAATAGCATCCCAAATCACATACCCAATATGCCCCCTAAATTAGTTATTAACTGGATCTTTTTTTAATTGATATATATTCTTCTCTTTTTTCTTTACATGATCTTTTTCTATAAATAAATATGTATATGTTAAATAAAACTTATAAATACAAAAACCATCCTACGAGATTATATGTTAAGTCATTGCATATATATCATACATGGACTTTCTAGTATATAATAATAATAATAATAATAATAATAATAATAATAAACTTTAACATGTATGTGTCAATTTGTTTTATTTATGTGATTTAGTTTAATTTTGAATCAAATGTATCAGCAGATGAACTGTAAAATTAAACAACATCATTTTAATTTAATTGATTTTCTATGAACAAAGTTGCATCAGTATTAATAATCGAAGCTAATTACATATGTTATTAATATATTTTTCATTATCAGTTTTATTGATGTAAAATTTGTATCATTTTAAAAAGTGATGCTACAAAAAAGTTAATAGGTACATCAATTATCTAATTGATATAAATTCATACTTATATGAATTTTGTTGAAGTACTATAAATTCATGGAATTTTAATCATTTTTATTTAATTGATGTCAAACTAGTTAATCACCACATAAATTAATATAATTGATGCTAAGCTAGATATATTTGTATCATTTATAAATTAGTAATTTATAATAGTATCATTTCATTTTTGATACAATTTAAGTGATACAAAACACTCATTTTTGTAGTGTAGTCACTAGGGTGGACAAAAAATAGAAATCCAAAAAACGAACCAAAAGCGAATCGAAAAATCCGACTATGAAACCGAATCATATACCCATGAATTCCAATGGATTTTAAATTTTCCTACTTTGGCTATCCGAACCAAAACCAAACCAAACCGAAAAACGAAAATGTATCCAAAAATACAATATATATATATATGAAAATACTATTTATATTTTTGAAATTATACAATATATAACCAAATTTTATAAATATCAAACATATTTTTTTTATTAAAACTGAATATATTTTCATTAAAAATATATGAATTTTTAGGTTTTCCTCTTAAAATATATGTGAATCCAATCTGAATCCAACAGAACCGAATATTTACAAAACCCGATGGATAATTAAATATTTTATCTGAATTACCTAAATCAAAAAAATTCAAATCGAACCGAAATCCGAATGCCCAGTCGTAATAGTTACTATATACAAGAAAACTCCTTTATATAGAGAAATACCAAAATAACAATGTCCTTAAAACAACAAAATTACAATATAAAATAAAATAATACTAACAAACAGAATTGTTATTATTCTTATTATAAGGTAAGCCTCACTTCATAAAAAATGTATAGCCACCTGTCCCAAATGGGCCAAATCTCATTTCTCAATAATCTGCATCATTTATTTTTCTTTCTTTTTGGCTTATTGTTAAATCTGCGTTATTTCTTAGGTGAGTAGTAGATATATATTAGATACCCAATTCATTATAGTAGATAACAAACCGAAATGATTTTTTTTTAATATTGATAATATCAAAATAGTGACGGTATTAGTGTATTAGTATCGATTAATTCCAAAAAAAAAATATTTCTCTTAATATGCATTATTACTACTTCTGATTCTTGTTACTAAACAGTAACACTCTCAATATATCATAATCAAATAAGTCAGCTCTAATCTCCATATTCCACATTTTGAAATTTAAATAACATATAAATAAAACGACAAATAACATTCGAAACCACAACACACACACAGTTCACTAGCATTAATATTTTCGTAGTAAAAGAAAAATTAAAAATGAAAAATAGCTCCTGATTTCAACGTATACAAAAAGAGAAGCACCAAAAGTGACCGTTTGAAATTCGAATTTTTTAATCTTTTGTTTTTCTCCGTTTTGAAATTCGAATTCAAAAAAAGAAACCAAACCAAAGTCCTCGTTTTAAACTTTACTTAAAAACACATGACACAAGTACACTTAACCCTGACGTGGCGTAATATAACAGGTGAATTATTTATAATAAAATAAAAGACAAAACATGTTTAAACTTAGATACGCTCCAAGACAAATCTACATATCAAAATCAACGGTCAAGATCGTTTTCTTCACATTTCAAAAAACAATTATTTAACCAAACTTCGTTCTCTCTGTCACTTTCGCCATTAAAACTCAAGTTTCCATTTTTCTCAGAGATTTGAAAAAGAAAAAAATGTCAAACACTCATCAGAATAGGCGACCTTCGTTTTCTTCATCAACGAAATCATCAATGGCGAAGCGTAACGCACCATCTTCATCTGAAACTTCTGTGAAACCTATGGAGACGACGACGATGACGAAGAAACGAGCACCATTAAGTAACATTACTAATCAAAATAATTGTTCAAGAATCCCAAATTCATCGTCTGATTCTGTAAGTTTTCAATTATTTGTTGGGTTTGGTTTATGTGATCAATTTTGTTTGCTATAATTTACTTTTAAATCTGTAATTTTTTCCTAATGAATTTATAAAACTGTATTTTTCTAATAATCTGTAAAAAAATTTCTTATTTTTACTAAATCTTTATTCAATAATTATGGAGAAATCATATTTTCTGTGAGATTGAATGATTTTATAAAATTATCTTCATTTTTATGATTAATTTTGTTTGATTTGAAAAATTAACTACTGAAATTATACTACAGCTTATTTGATCAAATTTTGTGAATTTGCTTAATGAATTTAGTTTTTTTAAATTAAGCACATAACTAAAACAATTAAAAGGTAACTATATTTTTCCTGTGTGATTTAATGATTTATAAAAATGTGCTTCAGTTTATGTGGTTTATTTTCTGTATGAGTTAATTTTGAAATTTGAAGAATCGTTTTATTGCAAATATTGTATGGATTCATTGCTTTATTTTGATCAAATCTGTGAGAATTTGTTTACTAATCTAAGTTTCTTAATTCTAAATTTTCAGGTACATTGTTTAAACAAGTCTGCAAAATTGAAATTGGCACCAACACAATCTAGTTTCTCAAGCACTGTGTTACCTTTGCAACAAAGTGTAGTTCCCAATAAAGTCACTTCCTTTGCCTATGAAGATACCAAAATGTCTTCTTCTGCTAGCAAATCTGAAGATGGAACAGTTTCAATGGATGAGACAATGTCTACTTGTGATTCCTATAAAAGCCCTCAAGTTGAATATATCGACAATGAACAAGTCTCAGCTGTTGTTTCAATTGAAAGAAAGGCTTTAAGTAATCTTTACATAACTCCAAATTCAGAGCTGACTGGTAAAGATTTGTTCTTTATAAAGATCTGTACGTTACTTTGTTTTATGAAGATTTTGTTCTTTGTATTGATTACTTGGTTTGCAGGTAACTATTGCAAGAGAGATGTATTGTCAGATAAGAATCAGATTGTTAACATTGATAATAACAATGCGGATCCTCAGCTTTGTGCTACATTTTCTTGTGATATTTATAAGCATCTTCGTGCCTCAGAGGTTTGTGTAGCTCTTTTCGAATCAAGAATGTGAGTTTTATCCCTATGTTTTTGCAAGTTTCTGAATTTGTAAATCTATTTCGTAGGCGAAAAAGCGGCCTGCAATAGACTATATGGAGAGAGTTCAAAAAGATGTAAATTCGAGTATGCGTGGAATCCTAGTTGATTGGCTTGTTGAGGTGAATTATAGTTTAAAATTTTTGGTTTTTGTCACTATTGTCAATGTATAACTAAATTTTTTTCGGTTTTTTCTGATTCTTTCAGGTGTCAGAAGAGTATAGGCTTGTACCAGAGACATTGTATTTGACAGTGAACTATATAGATAGATATTTATCAGGGAATGTGATTAGTAGACAAAAGCTTCAGTTACTTGGTGTGGCTTCTATGATGATAGCTTCAAAATATGAAGAGATATGTGCACCACAAGTTGAAGAGTTTTGCTACATTACTGATAACACATATCTTAAGGATGAGGTTTGTTATATGTTTCAACAGAACAACTTGATAAAATGAGATCAAATTTTTCACTATCTAAATACTGATTTGTTTGCATCCTCTCTCTGTAGGTTCTTGACATGGAATCTGCTGTTTTGAATTACTTAAAGTTTGAAATGACAGCCCCAACAACTAAATGTTTTCTAAGGTAAGTAAAGATGATTCATTAGCAAACAGATTTTTTATTTATTTATACAATTGTGTACTTATCCTAAAACTTTGATATTTCAGACGCTTTGTTAGAGCAGCTCATGAAGTTCATGAAGCTCCACTGATGCAACTAGAATGTATGTCGAACTACGTTGCGGAATTATCACTTCTTGAGTACACAATGCTCTCGTATTCTCCTTCACTAGTGGCTGCTTCTGCCATTTTCTTGGCTAAGTACATACTAGACCCAACGAGAAGACCATGGGTATGTTTGGACAGTACTTACTTAAGACTTGCTTACTTTGGTTGGATCATGTAGTAATAATATTGGTTTGTTTTTGTTTTCTTGATTGGAACAGAACTCAACATTGCAACACTATACACAGTATACAGCAATGGAGTTGAGAGGATGTGTTAAAGAGCTTCAAAGATTGTGTAATGCTCATGGCTCTACTTTGCCTGCTGTGAGAGAGAAGTATAGTCAACACAAAGTAAGTTTATTTGTTTGTTATTAACAAGGATTAAGAATGATGATTAAATTGTTTTTTTATGTTATTAATTATGGGTTTATTGTATTTTGTTTCTTTTTGCAGTATAAGTTTGTGGCAAAGAAGTTCTGCCCATCCATAATCCCACAAGAGTTCTTCAACAACAGCTAGATCCTTAATTTTAATTTAGCTAAATCCTTAGTTTAATTTTGTTTCCATTGTTGTTGTTGGATTTGATTGTATATGATTTTGCTGTTCTTTAGCCATTTATATAAGTTAGTTTTCTATGATTTCTACTTTGTCAATTCTTATTTTTCACTTATTAAACTAATCTTATTAAAAAAAGAAGCATCTTACTCTGCCTACTAATTTTATTGTCTTATTGCTCTTAATTTTTTTAATATTATTACACATATAATATATGGAAATTTGGCTTCTTCTTTTCTGTTTATAAACTATAAAATTAATCTTCTATGATATTTGTTTATTTTTATACATATGTAATACGTCCATACCTCTGAATAACTAACTTTAAATGTATGGAACCAATCACACATCGACGAAATCAAGCTTTTGTTTCATTTCTAGTCATGGCAATGATGGAAATGAATCATAATATTAACCAGTGTGTATGCTCTTCTCTATAATCGATTTGAAGAGCTAAAATCGTTTCTTTTAATTTATTGGCAATAACAGTTTATAGTTATTATTTCACTGACTAATTTAGGATCTAATTTTTTTTCTGTTAAAAGTTTTTGATATTATTTTAGTTTTACATTTTTATACCATGACTAGCATGGTATAAACTCTCATTTATACCATGACTAGCATGATCGCACTGAAAAAATAGAAGTAATTTTTGATTAATTTCCTTTCTCAACATTAAACTTGTAGATTTTCGTAAGATTTTTTTTTATTTGACGTAATTTAAATTCTAAAAAAAAATTAGCGTAGAGTGTCAACTTGATTCGCAATATCTAAATTTTGCATCCTTGGTTTGGTTTTCTAAACCTTTTAGTTAAATTTATGTGTTGACAAAAAAATAGTATATTATTTTCTCAAAACATGAAGAAAAGAGCATATTTTAAAAACTAGTGGATGTGTCACAGTTCAGCCGCATACGAATATATAAGTGATATTTATCAATATTTTATTATATGAAAGAAGCTAATGGAAGAATTTTATTGGATGGTCCTCGACCGAGTAGAACCTTTCTCTCTTATTATAATGGATGGCCATCAATATCTAAGTTTATATTAAAAATGAATCACTCCACTACATTATCCTACATCAAAAATCTTAAGTATACATTTTAAATAAAAAGATGTAGTTCTTAAAACTATTGAACTCATTTAACACGTGTAACATATGTAATAGATTGGATGGTAATATGGTAGTTATAATAATAAAATTCACGATGCATTTTAATAAATGTTTTACATGTTGAATTTTTCTTACATAAAATATGAATAAGAAGAAATCAAATAAAATCATTAAAATACATACAAAAGCTATAGTTAGATCGAAGTGAATCCGTTATTGGATTTCTTTTTAATTAGTTTATTCTTTACGGGTAGTATTTGGAATTTGATGCCTCATGCCCACCTATAAGAAGATGCATAATTATCCGTCTACACACAATCAATGCTTAAAGAAAAAAGATGTCCAACTGACCAAACTATTTACTAAACATTAGGCAGTCTACACATATTTTTATTATAAAGAAGACATAACAGACCAAAAGAATTCTTCTACTTGTAAAGTTTCCCATCCTTCGATTCTATTAAGTTCAACTTTTTTTTTCCTTTTTAATATTGGATGTCTTTGAAAGGACATGTTTTAAAGTCTATTAAGAGATTAATTGATAGTGACTTAAGAATTTTTTTTTTTTCTATCGATTAATGTAAACGTAGCATAAATGACAGAATTTAGAATTTTTAAATAGTTTACCTCTTTTCTAGTGTTCTAAGATGTATTTCCTAAATATTAGGGTTTATGATATTTATAAATAATTTTATATAATCAATAAATTAGGTTAATAACATAAAAATATAATTTATTAAATTTTATTATTTAAAATAAATTATAATTTCTATAAAATATCAAATTATCAACCAATTACACATATATATTGAATTAAAATAATCTATTGAAATTTATGATTCATTAAATTATTTTATAGAAAATAAAATATAAAATACATATAAAATATATATTATAAATTTTCCATATTTAATTTACTAGATATATATACATTTTCGTAATTTTTAAGTTTTAACTAAAAAATATGATAGTAAAATTATAAATTAATAAATAAATTTAGATATAAGACTAGAAAATATTATGTGCATATTAATATATACAAGAATATGTATCAAAATATGTAAATATAATTTTTTTTATAATTTAATATTTAATCATTCATAATTCTACCAATCAGTTAAATATGTATATTATATTACACAATACTGCTTTATAATGGTTATGCTCATTACTGATTATGCTCTTAAATGGTTATACTCTTATAAATATACTATCAATCAAGGCCTAAATCAGTCTACAATACATTACAAATAAACAAGAAAGTTAAAAAATAAAAATAAAGCTCTGAAATTGTTATTCGAAAGTTTCCTCAGGCTAAATGCATTTTCAGTTCCTAAATAATTTGTATTAATTCTCCCATTTTATTTTTCTTTATTTTCTTGTATAGTTTCTTATTACAATGATTATATAATATAATGTATCACAATAGTTTTTACAGTCCGTAAAAGTTTAGACGAATCAACTTCATAATCAATCACCTACATCCACATGCCTTTCATTTATTGGTTAATTTTATTTTTCTGTTTAATAATACAATTAATTTATAACAAAAAAATATTGTTCTTATATATTTGAGAATCTCTGAACATATCTTACTGTGATAAAGATGGTCTAATGTATATATCTAATGTATATATGAATTAGTTAGAAAACAAATATTTGTGAAGTGGAAAAAGTATTAATGGTTGACTTGTTTGTTTAAATCTATTAGTAATGCATGTTGCGTAGAAATTATAGTCTATGGATGACATTACTCAAGAGTCAATATATTTTCTGTAGATATATATCTAGAGGTGTGTATGTGTGCCACAATTAAAACGTAATCTGCATGGAGTGGCACGTTGGCTTGCCATTGATAAGACATAAATTCATTATAGTTAAGATTTTGATTCTATTAAATGCAAACATTCTGCATGGACAACTTGACCATTGGGTTTCAGCAAGAGTGTTTTATTGTGCAGAAACTTATTTATTAATGGGTATGCTTATCTAAGAAACACCAGATACGTTTTCCATTTCCTAAACATTTTGGAAACGAAATTTAATGGAAACTCAATAGCATCACATTTCCATACGTTTCCTAAAAATAATAATTTGGAAACATGATGGAAACGCGTTTCCATCCGTTTCCACGCGATGAAAATGCGTTTCCACCCGTTTTTTAAAACTTTCATTTGAAAGCTATCAATTTTTAGCCTACGTTTCCTATTTATATTGTTATGATCTTTTAATTTTAATATTATTTATTAAATTTATTTATTTCAAATTTTATTAGATTTATTTTAGTTATATAATATATATACATTTCCAACACATATCCATTTTCTAAATTTTTCAAAAAATCGTTTTCACGTTTTGATTTCGCATATCCATTTTTGTTTCGATGCTACATAGATGTCGAAGCGAGACAACTAGTGTTAAATTTGTAAACGAATAAAAATTTGTGAAAATGTATAATTAATTTATGCATTGTGTTAGAAACTTTTTGAGTTTTTGTACATTATTTTAAGTATCAACTTGTGAAATTTTTAAGGATATTATTGTGTTGTGAGTGAGCATCATCTTTCCGAACTTTGACTTGTTTTCAATGGTGGAAATTGAAAAAGGTCAACTGATTCGAGTGTTTCATACCGGCAAGTGATTTTTAAGAGAGATTCAAAGGGACTTTACTGATCAACTTTCGTTGGTCGTACGCAATTCACCCTATAATTATCATTACTATAATTTAATGTTATGTATAAAAAATATAATTTAATGTTGCATTTTTCTCATGTTCAAAAAAAAAATGTTGGAAACTATTTTATGATGATTATTATGATTTTCTTTTTGTTTTTATTGTTTTGTTATTGTTAACTCAGAGCATTATGGACTTTTATTAGCCCATACATGATAAACCCAATGTTTTAAAAATCGCTAGGCGCTAGTCGGGCGGCGAGGGTGGGCCTAGCGCCTAGGGGATTAATCGGGGAGTAAACGGGGATTAATCGGAGATTAGTTTTAGAGGTTTTTTATAATATTTTTAACTTATTTTAATTTATAAAATTTTTACTAAATTCATAATTTTAATATAATTTAAAATTTCATAAATTTATCATTATAAATATCTTCCAAGTAGCAAGATTAGTTATAAATTGATAATTCACAAAAAAATAACATTCATTCTAAATATATTCAAAACATAAAACTAAAGTTCCAAATACACATTATATACCAAAAAAATTATGAACTTGATCTTGATACCAAAAAATTATCATCAAGTACCAATCATGTGTTGAACTTTCTGTTTTGTTAAGATTCCTTGATTATCTGCAAATGACAAAAAAATGTCTATAAATTAAGGATCAGAGCTAAATCATAGAAACCAAACACAAAGTACAATGTTAAGATAGCAAACGGCAGGTTTGTAGTGATCCTAAAAACGAATATTGCTTTCTAGTTATAGTTCTAAACGAAAAGGTTTCTAGTATAGATGGCAAAAACGAATCTTGCTTTCAAGTTATAGTCCCAAACGACAAGGTTCTAGTATAACATAGCTAATTCAAAGACGTATGATTTATAACTGATAAAAAAAATTAAACTCATATGAAAAGACAAACCTGGATCAAAATTTGCATCATTTTGTTCACAACCTTTTACTGCTAAGATTCTTCCAAAAGAACCAGATTTGTTCTTATAGAGATTAATCTCATCATTCACAATCTTATGTTGTTTTCAGAAGTCACCATGATAAAAAGTTTCAACACAACTAACAAATCCATCTGAGATCTCCAACTCATATTGAATATTGGGATCTTTGTAGAAGTAGAACGGGTTTAAGAAGTAAGCAGCAAGATGCAAAGGAGAATCCAACCTACCTTTCATTTTCTCGTCCATGATCTGGAAAATAGGCTGGTAATTCTTTTCCAAATTACTGCAAGTTTCTTTGATAGACTTTTTAGCTTCTAACATCTCTCCATAAATAAAACCCATAGAAGGTTTTATTTCCCCATCTGCAAGTCGTAAAATCTTTACCATAGGACAAAATATTTTCAATACCACTATAACATTACTCCAAAATCCATAGCTCATAACAGTATCAGAGGCGTTCTTTCCCTTTAGACACTTAGAATGTTTGCATTCATGCCACTCATCACAACTAAACATAGAGACCAATTGTGCTTTCTTCTCATACAAACTTTGTAGTGTCAAGAAACACGTTGCAAATCGTGTAGCTCCGGGTCTCACAATATCTCTCTTCTTTGTATGGGTTCTCATCATGGATAATGTTTTATGATGAGCATATACAAAGATGGTGAGAGCCTTAGCTTGATTGATAACTTTAGCAAACCAAGGCAACCTAGAAACGCCCTCAAGCATCAAATCCATGGTGTGAGCAGCACAACCACTCCAAAAACGTTTGGTCTCTTCTCTTTAAGCATCCTTGCAGCTGCTACGTTGTTAGTAGCGTTATCAGTCACTACTTGAACAACCTTTCCAGCCCCAATATCTTCAATGCACTTGTCTATGTACTTGAAGATATATTCACCTGTGTGAGAATCTTTAGAAGTATCTTTTGAGGAAAGAAAACATGTACCTCCTCTAGAATTGACACACAAATTCATGATGCTTCTCTTTTTCATGTCTGTCCATGCATCTGTCATCACGGAGCAGCCTTGTTGTTCCCATTCTACTTCTAGACTTTTTAACTTTTCCTTTGTCCTCTCTTGTTCTTCATTTAACAATGGTTCTCTCAATTGATATTGACTAGGAGGAACCCAACCAGGTCCAAACTGTCCTAATGCTTCACAAAATAACCTGAAAGATTCATTATCAATTGCATTGAATGGAATACTTGACTGGTAAATCCATCTAGCACAATATTGACTAACAGCATGTGATTTCTCTTTTGAAATCGCATCATGGATATTCTGTTGCCTTTTTGATTTAGCCAAAGAAGCTTCAGGATTAATGCAGGTCGCAAACTGATCAATAGGACCTTGGAAGTGAGGAGACCTAACAACTTCATCATCTACAACATGCTTATCTATATTAACCTCTGATCTAAGAGCTTCCTCATGTTTTCTTTTCAGCATTTTCTTGTTCTTTACTTCTAAAAGTGCAATATTACACTTTTTTTGATCCTCTGCACTTGCCAATGGACAGCCAGAAACATTTCCTTTTTTATTAGCAATGTGTTCTTTAATCCTAAACACCCCACCAGACATTGCTTTCTTACACAACTTGCATTGCACCTTATCTGGATTGTTTGGATCACACAGCAATCCATATTCCCATCCTACATCATTAGAGTTTCTTTTCAGATTTGCAGGATCCATTATAACCTGAAATATTGAGTTTCCAAATTAAATGTAAGTATGTAACCTTAGAACTCTTGATAACAAGTCAAGTAATGAAGAAAATTAGGAAAACAATAAATCCAAATTCTCAATGAATCGATAGTGATGGAACTTTCGAGTAGTTTATCAACGAAACAATAAATTTGCCAAAATATTCTTTTAGTTTTAAATTAGTGATTGAACCTTCGAGTAAACGAAGAAGATGAAAACTACTTCTTATCTCTAAATCATCTGACCTATGAACATAATTTTAGGGATTTAAAAACTTATTACCTGCAGAGTGAAGAACAAGCAGAGATTGAATTAAACTCAAATCCAATTGATTTTAGACTTTATAGTAGCTTGAATTCGAGAGAGGTTTGAGAATTGAACGAATGACGATGATGTTTGAGTTTGAGGTTACGACATATCTTCTAGCTTCTGAAATTCATTTTTTTTTTGCAACGTAAATTTTTTTTTTAGTTAATAAATAAAATCGGAAAATTAATAAGAAATCAGCGATTAATCGGTCATTTACGATTAATCGGCCGACCAAATAATTAGTCCGATTTCAGTAAAATCACGACGGTTGACCCCCGCCTAGTGCCTAGGCGGCCGATTAATCGGCTAGGCGGCCGCGTTTTTGAACAAGGGATAAACCCATAAAATATGGGGTATTTTGTTATTAAAAAACATTTACGTGGTCACATGAGACCTAAAATAAGATCGTGAAGCTGAAATTAATCCATGGCCTAGCCTAAACCAACAGACTGATGCTTCATCAACTAGGCGATACTAAAACGTAATTTTATCTTTATTTATTTCAATATTATTGTTTAAATATATATATAGCTTATATTTTAATAGAAATATATAATTTATAATTTATTACGTTATATTTAAATTTAAAATAGCTAAGCTTGTTGGATTAAAATATCAAATATGTAAGCTCGTGACTTACATATTCAAACCCAGATTTGAAGGAGCCGAAACCGTAAAGATTCTAATATTCATCTGCTAATTAACTTGGTAGATTCACTGACTTCGATAAATTTGCAGAGATCTAGTAAGGCTTAACAATTTTTACAAATCATTTAATTATAAACTTCACTATACCTTAGCAAATCTATTAATTGCATGAACCTGGTTCTACTAACATCTTAGATCCATTACCCTGCTAATTTTGCATGGACGATGATTATGTGAACTTGCATAAATGTTGACTATAATAATTTTTTAGAATATATGATTTTTAATCTTTGATTTCTCATATATAAATTTTGTTGTTGGATTGATTGCTTAATACGGACTAACGAAATTTATCAAACTCGTGTCACCACTCAAAACTACTCCTATTATACTTTTAAAACTACCTTAGTTTACTCAATTAGTCTTCAAAATTAATGACATAATATTTTTTTTAACGTTTATAGAATAATATATATTTTAAAGGTAAGAGAATTTTGCTTGACCATAAAAATAAACAAAAAAGGTAAGAGTTCCAAAATTTAGGATTATGGTCTAGAATTAGTTCTTATAGATTATTTTCCACTTTGTAGGATTTTCATATTCTTAAAATAAAAAAATAAATAGATTTTATAATTTAAAGCATTTTAAAGATTTATATTAGAAAAATCTATTCTATTATAAAAGTTAAAAAAATCTCCTAATCCTCCCAAAACAAATATATAGAAATAGAAGAACCAAAAAAAAAGAAGCACATGTGGTTTCCTTTGCTTCTTCCTACAACAAGTTGGATGTCTCTGTCTTTCTTATAAATTAGTGAAATACAAAGCTTTGGTCATTTTATAATAGACACATTTATCATCGCATAACCCTTGTTTTACAATTTCACTATGTTCCACTCTCTTTCAATTACATAATCTTCTGTTCAGATAAAACCGGAGAAAACATTTCTATCTTCTGACCATTGATTTTATTTGGGAAAAAAATCCATATCTTTCTCTTCTCTTCTCTGCTGAAAAATCGTCAATTCCATTCATTTTCTTTTGGTACAAAAAAATTTGAGATCCAAACGAGAAAAAAAAATCTGGTCTAAAACCTTCAACTCTTTTTTTTTGTCGGTGAAATTTTGGATTATTATTTGGGTTTTGTATTATTAAGAAGATGGTCGTCAAGAATGTTCAAGACTTGGATGTTCTTCCCAGAAACAGCACTGATTTATATGATGATGATGGTCGTCCCAAAAGAACTGGTAAATTTTTATATATTTTTGTCCATTTATGTTAAATGAAGCCATAAATATTATTATTTTGTTTTAAAGAAGTTTATTCTAAACAGAAATAAAATTTAGTGTCTCCATTTTTTCTTTTCTTTTTTGAATAACCGGAGATTCCAATGCAAAACTGGAATTACGGGTATTTATGTAATTTAAGATTTCTATAGTAGTTAGTCATATAAACTCTCTAATCCTTGTTGACCAAAGAAAATAAAACCTCGCTAATCAGTCTTAAACCAGATTTTTGTAGTTAGTTAATGAATTCTCCATTGGAGTTATGAAAAACTGATTTAAAAAAAAATTGTTGGTTTATGAATTTAATGGTCAAGGACAAAAAGAAACATAACTGTCTAACTGAGCAAAACAAACAGACCCACATGAGTTTGACCTTTGTTTTTTTTTTTTTTTTTTTTTTTGCAATTCTTGTCTTTATAATTCAGTTGGGTTAATTTATGATGATTTTGATTGTGATTGGTGTTTCAGGAACGGTGTGGACAGCAAGTGCACATATAATAACAGCAGTAATTGGGTCAGGAGTGTTATCTCTAGCTTGGGCCGTTGCTCAAATAGGTTGGGTTGGTGGTCCAATCACTATGTTACTATTCTCTCTTGTCACTTATTACACTGCTACTCTCTTATGTTCTTGTTACCGTTCCGGTGACTCTGTTACCGGAAAGAGAAACTATACTTACATGGACGCTATTCATGCAAACCTAGGTAAGTAAATTTTCATTTCTGCATTATTTTAATTGACAAGAGCAGATGCATAGCCTAATAACTTATATTTTGACTAATTTTTTAGGTGGCATTAAGGTGAAAATATGTGGAGTTGTTCAATATGTTAATCTATTTGGTACTGCAATTGGATACACAATTGCCTCAGCTATAAGTTTGATGTAAGTTTCAAACTTTACTCCATTTGCTCCCTAAATTTTGCATAATTAGCATTTTTCTAAAGATTTGCAATAATGTTCTCTCTCTAAAATTTTCAAAACTAGTTTAATTTTATAAAAATTTGTAATAATGTCCCAGATAAAATTTATGGCTAGATCCATACACACCCTTAAATCGGGTTCTAAAAATTTCGTAAACCTCCTATTTAATTATTTATGAAACTTTGTTTATCACACAACTCTATTTTTGTTTTTGTACACACAAGTTCAAAAAGTAGATACGTGTTCCACTTTACTTTTTAATTATAGTCCATAAAATACAAGTCATCTAAGTTGTTGTCTCAATAATGCATTGTTCAAAGTCAATGTAGTCTATTAAAGAATCTGTCAAGATTCTAAAATGCTGTCATAGTTTAAGATTCTATCATATTGCTTCTTTGTACACTTATTGTATCATTTGTACTAATTATGATTTTTTAAAAAAATTAACAGAGCAATCCAAAGGACTAGCTGCCAACAGAGTAATGGTGGAAAAGATTCATGTCATATTAATGGCAACCCTTATATGATTGCGTTTGGTATAGTTCAAATCATAATCTCTCAGATTCCTGATTTTGATCAGTTATGGTGGCTCTCCATTGTTGCTGCTGTCATGTCTTTTGGTTACTCAACCATTGGTCTTGGTCTTGGTATCTCCAAAGTGGTAGAGAACAAAGAAATCAAAGGTACTCTTACTGGAATTAGTATTGGGACAGTTACACCAACTCAAACAATTACACCAACTCAGAAAGTTTGGAGAACGTTTCAATCTCTTGGAAACATCGCTTTCGCCTATTCATACTCCATGATCCTTATCGAAATTCAGGTATTTTTCGATGCGAATCTTGTATGAGAGTATTGTTTAAAGAATGGTTTAATCAACAAGACAGTTTTGATGATTCAGGACACGGTAAAATCACCTCCTGCTGAAGAAAACACGATGAGAAAAGCTACTCTTATAAGTGTGGCAGTGACTACACTCTTCTACATGCTTTGTGGTTGTATAGGGTATGCAGCATTTGGAGATTTATCACCAGGAAATCTCCTTGCTGCTGGAGGGTTCATGAACCCGTTTTGGTTGCTTGACATAGCCAATCTTGCAATAGTGATCCATCTAGTTGGTGCTTACCAAGTCTATTGCCAACCTCTCTTTGCATTTTTTGAGAAAGAAGCATCCAAGAGATATCCAGAGAGTAAGTTTGTGACAAACGAGACTGATATCCAACTCTTTCCCGGGCTCAAGCCCTTTAAGTTGAATCTCTTCAGGCTTGTGTGGAGGACTATCTTTGTGATGACAACAACTTTGATCTCTATGCTAATGCCTTTCTTTAATGATGTTCTCGGTCTCTTGGGGGCAATCGGTTTCTGGCCTTTGACGGTTTATTTTCCGGTGGAAATGTATATTTCTCAAAAGAATGTACCTAGATGGTGCACAAGGTGGGTTTGTCTTCAAGTCTTGAGCCTGGCTTGTCTTGTTGTATCTATAGCCGCGGCCGCAGGATCAGTAGTTGGCATTGCCACTGATCTCAAGACTTACAAACCTTTCCACACGGAATTCTGAGAGCCTAGTGGAAAATAAACTCCTGCAAAAGAGTTGAAATTAGAATTGGAATGTTTTAATGTTATCTTTGGATTAGTTAAATTAACTCTGTATAAGTAAGTGTTCAATACTAAATCCTTTTTCTATTTAGAGCTTGGGTTGAGCTACATTTTCTTGTCCATATAACTTTCATGAATACAATATTGGATTTTCATGGCTCAATAATCTTGATTCAATCCTCTTCTACACATTCATCTATCCAAGACACTCCCACAACCATCGAGTATTACCCTTTCGACCACCTTGTCCTTGTCCAGTTGATAAACAAACAGTTTGAAACCCCACATAGTCGCCAGCCCTGCTCCAATATAATTGGGGCTTCTGTGGTTGTTTTTGTTTGGGACTCTTTGGTAAAGACACATGAATATTTTTAAACGAAAATTATAGGGCTTTTTAAAAATAAATCTTACTTAAAAACCAATGTTCTAAGAATTCCTTTCTATCTCCGATTACACTCCGTTTAGGCGTTAGACCTAATCTCGCCGTCTCGATTAATGATTATTCCCTCGAAAAAATCAGTCAACCGATTACTCTCCGTCTAATCCGATTAATCCCAGTCTAATCCGATTAATTTCCACGTAATGTGATTATTTTCTGTCTAATCATGCATAATCCGATTATTTTCTGTCTAATCATGGATAATTCGTTTATTTTTAGATTGCAAATATAAAAAATTAGTTTTTCTTATTCAGACATTTATATTGATAGTTTATGATGTTTTATAATAAATTATGTTAAAATTTTAAATAAACTTATAAAACATTCTTAATACTATGTTTTCATGTGTTTACTATAATTTTAAAAATATATTATTTAAAAGTTTAAGATAATGGATAAATATATTTTTAAAATACTAAAATAACCTAAAACTAATTGTCGATTAATTTCCGTTTACTTCCAGATTAATAGTCTAGCCGCCAGACCTACCCCAACCGCCCGACTAATAAAAACATGGTTAAAACATACTTAGGCCTAATAAAAACCGTTGTTTTTTTATCATTCTGTTCAATAACGTTTTATGAAAAGAACAAAAATTAAAACGTAATTTCCTATAGGAAGTTAATATTCGTGGTCGTGAGTTGTTGTGTGTTGTTTCTTGTGTTCCGTCAACGTTTTTCTTGTTTCTATAATTTTAAAATTCCAGTTAAAACGGTAACGGTGCATTTATTAATGAATAAAATTAATGATAAATATCTCGAAAAATGGTAGTAGCAATTTTCAGTTACATTCTGATTTCAATATCTGTTTCATATACTCCATTTTTTTTATTAAATGTAGTTTAAATATTTTTATTCATAATTTCATATTATTTGTTGTTTTTTTAACTTTCAATCCAAAATTAATTGTTTTTATTTTGGTTTCATCATTTGTATTTTACTATTAGTGTTTTTATTGGTATAACTTTCTTTGTCGATAGGAAATTTCATAGGTAATAAATAACCGGATATCATAAAGTGAGAAGCTTGTCTCCTCGAGAACAAATATGTAACACCGGTCTCGTTTTCTTTCGAGTCTAACGTGTTACAAACCAAAATTTAACAATAATTAAAAAAATATATTTTATTATTCAAATATAATTTGTACAATCGTTAAATATTCAATAAACTAATAAAATTCCAAATAATCAAAAGTAAAATCCAAATAAATAAAAACACCAATCTAAAACAAATTTAAATAAATCTCAAATAAAAATAAAATAACGTTTATCCTAAAAAATAGTATCATAATGTTCCTCATACCCAATTACTCATCGTGCTCATATGCAATAAAAATAAAAGATGAGTAACTCGTAAGTTATTAAGTGAGGTATGAGATTATAGGGGGAACCGGCTTACATCAATCCATGAGAGTCTAGCTCTAGAATATGTAACAATCACGATACCTAATGTACGCAAGCAAAACACTCAATTGTCTTTAACCGAGATAAATGTTCGTCCACCCTCTGAATATGCTTAACTCTATCTGATAGTGCCCAATTACACCGCCCAGTAGACATTTTATCGACTTTAGGGCGTTACGGCACAAGAGATCGACTTATCGTCCGTACCCTCCGCACACATGACCCAGGGTTATATCGCAGTATCCCGCCCAAGTATCCTAACAAAATGCTACAAATATATCATATCACTATCACTCAACATGCGAATCAAACAATACGTGAAATTAGAGATGTCAATTAGGGTTGAAAATTCGTGGGTTACCCTAAACCCGCACCGCAATGGGGTGGGTTAGGGTTCATGTTTTGATTGCCCAAAAGAAAGCAGGCATTACGGGTTGATCCGTCACGGTCTATGGTCTTTGATGGACAAACCCACATGGGTTGCGGGTTGATCGGCGGACTGATGAGGTTAAACGCTGAAAACAAAAATATAGTAGGAAATCTTTTTTCAGATTGATTTTATTTTATAAATTTTGAAGAATATATTTTGTTTTCTTTTATTTTAATAAAATGGAGACGTTGACAATGTTCAAATCAATTTCATATTTGAATCTTTGAAAATTTGTTGATTTAGTTATGTATTTTATGATTTTTGTTACTATTTTCTTTTTGATTTAGGATATATATTAGATGTATTTATTTTGTTATCGATAAATTTACATTGTAAATCTTTAATTTTTTGGTTATTAATTTGATTTTAAATTTCGCGGACAACCCGCTTAACCCGCGGTTATAGTGTGGAGCGGGTTAGAATTATGAGTTTAGAACCCATGGGTTATAGCGGGCCAACCCACTAATAATCGCAAATTAATTCAACCCGCAATGGACGGGTTAAACGGGGCGGACTAACCCGTTTTGACACCCCTACGTGAAATCCTATAACTCATATATTCGGTTTAACAAAAAGACACTGACTCAACACACAAATAATAATATTCGAACACTAAACTATTATAGAAAGATTTAAGGTCAATTCCTAACTATCGGGTACTCAAATGGCCTCTGAATCTGAATCATAAGAAAAATTACCCAGAAATATCTTCATTGTAAAAACCATCTAAAATCAGTTAATTTTATACTGATTCGACCAAATTAAACCTAACCGACTAACCCATACCGAACCGACCAACCCGGTCAGCTATTCAACCTCAAGTATAAAAGTCAACGGTCAAGGTCAACGGTCAACGGTTAACAAGTCAAAGTTGGATTAAACTGGTTAAACCTGTCAAAATTAAATTAAATTGATCAAACTAATCAAAATTAAATTAAACCGGTTAAACTAATCAAAATTGAATTAAACCAGTCAAACCACTCAAAATTAAATTAAACCAGTCAAATCAGTCAAAATTGAATTAAAATAATTAAATCAATCAAAATTAAATTAAACCGATCAAACCAGTCAACCAAGTCAACTAACTGAGTCAACAAGTCAGCACACTGAGTCACCGAGTCAACTCGACCGAGTAGACCGAGTCAACAGAACGTACCAACCACTTTCAACATTGCATAGGGCATGTGCGGTAGCTCTGGTGGCTGTTCTCGGAGCTCCGAACTCGTCTCAATCATATGGGTCTAATAGTGGGGTCAATTTTACAAGATTCCACATAGATAAAAAGATATAGTCATTTAAAGATCACATTTATAAAAGAAAAAATTAGAACTCAATCAATCAGAGGTGATGGTTTGAGCAGCGGTGTGAAGGACGGAGTGGGTGTATGCAAATTGATTTCAAACCATAATCACTGTTAATAAACTCCTCCTCTAAGATTCACAACAAAGTTACAGATAAAGCCATCAAATCTTACCTTGGAGCAATAATGGCCGGAGATGAGAAAGAAGAGTCAACGGTAGTGATGGCTGCACTTTGATCAAGACATCTGAGGGGATTTAAGGTGTTCCTCGAAGTCTGTGCCCTACTTTTATGCACATTTGATATTCTCCTAGGGTTTGACACATTAGTGGGCTCGGTTTGTGCCTCGACTCTTACCATAAGTTTTAGGGTGTTATAATTCTCTTCCACTACAAAAGAATTCATCCCTGCATTTAGGTCTTGCTTGATCTGTTGATTTCCCTCCTTAAAGAGTTCAGGGTAGTCCACATAAATTGAGCTCCACGTTTCTAGGTTTTCTCCGGGACTCCATCTCTTTCCCAACAAATTCTAACCATTATGATTTTTTTTCCTCGTACTTCTTTTTCTTGGTGTTCCAAAAATTTAATGGGTTGATTAAACGTGGTCAGTTAACTTCTGATATCCTCTTGTGACTGCTACAAAATAAGCTCTGGTTCTCTAACAACTTTTTTTAGAACTGACACATGAAACACATTGTGAATTTTTTTTAACTCTGGTGGTAAAATTAGGCGATATGTCACAACCCCAATCCTTTCAACGATAGGATACAGAAAATGTATCGCGGCTTATCTTCTTCAGCTTTCTTATCTCAGATCCTCCCTGAAAAGTACTTATCTTTAAGTAAACATGGTCACCACCTCAAATTCTAAATCCTTTTGATGTTTATCTGTATAATTATTTTTTACGGTTATGAGCTTCTTTTATTCTAACCTTGAGCATTTCCACTTAATCAACTGTTTCATGAATCCAATCATCATCAAGGCTACTATGCTCCCCCAGTTCTGTCCAACACAGTAGTATACAACATGATCTACCGTAAAAGACCTCATACGGTGGCATCCCAATGCTCGAGTGGTAACTATTGTTATATGCAAACTCTGCCAACGGTAAGTGCTTACCCCAATTTCTTTTCCAGTCTAATACACAAGTATGAAAATGGAAACTGGTACACGGAAACGAAACATATAGAAACGTGGAAACGATTTTTTTGAAAAAATAGGAAACGATATTTTTTTGAAAAAATAGGAAACAGATACGTGTTGAAAACGTAGCAATATATAAGATATAGATATTATAAATTTATTATATATAATTAAATGTTTTAGATTTTTTTGTCTCTGGAAAATTGATTTCCTAGATATATAAATATATATATTTTAATAGTTAATATTAGTAAATTGTAAACTTTAATAAATATTAATTAATATTGTTTGAATTATTGAATTATTATTAGTGTATAGATATTGGAAAGTGTTAAAATAGAAAGAGAATGCATTTATTATTAAGTAATAATTATTTGTTAATATGTATAAATTAGTTAAAATCATATTTTGTGAGATAGAGGGAGTACAATAAGTTTGAAACAATATAATTTAATAAATAATATTAAAATTAATTAGATATAAAAGATCATAATGATGAATAAATATATATATATATATATATATAATGGAACGTATACCAAAAATTTCATCGCTTTTTAAATTAGAATTTTTAACAAAATGGGTGAAAACCCGTTTTCATTATGTGAAAATGTGTTTCCATTGTATTTCCAAATTAAGGTTTTTAGGAAATGTATGGAAACACGTTTCCATTGAGTTTCCATCAAGTTTTGTTTTGGAAACAGGAAACAGACTTTCGACTAACCATCTGTATGTGGATGATACGGTGTACTCATATAAACTTTGGTATCTAAAACCTTCTCGAAGACTAGCCAAAAATTAGATGTAAACTTTGTATCACAATCTGATACAATGCTAACTGGTACTCCATACAACCTTACAATAATATCAATATACTTTTGCGCCAACTGTTCTGTTCCGTTTGACTTCGTAATTACCAAGAAATGATCAAACTTTATGAATTGATCTACAATAACGCATATGGCGTTTGCCCAACCAACTGATGGTGCTAACCCGGTGATAAAATCCATAGTCACCATATTCCATTTCTATTATGGCATAGACAAGTTCTTCAGTGGCCCGCCTGCTAGTTTGTGTTCTGCCTTAACTAACAGACAAGTCTTATTTTGAGATACGCACGTGGCTATGTCCTTTTTTATTCTGCCCCAATGATAATACCACTTCAGGTCATGATAATAATCTCTACGCACAATTCCTTTATAAATATCCATATCAGCTCCTGTTCATCCATAACCCTCCCAGCAAACCTACGAAGCCGGTTGAACTCAAGTTCATAATCTCTTACTATCTTTGTATCCTACCAGATATCCTGAAATGCATTCTCTTTTTATCCAAAGTCTTACATGAGAAAAAATTTCTGGTGAACTCCATCTTGAAGTCATCATAAGTTAGCATGTAACGTCCACAGTTATTCTCGACAACCCCCTCCCACCAAACTAGAGCATCATCTTTTAGATACTAAGTAGCTAAATTAACTCGGTGCTCCTCTGGACACCTCATATGTCTAAGTTGCGATCTAACTTCCTTCTCTAATTATCCGCAGTGGTGGCATCAACAGATCCTCCAAACAACCCTAGACCAATATTTCTCATCTGCCACATTAGCTCCCAATGACTAGGCCCCTGAAGATGTTTGACAGATGGTGGTGGATAAGGCACTGGCTCAACAACCGGTGACGTATTTTGTTGCACCCTAACACCTTGTGGTGGAACCTCAGCATCAGCACCCTCATACAACTGATCCCCAAACCTCTGAAGGTATCTCAAAAGTTTCTCCAATAATGCAGCATGATCAAAAATATGCTCGGGCTGAACTGCGGCTGGCTGAAAAGAACCTGGCCAAATCACATCTGTCTGAGGGATAACAGGCTCAATAACAGCTGGCTGAGAAACAACTGGCAGAATAAAAGCTGGCTTGCATGGCAAGGTAGCCTGATGAGTTATCTCCTGTGCTGCTATCCGTGCAGCTTCCTGCACTACAATCCGAAAAACCTCTTGAGTAACCTACTGTATAACAACCTGCACAATTTCTCTAGCTTAATCCTGAGCTATTTGTATCATAGTATGTCAAGCTGCTCACAACAACTGGACCTACATTGTTCTGATCCACCTCTGCTTCTAATTCATGGGTTCTGGCAGCAATTCTAGCAACTCGAGCACCTCTCTTTGGTCCCATCTGCAAGTAAAATAAGTTGCTCAAAACTTCACGCATATCCACAAACACAAACTATAGCAGAGTACTATGAAATATAATGGTGCTCTTTTACTTTAAAACAAATTTCTCAGGCAGCATACCACTCCTCGTCAACCGCCAGAGTAGGATCATGCGAATAGTATCCTATCGTGCTACCAGAATAAAGGATTCATTCTTTTCTATCGATTCCCTTCAGTTCCATGGCTTTGGTCCATTTTTCATCTTATATGGCTTCATCAAAAGTTGTTGGATCTTCTTCTTCTTCTTTCCAGTAGCACTAGGATGAGTTACCTACCGGGAAATGATTGTTGGTACCATGTGAGTGAGGTCAAAACAGGGAAAAATATCAAGTGGTGATTTATAGGAACAGTAACAAGTTTTTAGAACCTCTTGAGATAACGAATCGACCGTTAGACGAGAATGGACCCATGTGCCTAGAGAAGACATGGGCCCAGGGGTCTAGAGAAGATATGGTACCATATATATAGAGAGGACGTGGGAACTCACGTATGGTGGCGCTCGGGGCGTTATACTTTGCTTACTTCAATTAACACACAAATGATGCTTTCGTCATCCAATTTCTTTTTCTTTTCATCCAAAACATGCACTTGGGGAGGGGGGGGGGGGTGGTGGTTCGTGTGGCAGCTAGAGTTTGAGGGACAAGTGAAATACAAGTAACATGAGAAGTCCGAGTTGCGATAGAAAAACCTAGAGGGTTCGTGTGACAGTTAGAGTTTGAGGGACAAGTGAAATCCAAGGAACATGAGAAGTCCGAGGAGCTACTTCCATTCTTGCCTCTGTAATTTTTTCTGCAGCCTGCAAAGTTTCTAGAGCTGTTAATTCCTCTTATCCTTCACTAAGCCCTGTTTCCAAATCACATCCTTCTCACGCTAACTTTTTATCAGCTCTCTTCTCCAAATTCCATCCCTTTTCCTCCTAAAAACCATATATCTACTTGGCACCATTTTCTCTGTAACTGGTGGTCTATGATGAGAGGTTTAAAATATTTGATTTGACTACCTATGTCACCAAAATACACATATGTTTTTCGTTACTTGTCTAGTTAAAAATCCAGAGTTAAGCATGATTGGGTTGGAGTAGCATTAAGATGAGTGACCTACCGGGAATTGATTGTCGGTACCATGTGAGTGATGTCAAAATACGGAAAAATATCAAGTGGTGATTTGTAGAAATATTAACAAGTCTTTAGAACCTCTTGAGATAACATAACGACCATTAGACGAGGATGGACCCATGGGCCTAGAGAAGATGTGGGCCCATGGGTCTAGAGAGGATATGAACCCATATGTCTAGAGAAAACGTGAGAGTTCACCTACAGTGATAATCGGGGCGTTATACTTTGTTTACTCCAATTAATACACAAATGATGCTTTCGTCATCCAATGTCTTTCTCTTTTCATCCGGAACATGCACTTGCGCCAAACAACCAAAGATTCTGAAATAATCAACAGTAAGCTTCATTCCACTCCCCATTTCTTCAGGTATTTTTTATTATTATGAAATTTGGGCTTCGGTTCAGTATATACACTACCGATCTTGATGCTTCCGGCCAGAACACTTTGAGAACTTCTTTTCATTTTGAATTCATCTCATATGTTCATGATGGTGCTAATCTTACGCTCGACCACTTCGTTCTGCTGTGGCGTGAATGATGTCGTGAGTTGCTTGCTTATCCCTGTTTCTTAGCAGAAAAGCTTGAACTCATTTGATAGATATTCTCCTTTTCTATCTGTTCTTAAACAGACTAGAATTTCTCTAGTTTTATTCTCCACTTGATTCTTAAACCTTGTAAATAATACAAAAGTTTCAGATTTGTTTGATAAGAACTAAATCCAATAATTTCTACTATAGTCATCATAAAAATAATGATATATTTCTTGTCACTGTTTGAAGTTGGAAAGATTGGAGCGCAGAGATCTTAATGTATCAACTGCAACATTCTTTCCAAGCACCAAACACTCTTCTTAGGGGCTATACCTTGATGTGGTCATGTGGTGGTGTTTCACACGCAAAATTAATTTAGCATTTTTAGTGAAGCTTGTTGTTAATTTGGTAGCTGCTTGATATGTGTTAGCTTTAACCTTAAATATACATAACAGTAAAACTGCAAGTGCACAATTCGGTCACATTTAATACGTAACAATCAATTCATATAGATAGTAAAATCACACAAATAAATACTTTGAGAATAAAATAAATATTAATATGGTTGTTTTGGGGGTTTTTAAACCAAAAGTAAGCAAGTAAAGTAATGTAAAATTCAATCTAAAGGCATTTAGCAATGAGGACTATCTAGGGATAATGGTTTTATAAATTTTCAAAGTTTCCATACATTTTTGACTAAGTGATTTTAGAACTCACAACCGTAATTAGACATGACCAAATCGTATTTTGTACCGTAATCGTATCCGTTTTCAACTGTAACCGGATTGTAATTATATGAAATGGTTAAAAAGCATAACCCTAACAGTATAAAAACTATCGGTTAACGGTTTAGTTAACTATAACTGTTTTAAAATAGAACAATCATTTTTATTGTAATTTTATATATTGTAATCTTAAATAATCGAATCATATTTAACCGTATATAACTGTAATCGTATATATCCGTAACCGTTTTAACCGTATTCAATTAGTTTATATTAAGGTTAGAAAAATCTAAGTATAACCATTGTTTAACTAACCTTAACCATGATAATGTTGGCAAATAAACTTGTTTGACTTATAAGTTTGGCTTATTGCCATATTTCTTACTATCTAAATATCTTAAGGGTCCAAAAAGTTTTGAAGAATAACTGCCAATCCTTAATACCTTGATTTTTAAGTGACAAACCTTCAGTGAAAGTATTTTCCTCTTCCAGGCTGTATATTAATATCTAAAACCATAGATCATACCATACCAAAATATTAAAACTCAATACATTAAAAACCTTTCAAAACTCGTGCTATTATTTCCTTGATTACTTATTTTGAAAGTTGATATAGATCTATTTTTTATATATATAATTAACTACATAAGTGACTAACTTATAAATTGGGTATTTTTAGCCAATTTTTTTAAGTTAGACCCTAGTTTTTGTCTTCTTGACTTAAAATTATTAATAGCCATACCTCATTATCTAGAAGCATTGCTTACGTGGAACAACGCTCAACTCAATTCACCAATCACAATATTTTGATATAAAAAACAAAATATTGAAGAAAATCCAAAAAACAAATTGTAAATTGAATGTGTGGAGAAAGAAGCTTGACAAAGAGAGTAAATTTGTGGCTGTGTCATATTCTCTGAAACACATTCTTCCTCATCTCTCTCTCTATCTCGTTGAAGGACAAAAAATGGTTGAAGATGAACAATGAAGAATCATCATTGTTCTTGTTCATGCATTAACCTTGTTGTTATGTTCCTCCATGGCTTTTTACATCGTTCCTTATTACTACAATCCTGTTTTGTCTCATCCCAATAGAGGAATCATCAGTAAGCGTCATTGTTTACACAGCAAGCTCTTGAAGAAAAGATTTAGCGTTCCTCGAAGTTCAGCTGTTAGTGACGGTGGTGTTTCTTACAATACTTTAGTTTCTGAGGTAAGTCAAATTTTAGGGTGGTTTTGTTATAATCATCTTACTTGATTTTTAATTAAAGTTACAAGATTAGTGTAATTGTGATCATAATTGAGTAATGTTGAATCGGGTTTGGCTAAAATTTTGATTTTGAGCTCAATTGAATCAAAATGTGTGAATTTGAGGTCTAGAAAATGAGCAAGGATCGATTTTTTTTTAGCTCAATCTCTATTGTTACCTCTGGAAAATTGAACCTTGATTCTTACTTTAAGTTGCAAAATTTGTGTAATTGTGTTTATGATTGAGTATTGTTGAACTGGGGTTGGCTAAAGTTTTGATTTTGAGCTCAATTTAATCAAAATGTGTGAATTTGAGGTCTTGAAAACGAGAAAAGATCGATTTGTTTATAGCTAAATCTCAATTGCTACCTCAGTTAAAAATTGAACCTTGAATCTTACTTGAAGAAACAAGATTTGTGAAATTGTGTTCCTAATTGAGAAATGCTGAATTGGGGGTTGGCTATAGTTTTTGAATTTGAGCTCAACTGAATCAAAATCTGTGAATTTGAGGTCTTGAAATTGAGAAAGGGTTGAAATTGGTTCTACAAGTGAAATTTGATTCCTTAAAGCTCAATGTAGTGTTCCTAGCTTCTTCAAAATGAGAATGGATCCAAATTGGGGATATTTATGAAATATTTTGGTTTATGAAACCAGAATTGACGCTATCTCTATTCCTAGCTCAGAAAAAATGAATCTTTCTATTGGTTCATACAACTAAACTTGTTGATTGAATGTTGGATTACATGTTTATATGGTGGAGTTAGTTGATATTGTGAGTGTTAACGATAGTATTGGTTCATTAGGCGGTTCGAGTTTTGGTTCCACAAGCAAACTTTGATTCCTCGAAGCTTAAAGTGGAGTTCTTAGGGGAGTTACTAGAGAACAAGAGTAGTGAAGGGATCATTACGCCACGAGCATACATTCTTTCTCATTGTGACTACACTGCTAACTTAACCTTAACCATCTCCAACGTCATTAACTTGGATCAACTCGAAGGCTGGTACAAGAAAGATGATGTGGTTGCTGAGTGGAAGAAGGTGAATGAGGAGTTGAGATTACATATACATTGTTGTGTGAGTGGTATGAGTTTATTGCAGGATGTAGCTGCTGAGCTTAGGTATCACATATTCTCCAAGGAACTGCCTTTGGTTAGTCTTCTTCATCTTTTCGTCAAATGGGTTTTTAGAAAATGTGAAAATTACTAACTCTTTGGAATTGTGTTTGATGTTAGGTACTAAAAGCTATAGTCCATGGAGATTCAGTAATGTTTAGGGAGTACCCTGACCTAATGGATGCTTATGTATGGGTTTATTTTCATTCAAGTACACCTAAATACAATCGGATTGAGTGTTGGGGACCTCTCAAGGATGCTGCAATGGTATATATCTAATTCGTGGTAGCTTAACTTAGTTTCATCCTTTCATACAAATGCAAGAAATGTGAAATCTTTTCTGAATTTGTTTTTTTTTTTGTTGAAGGGAAAGCAGAAGGGCAATCATCAAGGCTTATTGAGTTCAAATAATTCGAGGAAATTGATTCGACCTAAGTCTATTTTTCATACCTTATTTGCGTTTCTTCTGTGAGACAAAGCTGTACATTCTTTGGTTTTGTTGCAAGTTATGTAGATTTCTTGATGAGCATCTGACACAAGTGCAATTTGCCAACATTAAATTGTTCATACTTGAGAAATTTATAAAAGTCTAGTTTCTTAATGTTTTCTTAATATATACATTAGAACCTCTATAAATTAGGTACTTTAAATAAGGAAGAAGAGTTTACTAGTTATAAATCTGAAAATCGAAATAAGGGACTAAAGAATGAATCAATTCTTCTAGTGCATGGTCTCAATGAAAGTGAGAGAAAGGAAAATAAGAAGATAAGAAAACAGGTGTAAAAGAAGAAGTTTAAGAAAAGGAGAAGAAGGTCGAAAGTAGAACTGTCAATTGAGTCGTTGACGTCCATTTCGACCCGTCCAATATTGTACATGTTAATGATGGACAAATCAATGTCCATGTCCAATGAGGCCCAAACTCATAAATGTCCAAATCTAAATGGGCTGTCCGCGGGTTTCACTATCTTTAAATATGAATTTGAACTTTAAACGTCTAAAACACAGATGTAACACAAAACACATATGTAACTTTCTAATTTTCCCCAAACCGATTTTGACTTAGAATTTCGTAGCATAACGGAAGTCCAATATACACATTGTTCAGTCCATAATTTCCGTGAACGAAGTATGCCTAAGACTATTTTATCTCATTTCTATGGATTATCCATAATAAGTTGGACATGGATGGACAGTGGGCGACCAACCCATTTTGACAGCTCTACTTGAAAGAGAATGAGATGGAGAAAGTTTTTCTTCCCGAGAAAAAGACATAAGAAGAAAACTTGTTTTAGATCTAGCTTTTTGTTATTTTATATAGTGTATCCCTAAACCGATTGATGATCTACTTCAGATATAGGTTAAGGACCAAGGGGTGTTCAATCCGGACAAATTGATAATAAAAATTAAATCAAGATAATCCAATACAAAACTGTTCATAATAAATTAGATTAATAATTTGTAGAAACTCACTAGGCCCAGTGGTTGACCAATAGTTTTTAAAGTTTCTATATTATGAGGTATGGGGTTCAAGTCCCAGTTATTATGATTTATTAACAAATTTACAAATTAATGGAGACAAGTTTATAAGAGATCTTCAACGATGTACAATTAGCGTTTTCGCTGTGATTCTACGTAGAGAAAAAATGGTGTCCTTCAAGAGCATGGAGAACGAAATATCATCTGTAGTGAATCTAATAAAGGTCGGAAGAAATTGTCCATGGAAGATTCATTTTTGTAATAGTTTTTATAATTTGTAATAAATTAATAAATCTAGACGACAAAAAATTAGATTAATAAATGGTTCAACTTAATTTGGAGCCCAACTTGGTTCATTTTAATGGTTTTGGGTTAAAATTAATTTTAGTTTTTCAAACAGTTACCCCGATTGAGCTTAATCCCAGGGGGTTGTCCCTGTTGAGCATCTAATCGGCCAATAAAAGGATACACATTCCAATTTATGCTTTGGTTTCTGATTTTTTTTGTAATACAGAAAATAAAATCATTTAAAACCAATTAAAATGGGATTTGATCATCGACAAAATTATCTTTTCCACTTATGTCTTCAACATTAAATTATACATGAAATCTTGATATTTAAAATATATGTTGACGTTGTTACTCATTGTATCCTGCGAAAAAAAACATCAGTATTATTAGTTATACTGGTTTTACTATATTTTCAGTATTACAACCAATACTAGTTTTACTCAGTTCTACCATCACAAGAAACTCTAATCCGATCGTTACAGCCACAAAAATACATTCAACCATTCATAAAATATGGTCACACAACAATGTGCTACAATTATGACAATAATCAGTAGTACCAATTTTACTTGTTATACTACATTTTCTAGTATTACAACTAATACTAGTTTTACCCAATTCTATTATCGCATGAAATTCTAATTCGATCATTTTATGCTCAAATCTACAATACACTATGATTAAACACTCAAATACATTTGCTATCAATTTAAAGTCATAATCAACTAATGAATCATGTTAAAACACACAATGTAGAAAGCTTAAAACCAAATCTTGAATTTACAAATATTAGATCAAAGAAATTCAAACCCAGCTTTGACGAGCTCCAGGCGGCGATGGAGGAGACGAGGCAAACCTGCGGGGCTTCAGAGCTCGCCGGAAATGCAGAAGAAGCCGCCGATGACAGCTCAACCCGATGAGAGGAGAAGAGGAGAGTTTTCAAAAAAAAATCGAGTTTTGATTTTTTTTTTTTGCAATGATTATTGATTTATCAAAATAAAAAATTATTACATAATTCATTTATGATAGTTTTGTAATTTATTATTTCAAAGAGAGTTGGTAGATTAATTTAAAAATGTATATTAACGAGGGATATAAGAGATTTGTTTTCAAAATATAGGGAGTTTTGAGCACATAATTCCTTGTAACAAGAACATTATAAAGTTTTTCACCAAATTTATGTAGAACCATGTGATACGCATTTCTTTAGAAAACAACAAAGAGATGAATCAGATTTTTTGAAATAAGATTGTTGAAAAAGACAAGACTACGAGTGAAAATTTGAGAGAAGAAGAACCTGTGAAGCTCTTCATAAATCATAATCCTTTTTTTTTTTTTCCTTTGGGCCATAAACATAAGCATTGTTTTCTTAATTGGTTTTTTGTATACGTAGACAAAAAAAATACAGTAGTGAGGTTTTTTCATAGATCGGATGTGGTCAAATTAATCCAAAACCATGTTCTTACTGATGTTAAACATTGTTTTCCTTTTCTTAATTCTCTAATCTTTCTTTTTGTTATTTTTATTGTAATTTTACATTATTATATTGTTCTGTCATATGCATGAGTAGGATCATCCAAATATTGGTCAGTCAAATATTAATATAAAAAAAACATGAATAAACTAAGTCTGGACATTCGGATTTCGAACCGGGTTCAGTCAGATTTTTTTGGATTCAGATAATTCGAATAGCAGATTTTATTATCCGTTCAGATTTTGCAAATATTCGGTTTGGATTCGGTTCGGATAGGTATCAGATTCGGATCAAATTTAGATATATTTTTTTAGGGAAAAACTAAAAAATTATTAAATTTTAATAAAAATATTTTCAGTTTTAATAAAAATATGTTTAATTTTTATAAAATTTGGTAATATATTGTATAATTTTGAAAATATACATAATATTTTCTTATATATAATTTTATTTCAGTTTTTTTGGATATGTTTTTGGTTTTTTCAGTTCGGATAACCGAAATATAAAATTTTAAAACCCGTTCAAGTTTTACGGATATATAATTTGGTTTCAAATTTGGATTTTTTGGTTCAGTTTCGGTTCGGTTTTCAGATTTCAGTTTTTTTCCCACCTCTAAATAAAACAATTTACGACCCTTCATTCAGAATCTTTGCAACTTATCAAACAAGTACTTTCTCGTTTATATATTTTTTTTCCTTTTTCTTTAATTTGGATACACCGACTCTTCTCTTTTTGTTTTATTACATCAATTTACATGTCAGCTTCCACTTATCTTCCTTGCGTGTACCAATTTTAGATACTTTTATCATTATTATTTTTTTATTTGTTTTGATCTCTACATGCGAGTTCTGTTTGTGTTCTAGCGTTTGCCAGTATTAGGCTCCGCTCAAACAGACAGGGTAACTACCAAAAGTTTTGATCTTAGTCTATGTCTAAAAATCAATCATATATATATAGGGTAAAAGAAATCCACAATGATAATTTATCTAAATTAATCCCCAATTATATTGTTAAATGAATAAATTTTTAACCTTGCATTGATCAGATTATTTGACTATTGCACCATCTTATATTTTATGAAAATTTAAACACATATAGTGCCATAATAACGACAATAATAAAATCTTTGTGAAAAATCGTTTTTATATATTTTATATGAAATTAATATTCCGTGTACTTACATTTGGTGCAAACATATTTGATCTCATAATTGATTTAATTATATATATATATATATATATATATATATTTACCTTCAAACTTCTGCATCTTGTACTATTGTTTGGACAATATATTGTAAATTAATCCTACAAAATCCATATTTATTAGAATATATTTGCACGCCTCCAACCAAATCGCCTGGACAACTACGTCGACATTCATAATTTACTTACATAGACAAATTCACTATATAGCTTAATATTATAAAATGGTCACAGATACACGAATACATTTTATTTGTGTACTTTTTAAAATGTGATGTGACTCTCCCTTGAGTCAAGATGTGATGTGACTCTCCCTTGAGTCCTTGACCTAATGACGCTTTCCAGTTTCTCAACCAATATCGGAGCTTTGCACTTAATTTTCATGAACTTTCTTTGAAAACTCAAATTTTTGTTTTTTGTTTTTTGTTTTTGCTTTTTTGGTTAAATGAACAAAACCCAAAATTTTGTTTTGCTTGGAATCATATATGAAGAAAGTAAAAACTTTATTCGTCGTCACTTTATATAATTAAAGCTACTCTTAATGAACAGTATTTGGCAAAAATAAAAATTCAAATTCCATGCTTTAAAGACTAGAAAAATTTGGACCCAAACCAAAATGTGGAAAAATCTTTTACCATCCCTAATTCCATGACATTGGCATTGGATACAATTAAGTGTTTTATTAATGATTCGCCAAACATTCACATACTTATTCAGCTTTTGGATGGTTTACTAATATAAAAAGGGTTAGGAATGTAAGTAAGAAACATAATATATTATTCATCTAACCATACCAGGAACAAAATTAACGAAAATATCCAAACTTGGATACCTCTACATACTATTACTTGTGATCATTGAAAAATAACATATGATTTTGATAATTGTAAAAACTTATCATTTTAGTGTGCTCATCCACGTCTATTTCCATAAAAACTAATACATGGATGCTTCTAAATGTCTCTTCAAAGACAGATGCAAATAGATATATCCAATACATTGGTTCCACTTCCATTTTTAACACGTCAATGATATCCATTTTCAACTAAAATTCAGAAAATATATATTTTTAAACCGAGATAAAAAAATCCATCATCTCTATATATTATTAGTCAAATGCCATTTCATCCTTAATAATTAACGATCTTTTAAAAAAAGAAGTTATTTTGGTGTTTAACTATATGAGCAACGAGTTTAGAGGACTAGCAACAAATGTAGCCATCGCTATATCGCAAAAATATAGTGGTAGAGTTTACTTTGCATGTATCTTTTAATAAAAAAAACTTTATTCCGCATTTTCTAATAACTTATCTTCAATATAAATTGATCTTGTTATTAATTATTTTTTTTCTAGGCAACTAGCTTCTGAAAAGCTTTTTTTTGTAAAGTCAAAATATTCATATACTTTTGCGATATTAAAGAATGCAAAAAAAAAACCTACGGTTGACGTTGCTATTGACACACTTACGGTTGACGTAGCTATTGACTTACATGCATGTCAAAATAAATCAGTTTTCATGATTTTCGTGGATATGTGTATATCTTACGTGAATCTGAATATTTTACATTTTATATAACTTTAAAAAGTATATGATTTGATATTATAAATTTTCCATTTCCCTCTTGACAGTGTAAGGTGCAATACGTTTCAATTGTTAATAACATCGTCGTTCACTTTTGTCTAATCACCTACACTATTGTAATTAAAATAGAAATTTAAATGTTGGTGTGCAAACACCTTTTTATCTCATCGTTACATCAAACATTACCATATATATATTTATATATATATATATTAATACTATAAAAAAATTTCTTTCAAATTTCCTTAAATCTCTCTATTTAATTTAAATCAATAATATATATTAGAAAATAATGAAAATTGTATTTTCTACATATGTTGTGATTAAAATTTTAAAAGCAGATATAAAACTTATCATTCGGATTTCGGATCAGTTTTATTTTGAGTTTGTTTGGATTCCGGTAATTTGGATAAAAGATTTTAGTACTTGTTCAAATTTTATAACTATTCGGTTAAATTAATGCGAGTTCAAATCGGTTTCTATTCGGGTTTGGGTTAAAACAGAACAAAACTATTTAATTTATATAAAAATTAGGTTAGTTTTAATAATTTTTTTATTTAAGTATGTTTAAATTTGACAGATGTTTTATGATTTTGAAAATATAAATATAGACATATTTGTGAAAATTTAGCATATTTTTATCATTTATAATTTATGGTTTTTATTTAGTTAAAATTTTCTTATTTAGATTAATTTAATATATAATTCGATAAGATTTTCTTTAAATGATTTAAATTATAAAACAGGATTGATCCTGCATAGAATTGAAGCAAAAAAAATTAAAATTTGTTTTTGTTACATAAAATAATATAATCTGATGTTACAACTATGTTACAGATATTATTTACCATAAAATAAAAAAAAATATATTGAATAAATGAAAAATTAGTAAACAAAAAAACAGAAAAAGTAAAAATTGTATGAAAGATAAAATATTGATAAATGGTAAATAAATAAAAGCTACAAATTTATATTAGAACAATTGATCCACTGTATATCTAGTTAATATTTAGAACAGTAGAATTTATTAATATTAATTACTTTTAAGATTAATTACTATTTTAGATACACAACACTTAGCACTAATAGTCAAACGTTGCCTCTTAATTTAAATTTTGTATGAATTGTTTTCCATGTGCACGACCATCCAACATTGGTATTTCTGAATATAAATATAAAGACGTCACTCGAAAAAATCACCACCATCCATTAAGAATCTTTGTTACTTAGCCAACAAGTCCTTTTTACATTAATTTTATCGATTAGAGAATTAATTGAGGAGTAAAGAGGGATTAATCGAAAATTAATTTTACGTTCTTATAATATTTTTAAAATATATTTATCCATTATATTAAACTTTTAAATAACATTGTTTTAAAAATTATAGTAAATACATGAAAATGTAGTTTTAATAATTTATTTTATGATTTTTATTTATAATTCTAATATAATTTATTATAAAATATCACAAACTCTCAATATAAATATCTGAATAACAAAAACAATTTTTTTAATACTTGAAAATTTAAAAATAATTGGATTATAGATGATTATGCGGAAAATAATTGAATTAGGCATGGATTAATTGGATTAGGTGGAAAGTAATTGATTGACTGATTTTTTTGAGAGATTAGTCATTAATCGAGGTGGTGAAGATGGACCTAACAACTAAACGAGGTGTAATCGGAAATAGGTAGAGATTTTTAGAACATACAGTAAAACCGACCATTCTCGATTATCAATGTACATGTTTCATTTACACGTCAACTTCCACTTATTTTCCTTTGCATGTAATATTAATATACATAGATTTATCATTTTTGCAAATTTTCTAACCGTACATGCCACTTGTTTTTGATATCAAGTGTTTAGTGTTATATTCAATCAGGTTGGTTCACTACAAAACTCCACCGGTGTATACCCATATTTTAAAATTCGCTAGGTACTAGTTGGGCGGCAAGGATGGATCTATCACCTAAGGAATTAATCGAAAAGTAAACATAGATTAATCAGGGATTATGTTTAGCTTATTTTAATATTTTTAAAATATATTTATCTATTGTATTAAACTTTTAAATAATATTTTTTTTAAAATTATAGTAAATACATGAAAATGTAGTATTAATAATTTATTTTATGATTTTTATTTATAATTTTAATATAATTTATTATAAAACATCACAAACTCTCAATATAAATGTCTGAATAACAAAAACAAAATTTTTTATACTTGAAAAATTAAAAATAATTGGATTATAGATGATTATGTGGAAAATAATCAGATTAGACGGAGATTAATCAGATTAGACGGTGAGTAATCGGTTGACTGACTTTTTCGAGGGATTAGTCATTAATTGAGGCGGCGAGGGTGAACCTACCGACTAGGCGGGGTATAATCGGAACTAGACGGGGATTTTTAGAAAATGGGTGTCAATCATGCTGGCTCATCTGATTACATTTATTTTGAATATGTATTATACATGTTTGAATCAAATGGTGATAGAATACTATATAAAACAGTTAAACTTTTATAAATTAATAATGTTGAGACCTATTTATTTTTTTAAAAAATATTAATTTATCGTGTTTATTAATTTATAGAGGTGATATTTGAACCAAAATATCAATTTAAGATCGAAAAATTATTAATTTAGAGATGTATTAATTTATCGATTATTAATTTATAGACGTTTTAGTGTATATATATTTTGTATGTGAATTCAAATGTCGGCAATTTATACTTATATTTTTGTTTAAAGTAGATTTATTCTAAATGAATATACTCAATTGTATGTATTTTGATATCCACATGAAAATGTGGTGTAAACAGTTTCTTCTCATGACTGATTCAATTAGATTCAGGACCCTGACAGTAAAAATAATTTTCCAAGAAAACATTATGATCATTTTTATTATTATTCAAATTCTTTTAAAAATATTTTATATATACTAGGGGATTTCCCGCGTTATACGGATTATTTATTTATATGTTTTTCTATTTATGTGATAAAATGTTTAATTTTAGTAGAAATTTATCAAAATGAATTTGAAATTTGATATGTATAAGAAAATAATTAAAAACAAATTTTACATTTAAAAATGACATGAAATTATTTTTATGCTTGTATTATAAACTTTTATTTTTACTGAGAGAAAAAGTTAAACCTAAATTTTCAGCATATTTTTTCCTGGTTAAAAAATTATTGAATTTATCTCACATTCGCAGTGTAATTTTACATATGTTTATTTGAATAGATTGAACTGTAAAATTTTGTGTAGAATATTGGCATTGTGATTGTAACTTTATATATGTTATTATCTTTTTCTTACTTCATCATTAAATATGCATATTTATTTGAATATAATTTTGTGTAGAATGATGACATTGTGATTTGTGAGTCTTATATGTAGTAGATTTGTACATGTGCGCATATGTCCTGCAATGGTAAGTATGTTTTGTACATTTAGAATTTTCACAATTTTAGGTTTTTTTGTTTTGTTTGCATATCTGTTTTCACTTACCTTTATGAATTAGAAGTTCTGTTTTCACTTACCTTTATGAATTAGGAAGTTCAAAAGTACTGACAGGAGACCTGATGGAAAAAATCCCAAAAGATGACAATGACCATCAACAGTAATACATGGTTCTTAAAAAATTATATGTCATACTTATTTGTATCGTTTCTATGAACATATTGTTTGGATAATATCCAGGTTGAAAAATGTTTTACATAATAATTCATAGCAAATTTTATGTAAGTTGAAAATAAATTCAAATTAAGTAATCACGAGTTTCAAATCTTACAAAGGTAAGATCAACTAGAAAATAGAAATACTCTCTTCTGTATTGGTATTATAAAACCAAAATTTCAATTTTAAATGGAGAAAAATTATTTAATTTGGAATTTGGAAATGTATTAATTATCGAGTATTAATTTATAAAATTTTACTGTATATATTTTTTGTATGTGAATTCAAATGTCGGCAATTTATACTCATATTTTTGTTTAAAGTATATACATTCTAAATGAATATACTCAATTGTATATATTTTGATATCCACATACAAATGCGGTGTAAAGATTTTCTTCTCATGACTGATTCAATTAGATTCAGAACCCGTACAGTGAATATAATTGTCCAAAAATAATTATGATCATATTTATTATTATTCAAATTCTTTTAAAAATATATTTTTATATATTTTACTTTGCATACATAAGATAATTCATTATATAATATCTTAATAGAAAGTTCATAAAAAGTGTGTATACATTAATCATATTTTAAATTTCTTCACATTTGTCTACGTCTTAAAGTATATATTTGATTATGACTCGCCTTGTCTTTTTCTCCCTGACCTAAATGACGTCTTCCACTTTGCTTTCATCCATTCTTGGAACTTTCCTCTCAAGTTTGCTACACTTTCTTTTTCTTTTTTTATTAAAAATCAAACTTTCTTGTCAACCACTCTCAATACTCTATATAAACACATAATATACACTCACACTTTTTCATTATCTTCCTTCTTCAAACTTAGAAGAAAAAAATGGCGACTCTTTATAGTCAAGTCCCTTCTGTATCTGCAGTTTTCTCTCTTTACACATCTTTTTCAGCAATCACTATGCTCTTTCGTACAATCCTCAATGAGATTGTACCTAAAAGACTCAGAGAATACATAGCTTTGAAAGTTGTTGACTTCTTCTCATCTTACTTTCAAACAAGTTTCACTTTTGTGATTGAACAACGTTGGGATTTTGTTGAGAACCAAACGTTCCGTGCAGCTGAAGTTTACTTACCAACATGTCTCGCCGGACTCTCTACCGGAAAACTTTTGGTGGGTTCAAGTAATCTTAAGAATCCAGCGGCTGAGCCAAAACTTGGTATCCCTGTTAACACAAAGATCATTGATGAGTTTGAAGGGATTCATCTTGAATGGACTCTTCATTCTGTTGAAACTAAGAAGTATCTTCCTGAGAAACGGTACCCCTTTGTACACCTATGTTTTGTCTTAATCTTTGTTTTAACCTGTTTGTCCTGACTTCTGACACATGTTTGATGTGTTTAGGTACTTTCATTTGACATGTAAGAAAGAGTTTCGTGAGAAGATAATGACAGATTACTTCACATACTTAGCGAAATCAGCAGAGAAGATAATGAGCCATCGTGAGAATCTCAAGATCTATACTTATAACCAAGACCGATCAAAATGGGAATCCGCTATCTTCGAGCATCATACTACCTTTGAGACCTTAGCCATTGAGCCGGATCTCAAGAAGACTTTGATAGACGATCTTGATTCTTTCTCTAAAGGAAAAGACTTCTTCAAGAGCGTGGGGCGGGCTTGGAAGCGAGGATATCTTCTTTATGGTCCACCCGGTACTGGAAAATCTTCTATGGTAGCTGCCATTGCTAATCATATGAAGTATCATATCTATGATCTTCAGATTCAGAGTGTTAAAGATGATGGTGAGTTGAGGGAGATTCTTACCTCTACCAAGAACCGGTCAATTATTCTTATAGAAGACATAGATTGTGGTGCTGATGCTTCTCGTAGACGTCAGAACAAGAAGAAGGAAGAAGATGGTGGAGGTGAAGATGCTGAGCCAAAAAAGCGTAAGAAGAAGTTTGAAGTTGGGGTAACTTAGAAAAAACTATTCTGTTTTATTTACTTCCTCTGTTTTTATTAAACCTTTGTGTTTTTGAACCTTATATATGTTTCTTTCTTGTGGATAGATATCATTGTCAGGTCTATTGAACTTTGTAGATGGGCTTTGGTCAAGCTGTGGAGAAGAAAAGATCATAATTTTCACAACAAATCACAAGGAGAAACTCGATCCGGCATTGCTTAGACCAGGAAGAATGGATGTTCACATTCTCATGGACAATTGTACACCTTTTGTGTTCAAGAAGCTTGTGGCTATGTACCTCAAAACTAATGACCATGTCCTGTTTGATCCCATTGAAAAGCTTGTTCTTGAAGTCAATGCAACTCCGGCTGAAGTTACACAGCAGCTCATGGCAAGTAAAAACCCTGATATCGCCCTCAAAGGCCTTCTCGAGTTCTTGGAAAACAAGAAGTTGACAAATGAAGAAGATACCAAAGTTGAGGAAGATGGAGAGATTGAAGATGCTGAGACTAAGGAATCAGAAACATAATTAGAGATCTTTAGTGCTATTTGAAGAGTTATTAGAAGTCACTCTGTGTTTAATTTTCTTTTGGCAATAAGTATCATTTCTTTGAACTAGATGAGACAAATTGTAGCTGAACCCATAAGTTGATGTATGATAAATTAGGGACATAGAATCCCATATTTAAATATTTTTTTCCTTCTTGATTATATAATCCAAAAGGGTAACTGTATTAATGCTAAAAAATAAGATATGAAGATTATACATTCAGACCTAAAACCATATGACTTCGGGTCTTTCTCAAGAAATCATTGTGTGTTCTTCTTGGACCAGTTTTGAAAGAACGTTTGCTATAATTCCCTTCAAGAGAGGTGTGCATTTTTAAAAAACAAAGTTAACTAACCATAGTGTAAATTAAAGCAAATGGATGGATTGAGATGAGCTTTATCTAGAAACTAACTCAGTATGACTTACCACTTCAATTTTATTTATACTATGGAAGATATTGTCATGCAAGAAGATATTGTAACCTACGATTTGCTGAAATTTTGAAAATATGTATTGCTTTGGTTATGTTTAATATTTGGAAATATTCCAAAAATTAAAACAGAGGAAAAACTTAAGTTGTTGTCTGTTAAATCAAAATCACTGTCACAGTAAAATTCCGCCTGAATTTATCGTAGCAAATACTTATGTATATAAATGCACTCAATATAATAAAAATTTCCGATGCTAAAATTGTTAACCCCAAAGTTTAAATGAGTAATAGTGAAAGTCAGATCATTTCATTGTAGAACAAATTAAATGGCTATAATTAAATGTTGATATTTATATTTTAAGGAATTTTTAAAAGTATTCCTTCCGTTTATAATAAAATGTTGTTAGGAGATTTTTTATGATAAATTAAATGTAGTCTATATTTTCAAAACAAATATTTGATAAAATAACAGTATTATTTATAAGTTTTAGTTCATTTACTGATAATTTGTTTTATAAAATATATTAATAAAGAATAAAAAGAAAATTTAGTCATTTTCTTAAGAGGTGATTACTTAATGAATACTTTGTATATTTATTACTAAATGAACATAACATAATTATTAGTTTATTTTTAGACATTTAAAACCCAAAGTACCATATAAATGCTTTGTCAGAAAAAATTACAAAACTGTCATTACTAAATTAATTCCGTAAAATTTATATTTACGAAAATACTATTCCATCATGTGTTACCACAGACTTATTATTTTTGCAGAGTTATTTTCAATTACCGCAAAGTTATTTGAATTTACTCGTAATCGCGGAGTTGTTTAAGTAACTGAAAAGTTATTTTTAACCGCAGAGTTATTTGAAATTACTTCCAACTTATTTGACTTTACTTGCTACCACAAAGGTGTTATAGTGGACACAGAAATATTTTATATGGCCGAGTTATTTTCAGTTACTGCCAAATTATTTGAATTGACTCGTTACCGCATAATTATTATAGAGGCTGCAAAGATGTTTTATTTGGCATAGTTATTTTCAGTCACTGCCAAGTTATTTGAGTTGATTCGTTACTGCAGAGTTGTTATTCCAGTGGCCGGAGAGATGTTTTAATTGGCACAGTTATTTTCAGTTACTGCCAAATTCTTTTAATTACCTTGTTACCACAGAGATGTTAACATGATGACAGAGTTGTTTGCATTTCGTCGAGTTATTTTTCTTAACTGCAGACTTATGTGAATTAGCTCGTTACTGCAGAGTTGTTAACGTCATGGTAGAGTTATTTCCAATTCATCGAGTTCTTTCCTTTCACCACAAAGTTATGTGAATTATCATGTTACCGCAAATATGTTTATGTGATGGCAGCCGCAAAGTTATTTTCCTTTACCTCAGAGTTATTTCAAAATTAGCGCTTTACCGCATACTTGTTAATGTGGTAGCAAAGTTATTTTGAGTCGCAGAGTTATTTCTTTACAGTGCAAAGATTTGGACATTTGCAAGTTGTCGCAGAATTGTTTTAGTTGAGTTGTCATAGGGTTGTTTAGAAAACGTTACCGCAGACTTATATTTAAATCTCAGATCCAAAAATCAGGGCCAGCTGCTGCCATTGAAGATAACTTTGCCTTGATGCTTTATTTTTTCGGTTCTCCCTTATTTTTTGTTCTTTTCCATCCTCTCTCGTTTTGGTCCTTACTCTCTCAGCTAGACCTTATCCATCGTGTCTCTTTTTATTTTGTTATGGTCTACTAGATTGTTCTGGTATGTGGAAAATGGAAGTTTGAGAGCAAAAGAATGATGTTGTTGTTGATGTTAATTTGGGATCTCGAGTTCTAGCCGCTTAAACGAGTACATATTCTGAGAATTTTATGTTAATGGTGTATAAGGATTTTGGGTAGGATAAAATAGTTGCTGTTGTCAAACTAAGCTACATGGTTCCAAAGAAGATTAAGAAGAACTTGTCTCATGATACACCTCCTGCTTATGTTGAAAATTATAGGCAATTCCAAATTTTTGTTGGGCAATCCAAAGAAAATACGGTTTGTCTATGTGTGGAAGTGAAGGAAAACGAAGATATGAACAAGAATCCAACATTGTTTGAAGGTAACCTTCCAAAAGATGAAGAGGATATGGACACCCATGATGGCGAAGAAAATGATGATGAAGAAAATGATGATGAAGATGATAAATCTATTTCAATTACTGTGATGACTCCGAAGAAATAAATTCTGGAGATGAGAATTTTGCAACGAATGGGATGGTGGATGAAGAAGAAGAGGAAGAAAAGCCAAAACTACCTATCAAAAAGAGATGTGCTCCAATTTACGCAAGTGAAAGGAATGAAAATTTTGATTTTACGAAGTTAGAAATGAGTTATATGGATTTAGCTTCTGTACAATATTATGAGACCAAAGAACATCTAGAAACAAGAATGAAGATTCTTTGTGTGGTCCAGAACTTTGATTACTTTGTATATAAATCCACACTGGATCTATGAGTTATTAAGTGTTAGGTGAAATGATGTTCATGGATGGTACAAGCTTCATGAAGCGGTAGTTATGGAAGATTTTATATTCGGACATATGTCTCGCAACATACATGTTCAGTCACAGAGCGTTCTGGAAGATGCCAACAAGCAACACATGATATATTTAGGGTATTATACAAGGATTTCATTGGTGGAGTTGGACCAACCGTTTTGCCAATGTATGTTGCTGATGCGCTAAATAAACGATTTCAAATAAAAGTACATAATCGCAGAGTTATTTTGGTCACTGTCAAAAATTGCGGCATAGTTATTTAGATTTATTTTATTATTATCGCAGATTTATAATTCTTATTTTTATTTTTAGATTGGTTATTTGATGACACATCATGCATTAAATCATGCTAGTGATTTAGTTAGAGGTAGTCAGAAGAGTGGATATGAGTTACTACCAGCTTACTTATACATGATTAAAAGAGCAAATCCTGGAATACACGCTAGACTTGTAGTCGATGACAATCAAAGATTCAAGTATTTGTTTCTAGCATTTAGTGCTAGCGTTAATGGATTTTCATTCATGCGAAAGTGATGGTTGTTGATGGCACATTTTTTCAAGTGGTATACAAAAGAACACTATCGCTACAGCTCAAGACGGTAATTTTCAGATATTTCCTATTGCTTTTGGCATAGTTGACACATAAAATAATGAATCATGGGAATAATTTTTTAAGCAACTAAGCGGTATGATTCGTGATGACAAAAGTCTTGTCATTATTGCTGATAGACATAAGTCTATTACGAAAGCAATTACAATGATATACCCAAAGTGTAGTCATGGAATATGTATATAATATTTGTACAAAAATATATTGATGCGTTTTAAAAGTCAAGATGCATTTGGTTTGGTGAAAAGGAGGCCAATGCATTTACTTTTGTTGATTTTCAAACCATATTTGATGAGATTCAAGTGTTGAATCGTGAACTTCATAATTATCTTCAGAGAGCTGATAAACGACTCTGGACACTCGTCCATTTTCCTGGAGATAGGTACAATCTTTTTACAAATAACATTGCTGAATCAATGAGTGATGTTATATCACAAGCTACAAACTTGCCTATTGTACAACTTTTGAAAGTAGTAAGATCGATGTTGACAAGATGGTTTTGAGAACGAAGGAATGCTGCAAAGAAACAAAAAAACAACTCTAACTTGTAGAGCAGAACAATTGCTAGAGGTAAATGAAAAAGTTATATGGTCGCAGAGTTATTTTTTGACCTCTATATGGCTGCTAACTTGTTTTTTGTAGAGTCGTGTAATATTCTAAGCTTCTAAGTGTGCAAAATATTGATGATGATCATATGTAAGTGACAGGGAGAAGATCGTCTCTACATGTAAATATAAGAGAGAAAAATGTTCATGCCGTAGGTTTGATTTGGAGAAGTTGCCATGTGCGCATGCAACAATGGCGGCCGAAAGTAGAAAGATCTCCCGTATTTCACTATGCCATCCACATTATACGAAAATGTACTTGTATAATTCATATTATACTCCCATCATGCCGAGAAATTTTTCTTTACCAGTTCTGGAGAATGTTGCGACATGGACTTGTTCATTACCTGTTGTTTGACCGTAACCCGGTCGGCCCAAAAGAAGAAGAATAAAATCAATAATTGAAGTTTCCATGCAAAAGAAAAAACGCAGAACGCAACACACATGTGGTAAGTGTAATTAAATTGGACATAATTGCCTAACATGTAAAACAACATAAACATATTAATATTAAACTTTGTTGTGTACTGCTTTGTTAGTTATGTTGTAATGTCATTATAAATCATCAACATTAATAAATCTGCAATTATATATATAAAGAATAACAATTTAAAATAAATCTATAGTTACAGGTTAACAATTCAAAATAAATCTGCAGTTACATGTTAACAATTCAAAATAAGTCTGCAGTTACAGGTTAAAAATAGAAAATAAATCTGCAGTTATATGTTAACAATTCAAAATAAGTCTGTGGTGAAAGGTTAACAATGTAAAATAACTCTCCGACAAATAACTAAACTTAGATAGAGATGTCATTAAGATGAGGTACTTTGAACTGGTCACTACGAGGCAATGGATTAGTCAAAGTTGGTACATTCGTCATCCTTAGGAGTTCATCAAAGATCTCAACATCATATCTCCCCCGCGCAGCCTGAATGGTCATGTCCCTAAGCTTTTCAAATGTCTATCCTAAAGCAAGACACTCAGTATATTTAATAGCGTAGATGCCGCAATCACGTAGATTTTCATTGATTGGAACGTTTTTTGTGACCTTATGCACTTCAAACTGGGTATAGTCATCCTTATGAACTGTCTTTGGAATAGAAATGCATAGAATCGCTCGGATCATTTTTCGAAGAAAATGACAAGCACAAACAATCTTCTTGTTGCTGGTATGAGTCGGGATATAGTCATAGACATATATATTATGTTTCGGGAAGTCAATGTCTAAAGATATCCAATGATCACCCTTCACATTGATAATACCATACAAGTTATCAATATCAATCCACCATTCTTGTTTGTCGCCAACATTGGAATGAGACTGTTGAAATGATATGCATACATATTATCAACCAAGAATTTTTTTTTGTTTGGGCTGGAACCCTCTTGAAATCATTTAACATGATAGAGATGAAAAATGGATCAAGAAACCCTATCTTTTCCCTGTAAGGTGAACAAGAATATGTTGTTATATTGCGAAAATTGTCATTACGTCAGCCAAGTGCTATTTCAAAAAACAAACATGTAAATATGTGAGAAAACCACAATAAATCTGCAGTATTGGTACAATTACTTACTGAATCTGTTACCATCCATAATGATCATCCAGTCAGTTTTTTTTAGACTTTAAAAAATATTTGGCCTTATATTGGGGGTGATTGGTTACTGACTTTGAGGACTTTAAATTTTTTTAAATTCTTTAAAGTTATTTTCATCCAAATAGACTTTAATTTTTTTAAAGTCTTAAAAGTCTAACTGTTTACTTTAAAGTCTATTTAGGTTAATTTTAAAGTCTAAAAATGAGTTTGTTATAAAAAATAGTTATCACAAATAAATATTTTTATTAAAACCCACAAGAAAAGAAAACTAACACCTGAATTTTCTTCCATCTTTGTCCTTTTTTTTTGCCGTCTTACCACCACCTTCCTTAGAATTCTTCAAATTCATGTGCTTATACATAAGTTTTTCCTTTCCAATCTAGACATTTGGATTCAAAGTACCCCTAATGCTGTCATCAAGAAGATTGTTGAGTTTTTCATCAAATATTTTATTGTTGTCATTCCAAAAGGGTACTTCTTTTCAAACGAAACTTGAACTATGTGTCTCACACGAACCCACATCGCAAAAATACAAATCAATTTTATCACTCAACTAGAATCTCTCATATTTACAATTATGACATAAATAATTTATACCTTCCCATGTATAGCTATCTCATCATTTACGAAGTTTTCAAATCTAAAATACCTTCGACTTCCTTACCAATTGAGTATAAATGGAACATTATCGATATTTCAAATATTCTAATGTGCATGATGCATAACCTACTAACATCATCTTCTTATATATACTCCAAAGCTGACAACATTTTAAAACACGGACTAGCTCCTCCCAAGTTGGATCATCCCCTAAAAGAACTTCCATCTCTTCCTAAAATGCTTGATAATCGTCAAGTGCTGATGAATCATCAGATGGAAATTGATCACAATTCAGACCAGTGAGAGCTTCAAACTCATGCAAGAAAAACCTGATTAGTTGGATATTTATCAAAGACCAAAACTCATGACGATTCATGAGAGCCAATTGATTAGTGATGAAGAAGTGAACATAAAATGATGACCATTTGAACTTCGGCATCATTAACTCAATATTATGTAGGTTGAAAAATACACCAAGAGATCTTGAATCATTCAACATGTTCCACACATCCATACCTATATAATTCTTTAATAATCAAATTTGGCAGCGGAAACATTGTGGTTAATGTTATGTTCTTGAAGATGATATCTCATTTGTTTGTTGTAAAGTTGAAGAGGGTAAGATGACGTCATGTCTCTGCAATCAATTAAGAAAATAAATATTTACTCAATAATTAGAATATTTTTGTAGAAACATAAAACAACCAACAAAAACTAAAACATCTCTGCGGTTACATCAAATAACTCTACAACAACATTATCAAAAATAACTCTGCAGCAACATTGTCAAAAACAACTCTGCACCATCATAAAAACAACTCTGCACCATCATAAAAACAACTCTGCAGCAATATCAAATATATATGCGGTAACAAAAGTTACAAACATCTCTGTAGTCATATAAGACATATCTGCAGTCACATTAACTAAAATATCTCTGCGGTCACATAAAACATCTCTGCAATAACATAAAATAAAACATCTATGTGGACATATATACAAAAACATCTTTGCGGTAACATTGTATATTTCTGTAGTCATTAAAACATCTATGCGGTAACGTGATATGATCATGGACCAAGTATCCAATGGGGATGAAGATACCAAGATGCAACCAGCTGAAGAAGATGCCTTACTTATTCCTAAAGGTCCCATGACCCGTGCAAAAACAAGAAAACTTTCTGAAACTGTGGGAACAAGTCAAAAGATGTCTTGGAAGCAAGAAGATTGCCTTGGCCGAATCTTGAGTAACCAAGACACACTTATCACCATTCAAGCCGCTTCACCTTCAAGTTCACTTTCACAACCATGGTGATGAAGCTTAGGCATCTTCTTGATACAATGGACCGCCTTCATATCTACTTTATGTTATAAATTTAGATTATGGTTTTTATTTCTAATTGTCTGGTCCGCAAACTTCTTTAAGTTTTAGTCCAAGTCTCCTAGTCTTTGGTCCAAAGTCTTAGATTGATTTTTAGAGTCCCACGAGAGTCAATTACAAGGAGCTTGAGTCTGTTCAAGTCCCTCATCTATTTAAACTCACTGCAAGCTCCATTCTAGGGCATCCATCTTTTTAATCAAATACTTTTCAAGAAACAAATCTCTTTTGTTCTTTGTGAATATTTTCTGATTGTTTGGGGAGTCATATCCAACAATCTAAATCAGTTCTTGGGTGAGTCATATCCGAGAATCAAAACATGTTGGTGTGTAATATCCAACAATCCAAGGATGATTACTAGGTGTGTCATATCCGAAATAATCATCTAGGAGTATCAAAGAGCCTTTCCGCAGCCTCTTGTGTCACCATTCGATCCACCACCTTGATAAACTTGAGTTTTTTATTTGTTTATGCAAGGATCTATCTATATCCTTCCAGAGAAGTATCCTAAGATCTCATCATAACGTATACTAAAACATCTCTGCGGTAACATCTACTATCAAAGAAATTTACAAAATACTGAAATCTTACTTCTAACATTTTATCAAGTGAAATCGAAAACCTAAAACAACCTTACAACAAACAATCCTTAAAATATAAAAGAAATCTAAAACAACCTTACATGGAAACATGAAATCTGACAGAAATAAAACTAGGGTATTCAGAAATTAAACCGGAATAATCAGCAGATGAGGATGGCGGTAGAGATGGCGGAAGAGATGACGGAAAAGGATTGCGGAAGAGATGACGGAAGAGGATTGCGGAAGAGATGACAGAAGAGATGTCGGAAGAGATGACTGACGATAATAGCGGAAATAGGATTACAAGAGAGATTTTGTTTTTTTTTTCAGGTATTTGTTTTTTTATTTATTTAGGTTTTTGGTTTTATTTATTTTGTTTTAAAACATTTTAAATTAAAATATTCAATTTTTGTAAAACATTTTAAGTTTTTTTTTTTCAAAATGAAAATTTTGTAAATAATTTTAAAAGATAGACATTTTATGTCTTTTGGCCATCTGGGGTGAACGATTTCAAAATAAAGAGTCATTCTAGTAATCAGCCTTTAAATTGGGTTAATCTATGCAAATTCTATTTTTCTTAATTTGTATTAAATCTTTTAAGAAATATATGAAACTATTCCTTTTGTCTCCTCCTTGACAGCTTAGGCATTGACTTCTTCATAGTGCAAGATCTCACATATCTCTCACTTACAATTCATATTATACTTCTTAGACATTAGTAAAACATTATAAATACATAGACATGGAGAGTTATTTTTATCAGAGAGTCCAGCAAACTTGCAATCTCAACATGCAGTTTAACCATATATTTTTTATCATATTGTTTTGTGTAGATATATTTAATTTTGTTATGTATAATAGTTTTGATTGATTGAAACCTTAATTTTTTTTGTAGAAATGACTTCATCTTCTTCTCGGAAGGTATATAGAATATTTTTTATTTCAAAACTTTTTATGTAAATTATTTTTATACCAATACATGTGTTTTTTTGGTGAAACATTAATAGAAAATAATCACTTGGACGAATACGAAGACCAAGATTTTCTTTACCCTTTTCATAGCCGAGCAAGAGGACAAAAAGTAGAATGAAACTTTCTTAAGCAAGGAAGGAAAAAACACCTAATCTCAAAATTTTATCAGTCAACCGGATATACGTTAACTTGGAAATTTTTTAAAAATCATTATGATAGTCTTAAATCATGGTATGGTGTATAGCACATATTAAGAATAAAACATAAATAAATATTGATATAGAAACATGAGAAATTAACATGGACAAAGAATGGTGGAACGACCAAAACAGGTAAATCTTAATTTTGTAAGTGATATATTATATATATTATTTTATTTTTTCAGGAACTTGGTTCAAATAAAGTTTCTCATATAAAAAAGAAGCCACAATAAAATCTTGATTTGCTAAACAAAATATTTAGGGATGTGGGTATTAGAACAGATGACGGGTGGGTATTTGGAAATGGTCCTGATGCATATGTGTCGGTTCAAGAAAATGCATATGGTATCCGGCATTATCTGCTCCAAAAAATTGGATATCCAGCTGGTCGGATCCAGATCCGGATAGTGGAATTATGGATCTGGCCAGATATGAATCCGGATCCAGATAATGAAAAAATACGGCGGGATATCCGGATCCGGTTATAAATAATATTATTATAATAATATTTATTATTATTTATATAATGTTAATATATTTTATTATTATTGTTATTATATTGTTAATATTTTATATTATTATAATAATATTTATATTTATTTTTATTTATAATTCTTTTTTTTAGATTTTTTAATTATTAATTTTCTTATAAAAATTTTAAAAATTAGCGGATATCCGCATCTGGCTTATTTTTTGCATATCCGGGATCTGGATATCCAGAATTTCTGCATGCGAATCCAAATTTCAAAATCATACATCCGGCCGTATGCGGATCCGAATTTTCCCTAAAAAGCTGGATATCCGGCTCCGGTCCAGGGCTATTAGGAGGCTTTTACGTTTAGATGCAGAACATGGATAGAATTTTCTTCATGTCATGATCAATGAACCAGCGCAATGCAACAATATGCTAGTGGCCGGAGGTTTTTCTTGAATCATGCAGTGATAAGCGTTTTTGCCACATTTTAAAGGATTTATTGGTGCAATTGATGGAACACATATACCAGTCATGTTTTTGGACGAGATCAACGGAGATACTGGGACAAGAATGGAGATCCAACTATGAACATCCTTCTGATATGCAATATGGACTTATTGGTATCCCAGGATCTGTGCATGATGCAAAAGTGCTATCACTTGCTATTGAAGCTGATCCTAATTTTCCAATCCCATCCATTGGTAAATATTATTTTGGAGATTCATGATATGCATTACGTCGTGGATTTTTTTGTCCATATAAAGGAGAACGATATCACCTTTCTGGAGTTCAACCAGACACCAGTTAAAAATTACAAAGAACTGCTCAATCATCGTCACTCATCACTCCGATTCTGTATTAAGAGAAGTTTTGGAATATGGAAAGGCAAATGACAAATTTTTAAAGATGAAGCAAGATATGATATCCCTATGATGCGAAAATTTGTGGTGGCAACGACGGCCCTCCATAATTTTATTCGCAAGTCAAAAATTGTGGATCCTGATTTTTAGTCACCACAAGAACATACAAACGAACATTCAAGTGAACATGCCACATATGAGGAAGCACATTATGAAGATCTTCCAAACATGAAGAGTGTATTTCTAGAGAATACATGGAAGTTGTTCGTGATGAGATAGCTAATCATATGTGGGCTACTTTGTAGTATTTTTATTTTATTTTATTTAATATGACGACCAGTTTTTTTAGGGTGGTTTACTCAAATAATATGGAATCTGAAAAAACCACTACACTAATGCAAATATTTTTTTATTACTGTAATATTTTTTATTTTCAAAATACCTTTAAAATTATGTTATAACAAAAATATAATTACAAGAATACCATTAATTTTATTTTCCACATCAGCAAAAAATTTTGCTCCATCCGACGTGGCACAGAAATTGCTGACGTGTATTAGTTAAGTCTGCCGTAAAAATTTCTCACTCTCGTTATGACTGACTATCAAGAAATTTGGCTGACTTATATTTTTTAGGCTGACTTATTACCTATATGTTATGGCTGACTTACGGAAAATCGGCTGACTTATCATTTTTAGGCTGACTTAATACCTACATATTATAGCTGACTTACGAGAAATCGGCTGACTTATGAAAAATCGGCTGACTAACAAGTATAAATAATGGCTGACTTATAAATTGCGGCAGATTTAAGATAATTTTGGCTGACTTATTCTTATGATATGGCTGAGTTATCAAGTTTCGGCTGACTTAAGTAGCTGATTTAATAATTTTTTGGCTGATTTCAAAGAGCTTTAGTGGCTGACTAATGTTAAGTCAGCGGTCACACGGCTGATTTTGGATTAGTTATGGGTGATTTAACAATTAATCATTAATTACTATAATAGTATGTGTTTGATTTATTCACCGTATCCCCTGACTTATATTTTCCAACTGATTTAAGTTTTATCATGGCTGATTTTATAATCTTCTATAATTACTCAAATAGTATATTTAGTTATGACTGACTTATAATATTGTTTTATGGCTGATTTTGGAATGACTGACTTACGAATTCATTTAGCGGCTGATTTCCATGTAAGCAAGAAAATAATTACGTCAGATTTTATGAAATAACACGTCGGATTTAAGGATTCATGTTTAGGGATTTAAGATTCATCTTTATTGCGCCGTTCTTCGTCTATACTTTTTTTTCTTCATATTTTTTCTTCTTCATCTTCAATATATCATATTATAACAAAATATATAAAATAAAATTTTACTTGTATTTTATATTTTTCTGTATTTCTAATACATTATTTTAGCAAAACATTATATTATTTATATTAGTTTAATTAAATGACTAATAAAAATATAGTATATTAATCATGGATAAAGAAGAAAATTTTATTATTTTATTTAATTAATATGTAAAATTATTAAAATACAAATAACATAAAACACAAAGAGTATTAAATTAGAGATAAATGACATTATTTCACAATTTATGAAAATAATTTTAAATAATTTTCTTATCTATACAAAAATAATTTGATGTTATTTTATGTTCTATTTTAATTAACAATTTTTTCATCTACAAAACTTAGATAGTTTAAAATATTTTGTTTATTGATAAGACAGCCATAACTCAAATTCATTTATTGATAAGTCGGCCATAACTCAAATTCATTTATTGATAAGTCAGCCATAAAACAAACAATAAGTCAGCCATAAAGCAAACCATAAATCAGGCATAAAACAATCCATAAGTCGGCCATAATACAAACATAAATCAGCCATAAAACAATCCATAAGTCAAGCATAAAACAATCCGTAAATCAACCATAAAGCAATCCATAAGTCAGTCATAAAGCAATACATAAGTCAGCCATAAAGCAATCCATAAGTCAGCCATAAAGCAATCCATAAGTCAGCCATAAAGCAATCCATAAGTCAGTCATAAAGCAATCTATAAGTCAGTCATAAAGCGACGATAGAAAAGGTGATTTCGATGATAGTGAAAGCGATTTCAATGACAGAGGATGTGATTCCGACTATATAGAGAGAGATATATATATATATATATATATAGAAAGAAAGTGAGAGAGAGAGAGATAGATGCAAGAGAGAGTGTGAGAGAGAGAGATGAAATGCGGGAGAGAGCGAGAGAGAGAGAGCGAGAGAGAAAGATGATATCTTTGAAGGATGTTTTTGTTATGAACATTATGAACTCAAATTTGTTTATTGATAAGACAGCCATAACTCAAATTTGTTTATTGATAATTGTAACTCAAATTCATTTATTGATAAGTCAGCCATAAAACAAACAATAAGTCAGCTATAAAGCAAACCATAAATCAGCCATAAAGCAATCCATAAGTCAAACATAATGCAAACCATAAATCAGCCATAAACAATCCATAAGTCAGCCATAAAACAATCCATAAATCAATCCATAAGTCAGCCATAAAGCAATCCATAAGTCAGCCATAGAGCAATCCATAAGTCAGCCATAAAGCAATCCATAAGTCAGCCATAAAGCAATCCATAAGTCAGCCATAAAACAATCCATAAGTCAGCCATAAAGCAATTCATCAGTCAGTCATAAAGCTACGATAGAAAAGGCGATTTCGATGATAGTGAAAGCGATTTCAACGACAGAGGAGGCGATTTCGATGATAGAGAGATATATTTATATATATAGATATATAGATATATATATATATATATATAAAGAGAGAGAGTGAGAGAGAGAGATAGATGCAAGAGAGAGAGCGAGAGAGAGATGAAATGCGGGAGAGAGAGAGCAAGAGAGATGAGATGTGAGAGAGAGAGAGCGAGAGAGAGATGATATTTTCGAAGGATTTTTTGTTATGAACATTATGAACATTATGAACTCAAATTCGTTTATTGATAAGCCAGCCATAACTCAAATTCGTTTATTGATAAGTTAGCCATAAAACAAACAATAAGTCAGCCATAAAGCAAACCATAAATCAGCCAGAAACATAAGTCAGCCATAAACCAATTCATAAGTCAGCCATAAAGCAATCCATAAATCAGCCATAAAACAATACATAAGTCAGCCATAAAGCAATCCATAAGTCAGCCATAAAGCAATCCATAAGTCAGCCATAAAGCAATCCATAAGTCAGCCATAAAATAATCCATAAGTTAGCCATAAAATAATCCATAAGTCAGCCATAAAGCAACGATAGAGAAGGCAATTTCGATGATAGTGGAGGCGATTTCAACGATAAAGGAGGTGATTTCGATGATAGAAATATATATATATATAGAGAGAGAGAGAAAGAGAGTGAGAGAGAGAGATAAATGTGAGAGAGAGAGCGAGAGCGAGAGATGAAATGCCGGAGAGAGAGCGAGAGAGATGAGATGAGAGAGAGAGCGAGAGAGATGAGATGAGAGAGAGAGTGAGAGAGATGATATTTTTGAAGGATTTATTTGTTATGAATATTAAAATAGAAAAATAAAAATAAAAAACCACGAAAAGTAGAAAAAAACTAATTTCAAAACCTTAAGGGCATAAATGATATTTCCTTAACGAATTGTATTATTCTAGTAATTTCAAAAAGATTGGATACACTCTAATAATATATGATAAAAAGTAATATATTTGAGTTTTCTCTCGTTTTTTTATAATAATAATTTTTTATACTAGTTTTATTTGTTAAATCGTTGGTAAGTTTAAACTTAATAATAAATTATTTTCAATATAGCGTTGTTTTTTAGCCAATAACTTGGTATGGTTATTTTACAACCCAGATATTTTTATTACTAGTAACAAAATAATTTGACTACTATTATTAGCCAATAAGCAGCCGTAGTATGAGGGAAGGTTTAGATTTGTTACTATTCAAACTATGATGAGGGGTGATGATGATATAGTTTGTTCACATCAAGAGGGCTAGTGATTCCTTACATGCATAGTTCTTAATTTTGACTCAATATCTGAACTAGAAAAAGAGGAAGTTAAATAATCACTTGTTATTGACGGTTAGTACAAACAAAAAGTCAATTGCTATATTTAGCATAATATGTAGCGAGATACTATTTTAAAGAGGATTAGGAACTTTATAAATAAGAGATAAGAGAAATTGAAAAAATTTCAAGCTTCCAAATTTCTCAAACATGATAACATCTGCATCATCTTCCTGTAATACTAAGGTATACACGGTAGTAGTGGCTTTTGAGTGTTTCTCCACCAAAATATATTTTGTTTTTAACTAAGTTATAATTCTATTTTAATTAGTTCTCTGAGGTCATTTAAATGGTCACATGAAGCAACGACTATATTCCTTGAACTTGTAACTACGGAGCAACACAATCATGGTCCAATCGCAGTCTTTACAACCAAAAGATTACAACAAAAGTATAAAGTAATAATCATAACCAATGCCCCATTGTATATAAGATTTTATTTATAGACTATTATATATTTAGACTAATTATTGGTTATAAAACATATAGGAAGACAGAGATAGTTCACATAAATGCAAGGTAACATAATTTCGGTTAAGAAAATAAAGGAAAGACCTTTTACCTTCTATATATACTCAAGTGTCCTTCTGTATCCACAATTTTCTTTCTTTACTCGTCTTTTTCTGCAATCATGATGCTCTTCCATACAATCCTCAACGAGATTGTTCCAATGCAAATCCGAAACTTTATCACTGTCAAGTTTGTAGACTTGTTCTCGTCTTACTTTCAGACAAGTTTCACCTTTGTCATCGAAAAACAGTGGGAGTTTTGTAGTAATCAGACCTACCGTGCGGTTGAAGTTTACTTAACCACTCATCTCGCTGAACTCTCAACTAAAGAACTCTTAGTGTGATACACTCCAAATAGGCGGTGTGACCCGCAAGGAGATCAGTACGGTCAGTGAGGTTTAAGAGCTGTTTTCAAATGGAACGATGGGGTTAACTAAGAGGATTGACTCAACCCAAAGGGTAACCAAATATAGATGGATAGAGATTGTAAGTAAGGAGATGAAACCTCATGATACAACTCTTTGAGCGAGTTCTGAGTTAAGATTCAAGAACAGCTCAAAAGAGGTTCGTTCACAAGCTTAAACTACTTCTAAGGATTAACTCGACCTAGAACCAACTAAAGAAGTAAACAAGATAGAAAAGGATTTGAAAAGCAAGGGGGAATGCCTCACGATTCAACACCGGGGAGCGAGTTCCTAGCAACAACTCGAAAGAGCTCACACGGTAGTTCGTTCAACAGCAACAACTTGAAGAACTAGAAGGAAATAACTAAACAAAAATGCATTCAATATTCAATAATAGTCTGACCATTACAAGCGAGGTTCAACCTATTTAAATAGACTGCCAATGTAGGTTAAAGGGTTCACAAAATGACAAGGCCAAATGTTTAAAGACATGCACAATTTGGACTAAAGAAAAAGTAAACAAAGCGAGTAAAAAGGAAGGGAAAGAAGGGCCAGTTTAGGTCGGCCTTCCGTGGATAGGATTATGGCTGTGATGCTTAAGTCCTCTAGTGCACCTTCTTTAAGTAGAGTCCAAAAGATCCGACCATAATGCACCAAGTATCCTTGCCTCATTAAAAACCCATCTGGTAAACCTCTTTGGGATAAACTCGAATGGGAAAAAGAGTACAATTCTCTTGGCGTCTTGATGAGGTCCTTTCCAAGTGATGGTAAGGACACTGAAGATAGCTTCACTTGTGTTCTGATGGTCGTCCTGATCCGGGTCTTGATTCCTTGGCCATGTTCTATATGTCCCTCGGTCGAAGGGGTCTTGAAGGTAAGCGTTGAAGAGCATCATGTAACGTTTTTTCTTTGTCTTCTTGATGCTTCCTGTTTGGATGGTGGGGACTGCCAAGCCTTGTTCATGTATACGTCCTGCGGTAGGATTAGGACGGACCAGTTCCATGATGCCGTGTGGCCCGGGAAGATAGCCGGTACCGGATGGAACCTCGACACGGGTAGTGGTACGGCCCGGGTCTGCGGTCTGAGGGATAGTATTAGTGGTAAGCGGGACAGGATCCTTGGCACATAGGATGGTACCGTCTCAACCAGGTGCCGTACCAGCTGGTTCCTCGGTACGTGGATCCATATCATCCCCTCCCTCTTCTAAAGGGTTTTTCCTCAAAACTAGTTTATCTTATGCAAGAAAAGGAGCTAGGTCAGTATCATTGAATGAAGGTGAAACCTTATACTTACCTGGGAGCTCTAGACGGTAGGCATTATCGTTGATCTTCTCAAGGATACGGAACAGGCCATCTCCTCTCGGGGTGAGCTTATCCTTCTGGTGTTTGGAAAACCGTTATGGCCAAAAATGCAACCAAAACCATTCGCCAACATCATAAGAAGCCCTTCTCTGGTGCTTGTTCGCTTTTGGGGCGTATTGCTCCGTCCTCCTCTTGATGTTCTCCCAAACCTTCTGGTGCAAGTCCTTGATGAACTTTACCTTGTTAGTGCCAAGCATGCCGTCCTTGTCTTCTGCCAGCAAGGGCAATAGTCAAGTGGGGTTAGGGGATTACATCCATAGACGATCTCGAATGGGGACATCTTGGTTGCGGAGTGGATTGAGTAGTTGTAGGCAAATTCCAAATAGGGTAGGCATTACAACCATGTATGCTTGTTGCGGTTTAGAACGACCCTTAGTAGAGCACCCAAGGTTCTATTGATGACTTTGGTCGACCATCAGTCTGAGGGTGACAAGTGGTTGAGTAGAGTTACTTGGTTCCAAACTTCCTCCATAGAGTCTTCCAAAAGTGAGCAAGGAACCGGGGCTCTCGATTGGAAATAATGGTCCGGAGAATTTCATGCATCCGGACAATCTCTTTGAAGAAAGTATCGGCCATTTTAGGAGCATCTAAGGTCTTGGAGCATGGAATGAAATGAGCCATATTAGAGAAGTGGTCAACTACTATCATGATGGAATCATTGCCATCAAGCATGGGCATTCCCATGATGTAGTCCATAGATAGGTCAACTCACGGCTCGGTTGGTATAGGCAATGGCATGTAGAGACCATGCGGTTGGGCTCTGGACTTGGCTACTCGGCAGGTAATGCACCGGGCACAGAAGCGCTCCACCATTTGCTTCATCTTAGTCTAATAGAAGTGGCTTCTCATTACTGCCAAAATCTTCTGGACACCAAAGTGTCCCATGAGCCCTCCTCTATGCGATTCTTGGACTAGAAGATCGCGAATAGAGCTGTTGGGAATGCAGAGCTGTTTACCCTTGAAGAGAAAGCATTCATGAGTGTAATACTTCTTGTACTCGTCTTTACCTCAGTTGAGGTACTTATCACTCAAGCCTGGATCTGTGGAGTACTGATCCTTGATTTCTTCAAAGCCAAGGACTTTAGGTTCAACTGTTTTGACCAAAGCATGGCGCCTTGAGAGTGAATCAGCTACGATGTTTTCCTTTCCCTTCTTGTACTTGATGTTGTAGGAAAGAGTCTCTATAAACTCTAGCCATTTGGTGTGCCTTCTCTTGAGGTTGTTTTGACCTCTTAGATGTTTGAGCGTCTTATGATCGGTATGGATGACAAACTCCTTGGCAAGGAGGTAGTGTTGCCATTCTTCTAAGGCTCTAACCAAGGCGTACAGCTCCTTGTCATAGGTGGGATAGTTGATCGTGACTCTTTCTAGCTTTTCACTAAAGTATGCTACCGGTCGGTCTCTTTGAGTGAGGACTGCACCTACGCCAATTCTGGATGCATCGCATTCGACCTCAAAAGTCTTTTGGAATTCTGGCAAGGTCAGGAATGGGGTTTGAGTCAGTCTTTTTTTCAGTTCTTCAAACACTTCAGCTTGTTTTGGATCCCATTTGAAGGTCTCCGCCTTCTTGAAAATGGCGGTCAATGGCGCGGCAATGGAGCTGAAATCCTTGACAAAGCGACGGTAGAAGCTTGCCAATCCATGGAAGCTCTGGACTTGGCTGGTGTTTGCTGGGACTGGCCATTTTTCTATGGCCTTAACCGTCTCCTTGTCCACCTTGAGTCCCTGCGAACTTACAAAAAATCCTAGGAAAACTAACTCGTTAGTACAAAAGACACACTTTTTTAAGTTGGCATATAAGCCTTCTTGCCGAAATGTACTCAACACTAAATCCAAATGAGCTAAGTGGTCTTCAATGTTCTGAGAGTCAATAAGAATATCATCAAAGTAAACTACAACAAACTTGTTGATGTAGGGTCGAAGGATGTGGTTCATAAGCCGCATGAAGGTCGATGGGGTGTTAGATAATCCAAAGGGCATTACAAGCCATTCATAGAGGCCTTGATTGGTCTTGAAGGCAGTCTTTCACTCATCTCCTTTCTTCATCTGGACTTGGTGATAGCCGCTCTTGAGATCGATCTTGGAGAAGATTCTGATCCACTAAGTTCATTTAGTATGTCATCAAGCTGCGGTATTGGATGTCTATAATTGATGGTGATGTTGTTGATGGCTCGGCAATCAACATACATTCTCCATGTCCCATCCTTCTTTGGCACCAGGAGAACTGGTACCGCACAAGGGTATAAGCTCTCTCGCACGTATCCTCTGTTCATCAGCTCACATACTTAGCTCTCTAATTCGCATGCCTCTTTATGGTTCACTCTGTAGGCTGGTCGGTTTGGAAGTAGAACACCAGGGATGAAGTCAATTTGGCGCTCTATGTCTCGTCGGGGAGGTAAAACATCCATAATTTCTTCTGGGAACACGTCCTGGTAGCGCCCTATGAGTTCTTTGACTTCTTCTGGTATTGGAAGCTCTGTGGTTCCTACATCCTGTACATCTTTGAAAACCATTAGCACCATAGGGTTGTCTTGGCTCAAGGATTTTCTTACAACACTAGTGTTGATAAGGAAATTGGACTTGGCATTAGGATCCTTGGATAGCTTACGCTGCAACTCATTCACCTTATTCGGCTTAAGAGGAGCAAGACTAATCCATTTGTGGTCATGAGTGAAAGGGTAAAGGTTAGTTCAGCCGTTATGCGTAGCATCTTTATCAAACTGCCATGGGCGTCCAAGAAGAACGTGGCTAACTTGCATTGGGACAACATCACAAAGGACTTGATCCTTGTATTGATCGATACTAAAGGGATTCATAACTTGCTCATTAACTTGGATAAAGGACTTATCGTTCAACCATTTGAGCTTGTAAGGATGAGGAAGTTTAGTGGTCCGGAGAGTGAGTTTAGTAACCATGTGAGAGCTCACCATGTTGGTGCATGAGCCTTCATCAATGATCAAACCATATACATTCCAATTTACCGTGCAACGGGTATGGAAGATGGCCTCTCGTTGGGTTTCATCCGTGCTTAAAGGAGAGGCATTGAGGATCCTCCTGATCATGAGCAACTCTCCTTCATCAGGATACTCAGTGATGGCTTCTGGGGCTCCTGCTGGCTCCTCTTTTGGCTCCTCAGTCTCCGCTTGTGATTCATAATCGCCTTCGGGCGTGATGATCATAACCCTTTGGTTCGGACATTGCTTAGAGAAGTGACCGTGACCTTGGCACCTATAGCATATGATATCTCTGGTGCGTAAAAGGTTGGGGTCAGGCCTTGGTTGGGTTACCGGTTTAGTATCTAGGAGGTGGGGCTTGAAACAGTGACACGATCTTGGTCACGCCCAAGATTCAACTTTCTCGTTGGTAGGTTGGAATGATAGACAGAAGGATAGAAGAAACCATATGACCGAGTTGATAATGAAAAGGACCGTTTGAAGGTCTTCTTTGAAGCGGCCGAATGGTTCTTTGAATAGATATGGGATAGATCCTTGCCTTAGTGAATCCAAGACTCAAACTGGACAAGGTGATGGATTGATGTGGGACAAAAGAAGTTGCGGAAGGCTCCTTGATACTCTTTGAGGTTTATTTCGGATATTACACACCAAATAAACACTCAACAATGTCTCTCCAAGATATGACACACTCGGGAAGACAAAGATTGATTTTCTGGATATGACACACCAGAGAACCGAGGTTGATTGTTGGATATGACACACCAAACAATCAGAAATGTTCTAAAAGAACTTAGAGAATTTTCTCTGAAAAGAAGTTGATTAAAAGATGGATGATTGCCGAGTGAGGCATACAATCGACTTATAAAGAGAGGTGACTTGAACAGACTCAAGTGCCTCATGATTACTACTTCTTGGGACTCTAAACAATCACCTAAGACTTTGAACAAAGACTAGAAGTTGACTAGACAAGAAAATAAAAGCGTTTGCGGAATAGAAAAGATGAAATAAAACCATAATCTAAGTTATATCATAAAGTTGATGCTTGAGTCGGTCCATAGCTTCATGAAATCGCCTAAGGCATCAAAGAAGCTCCTAAGCTAATCATCAAAGAGATATAAGTGAACTTGAGGCCTCATTAAAAACCTTAGCCGGAAAACCCATTGGGATAAAACCGAGCTTAAGGAAAAAAGAGCACACTCAAGTAACTTTGAAGATGATTTAACTTAGAGCGACTTGAATGGAAGTGAGCATGTCTTGGTGTTGTTTTTCCTTAGCTTCTTCATGCTTCCATGTGATCCTTACGATGTTTCCTACAGCTTCTTGAAGTTTTCTTGATCTTGCCCGGGTCATAGGACCTTTGGGAATGGCCATGGTTCCTTCTTCTTTTCCTCCAAATGTTGGTGTTTCCATGCTCATATCATCCCCTCCTTCTTGAAAAAGATTTGTTCTCAAATCTGGATGATCTGCAATGAAAGGAACCAAGTCAGTAATATTAAAATTGTTGCTTATATCATACTTACCTTGCAAGTCCAACTGGTAGGCATTGTTGTTGATCTTTTTGATGATCTTGAAAGGTCCATCGATTCTTGGCATTAGCTTGGACTTTCTTCCTTCCGGGAACCTTTCTTTTCTTAAGTTAATCCAGACTTGGTCACCTTCTTCAAAGACTTTTTCTTGTCTTCCCTTGTTCACACAATATCCATTTTGCTCAAATGCGGATCCCTCTTCCTTCCCTCTCGTATGGCAAAGGACATATTTATCCATCACCGGTGACCTACCAAGAGGAATGGTCTCCTTTAATCTTGATGAATAGGTCAAGGACTGAAGCTTGACTGGTCGATGGAAAGCAAACTCTTTCTTTTTATCAAGGGATTTGGGCATCTCATAGGTGTTTTGTTCCATATTCTCGGTTGCATAGTTCCATTCAAAGTTCATTTTTGATACAACAAAGGATGGCTCCGCAAGCATTATCTCCACAAGAGAATGGTTTGTTTAGAGAATATGGCTCTCTTAACAACACTAGATCTCACAAGGAAATTTGATTGTCTCTCGGGTTTGTTCTCAAAGGTCTTTTTCTTGGTTTTTCTCAAACTCTCTTCTTTGTTTGGTGGTGAAGTATTTAGGAATTCTCTCTCTTTTTCTTTTTGTTTTAGCCATAGTTAATCTTGATAAACTTCTGGTGGCGTCAATGGAGCAAGAATGGTCTTCCGGCCATTGTGTACAAAGGAATACCGATTCGTAAACCCATCCTGGATGACCTTCTTATCAAACTGCCATGGCCTTCCAAGTAGAGTGTGACCGGCCTCCATTGGTAGAACGTCACACAATATCTTGTCCTGATACTTGCCTATAGTTAAAGGAACCAATACTTGGTTATGCACGATCATCTCTCCTTCATCATTCAGCCATTAAAGCTTGTAGGGCTTGGGATGTTTCTTCTCTTCTAAACTTAACTTCTTCACCATGGTTTCACTTGCCACATTGGTACAGCTTCCTCCGTCGATGACAAGGCTGCAAACTTTGCCTTGTACCAGACATCTAGTGTGAAACAAGATTTCCCGTTGCTCCTGATCCGTATCCTTGGCTTGAATGTTTAGTGATCGCCTTGTGACTAATAGCTCTCCTGTTGCTGGTAACTCAATCTCCTCAGCATCAGAACTCTCTTGTCTTTCAAATTCTTCTTCTTCATCGGTTTCTATATCACCATTATCCAAAAGGATCATGGTTCTCTTGTTGATACATTCGTTGGCATAGTGTCCTCTCCTTTGACACTTGAAGCATCTAACATCACGTTTTTTAGAAGAAGTAGCTACAGCTTTTACCTTGGCGTCTTGAGTTGTGGTGTAAGGTTTGGAATCAGTCTTTGGTTTGACAATGGTCTTGTCCTCCAGTTTGTAGCTTGATCTAGAATAGTTTGTTTCGGCTCCATAGGAATTCTTAGAAGGACTCCTTCTTTTGATCTGCTGTTCCACAAGGATAGCCTTGTGAAGCATCTCTTCTAAGTCTCCATAAGTTTGAAGCTCCATTCTGTCTTGACTGTCTCTCGCTAAACCACTTAGAAATCTTGCCATTGTTGCCTCATGATCCTCATCTATGTCGGCTTTGATCATGAGAGATTCCATCTCTTGGTAATAATCCTCCACACTCTTACTGCCTTGGCTTAACCTCCTAAGCCTCTGGTGCAACTCCCGGTGATAGTGACTTGGAACAAACCGCTTTCTCATTAGGTTCTTCATCATCTCCCAAGTCTCTATATGCGGTTCTTGGTTGTGTCTCCTATTGGTAACAAGTTGATCCCACCAATTGATTGCATACTCATAGAACTCGGTTGCTGCCACTTGAACCTTCTTCTGTTCAGTGTAAGGCTGGCAATCGAAGACAAATTCTATCTTCTTCTCCCACTCCAAGTAGGCGTCTGGATCATTCTTTCCATAGAATGGTGGTATTTTCAACTTAAGACCATTAAGATTATCTTCATGGTGTTCCCTTACTTCTCTTGCACGTCTTGGATGTCCATTAGAAGCTTGGCTTCCACGGCTGTCATAATCTGGCCCTTCATCTTCATCTATTGGCATTTGCACCCTTCTTCTCCTTTCAGCAGGACGTTGGGGAAGTCCTTGGTTCACCGATTGCTTAATGGTGTCCATTCTCTCATGGACAGGGTCCAGTTCCTGCCTTAAGAGCCGCCTCATCTCTTCCATGAGGGTTTGTACGTCCATGTTTGGTTGTCTGGCTCTTCTTGGGTGGTTGGTATTTTCACTCCCAGCTTCACTATGAGACATCTTTCCTGCAAAACTTAACAAACAGTTAGAAGAATAAGCTCTCACTAGTGTTTCTCTCAAGTGTTTTCCTCTCAAGTGTTTCCTCTCAAGTGTTTTCCTCTCAAGTGTTTCCTCTCAAGTGTTTCTCTCAAGTGTTTCTCTCAAATACTTCTCTCAGATTTTCTCACAGAGTTCTTATGAAACAAATCAAATCAAATTTGATGAGAAATATAACAACAACCCCGAATCCAAAGATATGTAGTATGTTTCTTGGTGACTTTTTCTTTTGTTTTTTTTTGTTTTTCTTTTTGCTTTGTTTCGTTTCTTTTTTTTTTTTTGAATGAGATCCAACGGATCTTTAGAAGAAATAGTATAGAAAGAATAGAAGAACAGAATTGGCGAGATGAGAATCTCGGCCAAGAAGATGAGGAGTTGGAAATGAAAAGACAGAAGATAAAAGATCAAGAAGATGAAAGAACAAGAAGATGAACAACTTACTACCAAATCGAAAAAGCTTGCTCTGATACCAAATGACATGATCTCGGTCACGCCCAAGATTCAACTTTCTCGTTGGTAGGTTGGAATGATAGACAGAAGGATAGAAGAAACCATATGGCCGAGTTGATGATGAAAATGACCGTTTGAAGGTCGTCTTTGAAGAGGCCGAATGGTTCTTTGAATAAATATGGGATAGATCCTTGCCTTAGTGAATCCAAGACTCGAACTGGACAAGGTGATGGATTGATGCAGAACACAAGAAGTTGCGGAAGGCTCTTTGATACTCTTTGAGGTTTATTTCGGATATTACACACCTAATAAACACTCAAAAATGTCTCTCCAAGATATGAAATACTCGGGGAAGACAAAGGTTGATTTTCTAGATATGACACACCAGAGAACCGAGGTTGATTGTTGGATATGACACACCAAACAATCAGAAATGTTCTAAAAGAACTTAGAGAATTTTCTCTGAAAAGAAATTGATTAAAAGATGGATGATTGCCGAGTGAGGCATATAATCGACTTATAAAGAGAGGTGACTTGAACAGACTCAAGTGCCTCGTGATTACTACTTCTTGGGACTCTAAACAATCACCTAAGACTTTGAACAAAGACTAGAAGTTGACTAGACAAGAAAATAAAAGAGTTTGCAGAATAGAAAAGATGAAATAAAACCATAATCTAAGTTATATCATAAAGTTGATGCTTGAGTCGGTCCATAGCTTCATGAAATCGTCCAAGGCATCAAAGAAGCTCCTAAGCTAATCATCAAAGAGATATAAGTGAACTTGAGGCCTCATTAAAAACCTTAGCCGGAAAACCCATTGGGATAAAACCGAGCTTAAGGGAAAAAGAGCACACTCAAGTTACTTTGAAGATGATTTAACTTAGAGCGACTTGAATGGAAGTAAGCATGTCTTGGTGTTATTTTTCATTAGCTTCTTCATGCTTCCATGTGATCCTTACGATGTTTCCTACAGCTTCTTGAAGTTCTCTTGATCTTGCCCGGGTCATAGGTGTTGAAATAAAGAGTATGGAGGCTTAGGGATTGTTGAGAGAGTGATAGTTGTGGCGTGAGAATGATAAGGAGTTTGAGGTTAGGATACTTGGAGAATATTTAGGATGAAGATGGTGGCGTGAGTATTGATGTAATGAGGGATTATTGTTTGAGAATGATGATAAGAATGATGATGAGAATGAGAATGATAATGGTTGATGAAATAAGATGAACTAAGGAGAAGCATGGCGCCGGAGAGCTAAAGCTCCACCGGCGCCTTTAGGGAGATAAGCAAAGCTTCCTTTTACTCTTTTAATCTTCTTATTCTCTTATTCACAACTCTTTCTTTACATTAAGTTTACATAGATATTTATAGAGAAGAGGTTACAAACAACAAGAGAAGAAGGAAGAAGAAGCGTGAAGGATAAAGGAGAGAAGAAAGAAATTGGCGCCAAGAGGAGAGAAGGGAGCAGCTCACTGTTTTCCTCCTGTTCATGCTGCGCCCATACCCTGCTGCTGACACCTCCATGCTTGTGTCCATGCCCCTCTCTGGCGCCCCATGCTCTCCTTTGCTTCCTCTTTTCCACTTAGTTAGTCTTCTAGTTAGTATGTAACAGCTTCCATTCTTCTAGTTACATCCTAACCAAGACTTCTTCTAGTTCCTTGTGAACTAGATTTCCTTTCCCTCTTCCTCTTGTGTTTGAATTCTTCTATCATAGAGATCACATATTTCAACACTCCCCCTCAAGATTGGTCGGTGGATGTCCTTAAGACCAATCTTGCCATGTATGTGATCCTCATTGATAGAAGATGATGCCATGATGAGGATATCTGCTAGCTGATCCTTGCTTGCTCAAAAGATGGTTTTGATGACTCCTAACCTCAATGAGACCTAAGATTCTGAATCCCATGGCCTTTACTCTTCCTTGCGGATTAGGCTTTGTTTTCGCTAAGCTTCACTCGGATCATGTCTCCTCGGGCTTCTTGTCTCAAACTTAATCTTGACTTCAAGTTCCTCGGATGACATCTTCTAGCTCACGGAATACTCACATTGTCATTGGCTTCCTCTTGATGACTCTTGGGAGTATACTCTATCCGTTAGACGCCACTTCCCGCTGCTTCTCGGATCACCACACCTAATAAGGTCTGAAAGGTGGTTTCTCCTTCAGTTTTCTTACAACATCATCCATAGCTACTCGTATGTGTCTCCCGGCTTTCTCTCGCCATCGTCTCCTCATACGGTGCTTGGAGTGCCTTGTTGCCTTGTTTACCGTTCCACAACTTTCTAGGTGAACGCCTCTTGGTCTGAACTTCACTCTCCATCTATCAAGATCAATCTTGGCTTTAACCCTTCATAGATTTGATCTTGATTCTTCAAAGAGCCATCCGCTCTAAGCCACTTATCATAAGACTCTCCCGGCTTCCTCTCGGAATGCCGCACCTATCCATGGTACAATGTGATAGTCCTCTTCTTCTTGGACCATCACCTAACTTGGTGCTTCAACGGTCTTTTTCAACACTCCCCCTCAAGCTTGATTCGAATATGGGAAGAACCAAACTTGACAAGGAAGACCGTTGCATAATTTGGAGCTCACCGCTTCTTCAACACTTCCCTTCAAGACTAGCCCGTTGCCAAGGGACCACTCTTGCAAAGGAAAGAGCACTAAGCTTGATTATGCCAATGATGCCGCCTCCTCTTGGACTATCTATCCCACTTGCCAATTAGGACAAGCTTTCGTCTGCTAGCCATTTTGGATTAGGCCGCAAAGGACATCATCTACCTCCACATAACTGTTGAGATAGATGCTCTTTCAAGTGATAGAATAATCAAAAAGAATTCAAACTCAAAGAAAGGAGGGAAAAGGAAACTAGTTAAAGAAGAACTAGAAGGAAAAGGAAGCTGTTGGATATCAACTAAACAAGCTAACTAGGAAGCAAGAAGGTATGGGTAAAGGTATGGGCGCAGCATGGGTGAAGTATGGGCGCTGGTGACTGTTGAGACACTGTTGGAGTAGTTTGGCTTCTCATCTCCCATGCTTCTCCTTCCTTGCACGCCTCTCTTGTTATATGATTCTCCTTTCTTCTTCTCTTATGTAAAAAGTCTATATAAACTCATATAAACCTCTTGTAAATGCAGAGAAAGTGAATAAGAGAATAAGAACACAAGAAATTTCAGAAACTCTCTTTCTCTCTTATCTCGCCATTCTCCTCCATTCTCCTTCATTTTCTATCATCTCCTAACTTAAATTTCTACATGGTATCAGAGCAGGTTGAGTGTTCAAGCGCTTAACCTCTTTTAATTCTTCTAACACTCTACAAATCTTCTAATCTATAACAATATACTTCCTTAGTTCTATTCACTCTGAGATTAATATCCTTGAGATCATAGGATCTTCAAGTTGTGAAAGGACTAAGATTGTGTATTATTACTAGAAAATGGAGACTAATAGAGTAACAATCTCAGTTATGCTCAAAGGAAACAACTATATTCTTTGGGAAAAAACCACTAAAACCATCCTTAGAGGCCAAGGACTTTGGCGGTATGTTGAGCCAAAGGAGGGAACGGAAGTTATTGTGAGAAATGAGAAGGAGGAAGCTAAGGAAGAGCAAGAAGAACAATACACTCTTTCTTTACTTCAAAGCTCATTAGAACCAAACATCTTGGCGGCATACTCATATGCGGATACTGCCAAGGAGTTATGGGATATACTCAAGGGAGTATATGGAAACATCTCAAATATATCAAGAATATTTGAGGTGAAGAGGGCGTTGAATGAGCTTCAACAAGAGGAGAAGCCATTCAAGGAAATGTTTGGAGAATATAGAAGCTTGTGGGCTGAGTTGGAGATTTTGAGGCCACAAACTCTAAACTCCAAGGAATTAGATGAAAGGCGTGACCAAGATCAAGTGTTTGGACTTCTCTTGGCACTCAATACATCTTACACGGACCTCATTAAACACATACTAAGATTTGAGAAGCTGCCAAGTCTAGCGGTAGTATGTGGGATGATACAAAGAGAGGAGGGGTCAAGAGACCTATTTCGTGCGCCAAGCGAAGCTGCACAGTTTGCAAAGAGGAACCTCACATTTAGAGACAAGAGGATGTTGGAATGTGAGTATTGCAAGATAAAGGGACATGCAAAGGAGAAATGTTGGATTCTCCATCCGCATTTGAGGCCTAAGCAAATAAAGGAGAGTGAAGATGGGCATAAAGCTTTCATGGGAGTGGTACAAAAGGTTGAGGATACTGTTAAAAGATCCGAGTTTGAAATTCTCATCAAGAGCTTAGCTAAATTGAGAGAATCTGGTAAAAGTTTTCTTAGCTCTAAAGGCGCCATAAGGAAGGGTGAAGTTATTGTGGATTCAGGAGCCTCTCATCACATGATCAAGGACCAAGACATGCTAAAAAACCTTGAGCCTTATCATGGAAATGTACAAGTAGCCAATGGATGCTCAGTCCCGATTGAAGGTGTAGGAGAACTAGAACTTTTCAACAAAGAGACTAAAGCATTGTACATGCCTAGCTTCTCATCTAACCTCCTATCAGTCCATAAAGCTACAAAAGATATGGGTTGTGTGGCATTGTTTGGGAGTGACTTTGTTGAATTTCAAGATCCTAAGTCAAAACATGTACTTGGGAAAGGGAAAGTGGAAGATGGGATTTACCTCTTGAATGTCAATAAACAAGAGGAGTCGGCTCGCGGAATGAAAGCAAATATGGAAGTTCTTGATAAAAAGAAGATTGGAGATAGCCCATTATGGCATGAGAGGTTAGGACACCCAAGCTCAGCCATTCTAAAAAAGGCCTTACCCAATCTTATTCAAGAAGAAGTAGTATGTGAAGCTTGTGTGCTAGGGAAGCATTGTAGACAAGTTTTTCCGAGTTCATCTACAACTTGTGATGAAGTCTTTGGCATGGTGCACTCAGATGTATGGACTGCTCCATGCAACTCTCGTGACCAATACAAGTATTTTGTATCATTCATTGATGATAAGTCAAGATATACATGGATAACTCTTCTACCTTCCAAAGATCAAGTCTATGAGGCATTCATAAACTTCATGCACTACGTCACTACCCAATTCAAAGCAACAATCAAAGTCTTGAGAAGTGACAATGGAGGAGAGTATGTGAGTAATCGATTCAAGTCATTACTCAACCAACATGGCATTGTCCATCAAACATCATGCGCATACACTCCACAACAAAACGGTGTAGCTGAGAGGAAAAATAGGCATCTAATGGAAGTAGCAAGGACTATCATGATTGCCAAAGATGTACCCAAATTTCATTGGGGAGATGCGGTGATGACTTCAAACTACTTGATAAACCGACTTCCAACCAAGAACTTGGAAGATAGGTCACCGTTTGAAGTGTTGTACAAGAAGAAGCCGAGCTTACATCATCTCAAGGCGTTTGGATGTAAGTGCTTTATGTTTCTACCAGAGGGTCAAAGAAACAAGCTTGAACCTAGAAGCATGAAGTGTGTTTTCATTGGATACTCACCAACTCAAAAAGGATACAAGGTCTACAATCCGGAGACAAGAAGGGTCCATGTGTCTAGAGAGGTGAAGTTCAATGAAAAAGAAAGCTTCTATGGAACTAAGAATCAGGATACCCTTGGAGGTATGGTCTCATCGTCTTTGGATTGGATGCTGTTCAATGAAGCGCCAATAACAAGGGATGATATACAAGGAGAAAGCGCATCATCTGAGAACATCATGGAAGGTGAAGATGCAGTTGATACACATATTGAACCAGATCATGATCCTGCTGAAGAAGAAGCGGATGTTGACGGAGAAGAACCTGAGCCAATCATAACTCTAAGAAGAAGTACAAGACAGAGGCGACAACGTGTTTACTATGGTTACAACAACTCTGCCATGCTCCAAGGAGAGTCTAGTGCGAGTAATCTTCCTTGTGTGATAAGAGAATGTCCTGAGCGTACGACGAGCTTAGATCTCGATCCTATTGGCGACAGCACTCTCTTATCACAAGGAGGAGATAACACTCAAACTAGCACTATCACATATCCCATTGAGCATTTTTGCTCGTTGGCATCATTACCTATGGAGCATAAAGCTTTTCTTGGAAAAATCAGCAAAGAATCCATACCTAACTCATATGAAGAAGCGTGTGAGAGTGGAGTATGGGTAAAAGCCATGGAAGAGGAAATGAAGTCCATGGAAAGGAATCATACTTGGTACTTAACTGATTTACCAAGGGATAAGAAGCCAGTTGGGTGTAGATGGGTGTATACAATCAAATACACAAGTGATGGGAGGATAGAAAGATACAAGGCAAGGTTGGTAGCAAAAGGGTATACTCAAATCTATGGGGAAGATTATACCGAGACATTTGCTCCGGTTGCTAAGCTCCACTCCATCAGAATCCTAATCTCGGTGGCAGTAAACTTGAAGTGGGATCTATGGCAGATGGATGTCAAGAACGCCTTCTTGCAAGGGGATTTGGAAGAGGAAGTGTATATGGATCCACCCCAAGGATATCATAAGGAAGACAACAAAGTTTGTAGATTGAAGAAAGCAATCTATGGGCTAAAATAATCTCCAAGAGCATGGTACCAAAGGCTAAGCGCTTGTCTTATGGAGAGGGGGTTCATAAGATCTGAAGCGGATCATACTTTGTTTACAAAACAGAGTGAAGGAGGAATGATTGCAGTCCTAATATATGTTGATGATCTAATTATCACAGGGAGTGACAAAGAAGGGGTTGATCAAACTAAGAAAATCTTGAAGGACGCCTTTGATATAAAAGACTTGGGGGAGCTTAAGTACTTCCTAGGAATTGAGATGACACGGTTTGAAGATGGAATGTTCATCTCTCAAAGGAAATATGTGCTTGATCTCTTGGAGGAAACCGGAAAGCTAGGATCCAAACCAGCTAAAACTCCAATAGAAGAAGGTTATCAAGATAGTCCTGAGGGGGAGCCTTTGGAGAATATTAAGAGATATCAAAGGATGGTGGGCAAACTAATCTATCTTACTATCACAAGGCCGGACATTTGCTTTGCAGTAAACCGTGTAAGCCAACATATGCAAAAGCTAACCACACAGCATTGGAACATGATTGAGAGGCTGCTAAGATATCTAAAAAACAACCCCGGAAAAGGCATATGGATGAAGGCTAATGGAAACACAAAGGTTCAAGGATATTGCGATGCAGATTGGGCCGGAGATAAGAAAGATAGGAAGTCCACATCCGGCTTTTGTACCTTTCTAGGAGGCAATCTAGTGACTTGGAGGAGTAAAAAGCAGAAGGTCATAGCCTTATCTAGTGCTGAAGCCGAGTATAGGGCTATGAAGGAAGTAACAAAAGAGCTTATCTGGGTAAAGGCATTCCTAGAGGATCTTGGAATACATGAAACTGAAGAAATGTTGTTGTATTGTGATAATCAAGCTGCAATACATATAGCATCCAATCCGGTATTCCATGAAAGGACTAAGCATATAGAGGTGGATTGTCACTTTGTGAGGGGAAAGATTCAAGAAGGAATCATTAAACCTGCCTTTGTAACAAGTGATAACCAACTAGCTGATATTTTCACCAAAGCAACCTCATATGTCACTTGTGATCGCATCCATAGCAAGATCGGTCTAAAGGACCTTCACCGACCAATCTTGAGGGGGAGTGTTGAGATAGATGCTCTTTCAAGTGATAGAATAATCAAAAAGAATTCAAACTCAAAGAAAGGAGGGAAAAGGAAACTAGTTAAAGAAGAACTAGAAGGAAAAGAAAGCTGTTGGATATCAACTAAACAAGCTAACTAGGAAGCAAGAAGGTATGGGTAAAGGTATGGGTGCAGCATGGGTGAAGTATGGGCGCTGGTGACTGTTGAGACACTGTTGGAGTAGTTTGGCTTCTCATCTCCCATGCTTCTCCTTCCTTGCACGCCTCTCTTGTTATATGATTCTCCTTTCTTCTTCTCTTATGTAAAAAGTCTATATAAACTCATATAAACCTCTTGTAAATGCAGAGAAAGTGAATAAGAAAATAAGAACACAAGAAATTTCAGAAACTCTCTTTCTCTCTTATCTCGCCATTCTCCTCCATTCTCCTTCATTTTCTATCATCTCCTAACTTAAATTTCTACAATAACACCACCATGAATAGCTTGCTTGAGCCTATACACACTTCTTCTTGTAGATTGCTCCGCTTGGATCGCCACATGGTTGAGTATGATCACCACTCTCTCAAGACCTTCTGGATCAAGTGATTCGGCCTCAAGAGAGGATGAAGACCATGTGGAAGAATATGACCCTCCATAAGCACCCTTTAATCAATACCTTGGAGCAACTACTTCTTGACCATCTGAATCTTCCGCTTGTTGAAAGATTCACCAATGAAAGATAGCATTAGCCTATGAGATTGGTTTTGGAAGTCATGAACTTCTTGGAAATGAGTCTTGCAGAGTTTGATTCCCTGTTACTGAGGCTGAGAATTCGCCAAGAGCTTCACTGAGTCACTGTTGCTCTTCTTCTTCTCAGAGCAACAATCGCTCTTAACCTCTTCCTCTGAGGTTTCCCTTTCTAAGCAGCCTTACTCTTCTCCTTCTTAACGCTTGAAGTTACAAGCGAATGTGAGTTTCCAATCACCATAACTGGAATCAAACTCTCAAGAATCACAACACAAGCCCATCCAAAAACATTGCTTACTATCTCTTCACCGCTTCTTTTCCACAATTGATTTTTCTCTTATCAACTGTGTTTCTTTGATCAAAAATTATTGACCACTTCCTTTTCTTTGCAGGAAACATCTCAGCCTTGTGCTTCATCTCTATTTCATGCAAGTCTTCTACGTGAACTCCTCTTGTCACGTCTCTTTCGGGTTAAAGATGTGAACTCCTCTTGTCACTTCTCTTCCGCAAGTCTCTTCCGGGATTCAACCTTCTTCAGCTTCCTCTTTCTAAGGTAAGCTTCTCCTTTTCTCCAAGTTTTTCTATGAGCTGTCTCATATTTTCCTTGAAGTCTTATGTGAACTAGATTCACACTTTCTTTGACTGTTTTTTATACAGCCGGTTTAATGCTTCCTCTTCTTTCTTGCTGGATGTCTTCATTTGATCACCAGCCACTTTACTTCCTGTTCAATGATTTGTTTTCACTTGGATCTTGCTTGGATCACCACTTAAGGTCACCACACAGCCTTCTCCTCTTCTAAGCCATCACGCCAAAAACACTCTTCATCTCCTAGATGCCTTATTTCCCACGCCATACATGCCAAAGACCATCACGCCATGACAAGCTTCTTCATGGATGAATGATTCTAAAAATCCTCTGGATCTTGTTTCCAAAGAGGATCACCGAGGGATTGATGTTGATACAACCCCTTTTCAAAGTTTTGTATGTGGATCTAGACTCCACACACAAGAAACACAAAGAAAGATATTTACTCTCTCACACACACCCTATTAAAAAACGCATGGGAGGAACAAATTACCCCAGAAATATTTTCTCTCATGTGTTTAACAAAAAAGACCGAGCTCCTCAAGGCAAGGAGCCAAGGAGAGCCTACCGAAATCTCCCTCAATTTGTCATCATTTTCTAGTAACAATACACACCCTTAGTCCTTTCACAACTTGAAGATCTTATGATCTCAAGGATATTAATCTCAGAGTGAATAGAACTAAGAAAGTGTATGGTTATAGATTAGAAGACTTTGTAGAGAGCTAGAAGAATAACAAGAGATTAGGCGCTAGATCACTCAACTTGCTCTGATACCATGTTGAAATAAAGAGTATGGAGGCTTAGGGATTGTTGAGAGAGTGATAGTTGTGGCGTGAGAATGATAAGGAGTTTGAGGTTAGGATACTTGGAGAATGTTTAGGATGAAGATGGTGGCGTGAGTATTGATGTAATGAGGGATTATTGTTTGAGAATGATGATAAGAATGATGATGAGAATGAGAATGATAATGGTTGATGAAATAAGATGAACTAAGGAGAAGCATGGCGCCGGAGAGCTAAAGCTCCACCGGCGCCTTTAGGGAGATAAGCAAAGCTTCCTTTTACTCTTTTAATCTTCTTATTCTCTTATTCACAACTCTTTCTTTACATTAAGTTTACATAGATATTTATAGAGAAGAGGTTACAAACAACAAGAGAAGAAGGAAGAAGAAGCGTGAAGGATAAAGGAGAGAAGAAAGAAATTGGCGCCAAGAGGAGAGAAGGGAGCAGCTCACTGTTTGCCTCCTGTTCATGCTGCGCCCATACCCTGCTGCTGACACCTCCATGCTTGTGTCCATGCCCCTCTCTGGCGCCCCATGCTCTCCTTTGCTTCCTCTTTTCCACTTAGTTAGTCTTCTAGTTAGTATGTAACAGCTTCCATTCTTCTAGTTACATCCTAACCAAGACTTCTTCTAGTTCCTTGTGAACTAGATTTCCTTTCCCTCTTCCTCTTGTGTTTGAATTCTTCTATCATAGAGATCACATATTTCAACAATAGGACCTTTGGGAATGGCCATGGTTCCTTCTTCTTTTCCTCCAAGTGTTGGCGTTTCCATGCTCATATCAAACAGGAATCAATCACCGCTGCCGGTGGTTTGAAGTTCTAGACGTAAGGAGCCCAGCTTGGCGCTCCTTGGGGACGTGGTCGGTTGAGATTGGCACTCTTCTTCTTCACCTGGCTCTCTACTTGGATTGTCAAGTGTATCAGTTCTTCAAATCCGCCATAGGATTGGCGTTCGACCTTGCGAATGATACGGTCTTGTAAACCATCTAGGAAGTGGGCCATCAAGGTCTCTTCAGTTTCGTCGAGTTGGAGCTGGCTTCAGAGATGCTCAAACTCTTCATAATACTCATCGATGGACTTGCTTCCTTGGATCAAACAGCGGAACCATCGTTGAAGTCTCTATGGAAGAAATGCGAGATGTACTGGCGTCTCATGTTGAATTTCATCACTTCCCAGGTTCGGACGGGGCCTTCGCGATTCCTGCGCCTTTTTGTCTATTCTCTGTCCCACCAGGTTAAAGTGTGGTCAGTCAGTTGTGCGGCAGCGTATGCAATCTTCCTTTACTCGTCGTAGGCATAGCAATCAAAGATATGGTCTATATGTCGCTCCCAGTCGAGGTCAGCTTCTGGGTCTACTCGGCCGACAAAGGTCGGAGCAGTCAGTTTGAGGCTGGGTACATGCAGACGTAATGGTCGCTTATCTGGACCGTTTTCGTTCGGTCGCATGCATCTTTGAGGTCGGATCCGTCGATGGTCTGGATATTCAAAATCTTCATCGGTGATGTAACCTGCGTCAGGGCCTTGGTTTGTAAGAGGCACTGGTAGGTGGCCTTGTCGGGGAGCAGGTCCAAAAGCACGAACCGGGTCATTAGGTTCTGCTGGAATGGGATGGGCTTCCATTTGGTTGAGGCGTTCTGCCATATGTCAGACCTGGGCCTAGAAATCGGTATGGATGTTACCGATATCGGGTGCACCATGCAGTTTTTCCATCAGTTTACTCGGCAGTCGGGTATCTGAAGTCTGCGGTAAGGTCTCCTCGAGAGCCTATAAGGTTCTCTTGATAGCCGGTAAGGATTCCTCGATAGCCGATAGGATTTTCTTGGTGCGGTACGAGATCTGTCAATGCGTAATTTGGTTCCTCGGTTGTTCGGTAAAGGTTTCTCGAAGGCGATATGCTTTGTTGGGGTTACGATAACTTTTGCCGATGCATGGTAATGGCTGTTACCGAGCGGTAAGAATTTGCCGATAGTTATGGGGCTGCACGGACAAGATGTCAGTGTACCAGTCTGTTACCTGGTGCGATTGTCGGTAGACGATTTTTGGCGGTATGCGGACGTAAGGATGGTACGACCGGAGACAACCTCGCACAGGACAAACAAAACAATTAAATGCACATACAATCAGAATAACAACTAGGAAAAGGAATATTCAAAATATAAATTTCAAATCCACACTAAGCAACAAAAACAGTGAGACCACTCAAGGGCGGTTCCAACCATTCACAAGGCTTTATTCCTTGGACCGGGATAGGATGTGTCTTTTCCGAGCTTGGACTGAACAATGATGTTGGCTGCTAAGTTATGAAACCTTAACACTTGGTTAAGTTTCTAATGTTTAGGAACACTTTGAAAATGCAGATCTAGATGACGTTTTAACAGAGAGGGGTTCGACAAGATGCGGATAAACATGAACATCATAAAAACACAATTTTATAGGTTTTCTTGAGGTTTTAGTTCATAAATGCAAAAGAGAAAGTAGATGACAGTTTAAGATGTAGCAAGAATGAAAGCAAATTTTTATGGATTTTTCAGAGTTTTAGTTCATGAATGCAAGATGTAAGCAAGATAACTAAGATGCGGGAAAGATGAAAGATAAAACTTTAAGGCAATCAAACGAGCTAAGAACAGCACAACCTCTGGACTTTAGGAGCCTTTAGAGCTCTGACACCAGTTGATACACTCCAAATAGGCAGTATGACCCGCAAGGAGATCAGTAGGCCGGTGAGGTTCAAGAGCGATTTTTCAAACGGAACGATAGGGTTAACTAAGGGGATTGACTCGACCAAAAGAGTAACCAAAAGATGAAATAGATGGATAGAGGTTGTAAGTAAGGATATGAAACCTCACGATACAACTCCTTGAATGAGTTCTGAGCTAAGACTCAAGAAGAGCTCAAAGGAGGTTCGTTCACAAGCTTAAGGTAGTTCTAAGGATTAACTCGACCTAGAACCAACTAAAGAAGTAAACAAGATAGAAAAGGATTTGAAAAGCAAGGGGAATGCCTCACGATTAAAAACCGGGAACGAGTTCCTAGCAACAACTTGGAAGAGCTCACACGGTGGTTCGTTCAATAGCAATAACTCGGAAAAGCTCACATGGTGGTTCGTTCAATAGCAACAACTTGAAGAAATAGAAGGAATAACTAAGCAAAAATGCATTCAATATTCAATAATAGTTTGACCATTACAAGCGAGGTTCAGACTCTTTAAATAGGCTGCCAAAGTAGGTTAAAAAGTTCACAAAATGACAAGGCTCAATGCTTAAAGACACACGCAATTTGGGATAAAGAAAAGTAAACAAAGCGAGTAAAAAGGAAGGGAAGGAAGGGCCAGTTTGGGTCTGGCCTTCCGTGGATAGGATCATGGCCGTGATGCTTAAGTCCTTTAGTGCACTTTCTTCAAGTGGAGTCCAAAAGATCCAGCCATGATGCACCAAGTATCCTTGCCTCATTAAAAACCTATCTGGTAAACCTCTTTGGGATAAATCCAAATGGGGAAAAGAGTACAATTCTCTCAGCGTCTTGATGAGGTCCTTACCAAGTGATGGTAAGGACACTGAAGATAGCTTCACTTGTGTCTTGATGGTCATCCTGATCCGGTTCTTGATTCCTTGGTCATGTTCCATATGTCCTTCGGTTGAAGGCGTCTAGAAGGTAAGCGTTGAAGAGCGCCCTGTAACGTTTTGCCTTGATGCTTTCTATTTGGATGGTGGGGACTGCCAACCCTTGTTCATGTATGCGTCCTGCGGTGGGATTGGGACGGATCAGTTCCATGATACCGTGTGGTCCGGGATGATAGCCATTACTGGATGAAACTTCGGTATGGGTAGCGGTACGGCCCAGATCTGCGGTACGAGGGATGATATTAGCGGTACGCGGGACAGCATTCTCGGCACATGGGATAGTACCGTCTCGACCAGGTGCCGTACCGGCTGGTTCCTCGGTACGTGGATCCATATCATAGTGGGACTTCGCTATATCCGAGCACCACACGACCTTTGAGATCCTAGCTAGCCCTGGGACATATTATCCGGTATCCAGCCTTATCTGCTCCAAAAAACCGGATAATTAGATTTAATTTATAATTATTATTTTTTTTACAAAAAAATTAGCGGATATCAGCATATCCGATTTTTCCGGATGCGGATTCGGGTTTCAAAATCACACATCTAAATCTTCTCATTGAAGACATTGATTGTGGAGCTGATGCTTCTCGTTAACGTAAGACCAAGAATAAGGGAAAAGATGATGATAATGGTGAGCCCAAAAAGCGTAAGAAGAAGTCTGAAGTTGGGGTAACTTAGAAAACAAAATCCTCTGTTTTTTTACCTTATGAAAAAAATTTCCTTGTGGAACAGATATCTTTGTCTGGTCTACTGAACTTTGTAGATGGGTTTTGGTCGAGCTGTGGACAAGAAATAATCATAACTTTCACAACAAATCACAAGGAAAAGCTCGATCCCGTGACGTTGCTTAGACCTTGAAGAATGGATGTTAACATTCTCATGGGCTATTGAACTCCCTTTGTGTTAAAGAAGCTTGTGGCTATGTACCTTAAAATCGATGACCATGTTATGTTTGATCCCATTGAGTAGCTCATCCTTGAACTGAGTGTGACTCCAGCTGAAGTCACACAACAGCTAATGGCGTGTAAAAATGCTGATATCGTTCTCAAAAGCTTCCTCGAGTACTTGGAAACCAAGAAGTTGAAGAAGGAGTATAATACCAGAGTAGAGGAAGAGAAAGAGATTGAAGATGCTGAGACTAAAGAAGCAGAAACATAACTAGAGATCACTAGTACTACTGAAAGACTTAATAATAACTAAACTATGAAAAAATATTGTCGCTGAAACTACATGAAAAGTGAGGAGGAATAATCAAATCTTTTTCTTGTTTTTTCAATTGTATAACCCCAAAAGTATGACTGTATTAATGTTGTTAGGCTATAAAAACAAGAATAATATGACTTTGGTACTTTCTCAAGATGATACATTCACAGCATAAGCACAATATAACTTTGGTTCTTTCTCAAGAAACCTCGAATCTTACAACTATGCAAGTGATATTGTCGCAGCTACCCCGTGCGTAGGCTTCTTGTACTAGCTTTCTTGATGCTGTTTCAGCATCTGAAATATCTCGTACTAAAGCCACAGCATCCTGAAAAAGTAGATTTTGATAATGTGGTTACTGGTTAAGTACTCAATTCCTTGTTCTTTAAAATAAATTTTCATGACTAATGGTAGTGTAAAGCAAGTGGATTAAGATGAGCATTTATCTAGAAACTAACCTTGTTTGACAAAACATTCCACAGTCCATCACTAGCAATAATAATAAACTCCAACATGCTTATATCCTCCTCCTAAGAAGACACAAGAGTACTGATTGTGAGTATGAGCGCAATACATTTCAATCAGCAAAAATGGCATATTCCTAGAGGCAATACAGTTTTGTAACTTAACCACAAATGTTACATAAAACATATATAAGATCCTTCTACTAAATGCTCAGAAAATATAGAGATCAATGGCAATGTAACAAGTACCTGAATTTCTGGCTCCGCAATCACATATGGCTTAAGTTGCTTATCCCCAAATGCCCGAGAGACCGCAAGAATTCCACCAACTCGCCATGTTCCTGGTGTATTCAAAGGATTGATTACAAAGTAAACGGCACAAACCACAAACTACTTCAAAGCAACATTTCCAATATCTCTAAATTCCTTGTCAAGTACCAAAACTTTTGTCAAAAATGCAGAAACATGTAAAAGAAGAGGAAATAGAGAAACTGTACCAGCCCAAATAATAAAACCACCAGCATCTTCAATCCTTTGTCTCTCATCTGATCTATCAGGTTTATGATCATTAGAGAGTGGAACAGCTACAGAACAACAAACAAAGACCAATCAAATACACAACAAGAGCTTAGTCAAATTTAGTATTCCAGAGAAAGAAAAGCAAACCTGAACCATTTCTAGATGCTACAACTCTAGAATCACCAACATTAGCAACAATCAACTTATCACCAATAAGCAAAGCAGTTGATGCGGTAGAGCCAGCGTTCTTCGCTTGTCCTATCTCTTCAATAAGATACTCTTCATCTGTCTTCTTAAAACACTCAACTACAACATCAAATTCAAAAGTCAAATCACCAAATAGTTTCATGAAAAGCTACTCAAAAAGACTTCAACTTTATCTGCCCCATTCATACCAATAGCTTTCTTAGTGTCTGAAATGAAACATTCATGATTAGCTAAATTCTTGAAAAGATTGTTTTTTAAATACTCTGCAGTTCTTGCTCCACCATGACCTAATAAATCAACATTAAAACATCAGAAACCATAAACAATAAGAAAAGAAAAAAAAAGATTGAAACTTTTTACAAAACATTACCATCAAAGACACCAAAGAAAGCAACCATTTGTCCATTAACATCAGAGATTCTTGTTTCGAAGTAATCTTCCATTGTTGATCTTTTACCTTTAAGACTAGAATATCCATAACTAAACTTCACAGTTCTAATTCCTGCTAAAAAGCTACAAAAAACAACAATTCAACAGACCCTAAAATTGATAAAATCAGTGTAAAGATTCAATTTTTAAAGGAGAATTAGAGAGAAAACCTAATTCCACCGCCGCTTAAGAGAGCATTTGGATCTCTAGAAGAAATCATAGAATCAAGATGATCGGAGACTTCAAGAACGGCATCACCAATAGGGTTTGTTAAGTTTGGAGTTTGAGAAATCGTAAAGAAGAAGCAGAGAAAGGAGTATAAGAAGATGATTCTTTTGGAGTTGAAGAAGAAGAAGAAACCTCGAACAAGAGTTGTGTGTTTGGTTTGTAGCTGGACGCATTCAATAGGGACATCATCACCATTTTCATTTTCCATTATTTGTTTCCTTTATTTTTTTGTTTACTCAATCATCTTTTTTTTTTGTTCAGACAGTGATTGATTGTAAAAAATTTAAAGAGTTAAAAATCTTTAAAAGTTTATTATTATTTAATCTTGAGTTTCCAATAATCTATTAAAATGATGTGTTATTGATTTCATAGTTTTAAAAGTTTGTATATAATTATTTAAAGTTATGAGTTATTAATTGATATTTTTAGAAATTCAATCAAAGTCCTGTGTAACTAAAAAATAAATTTAATTTAAATGACTTTATACATGTTTTAAAGTCTAATGTTATTGGTTTATTGAGTTTTTTTTGTTGATATAAAGAATTTTTCAACTAGTAGATGTTACCATGAAATTTTAAAAACTCTTTCAAACTATTTTTATATAATATGTTTTTTCAAATATAAAAACACTTAACACATATTGATATGAATGGGTCATTGCTAATTACTTTCTGGACACCAAAACTACATTTCATCAAAAAAATGTCACTAATATTAAAAAATACTAGAAAATCCTCACCTATGAAACATCCCTTCACATATTTTGGAAAATTTGAACAAAAGTTTTTCATTATTTCGGAGTTTTGATTGAACATCTTATTCTCATACTAACACAAATGAGCAAAACTGAAAGAGAATTCTCTTTTTAAAACCATATAATAAACGAACAAAATTATCTCAAACACCAAAGATAATAAAAACTTCAAATCAAAGAAAAAACTTAAATGTTCAAATAAGAAAATAGAGAATAAAATATTTAAAAAATACAAAAGTTAACAAAACTCTACAATAATTTCTTAAAGTCTTGTGAAAATATGGAAAAAACTTTGATAAATATTTATTTGTTTTCTATAATATGTTGAAGTTAAGAAGATTATAAATTATTATAGTCAATTTTGTTAACTATGAAATCAATTCTCAAGTTCATTATCTTTATCTTTAGTCTTTAGCCTCAAAGATTTAGTTCTTTACATCATTCATTTAACTTCTGTCAGTTTTCATAAACCCAACATATTTGTAACATCCCGCTCCCGTGATTTTCGATTATGGTGTCAAGGTCCATTAAAAACCCATTAAAGTCAAATCCTAACTCAAACATAATTTAATGAGAAAACTTATATAAAGGATTATTAGGGTTTTACTCCTTAATTTAGTGCCTCTCTAGTCAAGAGAGAGAGAGAGTGAGAAGAACACAGAAAAGAAAAGGAGAGAATTTAGGAGAAAACATATCCGACCATTCTGTGAGAAAACGGAATAGAAGATAGAATTCAATTCTTCTCAAATTTTATGGAGAGATCCACGACACCAATAACTAGTCATAGCCACAAGCGGATCATAATTAGGAGTTCTGATCAGAAAGTTATGGTTGTTCTTCTGATATCTGCAGATCTGAATCTGTCATTGTCCAATTTCAAGAGCAGTTTTTCGGTAACCCGTAAGGATTTGGAAGACTATCAACCTATCAATGGAAAGCCCCAGATGTCAGCTTTGTATAGCCGCTGTCCGATCTGGATTCTTCTATAATCTATGACTGCAATCGGTGTTTGAAGATGACAGCTGTCTAGAAAAGGAAAGTTTAGAAAGGGAAAGTTCTCGAAAGAGAAGCATTGGTGATCTCCGTCGTCAATAGGCTAAGGTGAGGGTTAGGCTCGCAATACCCCCTACATATCTGTTTATCCTAGGCTTAAGCACTTCTATCGTTAGTTTATGATTTGAATATGTATGATCTCTGTGATTGAGTCTTCTATGATCGAGTCTGCATTCTTTCGTGTAATCCGGACATAGGAATTATAGAGAAATTCACATGTTGATTGTGTTCACATGTTGTGGTGCTAGTGATGTGTTATATATATATATATGTGTGTGTGTGTGTGGAGACTCAATGAAGGTACAGAGTCGGCGGTGCCGCTGTACTACCGAGATCTTTTTTGTGTTGGGTATGGTCAGTCAGTCGATCGCTGATCTGTGACCCCCAAGTGTATCGATAAAGCGTATACGGGCGGTGTGATTGGACATTATCCCATAGTAAGCCTCTTTGGAGGGTAGAGGAGCACTTATCTTGTTTAGAGACCATTGTTTGCCATGTGTGAGTGCTTTAGGTGCTGTTCTTGGTACATGTTTGGATGTGGACTATCGTGGTTCTGGTGTTAAGCCGATGCAGACTTGCGTTGCTCCTAGCATCCCATACCTCGCTGAGTGACTCCCCTGTTGCTCACCCCTCTCTTCTCTTGCAGGATAGTTAGGAAGGTTTCTGGGCGGGATCTGGAGGTCAACTAGTTGACTAAGATCATCCTAGAAACCGGGTGTCATAATATTGTACACTAATGCGTATAGATTCACAAATAGAAAGAGAAACTTGTGATGTAGAATTCCCTCAGAGTTTCTCCTCCAGTAGATGATGAAGACTTGGATTTTAGCTCCTGTTCGAAACTGTAACCTCCGTGTTACAGAAACGGAAAGATTTTTTTTTTGAATAACGAGCTGAGTTTGAAGGATCTAATTTAAATCAAATAAAATTCGGAGGTGTTAAAATGGAGACTCGAAGAGTTTTTGGGGTTGTTTGTGTTGGATCAAAAAAATTATAATGGATTAGTTTGATAAGATCAGGAATTATGGGAAAGATTTGCAAAGATCATAAAGTTGAGGGACTTCATTATAATTTTGGATAACAAAAACCCTAGACAAAATTAAGTGTTGAAACCCTTCATTTTTCTCTCAAAATTTCGTGGCCATCTACCTAGAAAACAGAGGTTGAAAATTGTTGATTATGAGAGAGGAGGAAGATGAGTCTTAAGAGATGCAGACAAAACTGATAAAGCATGGTAGAAAAGTGATTCGACTAAGTAAATCATTTCCAAAGGTAACTAAACTTTACATAGTTGTAACTAAGCCTTTGAAGTAGATGAGCCACTTTGCGGATTTGGATTTGAGTTAGTATTGTAAATTTATTTGCGTTTTAGTGAAGTGTTATGTTTCAGACGCGATTTGGACTAACGTGGATTCATAGAGAGATCGCGAGTTCATTTGTGGTCGGATTATCTTGAAACTTTGGGGATAGTTTTATGACATATAGAAGTTGATTTTCAACGTGAGATTAAAAACGGAACAGTTAGATTTCGATTCGTGATCCCTTCTTAGAGGCTCATCGTTTCTGTTGTTTTTCAGATATTTCTGGTTTAAGTATAATGTTGTTTTCTGGATGTAATTGGTTGAACGGGGAGAAAATGAGGTTATGATTATGTTGGTTTGACCTCTAGGAAACCCTAACAGTTCCAGAGAGTCTAGATATTGTGTGGTTGAAAGGTGTGTTGTCAGGAAAATGCTAAGCTGAGTGCAGTACCGTGGCTTATCTGGGTTTTTATGAATAATACATAGTATAATATATTTTACTTAATTTATGTGTCGTATATTGATTGAGTGATTGCTGAGTTTATTGATTTGATGTTTGTGCTGAAGTAAATTGTTGTGAATTAAATTGCCAAAAATTGTTAAATTTATTTATTTTGAAATCAATTTATGAAAATTGTTAAAATTAAATATATGACATTATTTCTGAATATTATTTCGTTGATTTTAATTAATTAATTATTTGCTGATACCTAATCAATTGATGAATTTGTTGTTGTGTTGTTTGCTGGATTATGTTTGCATATGTATTATGCTAGAAAAATATTTGTTGGCATGTGTGTATAGTTGTGAGACGGGTTTATTGTCTCACTCAGTGTTTATTAAATATTGATGCATCTCTTTGTAATGATGCATTAATTTTAGCTTGATGGAGCTCGTGGGACCAAAGATGTAGAAAGGAGATGATATATGAGGGTGGTTGTTTATTTATTTTTTGTTTTTATTAATTTATGATGATGATTTTATCGTGAATTTATAGGTTATTAGTTGATAATTATGATGATTTTTGTGAATTTACTAAGTTAATTAGGTTAATGTTGTTTTAAGTGATTGTTTAATTCTGATAGTGTTTGAGGATTTAATATTTATGGGAATATTATTATCAAAAAATTGGTTGGGTATTTCAGAAACAACAATGATCGAGATTCATGATGCAGCAAAAGCAAAACATATAACAAGTTTTTCAATCTTTATCATATATATGTATGGTGGATCAAGATAGAGTACACTTACATCATTAGTTGCTTATACGAATTTTATTTGTAGTTGTTGAATGTAACACTGATTATTTTGTGTTTTTGGATCAGAGTAATGTGCCTTGTGAGCACACATGTATGCTTCTAAAACCTTTAAGCAATGATGATGACCTAGAAGTATAGGAGTCCGATGAGTTGAACTTCTTTACTCTCTTCTATAAAGGTTTGTGGACTCATTGATTAAAATCTGAACTTTGCCCATCTTTCTGTTAGCATACTCTTTTTTAAGGGTGGTTTACTCAAATGATATGGAATCCAAAAAAATTGATTACATTAGTGCAAATCTTTTTTTTATTACTGTAATATTTTTCATCTCTAAAATACCCTTCAAACTATGTTATAACAAAAACATAATTATAAGAATACCATTAATTTTATTTTCCACATCAGTGAAAAATTTGGTGCCATCTGACGTGGCACATAAATTGCTGACGTGTATTAATTAAGTTTACCGCAAAAATTTCTCGCTCTCGTTATGGTTGACTATCAAAAAATGTAGCTGACTTATGTAAACGGCGGATTTATCAGTTTTAGGCTGACTTATTACCAAAACGTTATGGCTGACTTATAGAACATCGGTTGACTAACAAGTATAAGTTATGGCTGACTTATTAAACTGCGGATGATTTAAGATAATTTTGGCTAATTTATTTCTATGATATGGCTGAGTTATCAAGTTCGGCTGACTTAAGTAGTTGATTTATTATTTTTTTCAGCTGATTTCAGTGAGCTTTAGTGGCTGACCTATGTTAAGTCAGTGATCACGCAGCTGATTTTGGATTAGTTATGGCTGATTAAATAATTAATCAATAACTACTATAATATTATGCGGTTAACGGCTGATTTACTCAACGTATCCGCTGACTTATATTTTTTACCTGATTTAAGTGTTATCATGGCTGATTTCATAATCTTCTATAATTACTCAAATAGTATATTTAGTTATGACTAACTTATAACATCATTTTATGGCTGATTTTAGAATGGCTGACTTACGAATTCATTTAGTGGCTGGTTTGCATGTAAGCAAGAAAACAGTTACGTCAGATTTTATGAAATAACAAGTCGGATTTAAGGGTTCATGTTTGGGGATTTAGGGTTCATGTTTGGGAATTTAGGGTTCATTTTCATTGCACCGTTCTTCGTCTATACTTCTTTTCTTCTTCATCTTTTTTCTTCTTCATCTTCGATGGATCCAATTATTATTGTTTTTGGCAAATAGATTCAAAAAATTCGTTACACATTTAATCCCGACCAGAGAGGATGCATAGTTATAGAAGTAAACGAACAAATAAGTTTCAGTGGTTTAGTGGATATGATATTGGAGGACTACGGATTGGATTCGTGAAGGTGTAAGATTCATCTGAGCTACATGTTTGGAAACAAGACTATGAAAAAGTTCTCGCAAGATACTCCTCCAGTTTATATATGTAATACTTGACAACTCCAAAGCTTTTTGACCCTGAGTAAAACTGATAAACTACATCTATGTGTAGATTTTATCAAGATCGATGTTAGTGAAGTTATTCAGCAGGAGAATTTGAATGAGAAGCTGAAACGTCCGTCTAGTGATTATGATGATTTAGAAGCCGAATTTGGGGTGATACGAGAAGAAAAATATATGGGGAGATTCGACGGCGAAGAAGAGGAAGATGGGGACGAAGAAGATGATGAGTTTGACACCAGATTTGACATTTTCGATGATCCTGATGGTACGTCATCTGATGATGATATCTTTAGTTTATTAGGAAAGCTTGTTGCAAATGAAGATTTTCCAACTTTGCCTGCTAAAAAGAGATCTCAGAACGTTGTTATACAAGAATTGAACACCTCTAATGTTGTCCGGGATTTGGATATATCATCATTAAATCTCACCGTCGGACAACGTAATCGATTAGGTCAATGATGACGAGGTGATTTGCTGAGCGATGCCACGATGTGAGGTCGATGAGGACCACACTCACACGTGTTGTTGAAAAATTGCTAGAGGTAACTTGTTTTATAAGTCAGCCTTTATACTGTTATAAATCAGTCTTTATTGATAAGTCGGCCATCCTTTTTTGATAAGTCAGTCATATTTTTAATACTTGTAGGACTGTATCAGTGGGACAAGGCTTGCGAATGTACAGGAGATTGATTATGTTCATATAGAAGTTATATACGGATCCTCATTACATATTGTAAACTTGGCCGAGAAAAAATGCACTTGCTGTTGTTTTGACATGGAGAAAATACCGTGTGAACATGCAATCACTGCTGTGGAGTATAAGAACGTATCTCGTATCCTACTATGTGACCCATGTTATACGACATATTATATGGCGAACGCATATGCTGGCATATCATGCATGTAGATACAGCGCTCCCTGTATCGGATCATATAGCTAACTTAGTTTGCACGCCCCCAGTTCCTCGTCAACATCAGGAAGGCCCAAGAAATCTGGTATGAAATTTTGTTTAGAAATAGCGCAGGAGAAGAAACGTCCTAGGAAGCAACACACTTATTCTCTTTGTGCTCATGTTGGACATAATGCCAAAACTTATAATGTGTAGTTTCGTCGTCGTAGATTCATAAACTGTTTATTCACTTTGAACACATTTTTATTATACTGTTATAAGTCAACCATGAAATTTTTTTGTTATTTATCAGTTAGCTAAACCTCAAATTTGTTATTGATAAGTCAGTCATACCTCAAATTTGTTATTAATAAGTCAGTCATACCTCAAATTTATACGCTTATATTAAATTTTAAACAAAATTAAACATTATAACAAACATATTTAAGGCAAAACACTATCTGAGTTGTAAAACTAACAATCATATATCGAATGATATGTTTAATGCTAAACCCTAGACCATACATAGAATATGTATGTTTCTCCTCTCTCAATATGTAAACTTTTGTTCATTAATATGTATCCCCTCTAATTTGTCACTCTATACTGTTTATGTTACATATGGTCACATAAAATGGTTTTTGGAAATAATTTTACCATATTATCATTTAAAATAGGATTCGATTCGAAGAATATTAACTTGATAATGTCTCATAAGTCAGCCATCAAAGTGTATAAATCAGCCATTTAGGCGGGAATTATATATTTTGAATTTTGATTTATGCGGCAATTTTGTTTTTCGGCGGAATAATCATTTTCATCAAATTACGGAGTGATTAAAGAACTTCAGAGTGAGTTGGCCAATGTTGTGTCTACAAAATTTTGTTTAAGTTAATTATGTTGTGTCTACAACCTCTAGGAATACCTAACATCTCCCAGAACATTGCATACTCGGGTTCACAGGATTTCATACTAGGCGGCTCTGTCTTTAAGTTAGTTATGTTGATAAACTCATCTAAGCCTAATCTTATTGGTTGTCCACCTATTACTGCCCAAATTTCATTAACACTATTCAGGAGCAACTGATGAGAAAAAGATATTGCACAATCTTCGCAGACAACTGGTAGTCACTGTCCACTAACTTAGGAATTATTCCTAATTTTGTGCCCTTGATTTCATTCCAGACAACAATCCCTATTGCATCTTGGACGGATGGTAAACTCGAGGTAAGACAATTGTGGTTCATACTCTTGCTCTGCAACGGAAACTTTCATTCTTTATAACATCTAGGTGGATATTTCCTTGGTCCTTCCATCTACGTCAAATATAAATTAAACATATATCATCATTGAGTAAGCCATTACTCTGTCATAACTCTGCCAAGTAAAACATAAGTCAGCCATAAAGCAAATAATAAATTAGCCATAAAGTAAACCATAAATCAGCTATAAACATAAGTCAGCCATAAAGCAATTCATAAGTCAGTCATTGAGTAAACCATAACTCTGCCAAGTAAAACATAAGTCAGCCATATACAAACAATAACTCAGCCATAAAGCAAACTATAAATCAACTAGAAACATAAGTCCGCCATAAGTATTTCATAAGTCAGCCGTAAAGCAACCCATAAGTCGGCCACTACATATCGCAAAGTCACCCATCTGATTGCAGCTGATTGTATACCAAATCTAATGTCGTGATTATGTTATTGTTGTGCTTGATAACTCAGATTTAGTATACACTTAGTTGCAAGTGCTCAAAAATCTGTAAATCCTAAGCAATAACCCTCAACTTTCTTACCGTAGTTAAACATTACGCCAAGGTTTTTCTCAGTGATGGAGTGCGACGACAGAGGAGGCGATTTCGACGACAAAGGGGGCGATTTTGACGACAGAGAAGGCGATTTCGATGACAGAGGAGGCGATTTCGAGCAGTTCGCATTTAATCCCGACCAGAGAGGATGCATAGTTATAGAAGTAAACGAACAAATAAGTTTCAGTGGTTTAGTGGATATGATACTGGAGGACTACGGATTGGATTCGCGAAGGTGTAAGATTCAACTGAGCTACATGTTTGGAAACAAGACTATGAAAAAATTCTCGCAAGATACTCCTCCAGTTTATATATGTAATACTCGACAACTCCAAAGCTTTTTGACCCTGAGTAAAACTGATAAACTACATCTATGTGTAGATTTTATCAAGATCGATGTTAGTGAAGTTATTCAGCAGGAGAATTCGAATGAGAAGCTGAAACGTCCGTCTAGTGATTATGATGATTTAGAAGCCGAATTTGGGGTGATACGAGAAGAAAAATATATGGGGAGCTTCGACGGCGAAGAAGAGGAAGATGGAGACGAAGAAGATGATGAGTTCGACACCAGATTTGACATTTTCGATGATCCTGATGGTACGTCATCTGATGATGATATCTTTAGTTTATTAGGAAAGCTTGTTGCAAATAAAGATTTTCCGACTTTGCCTGCTAAAAAGAGATCTCAGAACGTTGTTATACAAGAATTGAACACCTCTAATGTTGTCCGGGATTTGGATATATAATCATTAAATCTCACCGTCGGACAACGTAATCGATTAGGTCAATGATGATGAGGTGATTTGTTGAGCGATGCCACGATGTGAGGTCGATAAGGACCACACTCACACGTGCTGTTGAAAAATTGCTAGAGGTAACTTGTTTTATAAGTCAGCCTTTATACTGTTATAAATCAGCCTTTATTGATAAGTCGGCCGTCCTTTTTTGATAAGTCAGTCATATTTTTAATACTTGTAGGACCGTATCAGTGGGGCAAGGCTTGCGAATGTACAGGAGATTGATTCTGTTCATATAGAAGTTATATACGGATCCTCATTAAATATTGTAAACTTGGCCGAGAAAAATGCACTTGCTGTTGTTTTGACATGGAGAAAATACCGTGTGAACATGCAATCACTGCTGTGGAGTATAAGAACGTATCTCGTATCCTACTATGTGACCCATGTTATACGACATATTATATGGCGAACGCTTATGCTGGCATATCATGCATGTAGATACAGCGCTCCCTGTATCGGATTATATAGCTAACTTAGTTTGCACGCCCCCAGTTCCTCGTCAACAGTCAGGAAGGCCTAAGAAATCTGGTATGAAATCTTGTTTAGAAATAGCGCAGGAGAAGAAACGTCCTAGGAAGCAACACACTTATTCTCTTTGTGCTCATGTTGGACATAATGCCAAAACTTATAATGTGTAGTTTCGTCGTCGTAGATTCATAAACTGTTTATTCACTTTGAATACATTTTTATTATACTGTTATAAGTCAGCCATGAATTTTTTTTGTTATTTATCAGTTAGCTAAACCTCAAATTTGTTATTGATAAGTCAATCATACCTCAAATTTGTTATTAATAAGTCAGTTATACCTCAAATTTATACGCTCATATTAAATTTTAAACAAAATTAAACATTATAACAAATATATTTAAGGCAAAACACTATCTGAGTTGTAAAACTAACAATCATATATCGAATGATATGTTTAATGCTAAACCCTAGACCATACATAGAATATGTATGTTTCTCCTCTCTCAATATGTAAACTTTTGTTCATTAATATGTATCCCCTCTAATTTGTCACTCTATACCATTTATGTTACATATGGTCACATAAAATGGTTTTTGGAAATAATTTTACCATATTATCATTTAAAATAGGATTCGATTCGAAGAATATTAACTTGATAATGTCTCATAAGTCAGCCATCAAAGTGTATAAATCAGCCATTTAGGCGGGAATTATATATTTTGAATTTTGATTTATGCGGCAATTTTGTTTTTCGGTGGAATAATCATTTTCATCAAATTACGGAGTGATTAAAGAACTTCAGAGTGAGTTGGCCAATGTTGTGTCTACAAAATTTTGTTTAAGTTAATTATGTTGTGTCTACAACCTCTAGGAATACCTAACATCTCCCAGAACATTGCATACTCGGGTTCACAGGATTTCATACTAGGCGGCTCTGTCTTTAGGTGAGTTATGTTGATAAACTCATCTAAGCCTAATCTTATTGGTTGTCCACCTATTACTGCCCAAATTTCATTAACACTATTCAGGAGCAACTGATGAGAAAAAAATATTGCACAATCTTCGCAGACAACTGGTAGTCACTGTCCACTAACTTAGGAATTATTCCTAATTTTGTGCCCTTGATTTCATTCCAGACAACAATCCCTATTGCATCTTGGACGGATTGTAAACTTGAAGTAAGACAATTGTGGTTCATACTCTTGCTCTGCAACGGACACTTTCATTCTTTATAACATCTAGGTGGGTATTTCCTTGGTCCTTCCATCTACGTCAAATATAAATTAAACATATATCAGCATTGAGTAAGCCATTACTCTGTCATAACTCTGCCAAGTAAAACATAAGTCAGCCATAAAGCAAATAATAAATTAGCCATAAAGTAAACCATAAATCAGCTAGAAACATAAGTCAGCCATAAATCAATTCATAAGTCAGTCATTGAGTAAACCATAACTCTGCCAAGTAAAACATAAGTCAGCCATATGCAAACAATAAGTCAGCCATAAATCAAACTATAAATCAACTAGAAACATAAGTCCGCCATAAGTAATTCATAAGTCAGCCGTAAAGCAACCCATAAGTCGGCCACTACATATCGCAAAATCAGCCATCTGATTGCAGCTGATTGTATACCAAATCTAATGTCGTGATTATGTTATTGTTGTGCTTGATAACTCAGATTTAGTATACACTTAGTTGCAAGTGCTCAAAAATCTGTAAATCCTAAGCAATAACCCTCAACTTTCTTACCGTAGTTAAACATTATGCCAAGGCTTTTCTCAGTGATGGAGTGCGACGACAGAGGAGGCGATTTCGACGACAAAGGGGGCGATTTTGACGACAGAGAAGGCGATTTCGATGACAGAGGAGGCGATTTCGAGCAGTTCGCCGGCGAAATATGAACAGAGAGAGAGAGAGAGAGAGCGAGAGGGAGAGAGATGAGATTTTTGTAGAATTTTTTTTTGTTAAAAACACTAAAATAGAAACTAAATATGTCAGTTATGAAAAGAGGAAACATTTCAATTTCCAACAGTTAAAATGTTTTTTTTTAAGCCCCGAAAACTTGAAAAAACTAATCTCAAAACCCTAAAGACAAAAATGACATTTTCTCAATGATTTGTATTATTCTAGTAATTCTAAAAATATTTGGTATACTCTAGTAATATATGCTAAAATGTGGTATATTTGAGTTTTAATGTGGTATAAAAAAAACTAATTTCAAGACCCAAAGGGCATAAATGTTGATTGACAACTTTTTTTTTTCTTTTTCAGATTTCAGGATAAGGTTCTCTAAGTTGTTGAATAATAAATTCAAGAAGTTTCACTATAACTTGCAGTTAGGTAAGCACTAAAAAATTATTGTATCATTCTTTTTCCAGTGTCTTAAACCCCATGATCAAATTCCCCAATGTTGAGTCTTCAATGAATTCACCAGAGGAGTTCAGACCATATACCAGAAATCTGACTGACTTCAATCTGGTTAGATTTCATATCTGAGAATGATTTTAATACAAATTGTACGTCTGCTATTGCAAATCAGGTTAGTGACTTTTCCTTCTCGGAAGCAACAATATTGATGTTAGTGTTTTAGTGTTTTTTTTTAATTGTCTGGTTAGTTAGTTGGTAAGATTGATTTTTATATAAATTTATTTTCGACTTGAGGCATTTTGGTGATTTATTTGTAAGTGTGTCTCTGTTTTAGGACCATTTGTGTTTGTTGAGGTTTTTTGTATTGTGGTATTCGTCCAAAACCTAAACTCAAACACAACATTCGTCCAAAACTGAAACACTTAAAGCTTAAAATTTCAAACTCAAACTTAAGTATACAAGTACTGCCAAAATTTAGCATTCTAACACAGTCAGTCTTTAAACATGCAAACTCAAAGTAACACTTACATATTTTTCCTTAATGCTTTACTTCACAAAAATTTATCTTATATTTGTGTCTATTTTACACATTTATCTATTGTTTACTTTCATGTTCTTTTCCTACAAACTGACATATATTTTACTGTTAGATTAATTAATTCACAGATAAATACCAAGAAAGCATTATATATTTTGAATAAAATTATTAGATTATGTGCTTCCAACTCAAAACCAATTGGCAATGACTGGAGTGACCCATATCACTTATATATTAGTCATGATCCCTTCCAGCATCCAATGTGGGATATTTATCCCTAATATGTCCCCTCGAGATGATAGTTCTTTTAGACCAAAGATCTCGTTAGTTCGGGCAAGGATCAGTGGACCAATTATTGGGTCACATCGCTTATGGATCGGGCTGGACATGTGTGGATCGGGCTCTGATACCATATTAGATTATGGACTTCCAACTCAAAACCAATTGGCGATGAGTGGAGTGGCTCATATCACTTATATATTAGTCATGATCCCTTCCAACATCCGATGTGAGACATTTATCCCTAATAAAAACTACACAGTTTTTTTAATAAACTGATTTTTAGAAAGAGATAAAAAGTATTTGTTACCTAAGAAAATCCATGGTTAAAAATACCAATATCGCTGACTCACAAGATAACCAAATCGATGTTTTTATGGAAAGCCTTAAGTGGCAGACAATAAATTGGTTTTCTTTGTTCGGAGGATTACTGTTCATCCAAACATTCACTTCTAAACCTCTTCAAAAGAGAAGAATTTCAGCAAATATTGAATGGAAAAATAAATATGGAGAATAATGGTAGAAAATGCTGCAATATATATACTTTTGAGGATCACATGGATTTTTTAGTTGTTATTTCCATGTTGAGTGAATAAAGAATGGTTTATATTATTGATTATATAAAAGTGAGATAAACTTACTTTCTTCACCCAATTTGGAAATGCCATCTACAAATTCCATGTGAGGCTCATAAGCCCATACATTGATGAATTTTCCGACATTATTCTCCACATTGTTCATATGCCCTCTCTCTTACTCTCAATCCTGCTGGGAAAAACATGTTTAGTTATGCATTCCACATTAGCTATGCTTCTTCTCATTTGGAAACTTTCAGAAGTTGTGAATGTTTTGATGAACGGTCGTCTCCCTAACATAGAAGCTTGACTTATTATTTCCCTCTTAAGGCTTTCCCGATAAGATTAGATCTGGCTCTCTTGTAAATCAGGTTTGTGGATCTGGTTTTCTTCTTAGGTAATACATGTCACCACCTGTTTTTAATGTCATTATCAGAAATTGTCTTATTTGAAAAAATGTTCTGCTTTAGTCAAAAGATCTGATTTTCCTCGGTTATCCCTAGATTGATAAGTTTAACATCGTTAAAGAAATATGTCAACAGATGGAAAAAGAACATGGAAGAATTAGTAAAGAAAAGATAACTGTGTGAAACAGACGTACAAATGAGAGGAATATTTTTGTGAAGCAAAACAGTAAGAGGAAGCAATGTGAGTCTATGTGAAGTATTTTAATGTTGGAAATGCTCTTCTTTTGTTTCTCTATCATAGTTAAAACTTTACTTGCCACATCCACAATCATCATTTGTTCAATCATTTATATATTAGTTGTTTTTAGTAGACCAAAAACAAGTTAGTTGTTTCTGAAAATCCAAAAAATGTTTGAGAACAAATAAACATGTTTTCCCTTCAATTTATTATTTATTAGAAAACAGAAAGAATATTAAGTTATTAACATACACGTTATTAATTTGATTAATATACATAATAAATTAACTATATTATATTTTGAAAGATTTTGTTATATATTACCAAAGATCCTGAAATCTCTGAAAAATATAGCTTATATTTACAAAGGAAAAATTGGATTACTAAGGATATTTACCTAGAACAATCTACAATAAACCAGTGTAACTTAAAAAAGTTTTTGAATTAGCAATGATGATTTTCCAACATAAACGATTACATATAGAATTTTTGATGAAAATTATTTTACATGAAATTCATCTTTAAATAAATTATTAAGATCGGAGAAAAAGTAATGTCCATCATTTTTCAATAGTAAAATTATTAAGTTATACATTTATATGTGATTTTGAATTTTCTTCAAATCAGCTGAGTTCTGGCGGGAGAGAAAGAGAGAAGGATAAAAGCTGGTGCCGGTGTAAGATAAGGAGAGAAGAGATGAGCGGGGCTGTGGTGTGAGGGAAAGAGAAAAGGAGAGAATCTGTGTTTGGGTGTGAGAGGCTGTAGTTAGCATGGGACAGAGTTGGTGTTGAGGGAAGTGTTGGGTTCGAGGCTGTAAATGGTAAAGTTTTAACTAGCTATTCATGGATTGTCGATGCTGTTGTTATTGTGTTGTCTTGGCTGAAGTGTGTTTTGATGTGTTTTTGGGGCTGTGTGTGTATGGCGTGAAGGAGGAGACGTCTGTGAGGATTGTGTTGTTGTTCCCTTGTCCAAAATCAAATTTTAAGTTAAAGTGAGTCCATGACCATAAGCTTATTTAAGGGATTAAATTGTTTGATGTGATTTCACGAACGTAGGCTATATGATATATGGTTGATGTGTTTCATGAGATGGTTGATTTGCTGTATGGTACTTTCGTGTTAAATATGTTGAATATTTTTAATTCACTTGCATGTTTAGGTTGTAGTTGGGAGGGATTGATTCACTTAGTATTTTTTGAAACATTTATACATTTAAATATCAATATTTTGAAAGTTGAAGATTTAAATGTCCATAATTTTAAAGTTGGATTTTTGTATAAAGAGTAAAATGATGTCGTTTAAATTAAACAAATCTGCTAACGGAAGCTTTAACCCTGTTAACATTTTTCGTCTCTCAATTTAACGACATGCCTCATATGGTACAGTCAACACAAATTATCCATTGAATTAAAAAGTCAACCAAAGTTAAGCATTTAAATGACTTTGGTAAGTTGGAGATTACAATGTCCACAAAATGCAAGTTCATGTTTTTTTTTATATTTTCCCATTTCTTTTTAGTTGATGCAGGAAAAGAAAAAAGAGTGAGTGGAATCGTGGCTAGGATGTGGGGATGATCTAGAGCTGGGTTGAGATTCCTATTGTTGATGATTTTCTTAATTCAAATAATTGTTAAATTGTTGCGAATTATGTATTTTATGATTTTGAGAATTAAAATCATGTTAGAAAATTGATTAAATTATTTAGTAATTTTGGTAGTAATAAGTTTTGACATAATATATTATACCTTTCGAAATATATTTATATTTTCCATAATTGGAATAAAACCCTCAAGGTATTCAATTGATAGGAAATAAATAAGAAATGAAATCGAAAAAGAAAATAAAACTAAAATAAAATATCTTAATAATCAAATAAGCTATGATTTTGTGATCACCTGTTGCATAAAACTAAAAGATCACATAAGTATGCATTTGAGAAAGTTATTTAAAAATGTTTTAGAAAACAGAAAATGATTTTTTTTTTTTAAATTGCAGGCTCTCTTAACTCTAATCATATTTTCTAAATTCTGAAAAACCTATTTGAAAACCACATTAATCTCAGACTCAATTTTAATCTCAGATTCAATTTAATAATGTCATGTAAACCTATTATTTTCTTCTTGAAGGCTTATTGACATAACAAATCATGTGACAGTCAATTTGGTTTATACTATAATTAATGAGAAAATACCATATTTAACCTTTGTAATTTGAAAAATAATTTTTTCTTATTTTTCTGTTTTAAACTAATAGCGATTTACGAAAATATTATTTAAGATATGATTATTATTTTTTTAGAAACCATTTAAAATAATAAAATCAATATATTTTGAAGATAACATCAAATTTAATTTTACACAGAAAATGAGTACACTGATTTTTTTTGAAAAAAATCTAAGAAAATCTTAAAATTCTCTATTTAAAAAATGATTATGTTTCATTAAAATAACCTTAAATACTGAATGAATAATAAGTTTTAGATAAATTAAAATATATATATATATATTATTTTAATGACAAAAGGTAATTTAATATATATATATTAATAAAAAATTAATTTTCTGATTAGTTTCTAAAGATTATTCTATGAATGAATTTTAAGATATATATATATATATTCAATGAAACATCTTTATCTCAACACATTTACGAAAAATATTATTTAAAATATGATTAATATTTTTTTAGAAATCATTTAAAATAATAAACCGATATATTTTGAAGATAATATCAAATTTAATTTTACACAGAAAATGAATACACTATCTATTTAAAAAAGAATTCTGTTTCATTAAAATAACTTTAAAGGTTAAATAATAAGTTTTAGATAAATTTAAAATATATATATTATTTTTAATGATAAAAACGTATTTTAATATATATATATATATTAATAAAAATATTTTTTAAAAACTTTCTGATTAGTTTCAGAAGATTATTCTATGAATGAATTTTAATATATATATATATATATATATATTCAATGAACCATCTTTATCTCAACACTTTTGAAAATTATGATAATAATTGTATTTATTTAAAATGGTAGTTAGTTTAAAAAATAATTAAAAAGTACTTGATTATTTAGATAAGATTATTAAAAGATGTTAGTGTTTGGAAACAAAAATTAAAATACTTTTTTTAATAGGAAAAGAGATTATATTTGATATGAGTAGTACAAATGATTCAATGATTTATTGAATAACATTAGATTTTCACATGATAATTTTTTTTTAACAAAAACTCTTAATTTAATAACATAAGATTTGCGAAAAAAATATAATCACTACTTGAATAACATGTAAATTAAAGTAAATATTAAATTCCACCAAAATCATCAAACTAATTACCCCCTAGTTCTTCAACACTTAAGAAAGAACAGCGGAACTTTAGAGAGGATCTAAAAAGACTGATGTCTCAAAACTGCTTATAACTCTTATGTTCTGCGAACTCAAACGCCATAACCGAAAACTCTTCCATACTTTAAAAGATAAACTGATACCAGTGAAACACAACATTGAAATCAGGGTTACGATTTACATCCAAGATGCTGGAGTTTTTTGGGAAACAAAGAGACCATCAAGAAAAAGAAGACAAGCAAGAGTGTAATTTTGTGTCATAAACCCCAAAAAGCATGTCTAAGAAGAGCAGCAGTAGCTTGACGAAGCACTGCTGGTTTGTGCTGGGTTTTGTTTGAAGATGTTCTTCTTCCCTCCAGCCGAACCTTCAGAAGTAAGACTCGGTGTTTCCAATATCTACAGAAGAGAGCTCGGTTAAAACAAGAACTCATCATCCTCACCACAACAGCTTGAAGAAATGAGAAAATTTACTACCTTAAGAACAAGCTCTTCAAAACATTGCTCAACATTGACCCGAGTCTTTGCACTACACTCGAGAAACAAACATCCATACTCTCGAGCAAAGTCTATGCCTTCTTTTTTCGAGACAGCCCTTTCACTCTCCTGGAGTGATCACATAAGGTCAATACTGTTGCGCAACATTATAGACACTGACATTGAGGATGAAGAGAAAATATTACCTTGTCGACTTTATTCCCAACAAGCATCTTAATGCAATCCTGGTTGGTCGAGTAAAGATCGATTTCCTTAGCCCATATATCTGATAGATTCGTGAATGTATCCCGTCGTGTCACATCATATACTACAGATGAAGTACTCCAAAAGTCAATTACAGGGGCGAACAATGTGTTGCCTAGGAGATCAAATGATCAAGGGTAAACAAATTATTTTGTTCATTAAAAGCGAGACATACCCATTATTATACCCTGAGCTCCTCTGTAATACGAACTCGTTAGCGTTCTAAATCTCTCTTGCCCAGCTGAAGTGATCAGAAACACCCAAAAACTGATCAGTAATAACAGAAAGAAACTGAAAATTTACAAGATAGACTCGTTTCTAAGCCATTTCTAGATACAAGAGAGACTCATCTCTAAGCTATTTTAAATACAAGAGAGACTCATCCCTAAGCTAGATAGAAGAGACTAATCTCTAAACTATTCCTAAATACAATACTAATCTCAAAACTATTCTTAACACAAGGTACTAATATCAAAACTTTTCTTAACACAAGATGCTAATCTCTAAACTAGTCTAGATTCAAGACTACACTAAAGTCTTTGCACTACACTGAGCTCTTCTGTACTACGAACTCCGCGTAGTACGAACTAGGAAGCATTCTAAATATCTCTTGCCCATCTCAGAAATTGATCAGGTATAACAGAAAAACCGAAAAATTACAAGAGACAAATCTCTAAACTATTTTAAATAATAGAGACTCATCTCTAAGCTATTTTAAGTGCAAGAGACTTACCAATAGACTAATATAAATACAAGACTGATCTCAACACTATTCTAAATACAAGAGACTAATCTCAACACTATTCTAAATACAAGAGACTAATCTCTAAACTATTTCTAAATACAAGATACCAACCTCTAAACTATTATAAATACAAGACGAATCTCTAAACTAATATAAATACAAGACTAATGTCTAAACAATTGTAAATACAAGTGACAGATCTCTAAACTATTTTAAATACAAAAGACTGTTCTTTAAACTAATCTAAATACAAGACTCTTATTCTTCACCAGTCACACATACAAGCTGTGATTAACACAAAACATTTGTAAACTAGATTACAAACAAAATGTATCAAATTCCACATTATCAAGATGTTTATTTTAAGAAATAAAATTCTCAAACTCGAATCCAACTCCAGATTGATTAAAATCAAAATTAAACCCAAACAACGTGAAAAAATTACATAAATTTCAATCAAGATCAAAATTAAAATAAAGTTATAATCTTTTCACCTGTATCCCAAATCGCAAGCTTCAGCTTTTTTCCCCCAATTGTAAGATACTTAACCTTAAAATCCACACCTAAAAAAATCAGATCCAAGATCAAAACCAGAAACAAAAATATACAAAACCCAGATCAGTACTTACTTTTAAAATCTCAAATCAAAATAAATCTAAGAAACTCACCAATTGTAGGAGAAAGATCATCAAACGTATTAGATGTAAAACTCAACAACAAAGAGCTTTTCCCAACACCAGAATCTCCGATTAATAAAACCTTAAACAAGTAATCAAATTCGGGTTGCCCCGACGATGAACCCATCGGAAAAAAGTCGAAACTTTTTTTTTGTTTTTTTTTTGTTTTCCTGAGATGGGTTTGAACAAATCAATCAAAAGACAAACTTTGGAATAAAATTTGACTAAAAAGGATTGGTTTTTTAAATTTTCTTCACCTTAAGAACTTCTCGAGATCTACGAGAAATGTGACACGAAGACACAAGAACAGAGAAAATAGCGGAGAGGTTGTAAAAAAAAAAAAAAAAAAAAAAAAAAAAGCCGAAGAATGCTTTTTTGGTTGTAACGTGAGAGCTTGAAAATGCTTTCTTCAATTTCACCGACTTTAATATATGCGGGCCCACTAGAGTAATCTTCTATGGTTTGTCTTATGGGATTTTTATCTACACCTTCGTTTTGTTTGTTTCTGACCGTTGGATCGTTAACAGGTTTTAATTCGACGTAGGCTAAAATTGGTACGCAATTTGCAGTGTCTTAACTACTTAAAATCCGTAAATGTAATCGTAAATAATTAATAGTAAAATTATATAGTTAGGATTAATCGTAAATTATTAATTATAATATTTAATTAATCATAAATTATTAATTATAATATTTAATTAATCGTAACTGTATTAAAACTATTAGTTAACAATTTATTTAACTGTTTAATTAAACGTAACCATTTTAAAAATAGAATAATCATTTTTGTAATTTTATATATATAATTATTTTATTTTAGTTTTGTATTTTTTATTAAATGGTAGAAAAAATAAATGGTACCAACATTGATATTAAATTTTTATCATAATTATTTTGTAATTAACCGTATATAATAGTAATCGTTTTAAACGTATTTAAATGGTTAAAATTAATATTAAAAATCAAATCTAACTGTAACTAGTAGTTAATTAATCTAAAACTTGATAACCGTAATCGTGATCATTTCTAATTTTAAACTCAATCAACCAACTCCATATTCAAAAAACTTTTAACCATAGTACAGTTAAATTTCTATAAAGTAATAATATTAGGATATATATATTTTATAAGAAAATTATTAATATATCGTGTTTATTAGTTTATAAAAATAATATTTGAACCAAAATATCAATTTGAAAGAGAAAAAAAATATTAATTATGAAGATATTAATTTATAGAGGTTTTATTGTATCTTCAATCTCATTCAAAGGTGGATTTTGCCAATATCGGTGTAGTTGCTGGAATTTGGTTTAAGACCAGAGACTGTTGTGTTGATGAGGTCGCTCTAAGCTTTTATTAACGTAATAATTGGTTTGCTAAATAATTGAGGCCGGGGCATGAGTGATTTTGTAGAAGAGTATATCGTTTCTATATTTACACAATTGCATGTTGCCATCCAAACCAAAATGGGGCATTTTAATTTTTCTTGTGTACTAGTAGGAGTAAACATGGAGCATAGACTGAATTAGATATGACATGTAATCGTAACCGTATTTCGTACTGTAAGTGTATCTATTTTTAATCGTAACCGGATTGTAAGTAAATAAAATGGTTAAAAACCGTAACTGTAACAGTAAAATTATATAGTTATGGTTAACCATAATTTTTTTAACTATAACTGTTAATTAACCGTAACCGTATAAAAACTATCGGTTAACCGTTTAGTTAACTGTAACCATTTTAAAAATAAAATAATTATTTTTATTATATTTTTACATATTTTAATTTTAAATAATTGAATCATATTAAATCGTATATAACCGTAACCGTATATAACCGTAACCGTTCTAACCGTAACCGTTTTAACCGTATTCAAACGGTTAAGGTTACGGTTAAAGAAAAAATCTAACTGTAACCGGTAGTTAATTAACCTTAACTGTGATAACTGTAACCGTTGTCATGCCTAGACTGAATATCTAAAATATTGTCCTAAAAAAGAATTGTCACTAACTCTTTCACAATTTTATTTCCATTTATTTGGTATGGAACACAAGTAGTCTTACTTATTTTGAAAATTATTAGAAATAAAACATTTATGTTATAATATTGTAATAATTATCCATCATTCACTTCACCGCCTTTCATCTACCGACTTATTTTCCCTATAAATACATTTAGATGTGTTCCCTATAAATACTTTGACTTGTTCTCTCTACTTTCACATATACATAAATAATATTATATATATATAAAACACATACATACACATATATATATATATATATATTTTACTTTATATCAATTTTATCTTATTTCAATATTCCACAACACATTCATATACCAAAAATGTGAGGTTCTATATACTGAAAGGTATGGTTTTTAATTTATAATTCAATTTATTTTATATTGACAGACAGATAGACTATGTTTTCTCTATTTATTTGTTATTTTAGAATGATAGGCGCTGCATTCCCCAAAACGATCGTTATGGAGGCTATGCTTTTATGATCACGATTATATAGTAGGTTCTGCCACCTCAAACGGTCATGATCACATGGTAGACTATGTCTCCTCAGATCATGTGGTAGGCTCTGCCATCTTAAAAAGGTTTATGCTCATATGGTGGCTTATGTCACTTCAGATCATACTATATTTACAAATATCTAGAGATATTTGATAATAAAGTTCTGGAATAACCTATGATAAAATTTTGTCCTGAAGACTCATACATTTTAAATTATTGTTTTTAATTTCTGTTTAATATCGTTATTTTAAATTATGTTTTATTATGCTTACAAATTCTAAACCTTTATCAAAATTTAATTAAAAATTAAAATTGGTTTTAGTAAATTAATGTTAAAATAAATTTCATGTTATACAACTATCATGTCAAATTTGAAAAAAATCAAATTTGCTGCCGTATCTGGAAATAACTATTTAAAGTGGACAATTGCATCATGGATGCATTTAAAGGAAAACGACTCTTTGATACCATCGAAAAGTCAAAAACGACTTCAGAGGAATAAAAAGCGAAAGCCATGATATTTTTGTTCCACCATATCTATGATGATTTAAAAGATGATTATCTTACATTTGAAGATCATACAAATCTTTGACAATCAATCAAAGATATGTTTGATCATCAGAAATATGTGATCTTACCAAAAGCAAAACATGAGTGGTGGAATCTCCGGTTTCAAGATTATAAAAATGTTCGCAAATATAATTCAGCTTTATTCGGAATTACATCGAGAATGACTTTATGTGGAGAAAAGATAACCGATTGATATTATTGAAAAAAAAACTCTCCAAACATTTTATCCCGCAAAAGTAATCTATCAACAACAAAACCGGGCAACTAGATACCAGAAGTATTCAGAATTGATGCAAATTCTGTTGGTGGCAGAACAAAATAATAAACTTGTGATGTTAAATCATTAAACTCATCCAACTGGATCAGCTCCATTCCTTGAAGCAAATGAAACATCATCCAATTATAATAATTATGAATGTGGACATGGTCGCAGTAACGATCGTGGTCAAGGACGAGGTGGATATGGTCGTGGACGGGAATATGTAAGAAAATTCTGTCCAAATAATTTTAACAATGAAAGAAATAATAAACGGTCCAAAAGAATTGAAGTTGGTCATGTGATAAATAAGAAACACAAAAGTGTTTGTTACAGATGCCGCATGAAAGGACATTGCCATGTACCTGTCGTATGTCAAAATATTTAGCCGATCTTTATCAAGAATCGCAAAAGGCGAAAGAAAAAAATTGAAACCAAATTCATGAACAATGAAGTTAGACCTTCTTTTTATGGTACAAGTGAGGATACACATCTTGATATAGCATATTTTATAGTTGATCATGAAGAAGATAATATGACATGATAACTATGTTTTGTTAATCTTCCTGAAGAAAAAAAAAATAAAATGAATAATTTAATGTATGTTTTAATTTTGTTGTATAGTTTTATAATCTAAACGTTTGCTATGTATTAATGAATTTTTATGAATATTTAGAAAATATCAAAATTTGAGATGGAAGAAGAAGATATATGTCTGGCAGACAGTTCTACAACGCACATGATACTTAAAGATAAAAAGTATTTCTCCATTTATAAAATAAGTAATTCCGTCGGAAGCGTGAATACTATATCTAGTAAAGCAAAAATTATTATTGGCTTCAGAAGAGCCAGATTTCAATGCTAAGGGGAACTAAATTTAAAATAAATGATGCATTATATTCCCCAAAATCTTACAGAAATTTGTTAAGTTTCAGAGATATCCAGAGAAATAGATATTGCAAAGAAACTATGAATGAAAATGGCAATGAATATCTTTGCATTACAGGTTATTTCGGAAAGAAAACAAATATTAGAAAAACTACCAACTTTATCCTCCGAAATATATTAAACAAAAATTAACATGGTGGAATCATATATTACGGTAAACCAGAAGTTTACCAATACATTCAAAGTCTGGCATGAACCTTTAGGGCATACAGGTTCAGTCATGATCAGAAAAATTGTGGATAATTCAAATGGTCATCCGTTAAAAACTATAAGATTTTTCAATCGAGAGAATTTTCATGTAATGCTTGTTCTTAATGAAAATTAATAACTCGGTCATCACCAGCTAAAATTGAGAATGAGTCTCCAGTATTCTAGAGAGAATACATGGTGATATATGTGGACCGATTCATCCATAATGCGGGCCATTTCGATATTTTATAATATTAATTGACGCATCCAGCATATAATCACATGTGTGTCTATTGACGACATGAAATATGGCATTTACAAGATGCATTGCCCAAATAATCAGGTTAAGAGCACAATTTCATGATTATATAATAAAAAGTAAGACTTGATAACGCTGATGAATTCACTTCACAAGCCTTCAATGACTATTGTATGTCATTAGAAATTGATATTGAAGATCCAGTCCCGCATGTTCATACACAAAATAGTTTGACTGAGTATTTGATTAAACGGTTACAAGTTGTTGCTAAACCGTTAATATTGAGAACAAAACTCCCATTTTAGTATGGGGTCATGCAATATTGCATGTTGTGGCACTAATTCACTTACGGCCAAGTGCATATCATAAATATTCTCCTATAGAATTAACATCTATCAGAAGCTAGATATATCTCATCTCTATATTTTTGGATATGTATTTTATGTCCTTATAGCCGCACCACAAAGAACAAAATAGGACAACAAAGGAGATTGCAAATTTTTATCGGGTATACATCACCAAGTATAATATAGTATCTTGAATCGCAAACTGGCGGCACGATTTGCCAATTGACATTTTAATGAAGCTGAATTTCCAACGTTAGGAGAAGAAATTAAAGAAGTTCCAAAAAATATTACATTGTGAACACCGTCTTTGTTGTACCTTGATCCCCCAACGAAACAACGTGAACTAGAAGTTCAGAAAATTGTGTATTTACAAGATTTGGCAAATCAGTTACTAGATACGTTCACTGATACAAAAAGAGTAACAAAATCATATATACCTACGGTAAATATTCCATCGAAAATTGATGTTCCTGAAGAACAAACTGATGAAAAAATAAATGAAACTAAAGTTGAATTGAAGAGGGAGAGGTCGATAGGGTCAAAAGATAAAAATCTCCATAAAAAATGAAAGAACTTAATGATAAAGGTCCACAAAACCCAAATACTGAAAATGGTCTAGAAAAACCAAATAATAAAAATGGTCTTAAAGAACCATATACAGAAAAAATTTCTTAAGATGAAAAGGATAATGAAAATTATGAAATTTCCATCAATTATACCTAAAATAGAAAATTATGGGTTACAAATAAAATAGAAGATGACGATGGAATGTTTTCATTCTATATATCGAAAGAAATTGATTATGAAAGTGATGATCGAGAACCAAGCTCCATATTGGAATGCCAGCAAATATCTGATAGGGAAAAATGGAAAATGATAATGAAAACTAAGTTAAACTCCCTCAATAAAAGAATTTTTTTAGACCTAGTGTCACTATCTGGTGATATAAAACCAGTTGGATACAAATGGGTTTTTGTTCCCAAAAAATGAGAAAAATGAGGTAACAAGATATAAATTCTGACTTGTTGTCCAATAATTTTCTCAAAGACCAGGAATTGATAATGAAAAAACATATTCTTCAGTTATGGATGCAATTACATTCAGATTTTTAATGTGCTTAGTGGCCTCTAAAAATTGTGAAATATATTTGATATATATAGTGACAGCATATTTATATGGATCACTTGATAATGATATATACATAAAAATCACAGAAGGATTAAAAATATCTGAAGCATTAAGTTTAAAATCTAAAGATATATACGCGATCAAATTACAACGATCTTTTTATGGCTTGAAACAATCCGGATGCATATGGTGTAATCGCTTAACTGAGTATTTGTTGACAAAACGATATACCAATAATGTGATATGCCCTTGCATGTTTATAAAAAAATATTTAACCAGATTTGTGATCATTGTTGTATACGTTGATGATCTAAATATTATTGGGATTTAAAAGAATATAAACGATGCAAGAACTCATATAAAAGAAGAGTTTGAAATAAAAAATCTTGGACAAACAAAATTTTGTCTTGGGCTCCAGATAGATTATCTCCAAGAAGGAATTTTTATACATCAATCAACTTATACGAAAAGGATCTTAAAACGCTTTTACATAGATAAAATGACTCTTTTAAATACTCATATAGTCAATAGATCACTTGATAGGGATAAAAATCCATTTCGACCTTGTAAAAATAACGAGGAAGTGTTAGATTCTAAAGTACTTTATATGAGCGCGATTTGTGGATTTATGTATCTTGCAAATTGCACTCGACCAGATATAGCATTTGCTACAAATCTGCTTGCAACATAGAGTTCAGCCGCGACACATAGACACTGAAATGGAATTAATCATATTTTTCGTTATCTTCAGGGAACAATTGATTTATGATTATTTTTGAAGAAATTTAAATTTAAAGATTATAGATGATGGGGAATGTTAGAGAAGATATGTGTGAATAAGCTTGAGAATGGAGAGTTTTTTTGTTTGAATGTACTTCTTTTCTTATTCACTTTCTTCTCTTATATATTTTACAAGGGGTTATTCATAAGTATATATAGACTTTACAACTTAAGAGAAAGAGAGGGAAGAAGTGAAGGAGAAGGAGAAGGAGGCATGGGGCTAGCAACTCCAACAGTAACCTGCACCCATACCTCTCCAAGCTGCGCCCATATCTCTCCATGCTGCACCCTGCGCCCATACCTCTCCATGCTGCGCCCATATCTCATCTTGCTTCTTCTCTTCTACTTAGTTACTTAACTAGTTATCTTCTACTTCACTTCTAACAGCTTCCCCTTTCATCCTAACCGATTCTTTCCTTGTTCCCTCCTTCTTATCATTTAAATTTTCTTTGATTAATTAATCACTTGAATGAGCACCTATTTCAACACTCCCCCTCAAGGTTGGTCGGTGAAGATCTCTTAGACCAATCTTGCTATGAATGTCATCACAAGTGATAGATGAGGTTGCCTTGGTGAAGATATCCGCTAGTTGATTCTCACTTGTTACAAATGCGGGTTTGATGATTCCTTCTTGAATCTTTCCCCTCACAAAGTGACAATCCACCTCTATATGTTTTGTTCTTTCATGGAATACTGGATTGGTTGCTATATGTCTTGCAGCTTGATTGTCACAGTACACCAGCATTTTTTCAGCTTCATGTATTCCAAGATCCTCTAGGAATGCCTTTACCCATATTAGTTCTTTTGTTACCTCCTTCATAGCCCTATACTCAGCTTCAGCACTTGCTAAGGGTATGACCTTTTGCTTTTTACTTCTCCAAGTTACTAGATTGCCTCCCACAAAGGTAAAAAAGCCGGATGTAGACTTTCTATCCTTCTTCTCTCAGCCCAATCCGCATCACAATATCTTTGAACCCTTGTGTTTCCATTAGCTTTCATCCATATGCCTTTTCCGGAACTATTTTTCAAATACCTTAGCAGTCTCTTAATCATGTTCCAATGATACATAGTCGGCTTTTGCATATGTTGGCTCACACGGTTTACTGCAAAGTAAATGTCCGGCCTTGTGATAGTAAGATAGATGAGCTTGCCTACCATCCTTTGATATCTTTTAATGTCCTCCAATGGCTCCCCCTCATGATTATCTTGGTAGCATTCTTCTATTGGAGTTTTAGCCGGCTTGGATCCTAGCTTCCCCGTCTCTTCCAAGAGATCAAGTACATATTTCCTTTGAGAGATGAACATCCCATCTTCAAACCGTATCATCTTAATTCCTAGAAAGTACTTAAGCTCCCCCAGATCGTTTATATCAAAGACGGCATTCAAAATCTTTTTGGTTTGATCTACTCTATCTTTGTCACTCCCTGTGATGATTAGATCATCAACATATATTAGCACCACAACCATTCCTCTTTTACTTTGTCTTGTGAACAAAGTATGATCAGGTTCAGATCTTATGAACCCTTCTCTAAAAGGCAAGCGCTTAGTCTTTGGTACCATGCTCTTGGAGATTGTTTCAGTCCATAGATTGCTTTCTTTAATCTGCAAACCTGGTTGCCTTCCTTATGATATCCTTGAGGTGGATCCATATACACTTCTTCTTCCAAATCTCCTTGTAAGAAGGCGTTCTTGACATCCATCTGCCATAATTCCCACCTCAAGTTTACTGCCACCGAGATTAGAATTCTTATTGAGTGGAGCTTAGCAACTGGAGCAAACGTCTCTGTATAGTCTTCTTCCCCATAGACTTGAGTGTATCCTTTTGCTACCAGCCTTGCTTTGTACCACTCTATTTTCCCATCACTTGTATACTTGATCGTATAAACCCATCTACACCCAACTGGTTTCTTATCTCTTGGTAATTCAGTCAAGTACCAAGTGTGGTTCTTTTCCATAGAATTTATTTTTTCTTCCATGGCTTTTACCCATACTTCATTCTCACATGCTTCTTCATATGAGTTAGGGATGGATTCCTTGCTGATTTTTCCAAGGAAAACTTCATGCTCCATAGGTAAAGTCGCCAAGGAACAGAAATGCTCAATAGGGTATGTGATAGTACTAGTTTGAGTCTTATCTCCCCTTTGTGATATGAGAGTGCTTTCGCCAATAGGAACGAGATCTAAGCTTGCTGTACGCTCAGGACACTATTTTATCACACACGGAAGACTACTCATGCTAGATTCTCCTTGGAGCATGGCAGAATTATTGTAGTAGAACTGAGTTTGTTTCCTTTGCCTTATACTTCGTCTTACAGGAATGATTGGTTCAGGTTCTCCTTCAACATCCGCTTCTGCTCCAGCCAAACTATGGTCTGATTCCTCATGTGCATCATCCGCATTTCCCTGCTCCATGGTGTTTTTAGATGATTCACTCTCTCCTTGTACTTCATTCCTTGTTATTGGCGCTTCATTGAACAGCATCCAATCCATAGATGATGAGACTATACCTTCAGGAGTATCATGATTCTTAGCTTCATAAAAACTTTCTTTTTCATTGAACTTCACCTCTCTAGACACATAGACCCTCCTTGTCTCCGGATTGTAGACCTTGTAGCCCTTTTGAGTTGGTGAGTATCCAATGAACACACACTTCATGCTTCTAGGTTCAAGCTTGTTTCTTTGTCCTTTTGGTAGTAACATAAAACACTTACATCCAAATGCCTTAATATGATGTAAGCTTGACTTCTTCTTGTATAACACTTCAAACGGTGACCTATTTTCCAAGTTCTTGGTTGGAAGCCAGTTAATTAAATAGTTTGAAGTCATCACCGCATCACCCCAATGAGATTTAGGTACTCCTTTAGCAATCATGATAGTCCTTGCTACCTTCATTAGATGTATATTCTTTCTTTCGGCCACTCCGTTTTATTATGGGGTGTACGCACATGATGTTTGATGAACAATACCATGTTGGTTGAGCAATGCCTTGAATCGATTACTCAAATACTCTCCTCCATTTTCACTCCTCAAGGTTTTGATTGTTGTTTTGAATTGAGTAGTAACATAGTGGATGAAATTTGAGAATGCTTCATAGACTTGATCTTTGGAATATAAGAGTGTGATCCATGTGTATCTTGAGTAATCATCAATGAATGAAATGAATTACTTATATTGATCTCTTGAATTACATGGGGCGGTCCATACATCCGAATGTACAATGCCAAAAACTTCATCACAAGTTGTGGATGAAATAGGAAAAACTTATCTACAATGTTTTCCTAGTACACATGCTCCACACACTACTTCTTCTTGAATGAGATTGGGTAAGACCATCTTGAGAACTGCTGAACTTGGATGTCCTAGACTTTCATGCCATAATGGGCTATCTCCAATCTCATTCCTACCAAAAACTTCTACATCTGCCTTCATTCCAAGAGCTTTTAGATCCTCTTGTTTATTTGCTTCTACAAGATACACTCCATCCTCCACCTTCCCTTCTCCGAGTACATGACTTGTTTTAGGGTCCTGAAACTTAACAAAGTCAGCTCCAAATAATGCTACACAATCCAAATCCTTTGTAGTTTTATGAACTGATAGAAGGTTAGATAAGAAACTAAGCATATATAAGGCTTTTGTTTCCTTCTTGAAAAGTTCTAACTCTCCTATCCCTTCAATTGGAACTGAGCCTCCATTGGCTACTAGCACATTTCCATGATAAGGTTCAAGGTTTTTTAACAAGTCTTGATCCTTAATCATGTGATGTGAGGCTCCTGAATCTACAATCATTTTACCCTTCCTTATGAAGCCTTTAGAACTGAGGAAGCTCTTACCGGATTTTGTAAGCTTGGCTAAGCTCTTGATGAGAGCCTCAAACTTGGACCTCTTGACTGTATCTTCAACAGGTTGTGCAACTCCCATGAAGGCCCTATGTCCACTTCCACTCTCCCTCAGCCGCTTAGGCCTTAAATGCGGATGGAAAGTCCAACACTTCTCCTTGGTAGTCCTTTCATCTTACAATGCTCACATTCCAATACCCTCTTGTCTCTAAATGTGAGATTCTTTTTTGCAAGATGTGTGGCTTCACTTGGTGCACAAAATAGGTCTCTTGATCCTTCCTCCTTTTGTATCATGCCACATACTTCTGCTAGACTTGACAGCTTCTCAAATCTAAGTATGTGCTTGATAAGGTCCTTGTAAGATGCATTTAGTGCCAAGAGTAGCACAAACACTTGGTCTTGGTCAGGCCTTTCACCTAACTCCTTGGGGTCTATAGTTTGTGACCTCAAGATCTCCAATTCGACCCACAAGCTTCTATACTCCCCAAACATTTCCTTGAATGGCTTCTCCTCTTGTTGAAGCTCATTCAGCGCCCTCTTCACCTCAAATATTCTTGATATATTTAAGATGTTTCTATATACTCCCTTGAGTATATCCCACAGCTCTTTGGCAGTATCCGCATATGAGTAAGCCGCCAAGATAGATGGTTATAGTGAGCTTTGAAGAAGAGCAAGAGTGTATTGTTCTTTTTGCTCCTCCTTAGCTTCCGCCTTTTCATTTTTTACCACCGCCTCCACTTGCTCCTTTGGCTCAACATACCGCCAAAATCATCGCCTCTAAGAACAGTCTTAGTAGTTTTTGCCCAAAGAAGGTAGTTATCTCCCTTAAGAATAACAGAGATTGCTACTCTATTTGTCTCCATTTTCTAGTAGTAATAAACAATCATAGTTCTTTCACAACTTGAAGATCTACCGATCCTAATGATATTAATCTCAGAGTAAATAGAACTTAGCAAGATGTATTACTATAGATTAGAAGATTTGTAGAGAGCTTAAAAGAATTATGAAGAGAGTTAAGCGGTTGAATACTTAATCTGCTTTGATACCATGAAGAAATTTAAGTTTAAAGATTATAGATGATGGGGAATGTTAGAGAAGATATGTGTGAATAAGCTTGAGAATAGAGAGTTTTTTTTTGTTTGAATGTACTTCTTTTCTTATTCATTTTCTTCTCTTATATATTTTACAAGGGGTTCTTCATGAGTATATATAGACTTTACAACTTAAGAGAAAGAGAGGGAAGAAGTGAAGGAGAAGGAGAAGGAGGCGTGGGGCTAGCAACTCCAACAGTAACCTGCGCCTATACCTTTCCATGCTGCACCCGTACCTCTCCATGCTGTACCCTGCGCCCAAACCTCTCCATGCTACGCCCATACCTCAACTTTCTTCTCCTCTTCTACTTAGTTACTTAACTAGTTATCTTCTATTTCACTTCTAACAGCTTCCCCTTTCATCCTAACCGATTCTTTCCTTGTTCCCTCCTTGTCATTTAATTTTTTTTGATTAATTCATCACTTGAATGAACACCTATTTCAACAATTTTATCCTAGAAACTCCGAATTTTTTAGTTGGTTTTGCAGATCGCAAACTAGATATGTTTTTACAGTTGGAGGCACTACAATATCTTGGCGTTCTAAAAAAAATTCTCGTAAATACATCATCAAATCATGCAGAAACTATTGACTTCATGAGACATGTAGAGAATGGGTGTGATTTAGATCGATGACTCAACAAATACAAGAGTCAGGTGGAGTAATCATCAATAAGGAGCCAACAAAATTATTTGAAGATAATGCTGCTTTTGTCACACAACTCAAAAAAGCTATATCAAGAGCAACAGAACAAAACATATCCCTCCAAGATTTTTCAACTACATATAAGAACTCGAGAAAAATCAAGAATTAGACATTCAATAGGTCCGATCTACTGACAATACAGCTGATTTATTCACGAAGCCGTTTCCCACAGCAACATTCAGAAAACATGTTCAGAATAGCGAAATGCATCATTTACGAGATTTATGAAGGAGAAAATAAATCCAACATTTTCAGGGGAGGTTACGTTACTGTATTTTTTTCCCTCGTCATGGTTTTTATCCCGATAAGATTTCTATGATAAAGTTTTTAACAAAACAGTACATGATGAATAATTAAGGGGAAGTGTTATAATATTGTGATAATTATCCATCATTCACTTTACCGCCTTTCATCTGCCGATTTATTTTCCCTATATTTACGTCCATCAACTAATACAAATTACTTTGACTTACCTTGTTCTCTCTACTTTCACATACACATAAATAATATTATATAATACATATATATAAAATACATAAATATATTTATTTCACCTTATATCAATCTCACATTATATCAATATTCCACAACAATTTATATTATTTGGTAGATTTTTCTTTTATATTTCTTCATTTAAGTTGACAGAAGATGTCAAATGTTCAAAACTGTTTTCTCCATCTTTCATGTATTGTAATTGTTTAATTACCTCAATATTATTATAATTATTCCCTAGTTATATTAATATAAAAGAGGCTGATCAAAATCAGATGAACCTAAGAAAAACAAAATATTAGCCATCATATCATTCTCATAATTATTAAGCAACAAACTTATAAAGATTACCCAAACCCATCCCAAATAATTTTATTATATATCCCCTTTACGCAACTATGCAAAATAAAATCTAATCATATTCCTAACCATTAAATGAAATGAATTGACTTGCAAACACAAAGATTATGAAACTTCAAACATCTAAAAGAAGTTTGATATATCATACGCCGCCACATGGAAGGCAACATTTTTTGCCAATTTGAATGAAGAACCATTGTAACAGGTCTGGTCTATCATCTTCATCTTTTTTCTCAGGTAAGGACTCTGGTAATGGCAGCTTTGGTGGCAAATGCCTGTGGAATGCATCAACTGCTGCAGCTACACCATCCTCGTTCTCCAGTACTTTTCCTAGTTCCATCACTCGTGATTTAACCTGTAAGAAAAACCGCACAACTTCATGTCTTTACCTATTATGAATACAATATGTTTGGGTTTTTATTCGGTTCGATTGGGGTTTCATTCATATATCTAACTACCTCTAATATAAGAAAAAAGGAGTACCTTTGGTTGAAGCATGAATCTTATGGAATTACAGAGGTTTTCGACATTGAGTTGAGCTATCGGTATCGGTGCAGGTCCTAGTCCTTTCTCATAGATCCTGTCACCCCAGAAGAATTGATCCCCAAAGAATGGCACAATCGTTGTTGGACACTGCAGACATAAATGGCATCCAAGGAACCATTAGGTCTCATGCGGTTAAGAAAACTAATAAAGATTCCACCACAGGACACATTGGTGATGGGCATGAAAGGAAAATGTTTTATTTGCCCCAGCTTTTAGTCCAGTCGCCGTGGTTCCAGCACCGCCATGATGTATCTTCATATTAACAACATAAGAAACAATCTCAATAAAAAAGATAATCTCTTTGGGGATCATAGGAAAGTAAGGTGGGCTTACCACAGCTGAACATTGAGGAAACAACCAATCATGAGGACAGTCCTCCAAGAGGAATACATTTTCAGGAACTTCAGCAACTGCAAGAACAAAAGATTATATTCTGAGTCTGTAAAAGCAAGAAAAAAACAAGTTCAGGCCATGGAGCATTAAAAGCTGCTTACGATTTCCAAGACCACCCCAACCTCGATCCACTATTCCTCTTTGTTCTGTATCTCTTAGTGTTTCCAGTATGATGTACATTGTCTTTTTTGGATCATCAAGAGGCTGGTTGTGTAAAGAAGAAGAAACAATAAAGCAAACAATACTGTGAGCTGAAGCAAGGCGGATCAGAACTATAATTTGCAGAGATAAATATATCAATTTTAATTTGTTCTGCGCTCTACTTATATATAAGTGTTTCGATTTCATATTAAACCAATTATATCACGATCTATTGTCAATACTACACACTATCACATAATATTACTCAAAAAACAAAACACATTTACTGACTATTAATGGTCTTCGACCTACCATGCTTCCAAAACCAATATATATGGGTGGTGATCCTCTTTCTATCCATCGAGTAAACTCTTCGCAAGGCTGGTACTTTGATCCAAGGTTCAGGAAACAATACCCAACAACATCTACTAAAGGACCCCAGTCTGCAAATTAGTTGTACAAATGCAAACTCTTTCAGATATCTATCATAGAAAATACAAAGAGCTCAGATTAAAAGAATAACATGTATCCAAAAATTTCAACGCAATATGGTCTTGAGACCGAAATGAAGCTAGATGCAAATTAGAAGCAAAGAAATTAATGATAAACCTCTGTGGTATATATGTATTGGGGATGTAGTTGTTCTCTTACCATTTGGCTTTGGCACGACTTGGGGACTCCACATGTAACCAGTAGGCAAGTGCGAAATAGAACCATGGTATGTGCTGAAATATGCGATAGGTGCAAGGTTTAGCTTCCTCTTCCTAAAATCATTTATATATGTCCTAATGCTCCACCATACCATCAGATCAACAACTATATATGAAAACTGGAACAAGAAAATGTTGTGAAAGAATCAGCCTCATAATCCCCTAAAATCATATCGAGAGGGTTGATAGTGATAAGAAAGAACCAGTTACGGCTGCATTGAAAAATAGCATTACCCAATACGCAGCACTTTGAGGAACACGAGCCAAAGGGTGGGGAAATTCATGGGTTGGCCTGCCTACAGGAAGAGGATGTAAGAGAACAGGAAAAAAAATAACACGCTAAGGCAGGTGCACCAATCTTGAGTTTAAAAAGCAAAGAAGTTAACTCACGTCCAAGGCATTGTAAAACAAATGTGAATTGGTACTCCAAGAGCTTCAGCAACATGCACATGTCCTGCAATATGAATCAAAACCATACCATCAGCTTCATATGAGCAATAAATAGAAGATATTCTTAAGAAAAGTTTAGAAACAATGAGAAGCTGATGAATCAAACAAACATACTTGAAATCAGTGAGGGATTTACCATATGCAGGAGGATTTGCAATTATTGCTTGAGCTCGGAAAGAGGTAGCAGTTTCCATATCAGGCTCTGTGCATGCCGGAAGAAGAGACTCTATAATTGCCTTCAACTGTTTTCTCTGTTTCGATATTTCTCCAGGCCCAGAAGGAATGAGACCTTTATTTCTAGCCATATCTACATTCAAAAGTACATAATGATAACATGATTCTACCTAGAAAATCTTTTTCATGGAGGACTCTTACATGCAGCTAATTCACGGGGATCACCACCCAAGGGATAGAACTCTACTCCAACAGACCGTACAAAAGAACGGAAATTTGCATGAGTTGCTAACCGAACACGATGACCAAATTCCTGCAACAAAGAAAAACAATACATGACTTTATTCTTTCTCAATGCTAATGACCAATCAGTTAAAAATCTCTCACTAAATGCTAAGAGATCTCTTACAGGAGAATGCAATATAGAAATCAAACAAAACTAAAAAGACGGGAACGCATGATACAAGCACATGCCAACTCTTGGATATGAGACTGTTTATCACCACACTATATGCATCAACAGAGTATATATATATTTAATGTCACAGTGCTTCCTCAAAAAAGCGTAAGTTCAAAATTTAATACAAGGAATAAGAAAACAGTTTTAAAAATACCTGGAGGCGTTTTGCCATGGCCAAAAAAGGCTGCACATCACCTCGAGTTCCAACCACAAGTATAGCAATTTTTAACCTTGGAATGGATCTAAAGGAATCCGTAAAGGACTTTTCATATGTGATGGTGGACTGCCCTTTGGTTGGCTGAAACTCCAATAACTCCGAAACCGGGGTACCGTTATCTATAACTTCCACTGTCCCATCATTTTGTATTCTGACTAGCTCAACAATGAGTTTTTGCTGGAACCACAAGATATTACATAAAAAAGTTATCAAACAAGAAACAAATCCTAGTGATTCCTACAGCAACAAACGAGAATCGTCACTAGTTAATATCCAAGATTAATACGATGATGAGACAATTTAGCAACAATAACCAGAAACAAAAGAATTCTCTTATGTTCGTGCTCAATCGCCATAGATACAAATGGAGACATGAGGGTTTGGTTATCTACCTTTTCCCGCTCAGATAATCTATCTAACTTTAGATTATGACCAGCAGGAGACCCTTTCTCAGTCAAGGACCGAGAGTACTTAATCTCATTATCATCAACTAGCATATCTCCATAAAGACCAACAGGTGCAGTTCCAAAATGATCTAGTCCTTCAATAACATAAAACCTTGATCAGTATTTATCCCTTATATCAAAATCAGATGAAAACAATCACCCCTTTCAATTCAAACACAATGTAAAAAGTAACAACAATGAACAAAGTTAGCTACAGCTCCACATTCATTAGTTTTGATAACAAAAGAAAGTGTAAAAGAGAACTAACCCCTACGCCAATCAGAAGAAGGGCCAGAAACTTCAGGAGTAGTCTCTACAGAACCAAAAGTTTCCAATAAACACGAATTCTCGCTATTTACACAATTATCTTCATCAGGATCATCTTCCAGTGGATGACTAAACACATTACTCGCCATTGGATTTAACTAAAACAACTCTCACTTCTCCCAATACCTTACGATATTGAATCAAACTCAACAAAGTAACAAAATTTCACTATTCTAATACACCATAAACGCATTTACTTGATCAAAGGGCTCATTAGAAAATGATAATTGCTCCTTTGAGCTTGAACTGATCAGTCAATCTTAAGGCAATGAAAGGTAGCTGCAAAAAGAGAAAATAAAAATAAAAATAAAGATCACGTTTAGAGCGAGGATGAGATTACCAACGAAAGGATCAAACTTTACTTGTAGAACTCAAACTATAACGATTGAATAAAACAAGAAACGCAATTGCCCAGTAAAATTCAAAGATTGAATCTAACATCAATCGACTTAATAATCGAAAAGATTGAAACTTTTTTTCACCTGAGTGAAAGCCAAAATAATGGAAAAGGAGAGAAATTGAGGAGAAGGGTTTTTTTGAGGTTATATATCTCTGTTGAAGAATTATTATTTTTTTGTTTGATGAACATAAAATTTAAGCTTTCCAAAGGGTTTGGAGACTTTTGAATCAAATTAACTAAAATGTGGTGAGACAGGTGGTGAGATATTTATTAATAAATTGCAATAAATATCAATGAAGTAATCATTAATATATGAATGCCACCGAAACAAAGTTAGTTGATTAAGAATTGGAGTGTCTTCAAAAAAAAAAAAAAATTGAAATTCTAAGACAGCAAGATGCACCGGTTCTTCGTTGTTCTGGTTGTAGTTATTGCACCTCTAAGACCATGTCTAACGTGTTTAACTATTTTTTTGTTAAATTTAATATTTTAATAAAAATTAAGAACCTTTAATGAATACTTAATTTTTTGTATCTCTAATGATTAGCACCCATTAGAGATTATTAATAATTAAAAAATAGAAATTGTATTTTTTAAGTTTAATTAGTTTTGATACAATTTATATTTTGAAAATTATCTTATTTTTTTTTGATAAATCAATCCATGTTAACAAGTTTAATTTACTTTGATATTTTGAAAATTAACATAAATTTAATAAGTTTAACATGGATTTAATAAGTTTAACAAATTTAAATTATTTTGATAGTTTGAAAATTAACATGAATTTACTCTTATACTTTGAAAATTAACATGCATTTTGATTTTTTTTATAATTAACAAGTTCAATTTGATTTATTTGATGACTAAAAATGAAAAAAGTTAATATTTTATATATAATCCATTAAGAAAACAAAAACAATAAAATGAAACCAATACCAATCTGTTCAAACCTATACAAATACGTTAAAACTAATATCAATCTAATCACATCACACCATACTTCTAATGATCCAATTCCTAAACTCCCATAACACTATCTCAATATAAGAGTATCAATGCAAATATCAAAAGAGAAGAAAAATACTTAAAGTTCTATGTAGATACATCCCTCTGTTAAATGTCATAAATATATCCTTCAGTGGCTTGCAATAGTTTCCTTGGAGACTTTCATGAAGAATATTCATCACCTTCCATGGGCAAGTGTGGTTGGGTGCAAATTCAGTCCACAACCCATCTTAGACTGGCACCTCAATTTTTTTTCCAGCCGGTGAAGCCCCTAACAGAACGACCGACCAATTCAGTCTCTTCTATGTCCTTATTAATCTCAAATAAAAATGGATTTACCATTGCCAGGGTGCAAGCTGTTACTCCAGTGCCACACGAGGCCATTATAAGCTTGTGTAGTGATATGCCTGCACCAAGAAGCCTTGATACAAATAAAAATTATGAAAATCTATAACAGCCCAAAACTTGGGCAAGAAATCAAAGCCCGAACCAAATCTAATATGAAGTCAAACCCTAAGAGGATGATCAATGTATATAAAAAGAGTGCACAAATTTCGAGGAACGCCCTAGAAACTCTCAGCTGTCTCGATCAATGTGCAGCCATCAGCACTGTTCACTCTTCTTCCTCCTCTCATTCCATTGTTGCTCCAAAACATCCACTTTATCATTTCCAACCGCCACTCAAACCATCAACTCCGATTTGGTGAATTTTTATTTTTTCCTTTTTAGAACCGTAATCTTTAAGTACCTATATCTTTTTACCTATATCGAATCTGGTAAAACCGAGATCACATTAGAACCATACCGTATCCACCGCACGCGCTGCCGGAAGTGGGTGGTGTGTTATGTTGTTCGGTCAACTTGGCTGAATTGACTCGGTGACTCAGCGAATTAACTTGGATGACTCAACGAGTTAACTCGGTTAACCGGTTCGATTCGATTTTGACTGGTTTGACAGGTTCAATTCGATTTTAACTGGTTTGACCAGTTCAATTCGATTTTGACTCGTTTGACCGGTCTAACTCGATTTTGACTAGTTTGACCAGTTCAATTCGATTTTGACTGGTTTGACCAGTAGACTTTGGCGTTGACTTTGACCGGTTGACTTTACCTGTTGACTTCTACTTTTATAGTTGACTTTTACTGTTGACTTTAATAGTTGACCGATTTGGTCGCGTCGATCCGGATTGGTCGGTTAGGTCTGATTTGGTCGAATCGGTACAAAATTAACTGGCTATAAATGGTTTTGCACAATGAAAATGTTTCTGTTTAGTTTTTCTTCTGATTCAGTTTCAGAGACCGTTCGAGCATCCGAAAGTTAGGAATTGACATTTTGTGGCTAAGGTGAGGGCCAACCGTATTTTTTGTAGTTGCCTTAAATCTTTCTACGATAGTTTAGAATCTGAATGTGTATTGTTTGTGTGTTGAGTCACTGTTTTTCTTGTTAAACCGGATATAGGAATTTTAGATGATTTCACGTATTGTTTGACTCGCATGTTGATTTGTTAGTGTGTTATATATATGTAGATCTGTGTTAGGGGACTTAGGTGAGATACTACGGTATAACCTAAAGTCATGTTAAGGTACGGACGGCAAGTCGATCTACCGACCATAGGGCCCTAAGGTCGATAAAGTGTCCACTGGGCGGTGTGATTGGACACTATCTCATAGATTTAAGCCTCTTCAGAGGGTGGACGAGCACTTATCTCGTTCAGGGACCATGTTTTTCTTGGGTGTTTTAGGTACCGTGATTGTTACATGTTCTACACTTAGATTTTGTGGGATGGTATAAGCCGGATTCGACTAGCGTAGTATCCCTAGCATCTCTAGCATCCCTTACCTCACTGAGTGACTCCCCTGTTACTCACCCCTTATTTTACTTATAGGTGAGTACGACGAGTAGTTAGTTACATAGAACAGCGGTGCTAGTTTTGAGGACTTCTTTATTTATTCTGAACTTATTTTAAAACAGTTTACGACTTTTATGTTTTGGTTATTTAAATTTATATTTCAGTTATTTGGATTTAAATTAAATTATTGGATATTCAACGACTTGAGTAAGATTTTAATAATAAAATTTATTTATATTTGAATATTATTATTGTATAAGTAAAAAGTTATGATTTGTGACATGTTGTACTCGAGAAGAAATGAGACGGGTGCTACATTTTGGTATCATAGCGGGTTTGCCAAACCGGTTTTGATCCGAAAGACAGTGTTGAGTATTGTAATAAAACGATTTTGACGATTTTTAATAGTTTTATTGTATGGGAAGGTTATTTTAAAATAAAAAACACCATTATATTATGTAGTAGTCTATTATTGTTAGTGTTTGTGGGTATACGTAAAATTTTGAGCATCTTATTTTCCTTGCAAATGGGACCAAAGAGAGGTGTTCGAGTCACTAGAGTTGCTGCCAGATCCGTGAGTTAGAAGCTGAGGTGGATGAGATCAATATTGCTCCAGGTGTTATGGAGCAGGTCGACATTGAGACTGTGAGGCAGATAGCCCAGGATGCAGCTAGAGAAGCTGTGCATGTTGCTATACATCAGGTTACTCATGAGGTAGTTTGAGTTGCAGAACATGAAGCTGCGTGGATAACAGCACATGAGATTGCTCGTCAGGCTGCCCTGCCACGCGAGCCAGATGTTATTCCACCAGATGTCCCTCAGTCAATTGTTATTCCACCAGTTGTGTCTCAACCAATTATCAGTCCGCAAGTTGTCCCTCAGCTAGCTGTCATTACGCCAGTTATCCCTCCGCCAGTTGTCGTTCCGCCAGTTATCCCTCAGCCAGCTGCAATGCAGCCTGAGCAGGTTGCTGGTCATGCTGTATTTTTAGAGGAACTTCTGAGGTACCGTTAGAGATTTGAGGATCAATTATACGAGGGTGCTGATGATGAAGGTGCACCACATGGTGTTAGGATGCAACAAAATATATCACCGGTTGTTGAACCAGTGCCTTATCCAACACCGCCTGTCATACATCTTCAGGGGCCTAGTTACTGGGAGCTGATGAGGCAGATGAGAGATATGGGTCTTGAGTTGTTTGGAGGATCTGTTGATGCCACCGCTGCAGATAATTGGAGAAGGAATTTAGACCGCAATTTGGATCATATGAGGTGCCCAGAGGAGCATCGACTTGACTTGGCTACTCAGTATCTGAAGGATGATGCTCTGGTTTGGTGGGAGGGAGTTGTTGGGAGTAACCCACGTGAGACTATGGATAAAAAAGAAAATGCGTTTCAGGATATTCGACAAGGTACGAGGACAGTAAAAGAGTATGAACTTGAGTTCAACTGGCTTCGCAGGTTTGCTGGCAGATTTATGGATGAACAAGAGCTGATACAGAGATTTATGAAGGACTTGCGGGTAGAGATTCGTAACCGTGGTACCTTGAGGGATTATCATAGTATGGTGGAGCTGGTAGAGAAGGCTGCTATTCAGGAGGTGGGCTTAGGAGGAGCAAAAACTTTACAGAGGGACTCAGCCAAAATAGATGAAGACGCATGACACGTTGAAGAGATCATTTGAGCAGATGGGACCACCATGACAGTGTTTTCAGGAAATTGTCTTAAGTGTCATAATTGTGTTCAGGTTAGACATATAGCAAGATACTGTTCACAGAGGACAATGGATTCAAGGAGTTGCTTCAATTGTGGTCAGATTGGTCATTTGAGCAGGGATTGTCCAAGAAATAAACAACAACTACTTGGACCACCGGCCAAGCGCCAAGTAATCGCTTCACGAGTGTTTGCTATCGAAGATCATGAGGGAGTAGAGCCAATAGCTGGTATACGTTTTGTATTATATTTATCTATGTATATTCAATAACTTTAAATTTTTCTTAATTAATAAATTCATGTAAGATCAGTTTTGATTGGAGGTGGGGTCGCATTTACCATGTTCGATACTCGAGCTATGCATAGTTTGTGAGTTCCAATTTGGTCAAGTGTTGGTCTTTAAGGGGGTATTTGAACCAAAAACCAAACAAATTCAGACCGCTGGTACGGAAAAGTTAAGGATTACAGGTTTTCATTGGGGCGTGCCAATACAACTCGAAGGGATTGAGTTCATTGGAGACCTAGCAAAGATGGAGTTAAACCACTACGATGTAATACTGGAGTGCCAATTATCTCTATGTTAAATAAAGAGAGGCTAGTGGAGAGGGGATGTGAAGCGTTTCTAATAACCATAACTATTGCAAGTAACAAAGAGGAAAAGGATATGACTATTATACCAGTGGTTAGAGAGTACAAAGATGTATTTGCACTATTGACGAGACCACCTTCGACAAGAAGTGATGCCCTTACTATTGAGTTAGAGCAAGGGATGATACCGGTATCACAAGTACCATACCGTTTAGCGACATCAGAAATGGTTGAGTTAAAGAAGAAACTAGAGGATTTGACTGATAAAGGGTTTATCCGACTAAGCAGTTCGCCGTGGGGAGCACCATTCTTATTTGTAAAGAAGAAGGATAGAAGTTTCAGACTTTGCATAGATTACAGAGGTCTGAAAAAGGTGAACATCAAGAACAAGTATCCATTACCGCGAATTGACGAGTTATTAGATCAGTTATAGGGGGTCTCATAGTTTTCTAAGATTGATTTAGCGTCAGGGTACCATCAGATAGCAATAGCTAAGGAGGATGTGCAGAAAACAGCATTTCGAACACGGTATGATCACTATGAGTTTGTGGTTATGCCATTTAGGTTGACAAATACACCAGCGACATTCATTAAACTGATGAATGATGTTTTTTGGGAACATTTGGATAAGTGTGTGATTGTCTTCATTGATGACATATTAGTTTACTCGAGTAGAGAAGAATATGTTGAACATTTGCGTTTGGTGCTCAACAAGTTAAGGGAGCATAAGTTGTTTGCAAAACTCAGCAAGTGTAGCTTTTGGCAGAGGAAAATTGGATTTTGAGGGCACATTATATCTAGAGAGGGAGTGGCTGTAGATCCAGAGAAAATTTTAGCAATCACTGAGTGGCCGACTCCCAAGAATGCCACAGAAGTTCATAGTTTCTTGGGATTAGCAGGATATTACCAAAAATTTGTGAATGGGTTTGCTAGCCTCGCTAAACCAATGACTTGGTTAACTGGCAAAGATGTGAAGTTTGAGTGAACGGACAATTGTTGTAAGAGTTTTATGGAGCTGAAAAAATATTTAACTTAGACACCAGTGTTGGTAATTACAAGGCCAGAGATTTCATATTCGGTTTATACAGATGCGTCGGGATCTGGTCTAGGTTGTGTTTTGATGCAAGAGGAAAAAGTGATTGCGTATGCATCACGTCAGCTGAGGCCCATGAAGTAAATTATCTTACCTATAACCTCGAGCTGGCAGCAGTTGTATTTGCGTTAAAGATTTGGAGAGCATATTTATATGGAGAGAAAGTTCAGATCTTTACTAATCACTAGAATTTAAAATACATATTCACACATGGGGATTTGAATTTGAGACAACGCAGATGGAAGGAACTTTTAGCAGATTATAATCTGGAGATCACTTATCATCTGGGTAAAACTAATAAGGTGTCAAACGCACTAAGCAGGCGTCGGAGAAAGGTATCCAGTAATAAGGAGATCCAAGAATTTGTTGGAGCACTTGCAAGGCTTAGATTGAATGTTATTACGATGGAGGGAGAATCACCGGATCTCGAGGCATTAACCCAAACAGACATACTATAGAAGATACGACAGGGTCAGGAGAAAGACAAGGCATTGGGCAGCTTGATTGAAAAGAAGGTTGCAGGATATCACACAACTACCAATGGGACATATCTATACCACAATCGAGTGTGTGTGCCTAAAGACGAACAATTAAGAAAGGAAATTTTACAACAAACTCATCATTCACGATTTTATATCCATCCAGGCAGTACAAATATGTATCATGATTTTAAGAGGTATTATTATTAGGGCAGAATGAAAAGGATGTAGCCTCGTGCATTTCTCAATATCATATTTGTCAGTTGGTTAAAGCAGAATATAGAGTACCAAGCGGATTATTGCAGAACTTGTCTATGCCAAAGTGGAAGTGGGATATGGTGACTATGGATTTTGTTACCGGGTTACCACTTTCTGTTGGTTGGACAAATGTTATATGGGTTATCATAGTCTGACTCACAAAGTCTACTCATTTCTTAGCTATTAAAAAGTAAGACGGGGTAGAGCAGTTAACATATAAGTATATTGATACTATCGTGAGATTGCATGGGATACCAATTAGTATTGTATCAGACCGGGACACAAAGTGTACGTCTAATTTTTGGCGATCGTTCCAGAAGATTTTAGGAACAAAATTTTATATGAGTACATCGTACCATCCACATACAGATGGTCACTCAGAGAGGACAATTCAGACCCTAGAAGATATGTTAAGGGCTTGTATATTAAAGTGGGAAGAAAACTGGGGTAAACACTTACCGTTAGTAGAGTTCCCCTACAATAACAGTTACCACTTGAACATTGGGATGACACCGTATGAGGTCATGTATGGTAGACTCTAAATCATATTCATAGAGCAATTATATTTCTATGTATATAGATTAGCGTCTATGCCGTACACCACTGTATTGGACAGAAGTGGGGGCGCGGTATCTTTGAGGATGATTGGATCCTGAAAACAGCTGAGCAAGTGGAAATGCTCAAGGTTAAACTAAAATAAGCTCATGACCGTAAAAATAGTTATGCAGATAAACGTTAAAATGAATTAGAATTTGAGGTGGGTAACCTTGTTTACTTAAAGATGAGGACATTTCAGGGAGGATATGAGACAAGAAGCTGAAGAAGCTTAAGTCTCGATACATGGGACCATATCCTATCGTGGAGCGTGTTGGGGCTGTGGTTTATAGGCTAAATATACTACCAGAGCTGAAGGATTTTCACAAAGTGTTTCATGTATCGGTTCTAAGAAAAGTTGTCAGAGAATCAGAGTTTATTTTGCAACAGCCACCAGATGATATAAGAAATAACATGACCACGTTTATCTAACCCATTAAAGTTTTGGAACGCCAAGAAAAAGAAGTACAATGGGAAAAAAATAATGATGGTAATAGTTTACTGGGAAAGAGATGGAGTTCAGGAGGAAACTTGGGAGCATGAAGCTCAATTTATGTTGGATTATACTCAACTCTATAAGAAGAGTAATCAACAGATTCAACAAGACCTGAATTCAGGGACGAATTCTTTTGTAGTGGGAGAGAATTGTAACAGCCCAAAACTTTGACAAGGAATCAAGACCCGAACCAAGCCTAATATGAAGCCAAACCCTAGGAGGATGGTCAATATGTATTAAAAGAGGCATAAATTTTAAGGACGCCCTAGAAACCCTTAACTGTCTCGATCAAAGTGCAGCCACCAGCACTATTCACTCTACTTTCTTCTCTCATTTCATTGTTGCTCCAAGACACCCACTTTAACATCCACAACCGCCGCTTAAACTATTTACTCCAATCTGGTGAGTTTTCACTTTTCTTCCTTTAGAACTGTAATCTTTAAATGACTATATCTTTTTACCTATATGGAATCTAGTAAAACCGAGAGCACCATTAGAACCGTATCGCCAAGACAAGTCCGGAACTTTGAGGACAGCCACTGGGGCCACTGCACGCGCTTCCACGCACTGCCAGAAGGGGGTGGTGCATTCTGTTAACTCGACCGAGTTGACTCTGTGACTCAGCGAGTTAACTCGGTTGACCGATTCAATTCGATTTTGACTAGTTTGACCAGTTCAATTCAATTTTGACTGGTTTAACCGGTTTAATTTGATTTTGACTAGTTTGACAGGTTCAATTCGATTTTGACTAGTTTGACCAATTCGATTCAATTTTGACTAGTTTAACCAGTTGACTTTGACGTTGACTTTTACTGTTGACTTTGCAGTTGGCTTTAATAATTGTCCGCGTTGGTCGTTTAGATCTGATTTGGTCGAATCGGTACAAAATTAACTGGTTATAAATAGTTTGCACAGTGAAGATGTTTCTCATTAGTTGTTCTTCTTATTCTGATTCAGAGACCGTTCGAGCACCGAGATTAAGAATCGACGTTATGTGGCTAAGGTGAAGGCTAACCGCGCTTTTCGTACTTGCTTTAAATCTTTCTCCGATAGTTTAGAGTCTGAATATGTATTATTTGTGTGTTGAGTCAGTGTTTTTCTTGTTAAACCGAACATATGAATTTAGATGATTTCACGTATTGTTTGACTCGGATGTTGATTTATTAGTGTGTGATATATATGTAGATCTGTATTAGAGAATTTAGGCAGGATATTGCGGTATAACCCAGAGTCATGTTAGGGTACGGTAGGCAATTCGATCTGCCGACCGTAGCGCCCTAAGGTCGATAAGGCGTCTACTAGGCGGTGTGTTGGGCATTATCCTATAGATTTAAGCTTCTTCGGAGGGTGGACGAGCACTTATCTCGTTTAGGGACTATTGCATGTTTTTATTGGGTGCTTTAGGTGACGTGATTGTTATATTTTCTAGACCTAGACTTCGTGGGATGGTATAAGCTGGGTTCGACTAGCTTGTTGCCCCTAGCATCTCATACCTCACTAAGTAACTCTCATGTTACCCACCCCTTATTTTACTTGCAGGTGAGCATGATGAGTAGTCAGTTACACGGAACAACGGTGCTAGTTTTGGGGATTTCTTTATTTATTCTGAACTTATTAAAAATAGTTTACGACTTTATGTTTTGGTTATTTAAATTTATATTTTGGTTATTTGAATTTATATTTTGGTTATTTGGATTTAAATTAAATAATCGGATATTCAATTACGTCAGTTAGATTTTAATAATAAAAATTATTTATATTTAAATATTATTATTGTGTAAGTAATAAGTTATGATTCATTACATGCTGTAGTCGAGAGGAGATGAGACGGGTACTACAAAATCATTCTTCAAGTTTGATGAAATAGTCTACCTTCTAGTTCAAACCGTTTCTTCAGCCCTTCTGCTGGTAACAATGTTTGAGAAGAATCAAACATCTTTATAAAATTCCATGATCTAGATACTAGATAGTGTTTAAGCCTAACTCCAACCGTCAATTTCAACTGCAACCATTAATATTCAACAAGCACAAAACATGGAAGTTTCTTAACAAAATTAATTCTCAATCTAATTCAATCAATCAGTAAGAGATCAGTCCCTAAATGCTTCTTAAGATCTCAACGTATTAGAGACGAGAACAATTGAGAGAAGGTCTAAACTCACCGTGAAATTTCGCAGAGAGGAGAAACCACCGCCTCATCTAAGTAGAGATAAAGCGAAAAACCATTGTATACAAAATTCATATTAAAAAGGTATAATAATATCTTTAAAAGAAATTTAGAAATCACATAGACGAAGAAGAAGATTATTAAAAAAAATATATTTAATCTACTAAAATATTGGAACCCACATAATATTTGCTAAATATTTTTACAATAATTTTTTGTCTATTAAAATTAATTTCTCTTTTTCTTAAGCAATTAATGATTCTAATGTTTTAAAATACATAATTTTTTTGGGTGTTTCCTAAAAATTGGGAGGTCTATTCAAATGTTTCATCAAAATGTCCACAAAATTAGATTTGAAAGAGGTTTAATTTTATGACTATTTAATTCAGATAGTTGCGAGTTCAATTCTGTTTAAAGTTAAAAATTATTAATTAAAAAAATCAGTTTAATTTTAAGATAAAATGGTTCAATTTTTTAAATGTGCCAAACATTGTATAATTTTGATAAATATAACTAATGACATATGTTGGGTATTTACCGTATTTATATTATTTAGAACTTTTGATATGTATTGTATATAGTATTGGTTTATTTTGGTTAACCAATATGGTTTTGCTTTTGGGTAATTTGGGTAGAAACAGAACACGTTCAAGTTTTATGACTATTCGGTTTGATTTTGGAACCAAAATTCTTGGTTCAGTTTTTGCATTTCATGTATAGGTTTAAACGGACATATATGACTTAATCAATGAATAAATTTGTATAATTATATAAACTAGATTTATACTCGCATGTTGCGCGAAATTTTAAATATTAAAATATTACTAAATTATTCATTTACTTATTAATATTAATATAATTTTTATAAAATACAAATATTTCAATCGTTAACTTACTAAATAAATGTTATTTGTTTTTTAAATAAAATATAATATTTTCAATATTTTTGTAGTTATTTTTCATCATTGAAGAAATATTATTTTTAAGTTATCTTCGGTCTCATATAACTAACAGTACGAACTTATTCTTAACATATATCAAAATTATATTTCCAGTTCTATTTTCTTCTACTCTATTTTTTTATACTTTATTGTCTTATCAATTATATATTTCTGACAAATTTTTTCAAAAGAGATACTTACTTGAAATATAAGGTTTCTTTGACTATGACATACAAAATTTGCTTTATATATCTTTTGACACTTAATTTATCACTAAATTTTGATTCTTTTAATAAAATTTTATCATTTGATATTTCTATAAATTTTAATGTTGTTAATATAAAATTTAATTTAGTTTCTCTCATTTTATGTATATTTCCGCTATTAACTGTTGTTTATAAAACTAAAAATATTTAAAACTAATTTCAAGAATTTTATTTTTATATTTCTTAATTTTTACATTTTATTTATTTTTATCATTAATTCCCTTATTTTATGTTTCTTAATTTTTATATTTTATTTTTAATCATTAATTCCCTTAATGCTCATTAATTCCTTATTTTATATTTCTTAATCTTATATAATTTTTTTTTATCATTAATTCCCAAAAATAACATGTATTTTTTTCCATTTGATATTAACATAATATGTTGTGTATAACTTCATTGTAGAGAAAACTCTGTCATTATATATATAAAGTGATTTGGTACAAAATAGAAAATTCATGAGGGACACATGATATGACATGTTTTCATCTCAAAATATGTGATAGTAAATTGTGTAATATAGATAGGATTTGCTCTAAAACTTTTAAAGCATAATAAAACATGACTGATCCGGCATAGATTTGAAGCAAAAAATAAAAAATTTATATAATTCGTTATTGTTACATGAAAAACTATACGATTCGATGTTGAAATCATTTTATATATAAACCGTAAAACAATACTAAAATATATAAAAAATATATTTTTTTAGACAAAAAATAACAAGCTAAAATTATGAAAAAACAAAATACTTATAAACAATAAATAAATAAAAAAGTTTACAAAACTCCACATCTACAATTTTATAGATCCAGAAAACAACACTCTTTAGCACAATATCAACTCCATATAGCGCATTCGGAGTCATAGTCGATACCACAAACATTAACCGCTCCAAAATTTGGATCAACAATCCCATCATATCCCTTAATTGATTTTGAGCTGCCCCTTTTGAATCACTCCCTGCACTACGGGATACTTACTCTCACCTTCACTACAGCTATACTTATTTGACTCATAGTATAGCTGTAAACCCTATTTGTTACTCTTATTACTCTCACCTTCACAATATTGAGATGTAAAACTGATTTGTTAATCTTATTACTCTCAATGTTGTGTGTTACATCCCTCACGAGTGAACACTATAGTTAGTGTTGTAAGACTTGATGAACAAGTAACATAATCACTATGAAAATATATGGATAACTATAACTGATCTTACCTTATACTAATGGATAATCATCTCTATTTATAATTATTTATAACAAATACTACAATTTTGATGGATATCGTACCAGAGTCCATATTGATATTGGTATGAATTTTATCGCCTCAATATAACTAATCACAAAAACGGTAAAGTTTAATGATATCAAAAACAGTAATCTTAAGTTTTATGTAGGAAAAATCCTAAAAAAAAACTTTGAAGATGATTAACACTTCCACTTTAAACCTCGAATATAAAAATTTTATCATTTAAACGTTCAAATTGACATTTTGATATCTGTTGACTTTTGACTTCATATAACATTAACTAAAATTTTAAATTTATAACCCGAAAATAACATACAAACATGTTTTAATCTGTTAAAATCATTTAGAGCTTAAATATTATTTTAGAGTTTTTAATTTTAGAATTTAGTTAATGTTTTTAATTTTTTTATGTGATTTCTAAAATTAAAAATTCTAAAATAATTTTCTTAAGTTCTAAATCATTTTAACAGATTAAAACATGTTTGAATGTGGTTTTTGGGTTTTAAATTTAAAATTGTCATTAATGTTTTATGAAATTAAAAAGTAAACAAATATTAAAATGACAAGTTAAAGGATTAAATTGATAATTTTGGCGTTCAGCTATTTTTACTACTGTCCCCACTATTCCGTTGTCGTTTACTATTTTCTCCTCCTACGGAAAAAACTCCTACCTCTTTGTGTAATCAATCGGGACCCTACCCATTTAGTCACTTTGCAAAATGTACATAATTTCATTAAAGTATCTTTCTTGAAAAGTAACATTACATAATTCACATATATACAACAAAAGATTGACTTATATATACATCATAAGTTTATTTACACATATCATTGACAATTATCGAAAATTTTACTTTTTTTTCTTTACCCAATATTATCCTCAATAGTACACCTTCATCTCCGGCTATTACATATCCCCATGATTTTCATATTTAGAAAACAAAATTCCCCAAATGAAAACATATTTCAGAAATGTCCTAATCTTGATTTTGAATCTTTCCAAGTGAATCAAGAGCCTCAGTGCGGCTACGGACAATCTGGTGAAAGACATCCCTCACTCTCCGATCAAATGGATCCAAACCCTCTTTCAATGCGTTAGACACATGCAACAGTTCTTGCAATATCTCTTTAACCTCTAAACCCTTCTCATCTGTTATTGAGAAGTTATCTGAATCAAGAAACTCACTTAACATTCTTGAGCTTCTCTCAATTTGATTAATCTCTCTAAGTAGTCCACAAGCCTTCTTTTTGTCTCTTTTCTTTGATTCCTCCATGATCTTATCGTGTAGGGACATCACTGGTACTGCCCATTGGAAATGCCTAGGGAAATAGAAATGCACTTGTAAACCACGATCTTGGCAAGGTATGGCCGCAACAAGAACCCACATAACAAATAACAATATTGATGTCATTGTGTATACTGTTAGGGCTAGGCCATTAGTAGCCATAACATCACTACCACGAGGTGTTGATAAGTTATTTCCAATGCCTTGTAACTGTTTTGCGGCTGACCATGACCTTGAAACGCTCCAAGAAAGTGACCTAACATAGCCACCGATTGAGTTCTGGTGGTTCTTGTTACGTTTGAATGAACGATTATGTTGTGCTAATGCGTTAGAACTAGAGTCTTTCTCGTCAAGCATTCCAATTGCTAAATCAATCAAAGCTTTCTTTGCACGGTTTATTTCTCCTTCACCAAGTTGTCTTTCACTCATGTCCAAAGAGGATATTATTATCTCAATCAGTTTCTGCCATTGTCCGATCTTCTCAATCCCATCACGAATTGCATTACATACATCAAGAGCCTTGACGCTCCTCTCGAAGTACTCTTCTATTAAACGGTCCATTGGCTGCTTAAGAAGCTGAGACTTGTGGTTAAATATTATAACTCTGAAATCTTCTTGGCAACATAGAAAAGAATCAAGAACCTTTTCTATCCATTCAAGTGAGATGAGTTCATTTTCAGCTGCGGAGGCATTGAGATTGATAAATTTTTCAGCCACTTGTCTTTGGAAAGAATCTAATTCTACCTCCATGCTGGTTGGCTCGGGGACAACTGTTTGATCCATTGAGTGTGCTTGGTCACGACGTAAACTTAGTAATGACCTTCCAAACGAATATTCTGTCTCTGGCATTTTTATAAAATAGATGAAAAATTGGTTTCAAGAGATGAAATTTGCTTGTAAGGAAAAAAAGTGGTAATGGAAAGATAAAAATGGAGAATGGATATTATAAAGAGAATAGGTGGCTAAAAAATTGGTTTATGTTCGTTAGCCTTTCTTTATTTTATCCTATTTCTAGTAAGTTTAGTTTAACCATTGTCTTTTTAACCATTTAATTGCACTTCATTGGTTACAAATAAACTAAATTTTCTATAAAGAAAATGGGTGGATGTAAATGTTATTGAGAACTATTTTAAAAAATTATTATTATTAACTAAAAGAGAATTTTATTGTTATGTTTAAATAGTTATTTTGCAAAATTGTTCCTATAGAATTTTGATTGTTTGGACCTCATATTCGGAATTGTCGAGGGCTGACCACTAGGAAGAGGCCAAACCTGCAGAGACAAAAAAAATCAATGTTACACGTAGTATATATATAAAAAATGAAATGTAAAATTATATTCTATAAAATATCAGTTTTAGAAAGATTTGCATAGTTTCTGAAAGATGTATTTAATGAAGGAGAAATTTAATTGAAGATAGAAAACAAACATAATATTAAAAAGAGTAGGACACTTCAGAGATCGAAGATGATGAGCAGCGAACCACCTGACTAGACTAGTATCGAACTTGTAAGCTCCTAAAAATCGAAATAAGCTGATCCTGTTACGAACCCAATTTATCAATCACCATGGCATATGTTATTTCATTCTTGCCATATATCAGAGGTGTTTTCCAAAGACCATTTGATGAACTAGTAAAAAAAAAACTAAAAAATAAATAAATGGTGAAGCATCCACATGACTTATGAGGTTATACGCATATGCTTAAATCGAGCAAGGTGGCTTAGTGGTAGGTTGGGCTTAGGTCCTAGCCAGTACCGGGCCGTAATCGGCCGATGCCTAAAGTAAACTAGATAAATGATGCCCTTTTGTTGTAAACAAATTTTTGTAAAAATTGTAAGATAATCAATATTTATTTATTTTAAAAAATTATATGAAAACATCAATACATTGTTATTAGTGAAAATAATTTTCTTTGTTTTCTTTACTGTAAATTCATTAATCAACTTTGAAAAATCGAGGTTTTCAACAAAATTATGTTTTATTGATATCATCGTCAATCCATTCAATCGTTCTTTGCACATAGTCGATCATAAATAGTTTTTAATGAAATTTAGCCTCGAAAAACTTTTTTCTGCACAAGTAATTGAAACTGGAATTGTGAATAAAATGCGATAAACGATCTATGTGTTCAGATAACAACCATCCATTCTTTTCAAAAATTCCAACACCTCAACCGGTTTTGTGATTTTTGTTGGCAACATTTATGTTAGAAGTTTAAACTCCATAAGTAGATATTTTTCTTCTAGATCTCTATGTCTATCATGATTTAGAGAAGATTCAAACTTCATACAAGATATCACTAGCTCATCATCTTTCGCTCATCTTAGTTTTTTAAACCGAACAAAAATCCAAAAATCTTCTTATAACGCTTAAATTACTTAAATCTGACTTCAAGAGATATGCAAACGAAAAAAAATTAATCATAATAATGAATGAATATACCTTAACATGAAGCCCTTAAATTTCTTATAATATTTGGTGCCTAAAGCCCTTGCTTTAGAGGCTTTAGCCCAGGGCCTGGCCTGGTCCTAGCAGAAGAGGATTGCACCCCTTTGAGAACAGTAGAGATTAGTCCATGCTGGTTCTTACCTTCGCCTTTGAAAAAATGATGATCGCATATCTGGTGCTAATCAAAATAAATATGCATGTGTTTTTAGATTTAGTGTACGTTGCTTATCAATTTTGTTGCAAGGTACATTCTCTCCCTAAAATATTAGAACAAGTAATTTTTAAAGTAATGTTTAGAGAGCTATTTTATAAACTCATTACATGGTTCAGAAACCAGATAACCTAAAGATATTGTACTGAAGCTATCGACTTATAGTCTCCCATAAAAATCATGTGTGAAGTGGACACGCAGCAGCTAGCCCTTCTACTACAAGCCACTGATAAACATCAATTGAACTTAAATATGCATCAATGTGTAGATGTAACACTCTTTAGGTATCAAATGCACAAGGACATGAAGATCACACTGTCGATATGCGAGATACAAACTAATCTAAAGCAAATAATTTTGTTTTTTTATGATTATATACAAAGAAATGGAAAATGAATTCTACTATCATAAGAATGGATTGAACATCAAACAATAACGCAAGAGAATTAATTGAAACATCATTCTAGAACATTAAATTTATAATTATGACTAATTCACTTCAGTGACACTAATCATTTTACTAATTAAGTAATTAACATTAACTTCAGCTGGTATCCTTATTATCAATGAGCATTAAGAAACTATTCAAAAAACTTCACTAGAAACCCTAATCATCAATTCTCATGATTGGCTAGGTATGTGAAGTGCATATAAGGTCTGGTTAAAACATATCATGGTGTGAATTACTTAAGTTCTAGATTTTCAAAAAATTAGTCAAAATACAAGATCTAACAAGATGCAATCTAAATAATCATCATCTAACCATTAGATAATCCAAATCTAGCATATATAACACATGATCTAACTGAAAAGATCTAACAACTAAACATAAATAAGAGAGAAAGGAAAATACATAAATTTGAATATTCATATATAGAGGTGAAAATCGTTCACTGGAGTGGCAGAATAAGAGGAAAATCAATCCAATACATATAAAGAGAGTTTGGATCTAAAATCCAACTCTAAAGGTAAGAAAACCACGGGTTAGAGGTGTTTTATCAAATATTTATATGAAAACAAACAAAAATAGTTGGATCAACTTTAAACAACTTGGTATATACAAAATTATGCTTCATTTTTATTCGCGGGAAAGATGATATGTTTCCAGTAATTCTATCATAACTCTTGGAATACTGTTCCACATGACTTAAAGGGATTCCATTGCAAAGCTACTAATTTTACTTTACTTGAAATTAAATATAAGACTAAACTGGGCAAGGTAAATAGTTTGTTTGATGCGATCTTTCAGCCGCATTAGAGTTTAAGCGTTTGGGTGACTGCTACAAGTTCCTCTTCACTTTTTTTCTTCATCTAGACTTGCACCTCTCTTCAATTCTAATGTTCCAAGATCCTCCAAGGTTTATTATTCCTGTAAATGAGCATAAGGTGTATATGTTGGTAAAATCAATGTATGGGTAAGCAATCATCTAAGAAATGCCATCATAGGTTTGATTGTCTTAGATCTCTCAAATTAAATCAGTTAAACAGCTGTTTATATAGGCAATTTGAAGAATTTTGTAATGGAGTGAAAATTTTCTTATATGTTAATGACATGTTGATCGTTGGCACCAACCTTAGACAAGTAGAACTCACAAAAGAGTTGTTCATTAAAGTTTGCCATGAAAGACATGGAAGAGGCATATGTGATTTTTGGAAGTTGAATCAAGCTTGAGAACAAAGGAATATCTTTAACAAAACCATATTAAATTGAAAAGTCATCAAAAGTTCAATTATGAGAATTTTCTCCCGGGAGAACTCCCATTGATACGAATATGAAGTTTATACTTAATATGGGACAATCAGTGTCACAAATCGAGTTCTCACAAGTAATTGGTTGCTTATTTTCTGTCATAACAAGCACTAGACCACATATGAGTAGATACACTAGTAATCCTCACAGTCATCATTGGAAAATTATAAGACAAGCAGTCAAGTATTTGAAAGAAACCATAAATTATGATTTTCATATGTTGGATTTACTTCGGTTTAGAAGGGTGTTCGGATGAATGTTGGATCATTGACGTGGGGGAGGTGCTATTTTGTGGGCATCTATGAGACAAACTTGTACTAAAAATTCAAGTATGGAGTCAAATTTTTAGCGTTAGCCGCTGCAGGGAGAGAGGAGGAGTGCTTAAGAAACTTAGTCTCCGAGATTCTATTTTGTTTGGTTCAAACCAGTGTCACTCATTTCCATCTATTGTGATATTTAGTCTACTTTATCTAAGCCTTATAGTCAAGTGTGTAATGGTAAGTGGCATCACCTAAGTGTTAGGTAAAGCATGATATGTCAATTGATCACTCATGGAGTGATTGCCATAGATTTTGTTTTGTCCCAACAAAATCTAGCAGATCACTTGAGAAAAGGATTAGTTAGAAACTTGACGATCAAGTCCGTTAAAGGGATGAGATTAAATTCAATATGAAAATTTAAATTGTAGGATAGACAATTCCCTCTACTATGAAGTTAGAGGCTAAATTTAATATGGAAATCCAAACTTTAGAGAGAGAGAGAGCCGCTGCTAGGTTTTATAGAACAGAGGCAGTGTTAAACTAAATTAACTCATATAAATCAATAACCATTACTATCCCAACAAAATATAGATCTAGATTTAAGAAAATAGTAGTTCTAAGACATTTTTCTTTTTTTTTTCCTTGTAAAATTGTTAACTAAGCATCCAAAATCGATATTTTTAACCAACCCTTTTGATAGACAAGATAGTACAAGTCACTCCTCTCCTGCGATATACTCGAGCGAATATAAGATTTTATCAACTTAAATTTTAAATAACTTCTATCAGAAGATACTACTGAAATCAGAATCTCCAATAATACCCAATTAGCAATCCATGAGTTTGGATAAAAATTCTTGACCTTTTCTCAAATTCTTGCACTTCAATAGGTCTCTTTGCTTCTTTTGGTAAGCTTTCCTTAGAACTTTCAGCTCAAAATACAGATCATTACTAACAATAGCTGAATGATTTTCATATGTTAGAGAACCTTCAAGATTGGTACGAGATGCCATCAAACTATCATCACTTGCTGACGGCAATTTCTTCAAATTAAAAAAAACAAATATTTTTTATTAGTGAAATTGTTCAAATCTCATCTCAAGTGAGTGGATTACTTCCTTCACCCTTCTCAAACTCTTTGGTGTACTCTCGTTTTCTTTGAATGATCTAAAATTCTTTTTTGGGGAATACAACTTATATCTCCATAAAACCTGATACTTCTTTCTTATATTTTTGCTTTCTCAAAACCTGAACTTCTGTACTTCTGAAAATAAGAAACCAGCCCTTTCGATTGAGAGATATCAACATCAAATATGTTTTTAAAATCTTACTGACAATGTTCACAACTGTAAAAGATTATACCAAATAATCACGGAAACAAGAACTCAAAACTTCCAATTCTATGGTTTCACTTGTTGCAAGGCACTCAACATCACTTTGATATTTCAGATCGTCACTGTTCTCAGCTATGTAAAATAGAGCTTCCATAATTTTCGGAACCTGAAATTTTATTTCATTAACAACAGTGTATGATAAATGCTTGAGTGTTAAGCCTTTCACCTTATCTTCAAATATTTTTCACAAGTGTAAGTGAAGATGCAAAGAAGTAGTAAATACGCAAAATCAAAACTATGGCAGCCACAAGATGTGTGAACCACCCTTGGATTAATCTCGAGCAATCGTGTTTGCACACATTTATCCTTTCCCTTCATATTAAAGTCATTATCGTACCATTGCCCCCTTGAGCACTTCCACTCTACATTTGGAGTGGATGTCTTTAATCACTAAAAACAAATTTGAGAGTGTCTTTAAACTCAATATGGTGTCGATGGATAGACACTTTGGGATCTCAAAATAAGGGTGACTTTAGGGAATACAACTTCTATGTCCATAGAACCTGATATTTTTTTTTTCTTCTAATTTTGCTTTCTCAAAACCTGAATTTCTGTAATTCTGAAAATAAGAAACGAGCATTTTCAATTGAGAGATATAAACATCAATATACAAGTCTTATGATTGTAAGATCTTACAGACAAGGTTCACAACTAAGAGAAGATTATACCAAATAATCATCGAAACCAAGAACTCAAAATTTCCAATTCTATAGTTTCACTTGTTGCAAGACACTCAGCATCACTTTGCTCTTTCAGATCATCACTGTTCCCGTCTATGTAAAATAAAGCTTCCCTAATTTTAGTAGCTTGAGATTTTATTACATTGACACTAGTGTGTGATAAAGGTCACAAGCTTAACTGAAGATGCAAATAAGCAATAAATACGCTGAATAATTCCAAAGATTGAGATTGATATTGAAGAAGTTGTTTTCTGTCACAAAGAGCAAAATTAAAACTATGGCAGCCAAAAGATGTGTGAGCTGCCCTTGGAATAATCTCAAGCAATCGAGTTTGCACATCTTGATGTTTTCCCTTCATATGAAAGTCATTATCATAACATTGCTCCCCTTAGAGCACTTCCATTGCACATTTTAATACGCTCCAAATGGGCGGTTTGACCCGCAAGGAGGTTAGTATGGTTGGTGAAGCGCAAGAGCTGTTTCAAAAGGATGATAGGTTAAGCTAAGGGGATTAACTCGACCCAAAGTCAACCAAAGAGGGGAAAGGAAGGATAGAGGTTGTAAGCAAGGATATGAAGCATCACTATACAACTCCTTGAGCGAGTTCCGAGTCAAGACTCAAGAAGAGCTCAAAAGAGGTTAATGTTGAGAAGTGTGATCACATTAGTAGTGAGGTAACCATGGGAGAAAAGAAAGAAAGAGATCGGTTAGAAAGAAAGGATAAAAGGGAAGGGAAGCTGTTACAAATGAACTAGAAACTAACTAAGTAGAGAAGTGGAAGCAAGGAGCAGCATGGGGGGCGTCAGAGCAGGGCATGGTGCTGCAACACTGTTGGAGCAGCCCAACCATTCCTCTTCTTCTCTTCACGCAAGTCTTTTCTTCTTATTTGCCTCTTCTTCTCTCCTATGTAAAAGTCTATAAATACATGTAATCTCTTGTAAAGAATGAGTGAATAAGAGAATAATAAGAGTTTCATTCATAATTCCCTTCTTGTTACACACCATTCTCAAATCATCATTCTCATCTTCTCTAAACTACTAAATCAACATGGTATCAGAGCGGGTTAAGGTTCTAAAAGCCTAATATCTTCTCCTAATTCTCTCTTCTATACGTCTTCTAATCTATTCCAATACACTTTGCTAAGTTCTATTCACTCTGAGATTAATATCCTTGGAACTGGTTAAAGTTTCAAGTTGTGAAAGAACTAGAATCGTGTATTGTTACTAGAAAATGGAGACAAATAGACTAGCAACTATCTCAGTTATTCTCAAAGGAAACAATTATATCATTTGGGCAAAAACCACCAAGACTGTTTTTAGAGGCCGAGGATTTTGGCGGTATGTTGAGGCAAAGGAAGAAGCGGAAGCCACGGTGAAAAATGAAAAGAAAGAAGCTAAAGAAGAGCAAGAAGAACAATACACTCTTTCTCTTCTTCAAAGCTCACTAGAACCATCCATCTTGGCGGTCTACTCTTATTCGGATACCGCCAAGGAGCTGTGGGATATACTCAAGGGAGTATATGGAAATGTCTCAAATATATCAAGGATATTTGAGGTGAAGAGGGCGTTGAATGAGCTTCAACAAGAGGAGAAGCCATTCAAGAAAATGTTTGGGGAGTATAGAAGCTTGTGGGCCAAGTTGGAGATCTTGAGGCCACAAACTATAGACCCCAAGGAGTTAGGTGAAAGGCGTGACCAAGACCAATTGTTTGGGCTTCTCTTGGCACTAATTGCATCTTACCAGGATCTTATCAAGCACATACTTAGATTTGAGAAGCTGCCAAGTCTAGCAGAAGTATGTGGCTTGATACAAAGGGAGGAGGGCTCAAGAGACCTATTTCGTGCACCAAGTAAAGCTGCACATCTTGCCAAGAAGAATCTCACATTAGTATACAAGAGGGTGTTGGAATGTGAGCATTGTAAGATGAAAGGACATACCAAGGAGAAGTGTTGGACTCTCCATCCATATTTGAGGCCTAAGCGACTAAGGGAGAATGAACATGGGTGTAGGGCCTTCATGGGAGTTGTACAACTGGTTGAGGATAATGTCAAGAGATCCGAGTTTGAGGCTCTCATCAAGATCCTAGCTAAGCTGACAGAATCCGGTAAGAGCTTTCTTAGTTCTAGAAGCTCCATAAGTAAGGGTAGAATTATTATGGATTCAGGAGCTTTCTATCACATGATCAAGGATCAAGACATGTTAAAAAACCTTGAGCCATATCATGGAAATGTTCAAATAGCTAATGGAATCTCAGTTCTAATTAAAGGGATATGAGAATTAGAGCTTTTCAAAAGGGAAACAAAAACATTATACATGCCGAGCTTCTCATCTAATCTCCTATCAGTTCATAAATACAAAAGATTTGAATTATGTGGCATTGTTTGGGACTGACTTTGTTAAGTTTCAGGACCCTAAAACAAACCATGTGCTCGGAGAAGGGAAGGTGGAGGATGGAGTTTATCTTTTGGAAGCAAATAAACAAGAGGATCTAAAGGTTCTTGGAATGAAGGCGGATGTAGAAGTTTTTGGTAAGAAGAAGATTGGAGATAGCCCATTATGGCATGAAAGGCTAGGACATCCAAGTTCAGGCGTTCTCAAGATGGTCTTACCCAATCTCATTCAAGAAGAAGTAGTTTGTGAAGCATGTATACTAGGGAAGCATTGTAGACAAGCTTTTCCCATTTCATCTACAACTTGTGATGAAGTTTTTGACATTGTACACTCGGATGTTTAGACCGCCCCATGTAATTCAAGAGATCAATATAAATATTTTGTTTCTTTCATAGATGACTACTCAAGATAAACATGGATCACACTCCTACACTCCAAAGACCAAGTTTATGAAGCATTCACTAACTTCATTAACTATGTCTCTACACAATTCAAAACAACAATTAAAATCTTACGCAATGATAATGGAGGTGGATATGTGAGCAAGCGATTCAAAGAGCTACTCAACAACTTTGGCATCATTCATCAAACATCATGCACTTACACTCCACAAAAAATGGGGTAGGGGAGAGGAAGAATAGACATCTAATGGAGGTGGCAAGGACTATCATGTTTGCCAAAGGAGTACCTAAATTCCATTGGAAAGATGCCGTGATGACTTCAAACTACTTGATCAACCGGCTTCCAACCAAGAATCTGAACAATATGTCACCATTTGAAGTGCTATACAAGAAGAAATCAAACCTGAATCATCTTAAGACCTTTGGATGTAAGTGCTTCATGTTTCTACTAGAGGGACAAAGAAGCAAGCTTGAACCTCAGAGCATGAAGTGTGTATTCATTGGATACTCACCAACACAAAGGGGTTATAAGGTGTATAATCCAGAGACAAGGAGGGTCCATGTGTCTAGAGAAGTGAGATTCAATGAAGGAGAAAGTTTTTATGAAGCACAGAACCATGATACTCATGAAGAAGGAGTCTCTTCAACCTGGGAATGGATGCAGCCTAATGCAGAGCCAATAACAAGGGATGAAGTACATGGGGTGAATGAACCATCTGAGAACATAACGGACCATGGAAATGCGGATGATACAAATGTGGAACTAGAACAGGACCCAGCTGAAGAAGAAGCGGATGTCGAAGAAGAAGAACCTGAGCCAACAGTACCTCTAAGAAGAAGTACAAGACATTGGCGATAGCGCATCTACTACAACAACACTTGGTACTTGTGAGAAGGAAGGAATCTATCCCTACCTCATATGAAGAAGCATGTGAGAAGGAAGTATGGATAAAAGCCATGGAAGAAGAAATGAAGTCTATGGAAAAGAACCACACTTGGTACTTGACCGAATTGCCAAGGGATAAGAAACCAGTTAGGTGTAGATGGGTTTATACAATCAAGTATACAAGTGATGGGAAAATAGAAATGTACTAAGCAAGGCTGGTAGCTAAAGGATACACTCAAGTCTATGGGGAAGACTATACAGAAACGTTTGCTCCAGTTGCTAAGCTCCACTCAATAAGAATCCTAATCTCGGTGGCAGTAAACTTAAAGTGGGATCTATGGCAGATGGATGTCAAGAATGCCTTCTTGCAAGGAGATTTGGAAGAAGAAGTGTATATGGATCCACCCCAAGGATATCATAATAAAAGCAACAAAGTTTGTAGATTAAAGAAGGCAATATATGGGCTGAAGCAATCTCCAAGAGCATGGTACCAAAGGCTAAGTGCTTGTCTTCTGGAGAGAAGGTTCATAAGATCGGAAGCTGATCATACTTTGTTCACGAGACAAAGTGAAGGAGGAATGGTTGTGGTACTAATATATGTTGATGAGCTAATCATCACAGGGAGTGACAAAGATGGAGTAGATCAAACCAAGAAGATCTTGAAGACCGATTTTGATATAAAGAACCTGGGGGAGCTTAAGTACTTCCTAGGAATTGAGATGACATGGTTTGAAGATGGGATGTTCATCTCTCAAAGGAAATATGTACTTGATCTCTTGGAAGAAACTGGAAAGCTAGGATCCAAGCTGGCTAAAACTCCAATAAAAGAAGGCTACCAAGATAATCCTGAGGGGAAGCCATTGGAAAACATCAAAAGATACCAAAGCATGGTGGGCAAGCTCATCTATCTTACTATCACAAGGCCGGAAATTTTCTTTGCAGTAAACCGTGTGAGCCAACATATGCAAAAGCCAACTATGCAGTATTGGAACATGATTGAGAGGCTGCTTAGGTATCTGAAAAACAACCCCGGAAAAGGAATATGGATGACAGCAAATGGAAACACAAAGGTTCAAGGGTATTGTGATGCAGGAAATCTACATCTGGTTTTTGCACATTTGTGGGAGGAAACCTTGTTACTTGGAGGAGTAAAAAGCAGAAGGTTATAGCCTTATCTAGTGCTGAAGCAGAGTATAAGGCCATGAGAGAAGTTACAAAAGAGTTGATATGGGTAAAAACACCTCTAGATGATCTTGGAATACATGAAGCTGAAGAAATGTTGTTGTATTGTGATAATCAAGCTGCAATAGATATAGCATCCAATCCGGTATTCCATGAAAGAACCAAGCATATAGAGGTTGATTGTCACTTTGTGAGGGGAAATATTCAAGAAGGAATCATCAAAACTGCCTTTGTAGCAAGTGAGGATCAACTGGCGGATATCTTTACCAAGACAACCTTATCTATCACTTGTGATCACATCCATTCTAAGATCGGTCAAAAGGATCTTCAACGACCAATCCTGAGGGGGAGTGTTGAGAAGTGTGATCATATTAGTAGTGAGGTAATCATGGGGTAAAAAAAGGAAATAGATCGGTTGGAAAGAAAGGATAAAAGGGAAGGGAAACTGTTACAAATGAACTAGAAGCTAACTAAGTAGAGAAGTGGAAGCAAGGAGCAGCATGGGGGCGTCAGAGCAGGGTATGGTACCGCAACACTGTTGGAGCATCCCAACCACTCCTCTTCTTCTCTTCATGCAAGTCTTCTTTTCTTCTTTGGCTCTTCTTCTCTCCTATGTAAAAGTCTATAAATACATGTAATATCTTGTAAAGAATGAGTGAATAAGAGAATAATAAGAGTTTCATTCATAATTCCTTTCTTGTTACACACCATTCTCAAATCATCATTCTCATCTTCTCTAAACTACTAAATCAACAGTTCGTTCACAAGCTTAAGCTACTTCTAAGGATCTACTCGACCTAGAAACAAATAAAGGAGTAAACAGGATAGAAGAGGGTTGAAAAGTAAGGGAAATGCCTCATGATTCAGCACCGGGGAGCTAGTTCCTAGCAATAACTCGGAAGAGCTCACTCGGTGGTTCGTTCAACAGCAACAACTTGAAGAACTATAAAGAAATAACTAAACAAAAATATATTCAAAGTTCAACAATAGGCTGCCCATTACAAGCGAGGTTCAGCATCTTTAAATAGGCTGTCAATGTAGGTTAAAGGATTCACAAAATGACAAGGCCCAATGCTAAACAACACGCACAATTTGGGCTAAAGGAGAAATAAGCAAAAAGCGAGTAAGGGAAAAGGAAGGAAGGCAAATGTGTTGGGCCTTCCTTGGATAAGATTATTGTCGTGATGTTTTACGTCCAACCAATCTGGCAATGATGCACCAAGTCTCCTTGCCTCATTAAAACCCCATCCGGTAAACCTTTTTGGGATAAACCCGAATGAGGAAAAGAGTACAATTCTCTTGACTTCTTGAAAAGGTCCTTACCAAGTGATGGTAAAGACACTGAAGATGACTTCTCTTGCGTCCTGTGCTGGATCGTGGTTCACCATCCATTGCCCATGAGTTCCTCGTTACAAAGCATCTTGAAGGTAGGCATTGAAGAGCGTCCTATAAAGTTTGGCCTTGGTCCGCTTGATGTTGCCCGGCTGGATGGTAGGAATAGCCAGGGCTTGATGAAGTATACGGCCTATAGTTGGGATTGGTTCCATGATACCATGTGGTCCGGGATGGTAACCGGTACCGGTTAAAACCTCGGTGCATGGGACAGTATCATCCTGACCTGGTGCCGTACCGGTTGGTTCCTTGGTACGTGGATCCATATCACATTTGGAGTGGATATCTTTAATCACTAAAAAGAATATGAGTATCTTTAAAGTTAATAGGGTGTCTATATATAGACACTTTATGATCTCAAAATATGGTTATCTTTAATTTTTTTATATTACATTATATGAAAGACATCCATATGAGTATATGCAATAGAGATGTTCTCAATGCAATAGAGATGTTCTCACATCCTCAATTTTTGAGTTAAAAGCATATAGCATATATGAATGATTCTCATATGTTAGAGAATCTTCAAGATTGGTACGAGATGCCATCAAATTATCATGGCTTGCTGTCTGCAATTTTTTCAAATAAAAAAACCAAATATTTTTTTTATTGAAAATTTTCAAACCTCGTCTCAATTGAGTAGAGAGTTTCCTTCCCCTTCTCAAACTCTTCAGTGTACTTTATTTTTCTTTGAATGGACCAAATTTCTTTTTTTTTTGGGAACACAAATTCTATCTCCATGGAACCTGCTTGTGCTTTCTTCTAATTTTGCTTTCTCAAAACCTGAATTTACGTACTTCTGGAAATAAGAAACCAGCCCTTTCATTTGAGAAATGGCAACATCAATATCCAAGTCTTATGATTGTAAGATCTTACTGACAATGTTTACAACTGAAAGAAGATTATACCAAATAATCAAAGCTTCCAATTCCATGGTTTCACTTGTTGCTAGAAACTCATCATCACTTTGCCTTTCAGTTCATCAGTGTTCCCACCTATGCAAAATTGAGCTTCCATAATTTTGGGAGCTTGAGATTTAATTGCATTAACACTAGTATGTGATAAAGGCTTGAGTGTTAAGTCTTCACCTTATCTTCCAATATTTTTCTTTTCTTAACTGAAAATGCAAAGAAGTAGTAAATACAATGAATAATTCCAAAATTTGAGATTGACATTGAAGAAGTGGTTGCCAATCACAACAAGAAAAATTAAAACTATGTGAGCCACAAGATGTGTGAACCACCCTAGGATAAATCTCGAGCAATCGTGTTTGCACACCTCTATGGTTTCCTTTCATATTGAAGTTATTATCAAACTATGGCCCTCTCAGAGAACTTCCACTACGCATTTGGAAGTCATGTCTTTAGTCACCAAAAACAAATATGAGATTGTCTTTAAACTCAATAGGGTATCTATACAAAGACACTTTGGGATCTCATAATACCGTGTCTTTAAATTTTGATATTAAGTTATATGGAAGACATCCATAGAGATGCTCTTACATCATTTTTTTTGAGTCAAAAGCATATAGTATATATGAATAATTTTCATATGTTAGAGAACCTTCATGATTGGTACGAGATGCTATCATACTATCATCACTTGCTGACTGCAATTTCTTCAAATAAGAAAGCCAAATATATTTTTATTATTGAAATTTTTCAAATCTCGTCTCAAATGAGTGGAGAGCTTCATTCACCCTTCTCTCATACTTTTCTGATTACTCTATTTTTCTTTGAATGATCCAATTTTTCTTTTGGGAATACAACTTCTATGTCTATAGAAACTGCTACTTCTTTCTTTTTATTTTGCTTTCTCATAACCTGAATTTATATACTTCTGAAAATAAGAAACCTGTCATTTCGATTGAGAGATAGCAACATCAATATCCAAGTCATATGATTGTAAGATCTTACTGACAATGTTCATAACTGAAAGAAGATAATATAAATAATCATGGAAACCAAGAACTCAAAACTTTCAATTCCATGGTTTCACTTGTTGCAAGACACTCATCTTCACTTTGCTCTTTCAGATCATCACTATTCTCAGCAATGTAAAATATAGCTTCCATAATTTTGGGAGCTTGAGATTTTATTGCGTTGACCCTAGTGTGTGATAAAGGCTTGAGTGTTAAGCCGTTCACCTTATCTTAAAATATTTTTCTCAAGCATAACTGAAGATGCAAAGAAGCAGTAAATACGCTGAATAGTTCAAAAATTGAGGTTGACATTGAAGTGTGAGCCGCCCTTGGATTAATCTCGAGCAATCGTGTTTTCACACCTTTATGCTTTTCCTTCATATTAAAGTCATTATTGTAACATTGCCCCCCCCCCCCCCCCCCTTAAGAACTTCCATTGGACATTTGGAGTGGATTTCTTTAATCACTAAATAGGCTGTGTATACATAGACACTTTGGGATCTCAAAATACATATACCTTTAATTTTTATATTAAATTATATGGAAGACATACATGTGAGTATATGCAATAAAGATGTTCTCACATCCTCATTTTTTTTATTCAAAAGCAGATAGTCTTTCAACTTATCTTCAATTATTTTGCACAAGCATAACTGAAGATGCAAAGAAGCAGTTGTTTTCTATCACAAAGAGTCAAATTAAAACTTTGGCTGGCACAAGATATGTGAACTGCCCTTAGTATAATTTTGAGCAATTGTGTTTGCCCACCTTTATGTTTTCCCTCCATATTAAAGCCATTATCGTAAAATTTCCCCTTGAGCACTTACATTGCATATTTGTCGTGGATGTGTTTAATCACTAAAATAAAAATATGAGAATATCTTTAAGCTCAATAGCGTGTCTATATATAGACACTTTGGGATCTTAAAATATGAGTGTCTTTAACTTTTGATTTTAAATTATATGGAAGACATCCATGAGAGTATATGAAATAGAGATGCTCTCACATCCTCTATTTTTGAGTCAAAAGCAGATAGCATATATGAATGATTCTCATTTTTAGAGAAGCTTCAAGATTGCTACGAGATGTCATCAAATTATTATCAAATCCGCCAATATTTATTGATATCATGTAATTATATATTAATATATAATAATATATTAGTATATTAATCTGTCCACATTTATTAGTATATTCAAATCCGCCCATATTTATTGATATCTTGTAATTATGGTCATATCTTCAATATGGGCCCCTAGATCAGTTTAACATCCACTATCTATTCTGGAGGTGTTTCTGTATAAATATGGAGTCACATCCTCATTTGTAATCATCCAACATTTTCATCAATATCAGAGCAATTCAGTATTCACTTGTCTTTTCTGAGATTTTCTTTCTTTCTGAATTCTTTTTGCATAAAATATCAGAATTCTTGAGGGTTAGACAGCCTACTCTATATATTTAAGGAACAGAGAGACTAGAGCCACATGGTTTGATCCCAACAGATCAAATTCGTAACACATGGTATCAAAGCCAAGTTCAATCAAATACAAGCAAGTTACTGAAAAATGGTGGAACATAGCGAGGATGGTGTTATCGGTGATAACCATGATAAAATATCAATGAGTCGGAGGCCTTTGATGTGAATGTGCCAAAGAAGAAGCGTGACAAGAGCAGGGTTTGAGAGGAGCTCGGATCCTTATGGGTTACGGTGAATGGCATAGGTGAGAGGGTTGAGCGTGTTGAGCATTTAACCATCGAGTTGAAGAACATGGTGTTCACTGAGATCGGTGGAGTGAAGCAAGACGTTGGAAGAATTAAGGGAAAACTCCTCCAGCTTGAAGAGAAGGTGATGTGCCTTGTCCAAGAATTACATATGAGCATTGAGGCGATGCAAGAAGACCTTAAGTTGTGCAAGAAGGCAGTTGCCAACGGGGGTGCTAGTAATGTTACAACGGGTATAATGGACTACCCAAGACCATCCCGATTTGATGGAGCTCGTGATGCCAAGAAGTTGAGAATTTCCTATGGCAAATGGAGCAATACTTTGATAATCTCAGCCTAGGAGACGAGTTGGCATAGATTAAGGCAGCCACATCATACCTCACTGATATGGCCATGTTGGGGTGGTGAAGGCGTCATGCAGACATTGAATAGGGAACACATAGGATGGACTCCAAGAATGTCGTTTATGAAGCGAGAAAGAAACAAAGGGAACTCCGCCAAAAGGGTAAAATCCGAGAGTATGTTACGGAATTCACTACCCTTACGCTGCAGATTCCCAATCTTTCTGATCAGGACTTAGTGTTCTATTTCATTGATGGACTCCAAGGATGGACAAAGCAAGAGTTGCAATGCTAGGGTGTTAATTCACTAGACGAAGCTATTGCAATTGCTGAATCCCTCTTGAATTTTGGCATCCAAGCCCAACCCAAAGCCTACAAGAGGAAGGTAGTGCAAAGAGGTGGAAGAGGGAGGAAGATTCGCAACAACCGACTTATACTCAGAACCAAGGGAAGAGTCTGATGCAGGAAGAGTGTGAAGCCAATAAATGCTCTTTTGTTCCAAGAGGTGGTTGTTATGTGTGTAAAGGACCACATCCGGCAAAGGATTGCCCGAACTTGTTTTTTTGCTCTCATCGAGCAAGCAGAGATGGATACTTGTGAGAAGCAGAGGGTGCTTGAATTGTTACAACTGCTTAATGTCCTAAGGACGGCCCCAACGTCAAAGAAGCAAGTAAAGGGTTGATGTATGTGGATGTGAACATCAACATGCAAACAACCCAAGCAATGGTTACTGTGGTGTCATCCATAACTTCATCTTGGAAGAAGAAGCGAAGAGACTTGGCCTGTCATAGACTAAGGGGGACGGTTGGCTCAAGTCCGTGAATGCCAAAGCCTGACCACTCCATGGTGTTGACAAGGTGTTCCACTGAGTGTTGGAGTATGGAAAGATACGGTAAAATTTAATGTTGTATCTATGGATGATTTCAAGGTGGTGTTTGGCCTTAAATTCCAAAGACAAAGTTTTGGCTATACTGATGCCTGCTCACAGCACAGTTTTCATCATGGAGAATGGTTTACCGTGCATGATTTCCCACGTGTCGAGGGAGAAAAATGATGAAGTTAGGCAACTTTCGCTCATGCAACTTTCAAAGGAGATAAGACGGGGCAAGAGGACATATCTTGTCATGCTGAAGTTAGATGATGCGTTTGGAGAATTTTCAGTCATTCCACCAATTATTGAGATCCGTGAACACATTAAGGACATGATGCCAATTAAGCTTCCAGAAAAACTACCACCTAAGAGAGAGGTGGACCATCAGACCGAGTTAGAAGTTGGAGTCAAACCACCGGCAATGGCTCCCTACTGAATGGCTCCCTCGGAACTCGCAGAATTAAGGAAGCAGCTTGATGAACTGCTTTCAACAGGAATGTTGAGACCATCCAATGCTCCATATGGATCCCCGGTATTGTTCCAGAAGAAGCATGATGGTTCTTTGTGAATGTGCGTGGACCGCCGGGCGCCTAACAAGGTAACCATCAAGAACCGTAATCCGATTCCTTTGATCGCATCTGTTCGATAGGTTAGGAAGTGTAAAGGTCTACACCAAGATGGATCTACAGAAGAATTATTATCAAGTTCGGATTTCCGAAGGTGATGAACCCAAAACTGAGTGTGTTGCGAGATATGGTTCATTCGAGTGGCTGGTTATGCCCTTTGGCCTCACAAATCCACCTGCAATGTTCTGCACGCTGATGAATCAGATCTTCCAATCCTATCTTGATCGGTTTGTGGTAGCATATTTTGATGATATTGTCATTTATTCTAATTCATTGGAGGAACATGTTAGCCACTTAAAAATGGTGTTCCGGGTTATACGAGAGAACGAGTTATATGTGAAATGGGAGAAGTGCATATTTGCTATTGAGGAAGTAAAATTCTTGGGGCATGTTATTGGGCGTGGAAAGCTCAACCTGGAAGACGCCAAGATTAATGGCATCACAGAGTGGTTATGACCAACCAAAGCATCGGAAATGTGGTCATTCCTTAGATTAGTGAAGTATTACCGGTGGTTTATTCAGGGATACTCAAAAAAGCAGTACCTTTGACTGGCCTTCTCATGAAAAAGGTACGAGACTGGTCAGCTTAATTCAAGGATTCCTTTGAAGGACTAAAGGTGGTAATTATTCACAAACATGTATTTGTTCTTCCGAATTTCAACGATCCATTTGAGGTATATAGATGCTTCCAATTTTACTATTGGTGGGGATCTTTTCCCTCTAAAGCCAACTTTACCAATGCCTTAGCTGTAGGATCTTGAACGATTCCCTCCTCAACACGAGTCAAGAAAGTACTCTCGGCCTGGCTGATTGAAGCAAGTTTGGTCTTTTGACTAAGTGCATCGGCAACAACATTACCTTTCCCCGGTTTGTACTCTAGGGAGAAGTCAAACTCGGCTAAGAAATCTATCCACCTTGATTGTTTGGTGATAACTTCTTTTGAGTTTGAAAGTAACTTGTTGCCACATTATCCGTCTTGACAGAGAAATGAAAGCCTAACAAATAATGCAGCCAAACGCGCAAACAATTGACAACTGCCATCATTTCCTTCTCTCAAACTGTATAGCGGCATTCAATGTCATTGAGCTTGTGACTTTCGAAAGCTATTGGATGTCCCCCTGCATTTCTTCTTTTGGGTAGAAGATGGGGTACTCTACACCAAAGGCGGACGAGTGTATGTGTCCAATCATGGGAGTTTACAACGTGATATCATCCGAGAATGTCACGACATTCAGTGGGCTGGACATCCTGGGCAAAAGCAGACAAGGGTGCTTGTGGAAGTTGTGTATGTTTTGCCATGGATGAGGAATACTGGAGAGTTTTTAGTTACGAAGACTAGACTTTGTGTCAATAAGACAAGACAGAGAATAAATAACCGGCTAGGTTGTTAGAACCATTACCCATACCGGAGAGATCTTGGGAATTAGTTTCTTTGGACTTTATCAGTGCCTAACCTATTTAAGAAGGGTTTGGTTCAATTATGGTAATTGTTGACCGGTTTTTGAAGTATGGGACATTCATAGCATATCCAAGAGACTGCATAGCCGAGGGAGCAGCTCGGGCATCCTTCAAAAATGTGGTCAAGTTCTGGGGGTACAACGAAACATTTTAGTGACCGAGATCCACGATTTACTGGAAGACTTTGGACATAGTTGTTCAAACCCCTAGGTACTGGGTTTAATTTCTCTAGTAGTTTCCACCCACAAACTGACGGTCAGACGGAATGGGCAAATTATTTATTGGAGTGTTACCTTTAGCATTTTGTGAGTGCCAATCAGAAAGACTGGGCAAAGTTGTTGGACATTGCACAATTCTCATACAACTTGCAGCGAAGAGAAGCAACAGGTAAGAGTCCATTCGAGCTTGCCACCGAGCAACAGCCAGCGATTCCCTATGTGTTAGCCATGGCACACAACAAGATACGTAGCCCAGGAGCACAGAAAATGGCCAAAAAATGGGAAGATCATGCTGACTTTGCAAGAATTTTCTTAGAGAAATCTCAAAAGTGGAGGAAGATGTGGGCCAATGAGAAGAGGTGTCCACTTAAGTTCAATATAGGTGATCAAATATTGGTGAAAATCTTTCCCCACCAGTTCAAAATATTCCAGAGCATGCACAAGGTCCTTTTATGGGCATGGCTAAAGTGGTTAAGGTGTCCTACAAACTCAATCTACCCGACTGCTTAAAAATTTATCGAGTCGTTCACGTCAGCATGCTAAAGCAATATCATGAAGATATTAAGGATCAGAGTTGAGGGCAATCGACACGAGCACTTCCAATCATGACCAAGTCCTATGACATGAAAAATTAAGAAGTGTTGTCATAAAGAGTAGCCCAGAAGCATGGTGTGCCGCGTCAAACACATATCATAATCTAGTGGAAAGGACTACCGGTATCTGAGGCAACATGGGAGCGAGCAGGTGACATATGGCAATTCAAAGAGCACCTTAAGACATACTCAATGATGAGGTCATCATTGAATTAGGTGGGGAGAATGTAATGGTCCAATTACTTTATCATGTCAATGGGCCAGAGCAAGAGATTACACATCTTTCCTTAGTACTCTGTTTGGATTTGTATTCATTTTCTCGGATTGGATCCACCTCAGGAAGGTTCTACAAGTTTGGTCATATATGGTGGGATATCTCCCAAGAATTTATCACCGTCATATCCCAACATATCAGCCGAACACTTATTGAGAATATTCATCAGATCCCTTCAAATCCGCCCACAATCATTTATATCTTTTTTGGTGTAAAAAAGGAGACACTATCTCCTCCATATTATTAAATAAATGAACTACAGTCGTACTTCACAAAATATCGCAGAGCTACGACTATCCTCTAACACAATCTGACTAACAGACTCCAGACTCACCGGAAAAGAATGAAACCCTAATGACAATGAAAACGCATAGTTAGCTAATCCATCTGCGAGACGATTAGCCTCCCTATACACGTGTGAAATACGAACTATCCACTCCCTTGAAAGAAAGTCATATCACATTACTAGGAAAGACAACGGGTGTGAATCATTTACCCATGTCTTCAAAAAACCCACTACAATCTCCAAGTCCACTTCAAGTTCCAGGCGCGTGATTCCTCGCTTCCATGCTATATAAAGTTTATAGTAAACTCCCCAATTCTTGGCAAGTGGTGCTGAACAAATGCCAATATTTACTGCAAAACCTCCACACCAAGCACCTTCTTCATTTGGGATCACTCCCCTGCTGTCGCTAGACTAGGATTCCCATGTGAGCTCCATCTGTGTTCAACTTATACTAACCGCTCCGTGGTTTAGTCCATGCTATCAACCTCTCATCTCGTTGAATCTGATTACTATGGTCTCTGCCAACCATCTGAGCCACCACTACCTTTTTTGCTAGCTCTCTGATATATTTCACTCTATCCCTACACTTTCCATTCACACCAAAAACATTACCACACCTCCATTTCCAATCCCACCACAAAGCCATTACAAACAGCGTAGACCAAGGGACTTCATCAATCACACTATTATTCCTCAGGTTAGAGAAAAGCCATTCCAACAAGGACATTACAAAAAAAGACTGCCTCTTCTGCACCGGAACTAATCGGCGCTAAATTCCCTCAATGGCGGGACAGTCCCGAAGCACATGCATTGTTGTTTCATCCCCGCTTTTACACACTTGACAAATACATGTATCGCTGAGATGTCTTCTATACCGTTCCACATTCGTCATTAGTGCTTGGTTTGTGGTTAACCACAAAAAGGTCCTCACTATTTCTGGCGCTATGACATTCCAAACATACTTAAAGAATTCCCCCATATCTTGTCTTTGTGTCCCATCCCTACTTAATATGGAATATGCAGACTTTACGGTGAACTCCCCAGACGAGTTTCCAATCCATGAAACCCGATATTTTGCCCCTGTAACATTATTTAGGACCACCGCCGCAAGCTGCAGTCTTACCTGATATAGAACAAATGGAAGAATACGTGCAAGATCCCAACCTGTTCCATTCTCCCATAATTCCCAAACATGTAGCATAGCTTCCCCCCTCGGTAAAACTCCTGTTACAAACTCCAATAATGGTTTATTCCCCAACCATGTGTCTGTCCAAAATTGAATCACTCTCCCATCACCAAGGACTCAGCTTATCCCAGGTAGCAAAGCCTCTCTTATGCCAACTCCCGCACTCCTCCAAGTTGAAGACCAACTACCTTTTGGCATCATCCAGGTCTGGTCCTTCAACTCCCCCACTTTGTATTTGTTCCGTAGGATCCTTTCCCAAAGGCTTTCTTTATCATAAATTAGCCGTCATCCAATCTTTGCCAATAAAGCTGTATTCATTCTTTGGGCAGATTTAATCCCCAAACCTCCTTCTAATTTCGGCGAACATACTCTACCCCAGGTTATTAAGTTCTGTTTTCTCTTTTCAGGTGTACTTCCCCACAAAAAATTCCTTGAAGCACGGTCTAATCCCTCAAGAGTTGCTTTCGGTAATAAAACAGTACTCATGGAATGTATAGGTATAGATGAAAGCACCGATTTTGTGAGTGTTAATTTTCCAGCAAAACTCAAAAACGCCCTCTCCATCCCGATAATCTCGAGGTAACTCTCCCTAAGACATCCCCAAAAGTTTTTTTTGTTCATTCACTTCTGCAATATAGGCATTCCTAGATACTTCCCCAAATCCCGAGTTGATTTTATGCCGCTCTCATCTGTTATCAACTTAGCTAAATCCCGATGAACATTTTTTGAGAAGAATATTTTTTATTTTTCCAAACTTACTTTCTGTCCAGATGCCAAAGAGAAACCTTCTAACACTTTCCGTATCACTTTTATTTGCGCCACTGATGCTTCTGCAAAGAGTATAAGATCATCTGCAAAGCAGATGTGTGACAACTTAGGTCCTCCTCGAGATAGCATTATCGGTTTTCATTCCTTCTGCTCAATAGCAAACTCAATCTGGTGACACAATCTCTCTAGACACATCATAAAAAGATATGGAGATAAAGGATCTTCTTGTCTCAAACCTCTCGCTGGCTTAAAAGATGCTGTTTTTTCCCCATTCCATAACACACTCATTGATGGACCTGAGACGCACTGCATAATCCAGCAAATCTAACCTTCCGTTAAACCTGCAACTTGAGGAGTATCCTCAAGAAAATCCAAGCGGATACGGTCGTACGCCTTTTTCAAGTCGAGCTTTAAGAGCATCCAACCCTTCTTCCTTGTTTTCGTTGCATTGAATGAACTACCTCTTGTACAACTATGATATTGTTTGTACTTAACCGCCCAGGAATAAAGCTTGACTGAGCAGGCCCTATTAACATAGGCATCACCCGTTTCAGCCGCATCACCATAGTTTTAGTAATTGTTTTAAATAAAACATTACATAAACTAATTGGTCTAAACTGAGTAATCCTCTCCGGCTTATCTACTTTGGCAATCAACACCACAAATGCATCATTCATCTCTGGTGGTAAAAAATTTGTATCAAGAAACCGTAATACAAACTTTATCACTGATTCTCCCACCGTTTTCCAGCACTGTTGATAAAACCCTGGTTGAAACCCATCCGGCCCTGGTGCTTTAAATTTTCTCATGCTTCTTATCGCCTTCTCTATTTCTGTGGCGGAGAAAGGTTTATTCAACTCCCTTAAATCATTCCGAGATAATCGTACAAATCCACCTGAAAATAAATTAACTCCATCTTGATTCACCTCCTCCATGGAGTATAACTTTTTATAGTAATCCACTGCTAGTTTCTCCAACTCTGATTGATCGGAAATCTATCTTCCCTCCTCATCCTGCAACATCTCAATCTGGTTCCTCCTTCTCCTAATAATTGTTGTTAAGTGAAAGTATTTTGTGTTTTTATCTCCCAATGCAATCCACTTTTCTCGAGATTTTTGAAACCACAATACCTCTTCTTGTTCAAGAACAACATCAAATTCTCTAACAAGCTCCTCCTCCTTACTCAATAAGACATCAGTTTGGTTCAACTCTAACAAGTCTTGGACATTTTTAATTTCAGAAATCAGCTGCTGCTTTCTTTTTTGGACATTGCCAAACACTTCTCTATTCCACTTTTTTAATATTACTCTCAGCCTACTCAAAGCTTCCGGAGTATCAATATCTCTATTCCAAGAACTCGCCAATAAATTCTTAAAACTCTCATGTTGTAGCCACGCAGCTTCAAAACGGAATGGATGTCTACTCGGATCCCTTCTCCCCTCCGGAATAAGCTGGACATAAAGCGGCGTATGATCTGAGGAGAGAAACGGTAGATGCGTAATTGTTGCCTCTGGCCATTTCAATCTTGCCTCAGCAAAACACAAAACCCGATTCAATCTCTTTGCAATAAAATTCCTTGCTACTCGCCCTCTTCTCCATTTATACTTATTCCCTTTAAATCCCATATCAGTTAGTGATGTCTCATTTATCCAATCTCCAAAAGAAAGAGAGTCTAATGACAGTCTACCACCCCTCTAGTTCTCTCATACTGTCTCAAAATTGTATTAAAATACCCCCAACTATCAAAGGTCCGTTCACTGCTTGAATCATTGTCTTTAACTGTCCCCAAAGACTACTCCGATGACTAACAGTTGGAGCTGCGTAAACCGCCACCAAATTTACTACCTCCAGACCTTTAGTTACCAACGCATGGGTATATTGATCTGTTGACTCAACAATAGTCACCGAACCCACACTCGATCTCCACAACAGTCATATACCCCCACTATGCCCAACTGCATCTACTCGGAAAGAATTATCAAATCCCAAACTTTCAACTTGCTCTTTCCCCTCCAGCATGCGTTTCAAAAACAGCAAGCATATCCGTATTAAAATTCTTCAAAATATATCTAATTGATCTTCGAAAATTGGGATTATTCGCCCCTGGCAGTTCCACAATAAGCAATTCATCTTCTCTTTAATCATCCATATATGAACAACCGGGGATAACTGTTACGCCACAGTCATGCCCTCCGTCTCTTCCAAGTGATCACTACCCAACACATCCTGAGGATTTCCTTGTGATACAACCAGGTCCAAATGATTACTCTCATAATTCTCACCTTGTCTCAACACTGTCGTATCCTGAACCTGTTACTTTCCTCCCCATTCATAAATACCCCTCCTGGATGACCCTCATTCACCCTCTCAACTCTCAATCGCTTACCCGACTCTGATAGCTTCACCTCGCCTCGCGTTGGACCAAATATTAAACCCCGTGAAGCTCGACTTGGCTTATGATGTATCTGTTTTTGCCAACCACTCTCCGCTTTCTTCCCTAATCCAGTCCATTTCCCTTTACCACCCTCTTGAATACTACCTTGTCCCTTTTCCATCTTACCTCCGACCAATCTTCCCTTTAACTGACCGATATTACTTCCCAGCCTGGAACCATTCATATTAGTCCCGCTCTCCTTATTTTCCTTCCCTGTAAATACCACTTCCCTTACTTCCGAGGTTCTCCTCTCTTCCTCTAACTCCCCAAACTTATTTGATATAACAACATTTTCAGTTATCTCTCTCAAATTACATCCCAGGTTCGCATTAACCTCCCTGTCTCCCGATTTTGACTTGTCTGTTCTTCTACCTGCTCTCCGAACTTCTGTAAAACCATCACTCTCTACCTGTATCCCCTCACCTCTCTCTTTTGACTTGGAACGGGGACATCCATGTTTTTCTCCGATTCCCTCTTCGGACAATTATGAACCAAATGTCCATACAGACCACACGAGGAGCATATATTTGTTAACCCCTCATAAGCCACAAAATAACGCTCTCCATTAATCACCACTGTACCCTTTAGAGGCTTAGAGAGGTTGATCTCGACACAGATTCTAGCAAAACCAGCCCGTTCTAAATTCATAAAAACTGACGCGGCAAATCTAACACATACATCTCTCCTCGTGGCTTCCACAACTCCCTAAGCTTCCTCTGTAATGCTGTTATTGGCACATGACGCCCTAAAACCTTCACGATCATGCACTTTTTCCACAGACCATTCATCGCCTCCAATACATCTGCACCAATCATTATAACCGGTTCTCCATCCTCCCCATTCGGGAACGTCAATTGTAACTTTGACAAAACAAACTCATCATCCAAAACCAATTCCGGATTCTGCATACCACCAGCACTCTTTCCTGCAACTTTCTCCGCCCATGACGTAATCCTATCAGGAGGATCACCAGGTGGTCTACCCTTCTCTCCGATGTCAGCCATCAAGCATCTTGGTCTCTTACAATAGTAACCCTAAAGTCGCCCACAACCACCACAGCCGACATATTTTTCTTTATAATTATTGATATCTTGTCTTTATGTTCATATCTTCAATATGGGCCCTTATATCAGTTTAATCTCCACCATCTATTCTGGAGGTGTTTCTGTATAAATAGGGAGTCACATTCTTATTTGTAGTCATACAGCGTTTTATCAATATCAGAGCAATTCAGTATTCACTCGTCTTTTCCGAGTTTTTCTTTTTGAATTTTTTTATAGCATAAAGGGTCAGAATTCTTGAGGGTTAGGCTGTCTAATCTATTCATCTATGGCAGAGGGAGACTAGGGCTACATGGTTTGATCCTAACGATCAAGTCTGTGACATCATTCTCTCTTCTCTAGATAGGTGTCCACGAAGCTTAGAGAGAAAAACGCTAGAATCTTTTTGCGAATTTCAGCATTTAAATAGACTTAAAGTTTACTTTTGGTTTATTTAATTCAAACAAGAAAAAAATAAACCATTAATTAATTAAACCCTCTTGGTTTAATATTAATCCAGAAATTAACTTTGCATAAAGCAAAAATTATACTTAACTCATTCCACTATTTAATTCCAACAGCATAAAACCGATATTCAATTTTATTTGTTTAACCAACTTCCGTCATATAAATCTAAATTTTATTTATGTGAAACGGGCGTTACACTAATTTTTAAACCTTAATTTACATCATATTTAATATATAATATATTAGATTTTTTGTAGGAAATTCCTAATACTAAGATATTGTTGTTCAGATATGTATCTATTCCATACGATGAAGATGATGGCATGCAGAAATACAAGTCAATGAAGATATCTAGTTTAGAAGTGGAGTTGGCTTTTATTGAGAGATTGGGTAGATCGACCCAACCCGAATTAAGATCAACCGAGATTACAAACCGAGATCAAGAAAGATCTAGAAGATTGTAAATAAATGTCAATATCTAGTTTAGAAAGTTTAGCATTATCATTAACTATATTGTTTACATTTATCTTTCCAATAAATTAGGAAATTAGGTTTCTCTCAATATATATATAAACTATTGTATGTATGAATATTATTCTTATGAGAGTCTAATATAATTCTTCCTAAACACTTTTGTGTACTTACTCTCATCAAACTTATCAGCTTCCACACAAGCAGAAGCGGTAGTAACAAAGAAAAAGTTGCTGAGTTAAAATCAGCTCAAGGGGATGTCTTCTGTTGGAGTCAGAATCATAAAAACTCTACATCCTAATGCCGTTCTGTCATCTAGAAGACCTGCAAATCCAGACAGAACCATTAATTTAGAATATGCTTTAAATTTTAAGTTATTTTCTGTTTTTATGTTAATTTATAACTTGTAAGACTTTAAATAATTGTGTATTTTATAAAATTCAGAATTATAAATTTTTATAATTATTTTCTGTATATTTTTCTTTTAAATATTTGAAATATATATAATTTCTTATCAAATTACGACCAATTAGTATATTTTTTTTGTTTGGGATTATGTCATTTTCTGACCATTTTCTGATTAATTATCTGATTTTGGTCACAAAGTTTATAAGGGAATAAGTATAGTTTCCATTATAGATAAGTATAGTTTCCATTATTTTGGCTTAAGTCGGTTCTTCATTGTGTATAAATATCTATGTACTCTGTTCATTATGAATAACAATGTCTTAAACCCTAATTAATTACATGGTATCAGAGCACTCTACTGAGACCTAAATTTTTTTTTCCTTTGTTCAGTTTGTTGGGAGTTTGAGAAAGTTTTATTCTTACTCTGTTTTCTTCGTCCATTCTGTGTTTTTTTTTTTTGAAAACATTTAAAAACCATGGCGGGTGATGAAGAGTCTTCCTTCTCCGTCACGAAACAGACAGGCGTTGGCGACACCTCCGCTGCACAAGTCATGCCACCGTACTCTCTGTTTGCGTCCGATAACCCAGGAGCGATGATCCCGGCAGTGACTCTCACAGGAGAAAATTACAATGAATGGTCTGGAGAGATGACCAACGCTCTTCGTGCTAAACGGAAGATCGGTTTTATCGACGGAACCATCACCAAACCGTTGGCCAATGATCCTAATCTTGAGCTTTGGCTTTTGGTTAATTCCATGATTGTTGGTTGGATACGCACGTCGATTGAGCCACGGGTTCAATCTACTGTAACATTTATCCAAGACTCTCATAAGTTGTGGGTGAATCTTAAGAATCGTTTCTCTGTGGGAAACAAAGTTCGTATTCATCAAATCAAGTCCAAACTTGCTGGTTGTAGACAAGATGGTCAAGCCGTAATTGACTATTTTGGTCGTTTATCATCGATGTGGGAAGAATTGGATATATAAAACCAATTCCAGTTTGTTCTTGTGGAGCCGCTTCCGAGTTTGAGAAGGAACGTGAAGAAGAAAAGATTCATCAATTTGTCATGGGCTTGGATGAGTCACGTTTTGGCAATGTCTGTACAAATATTATTTCGGCTGATCCATTACCAGACATTGGAGAGATCTACAGCAAGATCATTAAAAAGAAACACGGTTGAATTCATTGCGTGATCAAGAGCAAGTTCACAACGCTGTTGGATTTCTCGCAAAGAAAGATGGTGTTTCAGATCAGTCCAGTTCAGGTCAAGGACGTTCTCGTCCCTTCAATGCACTCATTGTGGACGTTCCGGTCATGACAAAGATCATTGCTGGTAATTGATTGGGTATCCAGATTGGTGGAAAGAGCGGCCTCAACACAGAGGGGCTGGACGTGGTGCTGTACATGGAGGACGAGGACGAGGTGGTTCTGTCTCGGGTTGGCCACATCACACTCCAGCTCATGCTAATGCTGCTCATGCCACAACGTCAAACTCCTCTATGTTTCCAGAGTTTATTTCAGAGCAATGGCATGCACTTGCTCAGATGCTTAATGAGAAAACAAGTTCATCCAAACTGAATGGTAAGCGACATGGTGATCTCATACTTGACATGGGAGCCTCGCATCACATGACAGGCAAATTGTATTTTCTTGAACAAACCCGTGAAATTTCACCATGTCCGGTTGGATTCACAGATGGCAATAGAACGTTTGCCACACATACGGGACTTTTTCCCTTATCTGATCAAATAACACTCACGGATGTCTTATTCGTGCCAAATCTCAATTGTTCTTTGATCTCCGTTTCTAAGTTGTTGAAGCAAACAAATTGTTATGCACTACTAACGTATACTTTGTGTGTTTTACATGACCGTTTCTCGAGGACTCTGATTGGAGCCGGTGAAGAGCGGGATGGGGTTTATTATTTCAAGGATGTTATGGCTGCAAGGGTTCGACGGCTTGAGGTCTCCGAGGATCAAAATCTGTGGCACAAACGGCTAGGACATCCATCGTTTTCAGTATTTACCTATTTACCTATGTTTTCATCTTCAAATAAGAGTTTGGACCCTGGTCCGTGTGACACATGTTTTTGGGCCAAACAAACAAGACAAGTATTTTTTTATAGTTCTAATAAAGCTAAAGAGTGTTTTGCTTTAATTCATTGCAATGTTTGGGGACCGTATCGCCTCCCGGCTTCTTCTGGAGCTACTTATTTTCTGACTGTAGTAGATGATTATTCTCGCAATGTTTGGACTTTTCTTCTTCTCGCTAAATCAGAAGTGCGTACAGTGCTTCAAAATTTCTGTAAGATTGCCGAAAATCAGTTTGGAAAACCGGTCATGATAGTTCGTAGTGATAATGGAACTGAGTTTATGTGTTTGGGTTCTTATATTTGTGAAAACGGAATTCTACATCAGACTTCTTGTGTAGATACTCCGCAGCAGAATGGACGGATAGAAAGAAAACATAGACATATCCTTAATGTCTCAAGATCTTTGTTATTTCAGAGTGGTTTACCGACAAAGTTTTGGGGAGAAGCGGTTATGACGGCAGCTCATCTCATTAATCGGACTCCATCTTCTGTTCTCAATAATAAATCACCTTATGAAGTTTTACATGGTACCTCTCCTGACTATCATCATCTCCGAGTTTTTGGTAGCTTGTGTTACACTCATCTACGTTCTCGCACAAAGGACAAGTTTGGACCTCGTAGTCATCGGTGTATTTTTTTGGGATATCCATTTGGACCAAAAGGCTGGAAAGTTTATGATCTCGATAAGAAAGAGTTTCTTATATCTCGTGATGTAGTATTTCATGAAGACCGATTTCCGTTTCACATTTCTTCACCTCTGGAATCGCAAGCTGTAACAAATCAATCCTCTTTGGACATTGATGATGACTGGTCATTTTCTTGGAATGCATCTTCTGACAGGGGGAGTTCAGCTGTACCAGACACACTTGAGTCATCACCAGCCCTTGACACAACTACGTCTCCACTTTTGCCATCTCAACGAGCGAGTCCATCAGAACATGTTTCTCCAGAGTCTATTTCGCCATCTCCATTTGTCTTGTCCTTCGAGGACGTCTCTCCACGTGAGATTAGTACCAGTTCTGTTCCTGTTGAGAACTTAGGACCAGGGAAACTTGTGGTTGTTCCACCTGTTAAGTTTCAAGATTATGTTATGCATTCTGCCATTTGTGATGATAACCCTTATCCCGCTCCAAGCCCCTCTTCTCAGCAGTCTTCCGAAACTGTCCCAGATACGTACTTGTATACGTTAGATGCATATTTTCTGATCTAAATTTTTCCGCCTCGCACCAAGCTTTTGTTGCAGCTATTTATGCTAGTGCTGAACCACGTAGCTATAATGAAGCAGTCAAGTCTGATGCTTGGCGAGGTGCTGTCAAAGAAGAGATTACCGCACTTGATGTCAATCACACATGGGATCTTGAGGAATTACCTCCAGGAAAAGTGGCCATTGGGTGTAAGTGGGTTTTCAAATTAAAATTTCTTTCTGATGGCACTTTTGAAAGGCACAAGGCACGTTTGGTGATATTAGGTAATAAACAGATTGAAGGTGAAGATTTTAATCTAACCTTCGCTCCAGTTGTTAAGATGGCCACAATTCAAAGTTTTTTGGGTTTAGTGTCTTCTAAAAATTGGGAGGTTCATCAAATGGATGTACACAATGCTTTTTCATGGAGATTTGGAAAAAGAAGTATATATGAAATTACCTCCTGGTTTCCGACATGAGAATCCTAGAATGGTTTGCCGGTTGCGGAAGTCTTTATATGGTCTTCCACAAGCTCCACGGTGTTGGTTTCAAAAGCTCACTAATGCACTACTTGAGTTCGGTTTTGAACAGTCATATGCGGACTACTCTCTGTTTACCTTCTCTCGTAATGGTATTGAAATTCGTATTCTTATTTATGTCGATGACTTGGTTATTGCTAGTAATGACTTATCTAAGCTTGTGGAGTTTAAAGCTAAGTTGGGAACATGTTCTTGTGTCAGCGTAAGAACGCCCTCGACATCATAAGTGAGACAGGTCTTCAGGATTGTACTATGGTTCGTACTCCCATGGAACAAAATCATCAGTTGGCTTCTGATGATGGTTTATTATTTAAGGATCCAACAAAATACAGACGCCTAGTAGGATGTCTGGTTTATCTCGCTGTCACTCATCCCGAGTTATGTTATTAAATACATGTTTTGTCTCAGTTCATGAAGTCACCAAGAGAGGCACATTGGGAAGCTGCTCTTCGGGTCGTACGCTTTCTTAAAGGATCGCCAGGTCAAGGTATTTTCATGCGTGCAAATTGTGACCTATCTTTGACTGTATTTTGTGACTCCGACTTCAGTTCTTGTCCGTTAACACGTCGTTCTCTAAGTGCTTATGTTGTGCTTCTTGGCGGTTCACCAATTTCCTGGAAAACTAAGAAGCAAGACCCAGTTTCACACTCTTCTGCTGAAGCGGAATATCGGGCTATGACTTATACTTTGAAAGAAATTAAATAGTTAATCCGATTGTTTGAAGATCTCGGAGCTCCTGTTCCTAAATCAGTTCGTTTGTTTTGTGATAGTCAAGCTACTATACATATTGCAGCTAATCAGGTGTTTCATGAGCGTATCAAACACATTGAACGAGATTGTCACAGTGTTCGTGATGCAGTTCATGATGGGTTGATCACTACAATTCACATTCGTACCAAAGAACAACCCGCTGATATTCTCACCAAGGCTCTTGGAAGACCGCAGTTTGATTTCTTGATACCCAAGTTGGGTGTTCATGTTTCACCCTCTCCAACTTGAGGGGGAGTATTAGGGAATAAGTATAATTTCCATTATAGATAAGTATAATTTCCATTGTTTTGGCTTAAGTCGGTTCTTCATTGTGTATAAATATCTATGTACTCTGTTCATTATGAATAACAAAATCTTAAACCCTAATTAATTACAAAGTTACAACCAAATTCTGACTAAAGTTTTTTTCTTTTGTCAGAAACTGGTCGGAATATAGTTGAAAAGTTCCAACCAATTTTTTTTATCAGTTTTCCCGATTAATTTCCGACCGTACTTATTCCGACCATTTTTCAACCAAAATTCTGTTCCGACACCCAAATTCCGACCAACTCTGACCAACCATTTTGGTCGTAATGGGGTGCATTATCATGTAGTGATCGTTGATTCTTAGCCATGTGGGATTTGATTCTTAAATATTACATACGACTAGTTGTGCTCTTGCAACTTTCGTATGATTAATAAAGTAAAACTTTAAAGTGAAATAAACTACCATTTCAAAAGTCCCATTGAAAACATATTTTAGATTTAAACATATGGACTAAATATGAGCATCAACAAAATTAAGGGTGTGAATTTCATTTTTCACGGATTGAATGATAAAAATTTGAACTTGTTTACTAAAGTATCAAAATTTGAATGTCAGTACTACAGTAGTGGCATGAGCGGATGGATCTACACACAACCTTTATTCGGACAGAAACTAAAATATCATATAAAATATCATATCAATAAGGGGGAAGTTGTCTACAATATATAAATATATAACTATCTTTAATTCATATCTCTATTATAAAATAGGATAAAACATATATCAAATAATAAATAATTTCAATATCATTCTTTCAATTTTAATTTTATGCTAAATACAATATTAGTCATTACACTGTTAATATACCATGAAATTTTACTTCCGTAAAATCCACATTAAATACGATGTTGTTTAAGATAGAAAAAAATTAAAAAAAAACAAAAACAAAACGACTTCGTAAGAGTGTATTTTGTTGTTTTATCATAAAACGACATCAGAAGCATTTATAATAAAACAACAAAATACACTCTTACAAATTCGTTTTGTTTTTGTTTTTCAAATTTTCCTTTATCTTAAACAAAATCGTATCTAACGTGGATTTCATGGAGGTAAAACTTCACGACATATTAACAACTATCGGTTAATGTTGGATTTAGCACAAAACTAAAATTGAAGGGTCGATATTAAAATTATTTGTTATTGGATGTATGTTTTAGTCTATTTTATAAAAGGGGTATGAATTGAACATAATTATATATTACAGTATGTTAAAACAGATTTCCCTAGATAACAGAATAAAAATATCTATATTAAATAAAATCGTATCTAACGTGGATTTCATGAAGGTAAAACTTCACGACATATTAACAACTATCAGTTAATGTTGGATTTAGCACAAAACTAAAATTGAAGGATCGATATTAAAATTATTTATTATTGGATGTATGTTTTAGTCTATTTTATAATAGGGGTATGAATTGAACATAATTATATATTACAGTATGTTAAAACAGATTTTCCTAGATAACGGAATAAAAATATCTATATTATTAATTGAGAATAAAGTTGTCCGGAGCTATTTAAATCATATTCATATAATTACAGCTTATACCATTATGTTTACGTGTTGACAAAAAAAAAACTTTTTAAAAAATAAAAGGGCAATTTCGCTAATTTACTTATGCCAATTAGCCAAACCAGCAAAAAAAACCACCCGAAAAACAACACGAGGAACTTCTAATGTTTTAAAGAAATATGATTGAGTGCAATATCGGATCCCATTCAATTAGTTAATGTTAATGGATCTTTTGAATATTAGTCAAAATATATTCTCTAGAAAGTTTTTTTTTGTTAATTATTTTTTCTCTAGAAAGTTGCCGTAAAAATAATACTATCCTATTCAGTTACATATACTGTTCCAGTTTTATTTAGCAATTTTATCCGAATATTCCTATATTTAAACCATATCCATATTTCCCTTAAAGATTTTATAAATATTTTTCCTTAACAACCCAAAAAAATCGTCGCCCGACTCATTTTAACTATAAATGAGGATTTGCTCTATGATTTTTATTTCATAGCAACCCACCTCCTACACATTCTAAAAATAAGCAATCGGTCCTCCATCCAAAAACCTTCAGTTTATTTTCAAACTTTGATTTGTTATCAATTTCAGTTTACATTTTATGAATCAATTACTATTTTTCTGTCTGGTGAAGACATTTTACGTTTACTATTCATATTTCTTCAAATTCAGTTTATTTTCGATTTAGAAATTAAAAAAAAAAATCATCTAGTTATGGAGATTGCATCCTTGATTAAACATGAAAGCTTTGTATTATACCTTGGGATAATGATATTCACATTTCTTTATCCATGCAATTGTTCTTAGTGTCATTCTTTTCGTATGAGGCTCCCGTCAATACAATAATTGCATCAATATAAAAAAATTACTATAACTATAGACATGTTCTAAAAATCTTCGCCTAGCTCCGATTACATTCTGCCTAGTCGCTACACACACCCTCGAAAAAGTCAGTCAACCGATTACCTCCCGCCTAATCCGATTAATCCCCGCATAATCCGATTATTTTCTACATAATTATCTATATATCCAATTATTTTTAAATTTTAAAGTATATAAAAAATTGTTTTTGGTATTCAGACATTTATATTGAGAGTTTGTGATGTTTTATAATAAATTATGTTAATATTCTAAATAAAAATCATAAAATAAATTATTAATACTACATTTTCATATATTTATTATAATTTTAAAAACAATATTATTTAAAATTTAATATAATGGATAAATATATTTTTAAAATATTAAAATAATCTAAAACTAATCCCCGATTAATCTCCGTTTACTCCCCGATTAATCCCCTAGGCGCTAGACCCACTCTTACCGCCAAACTAGCGCCTAACAAGTTTTAAAACATGGATTATAGATAGTATTCTTTTTTTTTTGGGAATTCTTCTCTCTTGAAACTAAAGAGAGAACTTTTTGTCTTAAAGGCTTTAAGCTGAAATGATGATAAGTAGTAGCTAATTGATACATCTTCTGACTATGATGTTGACGCCAACATATTTTTCTAGGTGACACTAATAGCTACACATATTCTTTATAAGCAAAATTAAACCTCAACATAGGATAGAGAAAGATAAATCATGAATTAGAACACACAAATGACTAAAAATGGTGTATAAGTGACAACATTTAATGATAGTTTGCTAGAAACTTAATGAGAAGTACCACTCGTGTATCTTTTAAGTGCATTAATTAGATCATATCTAGATTTTTAAGACTTTCTGCTAAGCAACACAATACAGTTACATTAATGAGAAGACAAGCTTCATGGGCACTATGAGAAAACAGAATGCCAACATAATAGAGAAGAGAAACTTTTTCATCAAGAAAAATCTAACCAAATGGTACAAACAAATAATAGCTCACACCATGTGTAAATGTAGAGTAAATTTCATTTTGTTTTTGTTAATTATAAATTTCATTGTTGTGTGCCTGAATAATGCAAAAAATATAATAGCTAATACCATCATTAGTTAAAAAGCCAAAAATATTATGGACTGCACTTCTTGAGAGCATCGGATTATATATGTAAAAAATATCAACATAGTCACAAGATATGTGCATCTGCAACTGGTGGGATATTTTCAATTAATTCTAAAATTATTTTTTTGTTTTGTTTTTGGATAAAACTTTACTTTGAGTACAAAAAAAACCCTTCACATTGTTTTTTGTGATAAAAATCCACATTTCTATTTACATTACATGCAATGCTAAATTTATTAATATGATAGCTGAAATAGAGTGCAAAGAAGGCAAACAAAATTGTGACTAGACAACAGTAACTTCATCTTTAATCTCTTTTTGGCTCTGTTTTTCACCATATATTTGTGTCTCTTCTTCTTTAGTTTTAACCCAAACACCAGTGTATAGTCCACACACCAACAACAATGCCCCACCCACACTGCTCCATGTTATATTCCCAAGTCAAAAACATACACATCCTCAACATTATACCAAAGACATTAACATATATGAAATTATGTGTTTCTTCTTTAAACAAACCTTCCAAGGTATAGTGTTTCTTTGAAAAAGAAAGATGAGAGGATGCAAGTAATGATGAGAGATAAAGGAGTGTAGAGTGCAGTGAACACTGGCCCTTTCTTCTCTATGGCCCATACTTGTAACCAATATGTTAGCCCAGTCACAATAATTCCCTGTTTAATTGGGTTTTATCTTTTTAAAATTAATAGAATAACTTTACATTTATTATAATGGGTTAGAAATTTAAAGATGTGATTAATTAGACATACACAATAAGCCACTGAGAGCATAGGTAAGCCAAATTCGATCTTCCAAATTGATGTACGTCTGTTCATTGCAACTACCCAAACTGCAGTTTGTATGCAACTGAAGAAGCATTGAAGTGTTACCAATCTCAACTTTGCTGGGTATTCCTTCATCACTTTGCTCTAACAAGACACACAAAAAAAGTTGTTAAGACTTTATAACTTTTGGTAAAAGTAAAAAATAAATAAGATTATTAACATAAAATTTTCGTTTGAGCAGAATAGTCTCTACGGGTATCTCCAACCTAATACCTCATTTTAAGGGGAACAAAACCTTAAAATGAGGATTTGAGAGGTGGTTACTCCAACCATGAATCCTCAACAAAAAATCCTTAAAAATTTATCTATTTGTATTATAGTCCTTGACATTAACAAAAAAACTAATAATAATAAAAATTCATAAATACATATAAACATTATATTTAATATATTATACAATACACAATATTACAATATTATATAACAATATATATATATATATATATGATTATCTTAGAGGTTCATGGTCCGGTAAACCAATCAATTATACAATTAGTAAGATACGTAATATTTAAGTGTTTATGTAATTTGTTTAATTTGTGATAAACTTGTTTAATGTATTTTTATTTTGTATGACTTTATTTTATGTATTTTTATTTTGTGTATTTTTAAATTATGTAAACTTTATTTTAATGTTATTTAATATTTATCTTATTCTATTTTATTTTGGTGTACTTAAGTAATTCTAAATTAAGTTTAGTATATGTATTTATAAAGAGAAATAAGTATAAGGACCCCAAAAAATACAAGATAGTTTAGAGGATTTGAGGTTGGGTTGGAATGACATAAAACCTCAAAATTTGAGGATTTGAAGTTGTGTTGGAGATGCCCTAAGGACATAAATTTAAAATTAATTTGGTAACTGAAAATGGAAATAATTAACTAAAAATAAAAATAAAATTTTGCTATCAAAAGATCACAAACGGGCGCAAGCAAAGAATTTTGGTGAAATTTAAAAATGCAGTTAATAATAATATAACACCTAAATAATATATTGCATGACTATATGACGGATATATAAATATATTAGATAAATTTTGTGTCCAAATTTAAAATAACAGAGATGTGTAAACCACAAAACCTTTGAAATTAGATAACTATGTACACAAAATAATATGTATACGGAAGAAAATTATTCATCTACAACAGTCTAATAACATCAGTAAAATCGTCTAATATCTTAAACTATTCTGTTGATATAGACAAAGAAAAGTTTCTGTCAAGAAAAGAACATGTCATATATCATTGAGCTAATGCAAATAAATAAAAGTACATGATAGAATAGCAAAGTAAATGGATTAATAGTTCAGTATAAATAAGCCAGGTAGCTTCATGAATACATCTATATAAAAATTTCCTAGTGACTAGTGAGAGTGTCACAAACTTTAAAGTATAACCGTGACTCTTATCATTTATAAATATCTAATTTTTGAAATATTTTTTTTTTTTAAAAAGAAAAAGAAAATTACGCAGCCATAAATAATATACACAACTACACATAACGTTTCACTGCCTCCGTGTAAGGGACAGAGGATTGATTTTTAGTGCAATTCTTTTTCCCAATACGGACGTTGACAGGTTCCTAATAATCTCTAGCCAAACCGGATCGATAATACCATTAATCCATTACCAACGATAATGAAAGTGTATGTCTTTATTCGTTCCGTCGTGGAGGCCCCATTAGGTAAAATCTGAGACCCGCATGCTATGCTATGAAACTGAAATAGGTTTTGTCAATTAAACTATTTTTTTTTTTAATTACTTAATCAAAAATATTATTTTTTTTATAATAAGATTAACTTACTTTAATTAGAGTACAAAACATTATTCATCTGATATGTTTTTAGTTTAAATAACAGAACATTTCTATTGTTATATGGAAATAAAATAATTAAAGGTTGAAAGTATATTAATATATATATATATATCATAAATAAAAAGAAAATTATAAATATTTATTAAACTACAAATATATATATTTATAAACAGTAAAAAATGTTATATTTATATTAAAATAATTGATTATGGGCCACGGTTTGAATTTTTTTTATAACAGGAATAATTTTATAAGATAAAAATAAAATCTAAATTTATATGGGTAATGGGTCCTTTGAACATTATCCTAAAATTTTAATATTGTTACACGTTTTTCACCTAACAAAAATCAGTTCAATGTACCTCCCAAATAAAACAAAAGATGAACTTTTATGCAATAGTATTTTTTTTAGCACCCAAAAAGTAGGCAGATACATCTTAATACTAATATTACGGAAAGACATGACAGTCAAGAATTAAAATTTATTTTAAATTACATAAAATGAAATTATTACATAGTAATTAAACTTAAATTAAGAAATGTTAGATTTGTATTTTGAATTAATTTTTAAAAATATTTAGTTTTAGTAATTTTTCTCATAAAATCTATTGAGAAAATATTTTAAGATTACAGTATTTTTTAAAAAACAATTAACAAAATATTTGGAAATTACCAACACATTTTCGCAAAATTTTACAATGCTATTTTAAGAAAATAATTTATTTTATAAATATTTGTACACGTACTTTTAGTTTTACATACATATTATCGTTTTCAGTACGTAAAATTGTTTTAATATCAAACTAAAATATCATATATGTGAGTTTTAAGAACAAAAAAAAAATCAACATTATAAATATATTATAAAACAGCATATCCTCAACATTATAAAACATCGTATATCTATGATATTTTGTGCTTGCTCCTTTGCCAGCTAACATTATCGTTAACCAAATGTCACGTTTTTAAAAAAATCATACAATTTCATAATTAAAAATTCAGTTACAATTATGCCACCATAATCATCTATTGTAATATATTCTCTAAATAAATAGATATGTAAGTAACTATTCAATGTAACTATTCAACGTGTAATCCATATCATAATACTGTCTTCACTCAAAAAGTATGATCAAACAAAGGAGCAATGATTAATAAAACAAATAATTCGAGAATTAGGAAGCAACTAGTGAAATGCCTAAAGTGAAAGTAATCAGTGAGTAAGTGGCATACCTGCAAGACAATCCACAAACACCAACAAGTAATGGCAGCGAGCATAGTGATGGAACCTTTTAGAGAATCTTTGGCTAATGAAACGGCGTCGTTTGGTATGGTGTTCTTGTTATAGTGGTTTATCAAACTAGGCCCTTTCACAAAAGCGAACACTAATGCGCCAAATATTCCAACCATCGAACCAAAGACTTTGGCCACTCCATGTGACTTCTTCAACGTCACAGTCTCTAATCTTGTTTTCATATAATTCAGATATTTAAGCAAATTATATATTAGCTAAATTATAGACAACTTGCTTCTATTTTTTTCTTTTACATTTTCCTTTTTCGTTCTATATTAGATAAATATCTTGAGTCAAAATACAAGTTCGAATCCTTAATTGTTTTGTCTTCTTTTCTCTTACTTACTTTTTCTTGTAATCTTCCTATATAATTTACTTTTACTCCGGGCAAAGTAAAACAAACTTGGTTATATTATATAAACTACCCAAGATAATTTTTCTTTATGATTACCAATTACCAAGTCTCATTCTCATTCTTTAAAAAAAAAATCATTCAAACTTTATTGCCAACTCTATGTTATGAAATTAAAATAGTTGGGTTAGCATAATTTCACTACGCATATCTAAAGAAACATAAAACTAGATTAAAGTAACTTTTAAATATTTTAATTTACTATGAGATTCTTTAGCTTTTTCATTAACTATAAACTATTTTTTTTTAAAGCAAACCAAAGAGAGAGGACGCCCCCATCCCCAATTAAAAAGGGGAACACAAAAAAAAAATCTTATGCCTAAAAGACATATATACAAAGAGATTTTTTTTTGTTTGTTGTAATGTGAAATTTATTAATCCACAAAAAAATATTTATAAAGATTTATGAAGAGAGAGTTTTAGTTTAATCTACCTGAAAAGGAGAGCCAAGACGAAGGTGATAGAGGGGACAGCGTTAGTTGTTGCTGCCGCAAAGGTGGCTGTGGTGTTGTCGATGGCTACGTAGAAGAGGTTAAGACTTAGCGTGAGTCTAATTTTTTTTAAAAACATAAAAAAAAAAAAAAAAAATTGGTTAGAAAATTACCTAATGAAATAATTCCAAAAATAAGAATTTCCAATTTACAGAAACATAGACATATATATACCCGCATAAGGAGATAAAGAATATTTTGAGAAGCAAGATAAATGATAAAGGGGAAGACTTGGAGCTGCAAAAAAAAAGGGTCAAAAACGACGTTAAAAAATGTCATATAGTTTAGGGGTTCGTACTAATATTTTCGATATCAAACTCACGTAAATAAAATATGAGAATATATCGCAATTAAAAAAAAAAGAGTCGAACCTTTCAAGGAAGAATGCAAAAGGGGTCAAGGCAAGAGTAGCGAAGGCTTGTCTATAGAAAACAAAAACAAAAGGGTTGGTTCCTTGAGAAATTGCCAATTTTGAGAGCAATGGCATTCCTGCATATACAATTTGTACAAACACCATTGCCATGTTAGCTTTGTGTCTCATTATCATCATCATCAACATAATGAAGTAATAGTGATGTAATTTTGTTTTCTTTCTTTTTTCTTTTTGATGTGGGGAAGCTCACTTGGCTTCTCCCCCGCTATTTATGGTTTTATGTTGGTGGACACTTAAAACGACTTTTTCTCCTTTTTTTAGGTCACTATAGCTAATATGGACACGTGTACTTCCATTGAGATTTAAAACGTTACCATCATAATTCGTGTTTCTAATTTGTCAAGATTAGTGAATTTATTTCATCGTCATAAAACCGAACAAATTATTCGTAGCAGTGTATCAATGCCATATGCGCTTTATATATATATATATATATATATATATATATATATATATATATATATATATCTAGAGAAGTATGGTAAGTGGCAACTTACAAGTGCTTTGATTAGACTAAACATGGACTTTGATTAGATTGAGAGATTACAAAAGTAGTAGACTTATGATAACCAAATTATAATTAGTCTCGAGCTAATGATTTGAAGTGTTATTGTTGTGTAATCTAGGTAAACAAAATCAGTTAAAATATTCACTATATGCTTTTAATAATATAGTTTGGAGTTTCAAGTGCATTTACTTTTTGTAACTAATTTTCCGCTTGGAAATACCTAAATGTAACTAATCAGTTAAAATATTGTATATACATTAGTAGAAGTAACATGAGAATATATATATATATAAAATGCACCAAATACATGGTGCATTTGGGTTATGCATGCTAACTAATTTCTATCAAAGCAGCTCTCACTAATCTTCCTTCCCATCTAACTAGTTTTATCTTTTTCTTAACATGATTTTTTCTGTTCGTACTGTGATTACGTCATACCCATAATTTAATACAAATCAATACCGAATTATCTCAAATCGTAATCAACACTACATAAAAACTTAAACATATATCTTCTCAAATTACTATAAATAGAAAGTTTCTCTCTTCTATATAGACATCTCACAATCAGATGAGATTATGAATCATTGAGATTCTCTATTCTTAATAATCAATCATTCAGACATCATGAATCATCAAGATCCATATCCTGATACATCCTGAATCACAGAGATTTTTTTTTCATGAATTACAAATGACTTAATCCTTTCCGAGCATACATAGGCAACCTTTCTCAAAGTGCAGTTATACCATCAAACAGTATTTTTAGGAATATTAATGTGTTTTTTAGGAATAGTAATCTGAATTTCATTTTAATTTAGCATAGAAAACCATTAGTTTATATAGTTTCTAAGATTAAAAATCATTTGAGTAAAAATATCATCGTATGTGTGATCTGCTATGCAGCAGATGTTGGTGAGTCTGGTGACTGATGAGCTTATTACTTATACTATCCCAAAACGATTCAAAATTCTTTATTTGCTATGCTAAAGATTCCCAAAAATTTGACATTCTCTTGCAATTCTATGAAACTCAATAAACTATAACATATATGGAAATCAATAGTTTAGTTCTACTTGTGGAGAAAATAAAGCAGAAAATTATAAGTGCTTAGAGAAAGCAGAAGCACACATTTGCGTTTCTGATATGCATGTTGGTTGTTGCTTTATTTTGTTTCTTCTTTTTAACATTTTTTGAATATTATTTTTTTTCTTTTTAACTTTCGAAGGATATTGTCGAAACAATAACTTTATTTTATAAATAGTTCAACAAGATACACTATTTGGTCCGCACATGAGTCAATTATTTATTGTAGGGTGAATTAGGTAGATTAAATTATTTGAAAATGAAATTAAAATTTAGTAATGATTTGATTTATTGTTATCTAACATTTTCTTTTTCTAATTTAAAACTCGGATCATTAAATTTTTGTTTTCTCATGATTCTAGAAGTAAATGATATAGAAGTAGATGGGTGGCTGCAACGAGTTCCTTTAGCTTAATTAAATACAATATATACATTTGACCAACCAATTTTTTAACTTATACATCAGAAACTTTAAGGTGATAATTTTTCATTTGGTCATAAAAAGCTGAAAGACCATATATAGTTTTAGTGAGACGTATGAAAGACATGAGCACCGAAACTTTAAGGATTTCTCTCTTTCTAATCTAATATTAAGTTAAATTCTTGTATTTAATGAAACCATGATATAATTTGTTTTCTATCTTTTATACTTTTTTTGTTTTAACAAAAACTATCTTAAAACTAAAAAAAAAATCTAATCTAACCGTCGATTTGTTTCTAAATACTAAATACATATTTATAGTATTCACTTCATCAATGCATGATTTATTTATTTTAAAATATAAAAATAGTCGTAAAATTGATCTAATAAATTGAAATAACTAAAAAACATTTGGTAAAAGTAAAACTACCATAATTTTTTTTGTAAGAATTCTCAAAACAAGTAACAGTTCTGAAAGGAAATCCATGATATATAGATCGGTCCAATTTAATAATACTAATCATCAAGGAATGTTAACTAAATTTTGGGTGCTAATTAAATTTTGGGTGAACGCAGATTGACTGTTTGGCCTGGAAGAGACTCAACTTCCCTAAATTGTTGGGTTCATATGCTTCTCTACGGTTTCTATTCGCGGTTGTGTTTTTAATAGCATAGTCTAAATAATTAATAGGCAGAGAAAAATGCGAATAAACAAAATGTTGAATTAGGTCGAATTGGAAGTTATTATCTTTAGTTATTTTTCTCACATTTACTTTTTTATATTTTTAAGCACGATCAACAAAATTCTTATGATAAACGGATGCGAGCTAGAATTCTAAGCTTGTATAAGGACTAAGCAGAGGCGGATCTATGTTATAAACTACGAGGACAAATTCTAATATTAAAAAGTTTGATATTATAGTTATACTTATCGATTGAATCATGGCAAAATGGGACAAATTCTTTCTAGTGCTTTGTGTTACATAGATTTGACTCTCTTTTTCCTAATTTTTATGTCTGGAAGTAAAATTTAATACAAAACATTTTCAAGTATTCTTATCATTTTAATAAATAAACTTCAGAGGATGGGCTTGGACAGCGTCTCTGATGTTCACAGATAAGCGGCCGTTGCGGGACAGTTCCATGTGGGTTTGGTTCCTTGTACACATTTCCGTAACGGTTTTGCGGGACTGAGGAATGACTGCATATGAAGGACTATGTTTAATAACGGTTTTGCTTCTGGTAAACCTTCTGTATATAATAGAGGATTTGATTCCTGACATGTACTAAACCCTAAAAAGCAATAAACCATCGTGAGTTTTGTTAAAAATCGTGTAAAAAACTATAATAGGTAGTAAATAGAAATTGATAAATAATACATAGAAATAAGAAAAATCAATAATAGACATTGACGGATTTTCTAATTAAGAAAAAAAAAACTATCCTAAAATTTTATATCTTTCTTAATTGGCAATATACATAGGAAGTTATTACTTTTAATTACTTCTCTCACATAGAATTCTTTTATTTCTAAGTACGATCAACGAATATCTTATGATAAACGGATGCGAGATAAAATGCTAAGTTTTATAAGGACTAACATGCCCGTGACATTCTCATTAAGAGAGTTTCTATAGGGCATAGATCTTTAAAATTGAAACCAAAAACATTTTCAACATTGATTAATTTGGGAGACTACATTGATTAATTTGGGAGATGTATGCCCTTTACATGAGATTTTCACTAGCCCTGATAGTACTTATACAATGTTAAAATTCTATCTCACATCCATTTAGCATAAGAAATTTGTTGATCGTGCTTAGAAATATAAATAATATATGTGAAGAAAGCAACTAAAAGTCTAAAAGTAATAACTTTTAATATATATATATATGTTAATTAAGAAAGACATACAAATTTTAGGACAATATTATTATTTTTTAATTAAAAAATCCGTTGATATCTGTTATTGAATGTTCATGCTTGTATCTATTGTTTATCAATTTCTATTTATCATAATTATTATATATTTTATATCAAGTATCAAGGCAAGTTATTCTTTCGAAGCAAAGGAAAATACCTAGCAAAAAAAAGTGGTGGAGAAATGTAATTAAAAAGAGTGGTGAGCAGTTAAATCAAGCCATTTAAATAGACCACTTCGACTGAAAACTTGAATGGCTTAAACGCGGTGCGATTGAGGTTTCAGAAACATATCAGTGTGGTTATAAGTGGTGAAGTAATTTATGCGATTGATCTGACAGTTAGAAGTGAGTATATTTACAAGAAATTTTTGACGGGCTAATGGTAGTCGTATATGGCAGCACTTTATGATAAACTTGCAAAAAAATATTTCTAATTAGGGAATATCTCATGTCTTGCATATGTTTAAATTTAATATTTTAAAATATTTTTTTTTGCTAAAAGGATATATATCAAAAAATTTCAGTTAATTTAGTTTAAATTAATTATTTATATTTTGCATACAAAATTTTAATTTTTAATAGTAAGTAATTTTATATCATTTCAAAGAAGAAATAAATTTGAGGTGTAATATGCATAATGGTGTTTATTAATATATATATATATATCTATATATATGACATATTACAAGTTTGTTTTATAACAAACAATATATAAAGCAATCTCAACATTAGATATTAAAAATTATTACATCCATCTCAGAAAGTATGATTTTCTTGGTTATTTTATTGTTTCAAAAATTTTGATTTCCTATATATCTTTAATGCATTTTTATTTTAAAAATCAATTAAAACAAAAAAATTTAATATTTGTGCATTGATTACAAATACTTAAAATAAATAAATATAGTAAATTAATAATTTAAGATAAAATTAATCAATAAAATTAGCATTATTACTTTTCTTTTTCTATTTGAAAAAACTCAATAAATCTTAATTTGTGAGACGGAGAGAGTATTAAATTCTGAATTCTTTTTTTTTGGTTCATTTGTACTTATCAAACCATTCTGGTTATATATTTACACAATTACACTTTTAAGCCATTTACAGTTATGTTTGGATTAATAATTTTCATTATCTATTACATAAATTTAATCAAATTATATTTTAATACGGTGAAACTTATGTGGGTAATAATTTTCTGGATTAAAGCACTACCTTACGTTTTAATACCGTTATAAAAAAACAAAACTGTAAGACAATTCATTAATGGTATTTTAAATAGAAATATAATGATTAAAATAAAGAATTCTGTAAAAAAAAAATTATTTCAGCAATCAGCACCGCCATAAATTTTAAAAACTGTTATAAGTATATAAATGATTTTTTCTTAAAATAATTTGATGTTAATCTATTAATTTTCAAATAAATAACTATAGAAAAAATATTTTATTTTGATTAAACTTTCAATTCATTTATAAAATTTTAATGTTGTAAGAAATTAGATATATGAATCAGATTTTTTTGGAAATTGTTTTACTGTTTCAGATTAACATTTTATTTATAAAATTCTTAGGAACTAAAATTTTGGAGATTCTCAAAAGTGTAATCTTACTTTATTATATAAGATATATGATTTTAATAAGATTTTTTTTAAAATGTATTGTTATAATAAAAATCAAAAAGTCAAATTTGCATTAATGTTTATAATAGCTAACTAAACTATTTAATTTAAAAGGTTTAGAACTTTTCATATATACTAGAAATATTTTTCATAATAATGTTAAGTTGAATATTGTGTATATTAATATATATATATATATATATATATATTATTTTAAAAATACTATGATTATGGAGCTAAGTAAGCGATTCCATGCGATTTTAAACGGTATATATAATAATTTATGATTGTTATCAAATGCTAACAACTGCAACCTCTCTTGAACATAATGTATATATTATATGGGAGAATCAATAATACTAAACTCGCAATCTTTAATGAATTTATTAGCGATGCACTCGTGACGCGTCATGATATGGATTCATCTGTCAACTTCTTTTGACACATGTTATACTTTTTTCATTATTCAACATTTAAAATATACATGTGACAAAAAGAATGTAATGGTTCTAATGCAACGGTCGCTGTATCTTCAAGTAGGTGCCGAATCAATCAATAATTAGACAATTTTAGAAAAATGAAATATCAAGTACTGTTTTATGAAAATAGTTCTAACACATCAAATTTGAAAAACATAGTGGTGATATGCAATGAAGCGACCAAAGTGGGAACAATTGTTAATGCACAATGTCTACCAAGTATGTTGACATTTCATGATTCTATTCATTCCAACACGTGTTTTCTAGTTTTTCAAAAATCATAATCATTTTACATATTCATTTCTTTTGGGTCAAGCTTTTTTTATTTTTCTTCCTAATATTTTGTTGATTTATTCAATTATAAGTAAAAGCAACGTAGCATAATTCCTTAACACGCAATCATGCCTATTAGTTTCATTCATATATGCTATGCAATCTATAATAACATATTTGATTAACGGTGTTTATAGTCTATTTATTAATAAATCTTCAGTTTTTAATAAAAACTAGATATTATATATATAAGGTTATTGGGATTGTTGGAGTTAAAAGAGAAGAATTAAAATAAAAATGAGCTGTGTACTTTTGTCACCTATCGGTATGGATATGCACCGCCATCGATCGATGAATCCAAAAGAATATTCCTTTTTCACAAGGAAATGTGGTGGACTAACTTATAAATAAGGAACTCGGTCATAAAAGTAAAACACATATCTCTTCTCATTTTTAATGCAAAAGAATCATATAACTTTTAAACTCTTTCTTTAGAGTTTTAGGAGCTTGATTTATTTGTAAATATTTTTACATGTAACGTTTATAGCGTAACGTTTATAACAAGAATTTACATGTATTTATAACAGTTATGGAAGTTATAAAAGTGTTTGGGAGTTTACATTTATATCGTTTTAACATGACACCCCTCATTTTGGGAGTTATAAAAGTTTTTTTTGTCAGTTTTTAACATGATAAGCCCTTTTGGAAGTTATTAATTTTTTTTTCAAGCACCTTTTTCAAAACCACTTTTTCAATCTATAGCTTGTGAATTGGACGTTTGCTGTTATTGCTTGAGAACAAGCAAATATTTAAGTCTAGTAGAATTATGATAACATATTTTATTAACAGTTTTTAAATTCTATTTAGTAACAAATCTTGAGTCTTTTTATTAAGGATATGATATTTTGCGTTATTGAGCTAGAGCCAAAAAAAATTGAAGTGAAAGTGGGATTTATTCTGTGAAGAAAAGTCATAGATTAGGACTACCATTGATCGGTGTATTTTTTTATCATCAGTCGCTATGGATATACACCGCCACCAACCGGTAAACCTGGTTACCGATCGGTAAAACCAACGGAATATTCCATTTTTTACAAGGGAGGGCGGTAGAAGAACTTATATAAATAGGGGCTCAATCCCAAAAGGAAAACACATATTTCTTCTTATTTTTCAGATAAAAAAGATTACTAAAACCTTCAAACTATTTTGTTAGAGTCTTAAGAGTTTATCTTATTTGAAAATATTTTTATTTAGTGTTTTAGTCTTTTATATTCTTGTTATTCTCTTTTTCTTCCATGTATATTTGTGTATGTTAGACTTAGGGCTGAACATGTAATTAGAGATTTAAGGGGTATTTATGTAATTTTATCTTTGATATATTTATGAGATTGTTCTTATTATCTTCATTATATAATTATTTTAATGATTGATTTTTAGTTAAAACTAGGATTTCGTTGTTAGTCAGTTCATTGGGTCACCGAAAATGATGTTTAACTTATGAAACTATATGTGATGAGCAAGTGATTATGTTTTGAAAACAACTGGAAAATATATTGTCATCTATACTTGTGAGCATAATAGGTTATGCTCGTAATGCTTGTTAAGTTCTTAGTCGAAAGGCAGAAGCTGTTTATCGTTGGAAATGTTTGCATAAATATAGATTAATGCATCACAGAAATGTGATAACTTTATATTCGTAACTTAAACTCTAGACAGTTCTTAGTATATGCATGTCATAATCATTCCACGCTCTTAATAATCCTATAATTATTAATTTGAGATTTTACTGAATTTAAACATGTTATATTAAAGTAGAAATTTTTAATAGCTTTTGATGTGACTTAAGAAGATAATATCATAAATTATTATTTTTTAAGAAAAATAAAATTTAATTTCAATAAATTTACAAATATATAAACATATAATCATATTCACTAAAATATCTTATATATACAACAAAACTACATGAAATTGGCAAATAAGTTATCAACTGAAGAAAATGATTAAAACAAAAGCGAACTGGATGTATACTCAAGAGTTGGCGACATTGTGTGGCGGCTTAGCGTATATTGGTGGGAAGCAACATATGGGGACCACGTATGCCGTTGCACTGCAACAGAATTGTAACATAGATCACATATGCTGTTGTAGTGAAATGGGATCATGCTATTGGGATCACATATGCCGCTTCCATGAATCGGGTTGTTGCACAGGGTTCATGTATGTCGCTGCAACCTGCTTCTAATAAAGTCAATCCAATAGAAAAGGTTTTCTTGTGCCGTTCTTAATGAGAGGATACATACATATATATATATTATATATCAAGAGTATCCTCCAAGTAACATAATTATCAAATATGTTAAGATTCTATATTACAATAACAAAAGAATATATTCCTAAGATACGTTCTAAGAGATCGTATCTCTAATACCCTCCCTCAAGTTAGAGCATGGAGATTCGAGATGCCTAGGTTGAACCGGAATGCCACAAACTCTCATTGGCCCAAGGCTTTAATAAAAATGTCCTCTAACTGTTTATGAGTAGAAACATAAGCGGTTGCAATATTCCCTGATAGAATCTCATCTCGAATATAATGACAATCTATCTCAATGTGTTTTGTACGCTCATGGAATACCGGATTTGATGCAATATGAAGTGCAGCCTTGTTGTCACAGTAAAGGGTCATTGGCATTGTTTGGCATACACCAAGATCTATCAACAATGCCTTCAGCCAAATCAGCTCACAAACAGTAAGAGCCATTGCTCTATATTCAGCTTCCGTGGATGATCGACTTACCACCTTTTGCTGCTTTGTTTTCCAAGAAATCGGAGACTTCCCTAACTGAACGAACCAACCTGTTAGAGAACGTCGCATCTGTCGGCATCCACCCCAATCTGAGTCACACCAGCCAGTGAGGTGAAGATCAGAGTCAACTCGAAGTAATATACCCTGTCCTGGAGTTCCTTTGAGATACCGAACAACTCTTAGAGCTGCATCCCAGTGTTCTTGTCTTGGTGTCTGCATGAACTGCGAAAGTACATGAATCGCATAAGCAAGATCCGGTCTCGTAACTGCCAAATAAATTAATTTCCCAACAAGTCGTCGAAACATTGTCGGATCTTGAAGTAATGGACCATCAGCCATTGAAAGCTGTTGATGTTGTTCCATCGGACATCCAGCCGGTTTGGAAGCTAAAAGTCCAGTGTCCGTAAGAATATCCAAGACATATTTCCTTTGACATAAATAAATACCCTCAGCACTCCGAGCCACCTCAAGACCAAGAAAATATTTCAGAATTCCTAAATCTTTCATGTGAAAACAAGAGCCCAAATACTGCTTGAACTCATTGATAGCATCAATCAAATTTCCAGTAATAATCAAGTCATCGACATAGACTAAAACATATAATTGTGTACCATTGTTCATGTAGATGAATAGCGAGTAGTCAGCGAAATCCATAGGTCTTTAGTGAGGCTGCTAGCTTCGCAAACCAACATCTTGGAGCTTGTTTAAGCCCATACAAGGACTTGTGTAACCGACACACTCTGCCTTGTTCCGAGTGAAAGAACCCGGGAGGAAGTTTCATATACACTTCTTCAGTAAGATCACCATGAAGAAACGCGTTGTGTACATCCATTTGGTGAACTTCCCAGTTGCGAGCTGCCACCACCGATAGTACTGTACGAATGGATGTCATTTTGGCTACAGGCGCAAAGGTCTCTGCGTAATCAATGCCTTCGAGTTGGCGGTTTCCCAATGCGACTAACCTCGCCTTGTAGCGCTCAATAATACCATCTGATCGATATTTAATCGTAAATACCCATCTGCACCCTAAAGCTCGTTTACGATCCGGCAATGTCTCAAGACTCCAAGTATCATTTATTTCTAAAGCTCCAATCTCTCGCCTCATTGTATCACACCATTGAGGATCCCGCATAGCCTCTTCAAATGTTTTTGGAATCACCGCAGTAGTAATCGCAGCAAGAAAAATCTTGTGACTAGCTGAAAAACGAGCTGAAGAAAGAACTTCTTCAATAGGATACATAACTTTCGAGTCAGAGCAAACAATCCCAGTTTGATAGTCATTCAGGTATGCAGGAGGGTTGTGAGAATGAGTGCTTTTGCGTACCACAGGAACTGTGGAAGGGGATGCAGCCATCGATATTCCTTCCTTGTCGATGTACTCCGCATCATCAGCTATCGAACTCGAAGAAGCTTCAGCAACTGGTGAATTATTTTCGTCCAACACCAGAGAAATACTCGCATCAACCATGCCTGGTGATGTCTCCATCATTTGGGATGAATCAACTATAGCAGGGGAGAAAGGAAACACATCCTCCTGAAAAATGACATCCCGAGAGAGACAAAAAGTTTGTTTCTCAAGATCGAAAACTCTCCAACCCTTCTTCCCATAAGGATATCCAACCAAAACACATTTCCGGCTTCTACTTCGAAATTTGTCACCTTTAGTATCTTGATTATGAATGTAACAACAAGATCCCAGAGTTCGTAGATGAGCATAAGCTGGTCGTTTACCGTGAAGCATCTCATATGGTGTTTTATCTTGAAGAATTTTCGACGGTGTCCTATTAATCAAGTAGGCCGCAGAGAGAACACATTCAGCCCAAAACTCAATCAGAAAATGTCCTTGAAATATTACAGCCCGTGCTACATTTAAAATATGTCGATGTTTCCTCTCAACACGGCCGTTTTGTTGTGGAGTACCTACACAAGATGTTTCATGATGAATGCCTTGTTCGAGAAAATAAGTTGTCATGGAAATAAACTCACTCCCATTATCACTTCGAATCGTACGAACCAGCTTTCCAAACTGTCAAAGTATCATTGAAAAAAAATATCGGAGTTTAGTCGGTGTTTCACTCAGCTTTCATGAGATACACCCACGTTCCTCGAGAATAATCATCAACAATGGTCAAAAAATATCTAGCCCCAGTGTGTGATGGAGTCCGATAAGGTCCCCAAATATCGCAATGAACCATTTCAAAAATCTCTGTAGTTTTATTATCGCTTAAAGAAAAGGAACACCGAGTTTGTTTAGCCCGGTTACAAATCTCACAGACTGAATCCAAAATACCACTACTACTAGAAAAATCAAAATCCTTCATACTAGCAACTACTTTCAGAGACGGATGACCAAGGCGCCTATGCCACAACTCCATGGATGCACACGGAAGAACTTTAGCCACCGCAACCACCTCTACACTCTGAAAATAGATCAATCCATCACTTGGTTTACCCAGTCCAATCAGGGTCCTCGTAGTGTGGTCCTGAAGAACAGAAAACGGAATCGATAGTTGCATAACACAATCATTCTCAGCCATCAACTGAGTAACAGAGATCAGATCAAAACCCAAATCTTCAATGTAGTAAACTTCACGTAGACTTAAATGATGATTAAGCTTTACCGTTCCCACAATGTCTGCTAATACTGTTCATTTATCAGCCAGAACAATATATGTCGGAGTTGATTTTTGTAAATTCTCTAAAATATCCTTTCTACAAGTGAGATGATGTGTAGCTCCTGTATCTAAGATCCAAGAGGGGAATATTTTCGTACCTGATAAATGTTCATCCATTCCAGTGCTTGCAGCATTAAGAACCCGCTTAACACTTAGCCACTGCTCGTCGCTTAATCCTTGAACCGCCATACGATCTGCTTCAGAGACTGCAACATTAGCATGTCCCATTGTTGGCTGTGTCACCGCCACATTAGCACGTCCAGAACTTCCTCTCCCACGACTACTTGAAGCTCCCAAAGATCCAAATCTCCCTCTGCCAGTCCGATTTCGTGGCCTATCGCCCCACCACTCTGGATATCCGAGTTTCTGAAATCAACTCTCAGAAACATGTCCCGAGCGTCCACAGTTAGAGCAGAGAATTGAAGTGTCTCTGTCTCGTGGTCTTGTTGTTTGCTTACTCACAAATGCCATTCCTTCGTGTCGTTCTTCATGATTGACATGCTTCTGAACACGTGAATCCTCATCTTGTGTTACTTTGAGATACATGTGTTCCAGACTTGGTAATGGTTCTTGCATTAGTAACGTTGAACGCACCGTTCCAAATACACCTTCGTCAAGTCCCATGAGAAAATCATGCACCTTATCTTCTTCTCGCTGAGCTTCTATGGCCGAACCAAATGCACATGTACACTTCCCACATACGCAACTCATCACCGGACGATAACAAGTCAAGCTATCCCAGAGCTTTGTGAGTTTTCCATAGTAGGACTCAATGGAGAGCCCATCTTGGCGACAATTTACCAACTCGTTTCGCAAGTGTTGAACTCGTGGTCCGTTTGTCACCCGAAATCTCCTTCTAATATGCTCCCATAAATCACGAGCCAGAGGTTTGTGTGAGATATTCGATCTTAGTTTTGGATCAATCATCATCTTGATCCATGAGACCAATAAAGCATTTACGGTCTTCCAATCTTCGAAATCTGCCGAATCTCTCGTCGGTTGATGGAGACTTCCATCAATAAACCCAAACTTCTTCCTTGAACTCAAGGCTGTTTCAAAGTTAATCGCCCATTCCTCATAATTGTCACCTTGTAACAAAGGATGAGAGATGACACTTCCAGAATTGTCGTTTGCCGTGAGATCATACGGTGAGATCGTTCGCCGCTGTACCTCCATCGTTGTTGTTTTCGCCACCATCTTGCTTCCAGTTTCAGACATGATGATGTTGTGTAAAGGGATCGATATGTATTACTATCAAGTGAAGAAAACAGAAAAGAATGAAATCGAATCGAGTAGAAGACAAGATTTATGTTTCTTGCTCTGATACCATAATAAAGTCAATCCAATAGCAAAGGTTTTCTTGTGCCGTTCTTAACGAGAGGATACATACATATATATACATTATATATCAAGAGTATCCTCCAAATAACCTAATTATCAAATATGTTAAGATTCTATATTACAATAACAAGAAAATATATTCCTAAGATACGTTCTTAAGAGATCGTATATCTAATAGCTTCTTTAGTAAACCTCCGGTTTAATCCAATTTGTTATGGATTAATCCCATTTTACATTTGAATTTACTATCTTAGTCTCTTTTGGATATTTCTCAAGAACATCGTAAGCTTTTTATTTTTAATATTTTTACTTTTTAATCATTAAATATCTTATCTACTTATTCTATAATCATGATTATGAAAAAATGAAGTTCATTGCTTTTTGTATACATGATATTAGCTAGGAAGTGGTCATTTAGATGAGTTAAGGGTTGGTTGATTATGATGATTTGATGAGTTGATGGTGATGTTTAAGAGTAGATCTTAGGTTATAATTTATTTAGGTTGGTAGTTTAAGATTGTAACCTGAAATCTATATCAATAGCATATTAGGTAAATTGATAACCTATGCACGCTATCATAAAACAATGGGCGGATCCCAAAAGTCAACATACCACAGCTAACCAATGGTCGTATATGCAAAAACCAATCAATGCACAATAAAAACAACTAACAGTTTATTTAATCTACCTACCTACATCTAGACTAATGGTCTAACATAGTACGACTCAAAGCATACACCATAGAATTTTGTGGGAAAAATATTTCAAAAATAATAATTTATGCACAAATAATTTTTCTCAAAAACTTAATGAGAAAAAATTATATATAAAGTAAAGAAAGAAAATATAAAATAATAAAAATTCCTGTTGTGTTTATTCTCTGTCAAATAGAAATGAAGAGATAATGTCTAATCTCTATACTATTATAATTGAAGTATAAATTGTAACCAAACACTATTAAACTAAATCTTATAAACAAACATTTAAACTAAATCTTATATCCAAATACACACATATTTAATTAAAAATTAATTATTTTATTTAATATTTTCATATCTCATCTAAACAAAAATCCACGATAATCTCATAGATTTAATAAAATTTTAAACAATAAACATTCTCTTCATTTATACAATTAATTTCAGATTTGAATTTTTTAATTAATCTTCAATAATATAAGTATTATTATTATAATAGTGAGCAAACCATATACTAAACATACTTCATTTATTTTTCCATTTTAATATTTTTATAGTTAGATTTTAACCTTACTTAATTGTTTCTATTTTATTATATAAATATTGAGTAATGGTTTTTATTTTCTAATTTTTTATTTCTGTTTTTATTTTCAAATAATATAGTTGCCAAAAATTTTAAATATATTATAAACATTCAATTTTATAAAATATATAAACACTAGAAAATAACAACAAACTGCTATTTAGTATTACAAAAATTATAAAAACTAAATTTGATTAAGCAAAAAAATGGAACCGTCGGTATAAATCTAGTTGTCTTTACAACAACCATCTCGTTTCTCTATTATAGGGGAAACTCTATTAGAGTAACCGTAAAATAAGTTTTCTATTTATCAAATTAAGAACAGTAAATTGTTCAAATTCCATATTACTTTTCAAAAACTGTCTAAATAACCAATTCACTCTACAAATGAGACAGTCAGATAATTCACCCTTTTAAATTTTAGAAAATTATTAATAAAAATATACTATATTATCATAATTATATAGACTTATTATTGAAAACATATACATTAGAGCTTTTTAATATTAAAACTATTCTTGAAAAAAACATAGAGAATACTATATTAGTTTCCTAGGCTCCCGAAACCTTTAGGAAAGGTCCTTAGCGTAGTGCCAGCCAATTGTGGTAAAGCAAGTAGCCATTTCAACATATTCTCTTACACTTTACACAGCTTAGAAAGTGGTATTTCAAGATAATCTCTTACACTTTACAAAGCTTAGTAAGTGGCCATTTCAAGATAATCTCTAACACATTACACTGCCAACTTATCTACAGTAGCAGACATTTTCTTCTTACAGTCTTAGCGATTCTGAATTTTTCTCAGCTTCCTTCATTACATTTATCATTCACCACACAATACTTAAACAAATTCAAATTAGTTTTTTGTTTTTGTTTTTTGAATTCAATAAAAAAATAATTAGAAAACACACATGTATATAACATGGGTTTTCATTCTCATTTTTAAGAATATACAATTATACCCTGCTCCTTCTTACATCACCCTCGATCTTTCCCTTTGTTACTATTAATACACTTGATTTTCTAGATAAGGAAATTTTGAAGATTAAAAACTTGATGGCGAATATGAGAGCAAGAGGCAAGAAGAGGTGGAGGTATGTTCTATCGAAGAAGCTACATCTTCCCAAAAGTTTTAGCGGTCCTTTGTAAGGAAATCAACGATGATAAAAACCTTTTATCGAGGTAAAGACCCCTAATTTCCAGTTGTATTCCATATAGAACAAAGCCATGAAATTGTACATATCAGTCTTGTAGTACCTCTGCATAGTTCATTTGACTTTTATGTTACTTTCAACATTTTGGTAATCATAAATGTATGCCTAGGTTTTAAATTATATGGACTAAAAATTATCCTTCAGTTTTGTACATTCTTTCCAATGCTCATATCTCCTTTCATATTTGTATGAGGTGTTCTGCTTGTTACTTGCTACGAGCAGTGCAAGTTTGTGTCTTTTTCATTGACGTTGTTATTAGTTTCCCTTGTATGAAATTCGAAACTGTTTCACTTGGCGCCTGGGACTTTCAACAAAGGTAGCTTGGTCCTGTTGTAGGCCACTACTTAGGATTTAATGTTACAAATAACTAGCAAATTCCCAATGCCTTAACAAGCGCAATTTGGGCCACCAAAGAAAAGTGTCCAAAGTAAAAAGTTAAGGGAGATATAAAAGTAGCTCGCTTGGTTGTTGGTCTTCTTAAGCTAGAATCAAGCCAAAATTACTAAGTCTTGTCATTGGTATTTCCTTGGCTGGTGTAAATTGGATTGGTCATGATGCACCAAGTATCTTTTGCCTCATTAAAAACCTCTCGATAAACCTCTTTGGGACAAATCCGAGTGGGAAAAAGTGCAGTTCTCCTGGCGTGTTGAGATGATTCTCACCAAGTTATGGGGAGAGCGCTAAAGATGTGGTCTTGTGCATTCTTGTTAGAGCTGCTGTTCTTTGGCCAGCTTCCATGCTCTCCCTGGTCTAAGGCTTCTTGAAGATTTGTGTAGAAGATTGTTTGGTATTGTTTGGCCTTGTTTCTCTTGATGTTTTCAGGTTGAAGGATGGGTATGGTGTGGCCTGGAGTTTGGCCGGTCCCTGTGGTTGCTGCCAGTCCTTGGTCTTGATCTTGGGGATGGCATGGTACCCCAGGTGGAACCTCGGCATAAGGGATCACATCATCCCCTTTTTCTTCTAGAGGTTTTGTCCTCAAAACTTGATCATCCTCTGCAAGAAAAGAAGCTAAGTCAGTAACGTTAAATGAAGGAGAGACCTTGTACTTACCTGAAAGCTATAGATGGTAGGCATTGTCATTGATATTCTCGGAGATGCAGAACGGCCAGTCTCCTCGCAGGATAGCTTGTCCTTCTGGTACTATGAAAACCTCTCCGTGCGGAAGTGTAACCAGACCCAATCCCTAACTTCATAGTTTGCCATTTGTATTGCTTGGTTCTCTTCTTTATGTTCAACTAGACCTAATTGTGAATTTCCTGGTTGAACTTGGCTTGTTAGTTCCAAGAATGATTTCCTTGTCTCCGGGTGGTAGAGGTAGGAGATCGAACAAAGTCAAATGGTTGAACCTATATACTTGGAACGGTAAAGTTTTGGTGGTTGAGTGAACAGAATGGTTGTATGAAAACTCCACATAAGATAAACATTTAAGCCACAAGTGCTTGTTTTGGTTAAGAATGCCACGTAGTATTGTGCCTAGCATCTGGTTTACCACTTCAGTCTGTATATCGGCTTGAGAGTGGCACGCAGTTGAGTAAAACAGCTTTGTCACAAACTTCTTCCATAAGGATTTCCAGAAAAAATCTAGGAAGTGTGGCTCCCTATTGGATATTATGGCAACAATGCATACCGGATCGACATTCCAGGTAAGGATAACATGTCTATCACTTTCAAAGTTGCTGACTTGTCCCGTTTTGATGCAGAAGATCAAGTTTTGAGGACAAAAACTCCTCAAGAGTCCAAGCCTCCTCCAAACATGAGGAAGACTCCCCGAACGGAAGCCAAGGTCCCTTACCCAACGTACCGGTATCGGCCATAGAACGTGTCCAGGCCAAATGCTATCAGAAGAGGTTCAATCTCAGTATCAGCAAAGGACTGAAGGGGAATGCATGAAGCGGACCCGATCAAGTGAAGATGATCAAGGACCAAGTACTTAGCGTTTTCACCCTAATCCAGTGAAAATGTGCATCTAAGGTCATCTTGGCTTAAACACTCTTTTTTCCTTGATTGGCTTTTATCCCAAAGTGATTTTCCCAAAAACGTTTTTTAATGAGGTTTATGACCTGGACGAATTAGGCCTGAGTCGGTTACCTTCCTTGCCACTTCATGGCTTGTGGAGTGTCATTTGGCTTTAATCTCTATCCTTTCCTATTTTTACCTTTTTACTTCAGAACATTGCTAGTTAAGTTATTTATCGGGCATGTAAAATGCCTAAGGAAACGCTAGTCCTTTGTAAAGGTTGGGACGCCCTAATGCCAACCTATTTAAACCATTTAAACCTCAATCATTAAAGACAGACTTGAATAAACCATTTAGCTTTAACGCTTCTCTCGAGTCTCACTCTTAGATTAACTATATGAAATTCTTGAAACTCTGCTCGGATTCCGATCTGTCATATCACGGTGTTTTTCAACCACCGTGTAGTCAGCTATAGATCCACCTTGTTCCCTTACCGCTTACCATCACTCTTACCATCGTCTTCCTTACCATCGCTTTCCTTACCATCGTTTTCTTTACCATCGCTCTTACCAGCATGTTCCTTACCATCGTTCTTGTTGAGAAATGTGATCACTTAAGTAATGAACTAATCAAGAAGGATTCAAATTGGAAGGAAGGAGGGAAACAAAAAGAGGAAATGGTTAGAAATGAACCAGAAGCTAACTAAGTGGAGAGAAGGAAGCAAGGAGAAACATGGGAGTGTCAGAGAAGGGGAGTGGCGTCCCTTACCCTATTGAGAGCAGGGCATGGCTTCTCTTAGACTGTTGAAGCAGTTCAACATCTCCATCCACTTAGATATTTTTATGTTGCAAACAACTTCTATATAAACCTGAGCATTGTATTCATTAAGTAGTGTATGAATAAGAGAATAATAAGATCATACAATTCAGAATTCTTTCTCTTATCTCACATAACATTCTTGAGCTCTCTTAAATCATCATTCTAATCTCTTCCTAAACTACTAAAAGAACATGCTATCAGAGCAAAATTAAGATCTAAAAACCTTAATTTCCCATCCTTAGTCTCCTTATTCTTCTTCTATACTTTTTCTATTCTGTTTTAATACACCTTGCTAGGTTCTATTCACTCTGAGATTAATATCCTTGAAATCTTTTGATTATCAAGTTGTGAAAGAACTAGAACTGTCTATTATTACTAGGAAATGGAGACAAATAGACCAGCTGCTATTTCAGTCATCCTTAAAGGAAATAATTATCTCTTTTGGGCAAAAACCACCAAGACAGTTTTTAGAGGCCGAGGACTTTGGAGGTATGTTGAGCCAAAGATAGAAGATGAAGCCACGGTTAAAAATTAGAAGGAAGAGGCTAAGGAAGAGGAAGAGGAACAATACACTCTTTCTCTTCTTCAAAGCTCACTAGAACCATCAATTTTGGCGGCATACTCATATGCGGTTTCCACCAAGAAGCTGTGGGATATACTCAGTGAAGTGTATGGAAATGTCTCAAATATATCTAGAATATTTGAGGTGAAGAGAGCATTGAATGAGCTTCAACAAAAGGAGAGGCTATTCAAAGAAATGTTTGGGGAACATAGAAGCTTGTGGGCTGAGTTGGAAATTTTAAGGCCACAAACTGTGGATCCTAGAAGTTGAGTGAAAGGCATGATCAAGATCAAGTGTTTGGACTTCTCTTGACTCTTAACAAGTCCTACAAAGATTTGATCAAACACATACTTAGGTTTGAGAAACTGCCAAGCCTTGCGGAAGTATGTGGCATGATAGAAAGGGAGAAAGGATCTAGAGACTTATTCCGTGCACCAAGTGAGACTGCTCACTTTGTGAAGAAGAATTCACCATTTGGTGATAAGAGGATGTTCGAGTGTGAACATTGCAAGATGAAGGGACATACCAAGGAGAGGTGTTGGACTCTCTATCCTCATTTGAGGCCTAAAAGACTGAAGGAAAATGGCCAAGGGCATAGGGCTTTCGTGGGTGTTGCTCATATGCATGAAGACACCATCAAAAGATCTGAGTTTGAGGCTCTTGAAGCTTGCCGAGTCTGGTAAGAGTTTTCTAACCTCTAGAGGTCTCATAGAGAAGAATAGAATCATTGTGGATTCCGAGGCATCCCATCACATGATCAAAGATCAAGACATGTTAAAAAATATTGAACCTTATTATGGACATGTCAAAGTTGCCAATGGTAGATCAGTGCCAATTGAAGGAATAGGAGAACTAGAAATTTTCAAAAAGGAAACTAAAGTCTTGCACATGCCTAGCTTCTCCTCTAATCTCCTATTTGTTCATAAAGCTACCAAATATTTAGATTGTGTGGCATTGTTTGGAGCTGACTCTGTTAAGTTTCAGGATCTTAAAACAAATCATGTGCTTGGGAAAGGGAAGATGGAATATGGTGTTTATCTTTTGGATGCTAATAATCAAGAGGATGCAAAAGCTCTTGGAATGAAAGTGGTTGTAGAAGTTTTTGGTAGGAAGGAGATTGGAGATAGCCCATTATGGCATGAAAGGCTTGTATATCCGAGTTCGGCCATTCTCAAGATGGTCTTACCCAATCTCATTCAAGAAGAAGTAGTTTGTGAAGCATGTGTACTAGGAAAGCATTGTAGCCAAGCTTTTCCGAATTCATCTACAATTTATGATGAAGTTTTTTTTTATTGTACACTCGGATGTATGGACCACCCCATGTAACACTCGTGATCAATATAAATATTTTGTCTCATTCATTGATGATAAGTCAAGATACACATGGGTGACCCTCTACATTCCAAAGATCAAGTTTATGAAGCATTCACCAACTTCATCAATTATGTTGCAACCCAATTCAAAACATCAATCAAGATTTTGAGGAGTGATAATGGAGGAGAATATATGAGTAACCGGTTCAAGATATTGCTCAACAAGTTTGGCATTATCCATCAAACATCATGTGCATATACTCTACAACAAAATGGTGTAGCCGAAAGAAAGAATATGCATCTAATGGAGGTAGCAAGAACTATTATGATTGTTAAGGGAGTTCCTAAATCACATTGGGGTGATGCTGTGATGACTTCAAACTACTTGATTAACCGTCTTCCAACCAAGAACTTGAGGAATGAGTCACCGTTCGAGGTGTTATACAAGAAGAAACCGAGTCTAAATCATCTTAAAACGTTTGGGTGCAAGTGTTTTATGCTTCTACCAGAAGGCCAAAAAAATAAGCTTGAACTTCGGAGTATAAAGTGTGTATTCATTGGATATTCATCAACACAAAAGGGATACAAGGTGTATAATCCAGAGACACGAAGAGTCTATGTGTCTAGAAAAGTAAGATTCAGTGAGAAAAGAGGTTTTATGGAATGAAGAACCATAAAAATCTTGAGGAAATGGTCTCATCACCTACTGATTGGATGCCACTCATTGAAGATCCAATGAAAAGGGATGAAGTGAATGAGGAGAATATTCCAATCATGAGCATTTTAGATCATGAAAATACGGATAGTGCAAGTGAAGAATCAGAGCATGACCCGAGTGAAGAAAGGGATGATGCTAAAGAAGGAGAGTCTGAGCCAAGACTATCTCTAAGACGAAGTACAAGGCAAAGGAAAAAAACTCGTTTCTACTACAATAATTCTACCATGCTCCAAGGAGAATCTAGCATGAGTAGTCTTCCGTGTGTGATAAAAGAGTATCCTGAGCGTACGGCGAGCTTAGATCTCGTTCCTATTGGCGACAGCACTCTCATATCACAAGGGGAAGATGAAATTCAAGCTAGAACTATCACATACCCTATTGAGCATTTTTGCTCTTTGGCGACTCTACCTATGGAGCATCAAGTTTTTCTTGGAAAAATCAGTAAGGAATACATCCATAACTCATATGAAGAAGCGTGTGAGAGTGAGGTATGGGTCAAGGCCATGGAGAAAGAAATGAAGTCTATGGAGAAGAACCACACTTGGTATTTGACAGAATTACCAAAAGAGAAGAAACCAGTTGGGTGTAGATAGGTTTATACTATCAAATATACAAGTGATGGCAAAATAGAAAGGTACAAAGCAAGACTGGTGGTAAAAGGGTATACTCAAGTCTATGAGGAAGATTATACTGAGACATTTGCTCCAGTTGCAAAACTTCACTCAATAAGAATTCTAAACTCTGTGCCAGTTAATTTAAAGTGGGACTTATGGCAAATGGATGTTAAGAACGCCTTCCTACAAGGAGACTTAGAAGAAGAAGTGTATATGAATCCACCCCAATGATATCATGAGAAAGTAAACAAGGTTTGCAGATTGAGGAAAGCAGTCTATGAACTTAAACAGTCTCCAAGAGCATGGTACCAAAGATTAAGCTATTGTCTCTTGAAAAAGGGTTTATAATGTCTGAAGCCGATCATACATTATTTACAAAACAGAGTGAAGAAGGAATTGTAGTGGTGCTTATATATGTGGATGATCTAATTATCACAGGAAGTGATAAAGGTGGGGTTGATCAAACCAAGAAGATTGTAAAGAACGATTTTGACATGAAAGACTTGGGAGAGCTAAAATACTTTTTGAGGATTGAGATGACAAGGTTTGAAGATGGGATATTTATCTCTCAAAGGAAGTACATGTTTGATCTCTTGAAAGAAACTGGCAAGTTGGGATCAAGCCTGTTAAAACTCCATTAGAAGAAGGTTACCAAGACAATGATGAAGGGGAGCCATTGGATGATATTAAAAAATATCAAAGGATGGTTGGAAAGCTTATCTATCTCAATATCCCAAGACCAGATATATGTTTTGCGGTAAATCGTGTGAGTCAACATATGCAGAAGCCAACTACACACCATTGGAACATGATAAGAACCAAGCTCCGGAAACAACTCCAAAAAGGATCTTGGAGGCAAAGAGGAGCTTCTAGAAGATGTTTGGATTACTATGTGCTTTAGGAAGCAATATTTGAGGGTTTTCACCATCACACAAGTGTAAAGACACCCCTAAGTCATTAGAAGGAGCTTTACTCTTTTTCCTACTTCGGGTTTATCCCATTGGGTTTACCGGAGGGGTTTTAATGAGGCAACAAGATCTAATGCATCTACAGTTCTTCACACTTTTTCTCCACCTTGGAAATAATCCATTACAAGTATGGAGGACAAGGAAGTGAAGATTCTATCCCAAGAAAGCATTTTAGTTAAACAAGGCTTTCCTTTCTCTATTTTTCTCTTATTTGGCTAAGTATTCTTGATGTATTTATGGGTAATGTTTAAGCCCATTTTAGGCCCATTGTTTTGGGCTTCCTTGTCTTTATTTTGTAGCCTATATAAAAGCTGAAACTGCATTGTAAGAAGGTTCGACATTTTTAGTAAGAAAGTTTAGAGATATTTTCTCTCTTTTGTCTCTATGGAGTGTGAAACCCTAGAACCATCTTTTCTCTTGAATCCTTGAGCTGGGCTCGGTTCTTGAGCTTGCTGTATCTCAGATCTTTCACAATCTGAGTGGTGCCATTGATCCATTCATCTCTATTGTTCAAGATCTAAGTTGAGTATCTCCTTGCATCTTGAATCCGCTTCTACATCCATCTCTTTTTGAAGATCTAGATTGAGTTTCTCTTTGGATCTTCAACCATCCATCAACAAAAACCTTGAAGATGAAGACTTGAAGGCTAGGATGTGTATCATTTCTGGTATCAGAGCTGAAGATCTACACACAAGGTTGTATCTATCTTATCTTCAGTTTCCAAGCATTTCTAGCTTTAGTGTTCTGCGTCTTTGCATTTCATCTTGGTTTTTTTATCACGTCTTGTCCATCTGCTGCATCTTATCATCATATAAAAACCATTAAAATTTCATCTTTTACATAGTTTATGCATCTGGTTTCATTTACATTTCATTTCATCCATAAAGTTTCCATCTTTGTCACTTAAGTTGCATCTAGAGTTCATCCATGTTTTCAATCTGTCTTTTTATTTTCCATTTAAAGAAAATCCATAAAAATGAAGTCTTTTTGTTAGGTTGATATTTTGTTTCTTCTTTGTTTTGAATTTCATCTTTAAAAATCCATAAAAATGTCTTTTTGTGCTTTGTTTTTGTAAAATCGTTTTCATCATGGTTTCTTTCTGTTTTGGTTCGTTTTAAATTTTTAAAAACTCTTAAAATTCATGTTAAAGCATCTAGAGTTGGTCGCTTGTTCATATCTCATTGTATTGAGTTTTAAAAATCCAAAAAGAAATTTCTATGTTTTTGCGGTTTTGGTGTTCTTGAAGTTTTGATTAAGTTCTAGGTTGTTGATTAAGAAATTTGAGTAGTGTTTCATTTCGTGTCTTGCCTTTTTTCATTGTTTCAGTGTTCTAGGTTGTTGATTTGTCTCCTTTAGTTGTCATTTGATCATCGTCCATCATCTGCTTGTGAAAGTCTTGTTTGAGCTTTGATTGAATCTGGTTGTGTGTTCTTGTGTTCTTACTTGTTTTCTTGTTTACAGTCTTCTTAGATCGAGTCTGTCTTGCTTCTAGTATAATTTTCATGTTTTAGGCTGAAGATGAGTCTTAGTCTTAGTCAAAAAGCATTATTTGAATTTTGTGGTTACAAGTAATTGTGCATGTGGTATTATTTATGTGTCTTAGGTTTAAAGTTCCATCATGTGGTTCCTAGGTTAGATGAAATATTGGGTTGTGTGGTTCAGATCTTTTTGAGCATGTGCTTGGTGTGGTCCTAAAACAAAATCCAGCTGGTTCATATTTGAATTTGTGGTCCAACCTAGTCTTTACTTTATTGGTCTTTGTCTTTTAGTGAAAATGTGTTTTTTTGCTTTCCTCTTTAAATGAGCTATCATCTAAGCTGACTTTTTGTAGGTTGCATTTTATTTTACCTAAAGACTGCTACTTAATCATTTTATTTACTTCTTTGACAAGGTACCATCTGGGTTTACCAAATTGCATTGAAATCACCAAAGCATGGACTACAACGAGGGTATTTCCGAGGAAGATTCATGGACTGAATGTGAAGGGGATGATCTACTTAAGATGGATTCTTATGAATCTGGTAATGAAGAAGAAGCAAGTGAGATCAGCACATCTGAAATTGATTGGGGAGAGGAACACCAATTAGAGTGCAGTGAGGATAACTATAGAAGTGAGTACTTAAGTTATGGTCTTGAAGATGAAGCTGCTGTGGGAGATATAGACTCTGCGGACAACTATGGAAGATATTACTCAGGTTCTGGTTTTGAAGAAGAGGATAATATAGGAGAGATAGATTCAGAGGACAGCTATGGAAGCAAATACACAGATTATGGTTCTGAAAAAGAGGCTGACATAGAAGAGATATATCCTGAGGATAGCTATGAGAATGAAGTTCCTAAAGTTAAATCATGGGAAGAAGGGTGTTATCCAACAAAACATTTTAAGGGGGACTCAGAAGATGAAGAGTGTTATTTTGGTGAATACTTGGAGTTTGAAGAAGAGGAACCAGTATACCCAGATCAAGTGTTCAACAATTCCACTATCCAAGAACCAGGGGATCACTCAGCTAGTAATGGTGATTTTTCTCCACAGTTCATCTCTTTTGCAGGTTATAATCAAGGATCAGAGGTATATTTGAAGTGGGTGAGAGACATAGAAGAGTGGTTCCAGTCCAATCTAATCTCAGAAGAAGAAAAGACCACTTATGCTGAAGAAACTCTAATGGAAGATGCCTATAGCTTTTAGGATCGAGAAGACTCTCTTAGGCTCCAGTTTGGTCTACCAGAATTCTCTTGGGAAGATATGAAGCAAATCATGTATGAAGAGTTTTCGATAAGTGCTGCAGATGATCTAGGCCTAGATATGAAGAGAAGACAAGGAAAAGAGCCAGCTCTAGTCTCTAACCAAGAGGAGTATCCAAACAATAAGGTCACAAAACCGGATCAGTTAGAGTGTGATTACATTGAGGATAAGTCAAATGGTTTGTCTGCATATTCCTCAGTGTTAGAGATTATTCTTGATACTGGAACAAATCTCACACCTCAAGCCAAGTCTTTCAATGATGAAGCACAATTACCCGGAGGAGAGAAGTTGTCCAGATTGGATATTGCTTACTCATTCAGTCCCGGTTTAGTTCTTCACTGTCAAAGTGCCTATAAGGGAGTATTTGATCAAGGAAAAATCTGCTTATACCATACTCACCCTCTAGGAGCATCCCCAGCTGCATCACTTCATTCCAATCACCCAAACCCAAAGATAGAAGAGTTTGATCTATCTAGGGAAGTACTTGTCTTTTCCCTCAAACTCTTACTATTTCCTTTTCATCCAGGTGAGTTGACTGCTTATTCTATTATGGATGCTGCTGATTTGTTCCCTTTTGATCCAGGTATTGAACATGTTTTGAGGTCAAAACGTTTATAAGAGAAAGGGAATGATAAGAACCAAGCTCCGGAAATAACTCCAAAAAGGATCTTGGAGGCAAAAAGGAGCTTCTTGAAGATGTTTGGACTGCTATGTGCTTTGGGAAGCAATTTTTGAGGGTCTTCAGCATCACACAAGTGTGAAGAAACCCCTAAGTCATTAGAAGGAGCTTTACTCTTTTTCCTACTTCGGGTTTATCCCATTGAGTTTACCGGAGGGGTTTTAACGAGGCAGCAAGATCTAATGCATCTCTACTTCTTCACACCTGTTCTCCACCTTGGAAATAATCCATTACAAATATGGAAGACAAGGAAGTGAAGATTCTATCCCAAGAAAGCATTTTAGTTAAACAAGGCTTTCCTTTCTCTATTTTTCTCTTATTTGGCTAAGTATTCTTGATGTGTTTGAGGGTAATGTTTAAGCCCATTTTAGCGCCATTGTTTAGGTCTTCCTTGTCTTTATTTTGTAGTCTATATAAAGGCTGAAACTGCATTGTAAGGAGGTTGGACATTTTTAGTAAGAAAGTTTAGATATATTTTCTCTCTTTTGGTCTCTATGGAGTGTGAAACTCTAGAACCATCTTTTCTCTTGAATCCTTGAGCTGGGCTCGGTTCTTGAGCTTGCTGTATCTCAGATCTTTCACAATCTAAGTGGTGCCATCGATCCATTCATCTCTATTGTTTAAGATCTAAGTTGAGTATCTCCTTGTATTTTGAATCCGCTTCTACATCCATCTCTTTTTGAAGATCTAGATTGAGTTTCTCTTTGGATCTTCAACCATCCATCAACAAAAACCTTGAAGATGAAGACTTGAAGGCTAGGACGTGTATTAGAACATGATTGAGAGATTATTAAGATATAAAAAATAGTCCCGGAAAAGGTATATGGATGAAGGCCAATAGAAATACAAAAATCCAAGGATATTATGATGCGGACTGGGCTGGAGATAAAAGGGATAGGAAATCTACATCCAGCTTTTGTACATTTGTGGGAGGCAATCTTGTTACTTGGAGAAGTAAAAAACAGAAGGTTGTAACCCTATCTAGTGCTGAAGCAGAATATAGGGCCATGAAAGAAGTCACAAAAGAGTTAATATGGGTGAAGGCATTCCTAGAAGATCTTGGAATACATGAATATGAGGAAATGATATTGTATTGTGATAATCAAGCAGCAATACATATAGCATCCAATCTAGTATTTCATGAGAGAACCAAGCACATAGAGGTTGATTGTCACTTTGTGAGAGGAAAAATTCAAGAAGGAATCATTAAGACCTCCTTTGTGGCAAGTGGTGATCAACTAGCAGATATCTTCACCAAGGCAACATCATCAATTACTTGTGATCACATTTATGGCAAGATTGGTCTACTGGATCTCCACCAACCAATCTTGAGGGGGAGTGTTGAGAAGTGTGATCACTTAAGTAATGAACTAATCAAGAAGAAGGATTCAAATTGGAAGAAAGGAGGGAAACAAGAAGAGGAAGTGGTTAGAAATGAACCAGAAGCTAACTAAGTGGAGAGAAGAAAACAAGGAGAAGCATGGGAGTGTCAGAGAAGGGGAGTGACGTCCCTTACCCTATTGAGAGCAGGGCATGGCTCCTCTTAAACTGTTGAAGCAGTTCAACATCTCCATCCACTTAGATATTTTTATGTTGCAAACAACTTTGATATAAACTTGAGCATTGTATTCAATAAGTAATGTGTGAATAAGAGAATAATAAGATCATACAATTCAGAATTCTTTCTCTTATCTCACACAACATTCTTGAGCTCTCTTAAATCATCATTTTAATCTCTTCCTAAACTACTAAAATAACAGTTCTTACCATCGTATTCCTTACCATTCGTCTTATCACCTTGTTCCTTCTTACCGTCCCATTTTCACTATCGCTGCATCTTGATCGCCTAAGCAGTTTTCCCTATCGCCTTACCGAATCATCTGTACCACTCCGACCACATCGTGCCGAGAACCTCGACCCGCATCGGCGTTTATGCATCAAGGTTTCTTTACCGCTTGAAAAACCTACGGAGAGATCCCTGACCGCATTGAAGACTGGCAACCGAGGAAACCTGACCTAGACCTGATCCGTACCACAACCACTCAAGACGACTTGGCCATACTGCATCCGGTATTCGGCTATCCTTTCAGGACCCGACTGGGTTGACCATGGAGTTAACCGTTGCAGGAGCGTATACCTCCTGGTCTAAGGCTTCTTGAGGATATGTGTTGAATACTGTTCGATATTGTTTGGCCTTACTTCTCTTGATGTTTCCGGGTTTAAGGATGGGTATGGTGTGGCCCGGGTTTTGACCGGTCCCTGTGAATGCTGCCGGTCCTTGGTCTTGATACCCGGGACGCCATGGTACCATATCGGATGGAACCTCAGTACGAGGAATCACATAACCTTCATATGTTTCATGTTAAATCATTTATGTCCCTCCACTTTAAGTTAGCAGTTCTTCCTGTAATTTTTTTTTTCAATTCCGTAGACAGATTTTGTAGACTTCTTTAGTACATATCCTTTACTTTAATAAAATATCCGTGGTACCTGAAACAACCTATATTTTTGCAATTTCTATTTCTGGAGTAATGCTTCCATCGACAACCATCATATATCTTCTTACAAATTATGATTTTTTTGAACTCTTTAATCTTTATCGACAATATTAAATCGGCCATCCAGTATAGATCTGTGATACCCGGTTTCTTAGGTAATCTTGGTCAACGAGTTGACCTCCAGATCTCGCCAAAAACCTTCCTAACTAACCTGCAAGGGAAGAGAGGGTGAGTAACAGGAGAGTCACTCAGTGAGGTATTAGATGCTAGGGGCAACACGCAAGTCGAACCCGGCTTAAACCACAACAACGAAAGTCAAGATCCAAACATGTAACAAATATTGCACCTAAAGCACCCAAGAAAATACACACAATGGTCCCTAAACGAGATAAGTGTTCGTCCACCCTCCAAAGAGGCTTAACTCTATGGGATAGTGCCCAACCACACCGCCCAGTGGATGCTTTATCAACCTTAGGGCGCTACGTCAGGCAGATCAACTTGCCTTCCGTACCCTCAGCACACATGACCCCGGGTTATACTGCAGTATCCCGCCTAAGTCACCTAACACATCTCTACATGTATATCACACACTAGCACTCAACATGCGGGTCAAACAATAAGTGAAATCATCTAAATATCTTATGTCCGGTTTAACAAAAAAGAATCAGACTCAATCAACGAGACATACACATTCAGACACTAAACAATCATAGAAAGATTTAAGACGAAGTAAGAAAAGCGCGGTTAGCCCTCACCTTAGCCACTACACGACGAAGATGACTATTTTTTTTACTCTTCCCAACGCTTTCCTTTTCTATATTTTCCCCTAATAGAAATTTCCTCAAGTTAGAAACTTTCTAAAAATAGAAATTAGGGTTCCAACTATAACAAATAGCGTTTTCAGAAACTAACTCATAACAGACGTTATCTTCAAACTCTGACTCCAGCCGCGATTTACATCGAAATCCATATCGAACAGTGGCTATACAAAGCTGATGTCTGGGGCTTTCCATTGATAGGTTGATCGTCTTCTAACTCCTTACGGTTCACCGGGAAACGGCTCTTGAAGTTGGACAATGTCTCTGGTTCGGATCTGTACACATCCTTCTCAGAAGAACAGCCATAACTTTCAGATTCGATATCCTAATTACAATCCGATTCCAGTTTGACTAGATCTAGATTTCGTGTATACCTCCGTGAAATTTGTGAAGGAAAGGACTTCATCTACACCTTCGTTCCTCCTTTCTCCTAAAACTAGTCGGATCTGTTCTCTTCTGATTTTTCTTTCTGCTCTTCTCTTTCATTCTTCTTCTCATGACTTCTCTCCACTCTTTCATGATAAGAGAGGCACGAAAACAAGAGGTAGAAATCCTAATCTCCCATTTTTTATAAGCTTCCTCATTAAGTTAATATATGGGCTTAATGGGCTATTATGGGGCCTTCACAGCGTAATACGAAATCACGGGAGTGGGGTGTTACAATTCTTCCCCACTTAAATGGAATTCGTCCTCGAATTCTTGGCCATGTGCTTTCTATACAAGTAAAAACTCGATTGTTGCACTCGATACAAGATATTGTCTTTGGATTTTGAGGCACCAACTCTAAAAGTTTCTCCAGCTGTTTCCACATCGATATTTTATGAAATCACCTTTCCAATTTTGAAAGCTACTCTCGATTTTGATACATCCATATGTCATGTCTATTTAAGTGAGTCTATAATTAGTTTTTCAATACTAGCAACACTTCTACAAACTTATATTGACTTCTAGTGACACCAAGAAAACTACATAACTCAATAATGTTCATTGGTTATTACCAATATGTTATCAAAGTTAAGTTTTCTAAGTCTACTAGCACTCCAACTACTAAGATAGTCTATCCAAAAATCTAAACTCCTTCAGGACTGTCTCCTGGGTCAGAACCGGTTTGACATAACCTGGGGCTCTGATACCAAATTGTGATACCCGGTTTCTTGGATAATCCTGGTCAACGAGTTGACCTCCAGATCTCGCCAAAAACCTTCCTAACTAACCTGCAAGAGAAGAGATGGTGAGTAACAAGGGAGTCACTCAGTGAGGTATGGGATGCTAGGGGCAACTCGCAAGTCGAACACGGCTTAAACCACAACAAGGAAAGTCCAGATCCAAACATGTAACAAACACGGCACCTAAAGCACCCAAGAAAATACACACAATGGTCCCTAAACGAGATAAGTGCTCGTCCAGCCTCCGAAGAGGCTTAACACTATGGGATAGTGCCCAATCACACCACCCAGTGGACGCTTTATGGACCTTAGGGCGCTATGTCAGGCAGATCTACTTGCCCTCCGTACCCTTCGCACACATGACCCCGGGTTATACTGCAATATCCCGCCTAAGTCACCTAACACATCTCTACATATATATCACACACTAGCACTCAACATGCGGGTCAAACTATATGTGAAATCATCTAAATAACTTATGTCCGGTTTAACAAGAAAGACTCAGACTCAATCAACGAGACATACACATTCAGACACTAAACAATCATAGAAATATTTAAGACGAAGTAAGAAAGCGCGGTTAGCCCTCACCTTAGCCACTACACGACGAAGACGACTATTCTTTTACTCTTCCCAAAGCTATCCTTTTCTAGATTTTCTCCTAATTGAAATTTCCTAAAGTTAGAAACTTTCTAAAAATAGAAATTAGGGATCCAACTATAACAAATAGCGTTTTCAGAAACTAACAAATAACAGACGTTATCTTCAAACTCTGGTTCCAGCCGCGATTTACATTGACATCCATATCGGAAAGTGGCTATACAAAGCTGACGTCTGGAGCTTTCCATTGATAGGTTGATCGTCTTCTAACTCTTTACGGTTTACCGGGAAACTGCTCTTGAAGTTGGACAATGTCTCTGGTTCGGATCTGTACACATCCTTCTCAGAAGAACAGCCATAACTTTCAGATTCGATATCCTAATTACAATCCGATTCCAGTTTGACTAGATCTAGATGTCGTGTATACCTCCGTGAAATTTGAGAAGGAAAGGACTTCATCTACACCTTCGCTCCTCCTTTCTCCTAAAACTAGTCGTATATGTTCTCTACTAATTTTTCTTTCTGCTCTTCTCTTTCTTTCTTCTTCTCATGACTTCTCTCCACTCTTTCATGATAAGAGAGGCACGAAAACAACAGGTAGAAACCCTAATCTCCCATTTTATATAAGCATCCTTATTAAGTTAAGATATGGACTTAATGAGCTATTAGGGGGTCTTAACAGCGTAATACGAAATCACGGGAGTGGGGTGTTACAATTCTTCCCCACTTAAATGGAATTCGTCCTCGAATTCTTGGCCATGTGCTTTCTATACAAGTAAAAACTCGATTGTTGCACTCGATACAAGATATCGTCTTTGGATTTTGAGGCACCATCTCTAAAAGTTCCTCCAGCTGTTTCCACATCGATATTTTATCAAATCTCCTTTCCACTTTTGAAAGCTACTTTCGATTTTAATACATCCATATTTCACGTCTATTTAAGTGAGTCTATAATTAGTTTTCCAATACTAGCAATACTTCTACAAACTTATATTGACTTCTAGTGACACCAAGAAAACTACATAACTCAATAATGTTCATTGGTTATTACCAATATGTTATCAAAGTTAAGTTTCTGAGTCTACTAGCACTCCAACTACTAAGATAGTCTACCCAAAAATCTAAACTCCTTCAGAACTGTCTCATGGGTCAGAACCGGTTTGACATAACCTGGGGCTCTGATACCAAATTGTGATACCCGGTTTCTTGGGTAATCCTGGTCAACGAGTTGACCTCCAGATCTCGCCGAAAACCTTCCTAACTAACCTGCAAGAGAAGAGAGGGTGCGTAACAAGGGAGTCACTCAGTGAGGTATGGGATGCAAGGGGCAACTCGTAAGTCGAACCCGGCTTAAACCACAATAACGAAAATTCAGATCCAAACATGTAACAAACACGGCACCTAAAGCACCCAAGAAAAAACTCATAATGGTCCCTAAACGAGATAAGTGCTCGTCCACCCTCCGAAGAGGCTTATGGGATAGTGCCCAATCATACCGCCCAGTGGACGCTTTATCGACCTTAGGGTGCTAGGTCAGGCAGATCGACTTGCCCTCCGAACCCTCTGCACACATGAAGTCGGTTTATACTGCAGTATCCCGCCTAAGTCACCTAACACATCTCTACATATATATCACACACTAGCACTCAACATGCGGGTCAAACAATATGTGAAATCATCTAAATATCTTATGTCCGGTTTAACAAGAAAGACTCAGACTCAATCAACGAGACATACACATTCAGACACTAAACAATCATAGAAAGATTTAAGGCGAAGTAAGAAAAGCGCGGTTAGCCCTCACCTTAGCCACCACACGACGAAGACGACTATTCTTTTACTCTTCACAAAGCTTTTCTTTTCTAGATTTTCCCTAATAGAAATTTCTCCAAGTTAGAAATTTTCTAAAAATAGAAATTAGGGTTCCAACTATAACAAATAGGGTTTTCAGAAACTAACTCATAACAGACATTATTTTCAAACTCTGATTCCAGCCGCGATTTACATCGAAACCCATATCGGACAGTGGCTATACAAAGCTGACGTCAGGGGCTTTCCATTGATAGGTTGATCGTTTTCTAACTCCTTACGGTTCACCGGGAAACTGCTCTTGAAGTGGGACAATGCCTCTGGTTCGGATCTGTACACATCCTTCTCAGAAGAACAGCCATAACTTTCAGATTCGATATCCTAATTACAATCCGATTCTAGTTTGACTAGATCTAGATGTCGTATATACCTCCGTGAAATTTGAGAAGGAAAGGACTTCATTTACACCTTCGTTCCTCCTTTCTCCTAAGACTAGTCGGATCTGTTCTCTTCTGATTTTTCTTTCTGCTCTTCTCTTTCTTTCTTCTTCTCATGACTTCTCTCCACTCTTTCATGATAAGAGAGGCACGAAAATAAGAGGTAGAAACCCTAATCTCCCATTTTATATAAGCATCCTCATTAACTTAAGATATGGGCTTAATGGGCTATTAGGGGGTCTTAACAGCGTAATACAAAATCAGGGGAGTGGGGTGTTAAATTCTTCCCCTCTTAAATGGAATTCGTCCTCGAATTCTTGGCCATTTGTTTTCTATACAAGTAAAAACTTGACTGTTGCACTCGATACAAGATATCGTCTTTGGATTTTGAGGCACCATCTCTAAAAGTTTCTCCAGCTGTTTCCACATCGATATTTTATCAAATCTCCTTTCCACTTTTGAAAGCTACTCTCGATTTTGATACATCCATATTTCACTTCTATTTAAGTGAGTCTATAATTAGTTTTCCAATACTAGCAACACTTCTACAAACTTATACTGACTTCTAGTGACACCAAAAAAACTACATAACTCAATAATGTTCATTGGTTATTATCAATATGTTATCAAAGTTAAGTTTTCTGAGTCTACTAGCACTCCAACTACTAAGATAGTCTACCCAAAGATCTAAACTCCCTCAGGACTGTGTCCCGGGTCAGAACCGGTTTGACATAACCTGGGGCTCTGATACCAAATTGTGATACCCGGTTTTTTGGGTTATCCTGGTCAACGAGTTAACCTCCTGATCTCGCCAAAAACCTTCTTAACTAACCTGCAAGAGAAGAGAGGGTGAGTAACAAGGGAGTCACTCAGTGAGGCATGGGTTGCTAGGGGCAACTCGCAAGTCGAACCCAGCTTAAACCACAACAACGAAAGTCCAGATCCAAACATGTAACAAACACGGCACCTAAAGCACGCAAGAAAATACACACAATGGTCCCTAAACGACATAAGTGCTCGTCCACCCTCCGAAGAGGCTTAACTCTATGGGATAGTGCCCAATCATACTGTCTAGTAGATGCTTTATCGACCTTAGGGTGCTACGTCAGGCAGATCGACTTTCCCTCCTTACCCTCCGCACACATGACCCTGGGTTATACTGCAGTATCCCGCCTAAATCACCTAACACATCTCTACATATATATCACACACTAGCACTCAACATGCGGGTTAAACAATATGTGAAATTATCTTAATATCTTATGTCCGGTTTAACAAGAAAGACTCAAACTCAATCAACGAGACATACACATTCAGACACTAAACAATCATAGAAAGATTTAAGGCGAAGTAAGAAAAGCGCGGTTAGCCCTCACCTTAGCCACTACACGACGGATACGACTATTCTTTTACTCTTCCCAAAGCTTTCCTTTTCTAGATTTTCCCCTAATAGAAATTTCCTTAAGTTAGAAACTTTCTAAAAATAGAAATTAGGGTTCCAACAATAACAAATAGTTTTCAGAAACTAATTCATAACAGACCTTATCTTCAAACTCTGATTCCAGCCGCGATTTACATTAAATCCATATCTGACAGTGGCTATACAAAGCTGATGTCTGGGGCTTTCCATTGATTGGTTGATCGTCTTCTAACACCTTACGGTTCACTGGGAAACTGCTCTTGATTCGGATCTGTACACATCCTTCTCAGAAGAACAGCCATAACTTTCAGATTCGATATCCTAATTACAATCCGATTCCAGTTTGACTAGAGTAGATGTCGTGTATACCTCTGTGAAATTTGAGAAGGAAAGGACTTCATCTACACCTTCGTTCCTCCTTTCTCCTAAAACTAGTCGGATCTGTTCTCGTCTGATTTTCCTTTATGCTCTTCTCTTTCTTTCTTCTTCTCATGACTTCTCTCCACTCTTTCATGATAATAGAGGCACGAAAATAAGAGGTAGAAACCCTAATTTCCCATTTTATATAAGCATCCTCATTAAGTTAAGATATGAGTTTAATGGGCTATTAGAGGGCCTTAACAATGTAATACGAAATCACGGGAGTGGGGTGTTACAATTCTTCCCCACTTAAATAGAAGTCGTCCTCGAATTCTTGGCCATGTGCTTTATATACAAGTAAAAACTCGACTGTTGCACTCGATACAAGATATTGTCTTTGGATTTTGAGGCACCATCTCAAAAACTTTCTCCAGCTGTTTCCACATCGATATTTTATCAAATCTCCTTTCCACTTTTGAAAGCTATTCTCGTTTTTGATACATCCATATTTCACGTCTATTTAAGTGAGTCTATAATTAGTTTTTCAATACTGGCAACACTTCTACAAACTTATACTGACTTCTAGTGACACCAAGAAAACTACATAACTCAATAATGTTCATTGGTTATTACCAATATGTTATCAAAGTTAAGTTTTCTGAGTCTACTAGCACTCCAACTACTAAGAAAGTCTACCCAAAAATCTAAACTCCCTCAGGACTGTCTCATGGGTCAGAACCGGTTTGACATAACCTGGGGCTCTGATACCAAATTGTGATATCCGGTTTCTTGGGTAATCCTGGTCAACGAGTTGACCTCCAGATCTCGCCGAAAACCTTCCTAACTAACCTGCAAGAGAAGAGAGGGTGCGTAACTAGGGAGTCACTCAGTGAGGTATGGGATGCTAGGGGCAACTCGTAAGTCGAATCTGGCTTAAACCACAACAACGAAAGTCCAGATCCAAACATGTAACAAACACGGCACCTAAAGCACCCAAGAAAAAACTCACAATGGTCCCTAAACGAGATAAGTGCTCGTCCACCCTCCGAAGAGGCTAAACTCTATGGGATAGTGCCCAATCATACCGCCCAGTGGATGCTTTATCGACCTTAGGGTGCTAGGTCAGGCAGATCGACTTGCCCTCCGAACCCTCTGCACACATGAAGTCGGGTTATACTGCGGTATTCCGCCTAAGTCACCTAACACATCTCTACATATATATCACACACTAGCACTCAACATGCGGGTCAAACAATATGTGAAATCATCTAAATATGTTATGTCCGTTTTAACAAGAAAGACTCAGACTCAATCAACGAGACATACACATTCAGACACTAAACAATCATAGAAAGATTTAAGGCGAAGTAAGAAAAGCGCGGTTAGCCCTCACCTTAGCCACTACACGACGAAGACGACTATTCTTTTACTCTTCCCAAAGCTTTTCTTTTCTAGATTTTTCCCTAATAGAAATTTCTCCAAGTTAGAAATTTTCTAAAAATAGAAATTAGGGTTCCAACTATAACAAATAGGGTTTTCAGAAACTAACTCATAACAGACATTATATTCAAACTCTGATTCCAGCCGCGATTTACATCGAAACCCATATCGGACGGCGGCTATACAAAGCTGACGTCAGGAGCTTTCCATTCATAGGTTGATCGTTTTCTAACTCGTTACGGTTCACCGGGAAACTGCTCTTGAAGTGGGAAAATGTCTCTGGTTCGGATCTGTACACATCCTTCTCAGAAGAACAGCCATAACTTTCAGATTCGATATCCTAATTACAATCCGATTATAGTTTGACTAGATCAAGATGTCGTATATACCTCCGTGAAATTTGAGAAGGAAAGGACTTCATCTACACCTTCGTTCCTTCTTTCTCCTAACACTAGTCGGATCTGTTCTCTTCTGATTTTTCTTTCTGCTCTTCTCTTTCTTTCTTCTTCTCATGACTTCTCTCCACTCTTTCATGATAAGAGAGGCACGAAAATAAGATGTAGAAACCCTAATCTCCCATTTTATATAAGCATCCTCATTAAGTTAAGATATGGGCTTAATGGGCTATTAGGAGGCCTTAACAGCGTAATACGAAATCAGGGGAGTGGGGTGTTAAATTCTTCCCCTCTTAAATGGAATTCGTCCTCGAATTCTTGGCCATGTGCTTTCTATACAAGTAAAAACTCGACTGTTGCACTCGATACAAGATATCGTCTTTGGATTTTGAGGCACCATCTCTAAAAGTTTCTCCAGCTGTTTCCACATCGATATTTTATCAAATCTCCTTTCCACTTTTGAAAGCTACTCTCGATTTTGATACATCCATATTTCACTTCTATTTAAGTGAGTCTATAATTAGTTTTCCAATACTAGCAACACTTCTACAAACTTATACTGACTTCTAGTGACACCAAGAAAACTACATAACTCAATAATGTTCATTGGTTATTATCAATATGTTATCAAAGTTAAGTTTTCTGAGTCTACTAGCACTCCAACTACTAAGATAGTCTACCCAAAGATCTAAACTCCCTCAGGACTGTGTCCCGGGTCAGAACCGGTTAGACATAACCTGGGGCTCTGATACCAAATTGTGATACCCGGTTTTTTGGGTTATCCTGGTCAACGAGTTAACCTCCAGATCTCGCCAAAAACCTTCTTAACTAACCTGCAAGAGAAGAGAGGGTGAGTAACAAGGGAGTCACTCAGTGAGGTATGGGATGCTAGGGGCAACTCGCAAGTCGAACCCAGCTTAAACCACAACAACGAAAGTCCAGATCCAAACATGTAACAAACACGGCACCTAAAGCACGCAAGAAAATACACACAATGGTCCCTAAAAGAGATAAGTGCTCGTCCACCTCCGAAGAGGCTTAACTCTATGGGATAGTGTCCAATCATACTGTCCAGTAGATTCTTTATCGACCTTAGGGCGCTTTGTCAGGCAGATCGACTTTCCCTCCGTACCCTCCGCACACATGACCCTGGGTTATACTGCAGTATCCCGCCTAAGTCACCTAACACATCTCTACATATATATCACACACTAGCACTCAACATGCGGGTTAAACAATATGTGAAATTATCTTATTATCTTATGTCCGGTTTAACAAGAAAGACTCAAAATCAATCAACGAGACATACACATTCAGACACTAAACAATCATAGAAAGATTTAAGGCGAAGTAAGAAAAGCGCGTTTAGCCCTCGACTAAGCCACTACACCACGAAGACGACTATTCTTTTACTCTTCCCAAAGCTTTCCTTTTCTAGATTTTCCCCTAATAGAAATTTCCTCAAGTTAGAAACTTTCTAAAAATAGAAATTAGGGTTCCAACTATAACAAATAGCGTTTTCAGACACTAACTCATAACAGACGTTATCTTCAAACTCTGATTCCAGCCGCGATTTACATCGAAATCCATATCGGACAGTGGCTATACAAAGCTGATGTCTGGGGCTTTCCATTGATAGGTTTATCGTCTTCTAACTCCTTACGGTTCACCGGGAAACGGCTCTAAAAGTTGGACAATGTCTCTGGTTCGGATCTGTACACATCTGTCTCAGAAGAACAGCCATAACTTTCAGATTCGATATCCTAATTACAATCCGATTCCAGTTTGACTAGATCTAGATGTCGTGTATACCTCCGTGTAATTTGAGAAGGAAAGACTTCATCTACACCTTCGTTCCTCCTTTCTCCTAAAACTAGTCGGATCTGTTTTCTTCTGATTTTTCTTTCTGCTTTCTCTTTCTTTCTTCTTCTCATGACTTCTCTCCACTCTTTCATGATAAGAGAGGCACGAAAATAAGAGGTAGAAACCCTGATCTCCCATTTTATATAAGCATCCTCATTAAGTTAAGATATGGGCTTAATGGGCTATTAGGGGGGCTTAACAGCGTAATACGAAATCACGGGAGTGGGATGTTACAATTCTTCCCCACTTAAATGGAATTCGTCCTCGAATTCTTGGTCATGTGCTTTCTATACGAGTAAAACTCGACTGTTGCACTCGATACAAGATATCGTCTTTGGATTTTGAGGCACCATCTCTAAAAGATTCTCCAGCTGTTTCCACATCGATATTTTATCAAATCTCCTTTCCACTTTTGAAAGCTACTCTCGATTTTGATACATCCATATTTCACTTCTATTTAAGTGAGTCTATAATTAGTTTTCCAATACTAGCAACACTTCTACAAACTTATACTGACTTCTAGTGACACCAAAAAAAGTACTTAACTCAATAATGTTCATTGGTTATTATCAATATGTTATCAAAGTTAAGTTTTCTGAGTCTACTAGAACTCGAACTACTAAGATAGTCTACCCAAAAATCTGAACTCCCTCAGGACTTTGTCCCGGGTCAGAACCGGTTTGACATAACCTGGGGCTCTGATTCCAAATTGTGATACCCGGTTTTTTGGGTAATCCTGGTCAACGACCTGACCTCCAGATCTCGCCAAAAACTTTCCTAACTAACCTGCAAGGGAAGAGAGGGTGAGTAATAAGGGAGTCACTCAGTGAGGTATGGGATGCTAGGGGCAACTCGCAACTTGAACCTGGCTTAAACCACAACAACGAAAGTCCAAATCCAAACATGTAATAAACATGGCACCTAAAGCACCCAAAAAAATACAAACAATGGTCCCTATACGAGATAAGTGCTCGTCCACCCTCCGAAGAGGCTTAACTATATGGGATAGTGCCCAATCATACTGTCCAGTGGACGCTTTATCGATCTTAGGGCGTTACGTCAGGCAGATCGACTTTCCCTCCGTACCCTCCGCACACATGACCCTGTGTTATACTGCAGTATCCCGCCTAAGTCACCTAACACATCTTTACATATATATCATACACTAGCACTCAACATGCGGGTCAAACAATATGTGAAATCATCTAAATATCTTATGTCCGGTTTAACAAGAAAGACTCAGACTCAATCAACGAGACATACACATTCAAACACTAAACAATCATAGAAAGATTTAAGGCGAAGTAAGAAAAGCGCGGTTAGCCCTCACCTTAGCCACTACACGACAAAGACGACTATTCTTTTACTCTTCCCAAAGCTTTCCTTTTCTAGATTTTCCCCTAATAGAAATTTCCTCAAGTTAGAAACTTTCTAAAAATAGAAATTAGGGTTCCAACTATAACAAATAGGGTTTTCAGAAACTAATTCATAACAGACGTTATCTTCAAACTCTGATTCCAGCCACGATTTACATCAAATCCATATCGGACAGTGGCTATACAAAGCTGACGTCTGGGGCTTTCCATTGATTGGTTGATCGTCTTCTAACACCTTACGGTTCACCGAGAAATGCTCTTGAAGTTGGACAATGTCTCTTGTTCGGATCTGTACACATCCTTCTCAGAAGAACATCCATAACTTTCAGATTCGAGATCCTAATTACAATCCGATTCCAGTTTGAATAGATCTAGATGTCTTGTATACCTCCGTGAAATTTGAGAAGGAAAGGACTTCATCTACACCTTCGTTCCTCCTTTCTCCTAAAACTAGTCTGATCTGTTCTCTTCTGATTTTTCTTTCTGCTCTTCTCTTTCTTTCTTCTTCTCATGACTTCTCTCCACTCTTTCATGATAAAAGAGGCACGGAAATAAGAGGTAGAAACCCTAATCTCACATTTTATATAAGCATCCTCATTAAGTTAAGATATGGGCTTAATGGGCTATTACGGGGGCTTAACAGCGTAATACGAAATCACGGGAGTGGGGTGTTACAATTCTTCCACATTTAAATGGAATTCGTCCTCGAATTCTTGGCCATGTGCTTTCTATACAAGTAAAAACTCGACTGTTGCACTCGATACAAGATATTTTCTTTGGATTTTGAGGCACCATCTCTAAACATTTCTCCAGCTGTTTCCACATCGATATTTTATCAAATCTCCTTTCCACTTTTGAAAGCTACTCTCGATTTTGATACATCCATATTTCACGTCTATTTAAGTGAGTCTATAATTAGTTTTCCAATACTGGCAACACTTCTACAAACTTATACTGACTTCTAGTGACACCAAGAAAACTACATAACTCAATAATGTTCATTGGTTATTACCAATATGTTATCAAAGTTAAGTTTTCTGAGTCTACTAGCACTCCAACTACTAAGATAGTCTACCCAAAAATCTGAACTCCCTCAGGACTTTGTCCCGGGTCAGAACCGGTTTGACATAACCTGGGGCTCTGATTCCAAATTGTGATACCCGGTTTTTTGGGTAATCCTGGTCAACGACCTGACCTCCAGATCTCGCCAAAAACTTTCCTAACTAACCTGCAAGGGAAGAGAGGGTGAGTAATAAGGGAGTCACTCAGTGAGGTATGGGATGCTAGGGGCAACTCGCAACTTGAACCTGGCTTAAACCACAACAACGAAAGTCCAAATCCAAACATGTAATAAACATGGCACCTAAAGCACCCAAAAAAATACAAACAATGGTCCCTATACGAGATAAGTGCTCGTCCACCCTCCGAAGAGGCTTAACTATATGGGATAGTGCCCAATCATACTGTCCAGTGGACGCTTTATCGATCTTAGGGCGTTACGTCAGGCAGATCGACTTTCCCTCCGTACCCTCCGCACACATGACCCTGTGTTATACTGCAGTATCCCGCCTAAGTCACCTAACACATCTTTACATATATATAATACACTAGCACTCAACATGCGGGTCAAACAATATGTGAAATCATCTAAATATCTTATGTCCGGTTTAACAAGAAAGACTCAGACTCAATCAACGAGACATACACATTCAGACACTAAACAATCATAGAAAGATTTAAGGCGAAGTAAGAAAAGCGCGGTTAGCCCTCACCTTAGCCACTACACGACAAAGACGACTATTCTTTTACTCTTCCCAAAGCTTTCCTTTTCTAGATTTTCCCCTAATAGAAATTTCCTCAAGTTAGAAACTTTCTAAAAATAGAAATTAGGGTTCCAACTATAACAAATAGGGTTTTCAGAAACTAATTCATAACAGACGTTATCTTCAAACTCTGATTCCAGCCACGATTTACATCAAATCCATATCGGACAGTGGCTATACAAAGCTGACGTCTGGGGCTTTCCATTGATTGGTTGATCGTCTTCTAACACCTTACGGTTCACCGAGAAATGCTCTTGAAGTTGGACAATGTCTCTTGTTCGGATCTGTACACATCCTTCTCAGAAGAACATCCATAACTTTCAGATTCGAGATCCTAATTACAATCCGATTCCAGTTTGAATAGATCTAGATTTCTTGTATACCTCCGTGAAATTTGAGAAGGAAAGGACTTCATCTACACCTTCGTTCCTCCTTTCTCCTAAAACTAGTCTGATCTGTTCTCTTCTGATTTTTCTTTCTGCTCTTCTCTTTCTTTCTTCTTCTCATGACTTCTCTCCACTCTTTCATGATAAAAGAGGCACGGAAATAAGAGGTAGAAACCCTAAACTCCCATTTTATATAAGCATCCTCATTAAGTTAAGATATGGGCTTAATGGGCTATTACGGGGGCTTAACAGCGTAATACGAAATCACGGGAGTGGGGTGTTACAATTCTTCCACATTTAAATGGAATTCGTCCTCGAATTCTTGGCCATGTGCTTTCTATACAAGTAAAAACTCGACTGTTGCACTCGATACAAGATATTTTCTTTGGATTTTGAGGCACCATCTCTAAACGTTTCTCCAGCTGTTTCCACATCGATATTTTATCAAATCTCCTTTCCACTTTTGAAAGCTACTCTCGATTTTGATACATCCATATTTCACGTCTATTTAAGTGAGTCTATAATTAGTTTTCCAATACTGGCAACACTTCTACAAATTTATACTGACTTCTAGTGACACCAAGAAAACTACATAACTCAATAATGTTCATTGGTTATTACCAATATGTTATCAAAGTTAAGTTTTCTGAGTCTACTAGCACTCCAACTACTAAGATAGTGTACCCAAAAATCTAAACTCCCTCAGGACTGTCTCCCGGGTCAGAACCGATTTGATATAACCTGGGGCTGTGATACCAAATTGTGATACCCGGTTTCTTGGGTAATCATGGTCAATGAGTTGACCTCCAGATCTCGCCAAAAACCTTCGTAACTAACCTGCAAGAGAAGAGAGGGTGAGTAACAAGGGAGTCACTCAGTGAGGTATGGGATGCTAGGGGCAACTCGGAAGTCGAACCTGGCATAAAACACAACAACGAAAGTCCAGATCCAAACATATAACAAACACGGCACCTAAAGCACCCAAGAAAATACACACAATGGTCCCTAAACGAGATAAGTGCTCGTCCACCCTCCGAAGAGGCTTAACTCTATGGGATAGTGCTCAATCACACCGCCCAGTGGACGCTTTATCGATCTTAGGGCGCTATGTCAGGCAGATCGACTTGCCCTCCGTACCCTACGTACACATGACCCTGGGTTATACTGCAGTATCCCGCCTAAGTCACCTAACACATCTCTACATATATATTACACACTAGCACTCAACATGCGGGTCAAGCAATATGTGAAATCATCTAAATATCTTATGTCCGGTTTAACAAGAAAGACTCAGACTCAATCAACGAGACATACACATTCAGACACTAAACAATCATAGAAAGATTTAAGGCGAAGTAAGAAAAGCGCGGTTAGCCCTCACCTTAGCCACTACACGACAAAGACGACTATTCTTTTACTCTTCCCAAAGCTTTCCTTTTCTAGATTTTCCCCTAATAGAAATTTCCTCAAGTTAGAAACTTTCTAAAAATAGAAATTAGGGTTCCAACTATAACAAATAGGGTTTTCAGAAACTAATTCATAACAGACGTTATCTTCAAACTCTGATTCCAGCCACGATTTACATCAAATCCATATCGGACAGTGGCTATACAAAGCTGACGTCTGGGGCTTTCCATTGATTGGTTGATCGTCTTCTAACACCTTACGGTTCACCGAGAAACTGCTCTTGAAGTTGGACAATGTCTCTTGTTCGGATCTGTACACATCCTTCTCAGAAGAACATCCATAACTTTCAGATTCGAGATCCTAATTACAATCCGATTCCAGTTTGAATAGATCTAGATGTCTTGTATACCTCCGTGAAATTTGAGAAGGAAAGGACTTCATCTACACCTTCGTTCCTCCTTTCTCCTAAAACTAGTCTGATCTGTTCTCTTCTGATTTTTCTTTCTGCTCTTCTCTTTCTTTCTTCTTCTCATGACTTCTCTCCACTCTTTCATGATAAAAGAGGCACGGAAATAAGAGGTAGAAACCCTAATCTCCCATTTTATATAAGCATCCTCATTAAGTTAAGATATGGGCTTAATGGGCTATTACGGGGGCTTAACAGCGTCTTACGAAATCACGGGAGTGGGGTGTTACAATTCTTCCCCATTTAAATGGAATTCGTCCTCGAATTCTTGGCCATGTGCTTTCTATACAAGTAAAAACTCGACTGTCGCACTCGATACAAGATATCGTCTTTGGATTTTGAGGCACCATCTCTAAACGTTTCTCCAGCTGTTTCCACATCGATATTTTATCAAATCTCCTTTCCACTTTTGAAAGCTACTCTCGATTTTGATACATCCATATTTCACGTCTATTTAAGTGAGTCTATAATTAGTTTTCCAATACTGGCAACACTTCTACAAACTTATACTGACTTCTAGTGACACCAAGAAAACTACATAACCCAATAATGTTCATTGGTTATTACCAATATGTTATCAAAGTTAAGTTTTCTGAGTCTACTAGCACTCCAACTACTAAGATAGTGTACCCAAAAATCTAAACTCCCTCAGGACTGTCTCCCGGGTCAGAACCGGTTTGATATAACCTGGGGGTCTGATACCAAATTGTGATACCCGGTTTCTTGGGTAATCATGGTCAATGAGTTGACCTCCAGATCTCGCCAAAAACCTTCGTAACTAACCTGCAAGTGAAGAGAGGGTGAGTAACAAGGGAGTCACTCAGTGAGGTATGGGATGCTAGGGGCAACTCGGAAGTCGAACCTGGCATAAACCACAACAACGAAAGTCCAGATCCAAACATATAACAAACACGGCACCTAAAGCACCCAAGAAAATACACACAATGGTCCCTAAACGAGATAAGTGCTCGTCCACCCTCCGAAGAGGCTTAACTCTATGGGATAGTGCTCAATCACACCGCCCAGTGGTTGCTTTATCGATCTTAGGGCGCTATGTCAGGCAGATCGACTTGCCCTCCGTACCCTACGTACACATGACCCTGGGTTATACTGCAATATCCCGCATAAGTCACCTAACACATCTCTACATATATATTACACACTAGCACTCAACATGCGGGTCAAGCAATATGTGAAATCATCTAAATATCTTATGTCCGGTTTAACAAGAAAGACTCAGACTCAATCAACGAGACATACACATTCAGACACTAAACAATCATAGAAAGATTTAAGGCGAAGTAAGAAAAGCGCGGTTAGCCCTTGTTGAAGAAGACCGTTGAAGCACCAAGTTAGGTGATGGTCCAAGAAGAAGAGGACTATCACATTGTACCATGGATAGGTGCGGCATTCCGAGAGGAAGCCGGGAGAGTCTTATGATAAGTGGGATTAGAGCGGATGGCTCTTTGAAGAATCAAGATCAAATCTATGAAGGGTTGAAGCCAAGATTGAGCTTGATAGATGGAGTGTGAAGCTCAGACCAAGAGGCGTTCACCTAGGAGGCTGTGGAACGGTAAACAAGGCAACAAGGCACTCCAAGCACCGTATGAGGAGACGATGGCGAGAGAAAGCCGGGAGACACATACGAGTAGCTATGGATGATGTTGTAAGAAAACCGAAGGAGAAACCACCTTTCAGACCTTATTAGGTGTGGTGATCCGAGAAGCAGGGGGAAGTGGCGTCTAACGGATAGAGTATACTCCCAAGAGTCATCAAGAGGAAGCCAATGACAATGTGAGTATTCCGTGAGCTAGAAGACGTCATCCGAGGAGCTTGAAGTCAAGATTAAGTTTGAGACAAGAAGCCCGAGGAGACATGATCCGAGTGAAGCTTAGAGAAAACAAAGCCTAATCCGCAAGGAAGAGTAAAGGCCATGGGATTCAGAATCCTAGGTCTCATTGAGGTTACGAGTCATCAAAACCATCTTTGGAGCAAGCAAGGATCAGCTAGCGGATATCATCATCATGGCATCATCTTCTATCAATGAGGATCACATACATGGCAAGATTGGTCTTAAGGACATCCACCGACCAATCTTGAGGGGGAGTGTTGAAATATGTGATCCCTATTATAGAAGAATTCAAACACAAGAGGAAGAGGGAAAGGAAACCTAGTTCACAAGGAACTAGAAGAAGTCTTGGTTAGGATGTAACTAGAAGAATGGAAGCTGTTACATACTAACTAGAAGACTAACTAAGTGGAAAAGAGGAAGCAAAGGAGAGCATGGGGCGCCAGAGAGGGGCATGGACACAAGCATGGAGGTGTCAGCAGCAGGGTATGGGCGCAGCATGAACAGGAGGCAAACAGTGAGCTGTCCCTTCTCTCCTCTTGGCGCCAATTTCTTTCTTCTCTCCTTTATCCTTCACGCTTCTTCTTCCTTCTTCTCTTGTTGTTTGTAACCTCTTCTCTATAAATATCTATGTAAACTTAATGTAAAGATAGAGTTGTGAATAAGAGAATAAGAAGATTAAAAGAGTAAAAGGAAGCTTTGTTTATCTCCCTAAAGGCGCCGGTGGAGCCTTAGCTCTCCGGCGCCATGCTTCTCCTTAGTTCATCTTACTTCATCAACCATTATCATTCTCATCATCATTCTTATCATCATTCTCAAACAATAATCCCTCATTACATCAATACTCACGCCACCATCTTCATCCTAAACATTCTCCAAGTATCCAAACCTCAAACTCCTTATCATTCTCACGCCACAACTATCACTCACTCTAAGCCTCCATACTCTTTATTTCAACATGGTATCAGAGCAAGTTGAGTGATCTAGCGCCTAATCTCTTGTTATTCTTCTAGCTCTCTAAAAATTCTTCTAATCTATAACCATACACTTTCTTAGTTCTATTCACTCTGAGATTTGAGATCATAAGATCTTCAAGTTGTGAAAGGACTAAGGGTGTGTATTGTTATTTAAAAAACTTAAAATTACAAAACATTGATATTATTCACCTTCTTATAATTTAAAATTTTTAAATTATTCAATTTTATAATTTTATTATGTTAATATATATGTGTTTAAATATATATATTTATTATAAAATTACTTAAACCGCTTAAACCGCCTAAAATCGTCTAGGCTCCGACTAGGCGTTCTAGGCGCTAGGCGGAGGGTCACCGCCTACTAGCGCCTAGCGCTTTATTGAACATTGGATTATATGGTTAAATGGTTAAGTAGTTTTACATGTCATTGTCTTGATGTAGGCGTTAGACCTTGTTCCAGAGAAGATCCATGAACGTTCTCCGATATTTCTTGGTAGCTACGATGATGTAGAGGAGATTAAGAGTCTGTATGCTGAGGAGAACTAGAAGAATTAAGCTTCTTCTTATTCTTCTTAGTTTCTTTTCACTGTCTCTGTTTTATTCTTTTATATCTTCCTCTGTTGAGACGACACCACATGACTCAATTACACAAAGAAGACCATTCTCTATCTTACATGCACATAAACTTCTTTTATTATAAGTTTAAATGCAAAACTAAAATACACATTTAGGCGACGTCAAATTGTCTAATCGTATTAGTTTAATTTCTCTGTATTTTGCAATATACTAAAAATGCAAAAGAGATTATAGATTGAATTTTTTTTTTGTGTGTTGAATCATTTGATATAACTTAAAATATTTGATATATTAAAGAAAAGTAAATATAAACGATAAATAAAAATGAATTCACTAATATAAACAAACTCAAAATTATAATTAATAATCTTATATCATTTTAAGTTAATAAAAATGATCAAAATATAAATAATACATATTTATCTTATGTGTCTAAATAAAATATTTTTATTATATTATAATTTTTTCATTTATTAACATGGTACTCTTAAATAATACATATTTATTGTATGTGTATAATAAAAGAATTAAATTAATTTTATTTGATCATTTAATTCTATAATAATATTAGATAATTTGGTCTGATTTATATTTAAATTAAAAAAATACTTGTATCATTTGATTCATTTTAAAATATTTGATATACAAAGAAAAACAATATAAAGAACAAATAAAATAAATTTATTTTTCTATAAGTAATATAAAATCAAATTTATAAGAAATAATGTTATAGATCAATTTTTAAGTTAATGAAAATGATCAAAATAGAAATAAAAGATATTTCTTGAGTCGGGATATAGGGTTTGGAGTCAGGCTTTGGTTTGACAATAGTCTTGTCCTCTTGTTTGTAGCCTACCCTAGCATTGGTTGCTCCAGCTCCATAGGCATTTCTGGAAGTACTCCTTCTCTTTAGTTGTTGTTCAACAAGAATAGCCTTGTGAAGCATCTCCTCCAAATCTCCATAAGTTTGAAGCTCCATCCTATCTTGAATATCTCGAGCCAAGCCACTCAAGAACCTTGCTATGGTTGCCTCATGATCCTCATCTATATCGGCTTTGATCATAAGAAACTCTATCTCTTGAAAGTAATCCTCCACACTATTACTGCTTTGGCTTAATCTTCTAAGCCTTTGATGCAACTCCCGCTGGTAATGACTTAAAACAAACCTCTTCCTCATCAAGTTTTTCATCACTTCCCAAGTTTCCACACGCGGCTCATGGTTGCATCTCCTACTTATAACAATCTGATACCACCAGTTGATGGCATAATCATAGAACTCTGTTGTAGCAACTTGAACTTTCTTCTTTTCTGAGTAAGGCTAACAATCAAAGACGAGTTCTATCTTCTTCTCCCATTCTAGATAGGCATCCAGATTATTCTTCCCATGAAATGGTGGTATCTTCAACGTAAGACCACTGAGATTGTCTTCATTGCGTTTCCTGACTTTTCTTACACGTCTTGGACGTCTATATTCCCCATTAGAAGCTTAACTTCCACGGCTGTAGTAGTCTGGTCCTTTCTTATTGTCTAATGGCCGTTGTGCCCTTCTTCTTCTTTCAGCAGGGTGTTGGGGAAGTTCTTGGTTAATCGACTCTTGTATGATGACCATTCTCTCATGAACTGATATGAGCATGGACCAACTCATGGAGAAGAAGAAGAAGGAACCATGGCCATTCCCATTCCCAAAGGTCCTATGACCCAAACAAGATCAAGAAAACTCCAAGAAGCTGTAGGAAACATCTTAAGGATAGCATGGAAGCATGAAGAAGCTAAGGAAAGGCAACACCAAGACATGCTCACTTCCTTTCAAGTCGCTCTAAGTTAAACATCTTCTAAGTGACTTGAGTGTGCTCTTTTTTCCTTAAGGTCGGTTTTATCCCAATGGATTTTCCGGCTAAGGTTTTAATGAGGTCTCAAGATTCACTTAAACCTTATGATGAATAACTTAGCGCCACACTTGATATTTTGGCCCGTTCTTTGATGCATCGGACCGACCTCAAACTATCTTATAGTATAAGTTAAACTATAGTTTCATTTTATTATTTTAAGTTCGCAAAACTCTTTCATATTCTGTCTTGTCAACTTCTAGTCTTTGTTCAGAGTCTTAGGATGAATGTTTAGAGTCCCAACAGTCAGTAAACTCGAGGCACTTGAGTCTGTTCAAGTCACCTCTCTATATAAGTCGATATAAGCCTTATTTGGCAAACAACCAACTTTTTATTCAACTTATTTTTCAGAGAAAATTATCTAAGTTCTTTAAGAACATTTATTGATTGTTTGGTGAGTCATATCCAACAATCAACCCCGATTCTCTGGTGTGTCATATCCAAAAAATCAACTTTTGTTTTCCCCGAGTGTGTCATATTTTGGAGAGACATTGTTGAGTGTTTATTAGGTGTGTAATATCCGAAATAAACCTCAAGCAGTATCAAGAAGCCCTTCTGCAGCTTCTTGTGTCCCACATCAATCCACCACCATGTCCAGTTCGAGTCTTTGATTCACTAAGGCAAGGATCTATCTTACTTCTATCCAAAGAACCATTCAGCCGCTTCTAAGAAGACCCCCTCAATCGGTCCATTCCATCATCAACTCGGCTTTATGTCTTCTTCTATCCATTTGTCTATCAACCTAACCTACCAATGAGAAAGTTGAATCTTAGGCGTGATCGAGATCGTGTCATTTGGTATCAGAGCAGCTTTTTCGATTTGGTAGTAAGTTGTTCATCGTCTTGTTCTTTCATCTTCTTGTTCTTTCATCTTCTTGATCTTTCATCTTCTGTCTTTTTAATTCCAACTCCTCATCTTCTTGGTCGAGATTCTCATCTCGCCATTTCTGTTCTTCTATTCCTTTCTATTCTATTCTAAAGATCCGTTGGATCTCATTCAAAAAAAGAAACAAAAGAAAAAACAAATAAAACCAAAACCAAGAAGCATTCTATAACTCATCTTGAGTCGGGATTGTTGTTATATTTCTCAACAAATTAGATCGGATCTGTTTGATAAGAACTCTGTGAGAAAATCTCTGTGAGAAGTACTTGAGAGAAACACTTGAGAAAAAACACGTGAGAGAAACACTTAGAGAAGTTATTTGAGAGGAAACACTCGAGAGAAACACTAGTGAGGAAAATCCTGTGAGAGCTGTTGAAGAAGACCATTGAAGCACCAAGTTAGGTGATGGTCCAAGAAGAAGAGGACTATCACATTGTACCATGGATAGGTGCGGCATTCCGAGAGGAAGCCGGGAGAGTCTTATGATAAGTGGGATTAGAGCGGATGGCTCTTTGAAGAATCAAGATCAAATCTATGAAGGGTTGAAGCCAAGATTGATCTTGATAGATGGAGTGTGAAGCTCAGACCAAGAGGCGTTCACCTAGGAGGCTGTGGAACGGTAAACAAGACAACAAGGCACTCTAAGCACCGTATGAGGAGACGATGGCGAGAGAAACCCGGGAGACACATACGAGTAGCTATGGATGATGTTGTAAGAAAACCGAAGGAGAAACCACCTTTCAGACCTTATTAGGTGTGGTGATCCAAGAAGCAGCGGGAAGTGGCGTCTAACGGATAGAGTATACTCCCAAGAGTCATCAAGAGGAAGCCAATGACAATGTGAGTATTCCGTGAGCTAGAAGATGTCATCCGAGGAGCTTGAAATCAAGATTAAGTTTGAGACAAGATGCCCAAGGAGACATGATCCGAGTGAAGCTTAGAGAAAACAAAGCCTAATCTGCAAGGAAGAGTAAAGGCCATGGGATTCAGAATCCTAGGTCTCATTGAGGTTAGGAGTCATCAAAACCGTCTTTGGAGCAAGCAAGGATCAGCTAGCGGATATCCTCATCACGGCATCATCTTCTATCAATGAGGATCACATACATGGCAAGATTGGTCTTAAGGACATCCACCGACCAATCTTGAGGGGGAGTGTTGAAACATGTGATCTCTATGATAGAAGAATTCAAACACAAGAGGAAGAGGGAAAGGAAACCTAGTTCACAAGGAACTAGAAGAAGTCTTGGTTAGGATGTAACTAGAAGAATGGAAGCTGTTACATACTAACTAGAAGACTAACTAAGTGGAAAAGAGGAAGCAAAGGAGAGCATGGGGCACCAGAGAGGGGCATGGACACAAGCATGGAGGTGTCAGCAGCAGGGTATGGGCGCAGCATGAACAGGAGGCAAACAGTGAGCTGCTCCCTTCTCTCCTCTTGGCGCCAATTTCTTTCTTCTCTCCTTTATCCTTCACGCTTCTTCTTCCTTCTTCTCTTGTTGTTTGTAACCTCTTCTCTATAAATATCTATGTAAACTTAATGTAAAGATAGAGTTGTGAATAAGAGAATAAGAAGAGTAAAAGAGTAAAAGGAAGCTTTGCATATCTCCCTAAAGGCGCCGGTGGAGCCTTAGCTCTCCGGCGCCATGCTTCTCCTTAGTTCATCTTACTTCATCAACCATTATCATTCTCATTCTCATCATCATTCTTATCATCATTCTCAAACAATAATCCCTCATTACATCAATACTCACGCCACCATCTTCATCCTAAACATTCTCCAAGTATCCAAACCTCAAACTCCTTATCATTCTCACGCCACAACTATCACTCACTCTAAGCCTCCATACTCTTTTTATTTCAACATGGTATCAGAGCAAGTTGAGTGATCTAGCGCCTAATCTCTTGTTATTCTTCTAGCTCTCTACAAAGTCTTCTAATCTATAACCATACACTTTCTTAGTTCTATTCACTCGGAGATTAATATCCTTGAGATCATAAGATCTTCAAGTTGTGAAAGGACTAAGGGTGTGTATTGTTACTAGAAAATGATGAAAAATTGAGGGAGATTTCGTTGGGCTCTCCTTGGCTCCTTGCCTTGAGGAGCTCGGTCTTTTGTTAAACACATGAGAGAAAATTTTCTGGGGTAATTTGTTCCTCCCATGCGTTTTCTAATTAATGGGGTGTGTGTGAGAGAGTAAATATTTTTCTTTGTGGTTCTTGTGTGTGGAGTCTAGATCCACATACAAAACTTTGAAAAGGGGTTGTATCAATATCAATTCCTTGGTGATCCTCTTTGGAAACAAGATCCAGATGATTTTTTAAGAATCATTCATCCGTGAAGAAGCTTGTCATGGCATGATGGTTTTTGGCATGTATGGCGTGAGAAATAAGGCATCTAGGAGATGAAGAATGTTTTTGGCGTGATGGTTTAGAAGAGGAGAAGGCTGGGTGGTGACCTTAAGTGGTGATCCAAGCAAGCTCCAAGTGAAAACAAATCATTGAACAGGAAGTAAAGTGGCTGGTGATCAAATGAAGACATCCAGCAAGAAAGAAGAGGAAGCATTAAACCGGCTGTACAAAAAACAGTCAAAGAAAGTGTGAATCTAGTTCACATAAGACTTCAAGGAAAATATGAGACAGCTCATAGTAAAACTTGGAGAAAAGGAGAAGCTTACCTTAGAAAGAGGAAGCTGAAGAAGGTTGAATCCCGAAAGAGACTTGCGGAAGAGAAGTGACAAGAGGAGTTCACATCTTTAACCCGGAAGAGACTTGCGGAAGAGACGTGACAAGAGGAGTTCACGTAGAAGACTTGCATGAAACAGAGATGAAGCACAAGGCTGAGATGTTTCCTGCAAAGAAAAGGAAGTGGTCAATAATTTTTGATCAAAGAAACATAGTTGATAAGAGAAAAATCAATTGTGGAAAAGAAGCGGTGAAGAGATAGTAAGCAATGTTTTTGGATGGGCTTGTGTTGTGATTCTTGAGAGTTTGATTCCAGTTATGGTGATTGGAAACTCACATTCGCTTGTAACTTCAAGCGTTATGGAGGAGAAGAGTAAGGCTGCTGAGAGAGGTGAAACCTCAGAGGAAGAGGTTAAGAGCGATTGTTGCTCTGAGAAGAAGAAGAGCAACAGCGACTCAGTGAAGCTCTTGGCGAATTCTCAGCCTCAGTAACAGGCGAATCAAACTCTGCAAGACTCATTTCCAAGAAGTTCATGACTTCCAAAACCAATCTCATAGGCTAATGCTATCTTTCATTGGTGAATCTTTCAACAAGCGGAAGATTCAGATGGTCCAAGAAGTAGTTGCTCCAAGGTATTGATTAAATGGTGCTTATGGAGGGTCATATTCTTCCACTTGGTCTTCATCCTCTCTTGAGGCCGAATCACTTGATCCAAGAGATCTTGAGAGAGTGGTTATCATACTCAACCATGTGGCGATCCAAGCGGAGCAATCTACAAGAAGAAGTGTGTATAGGCTCAAGCAAGCTATTCCTGGTGGTGTTATGTGGAGGTAGATGATGTCCTTTGCGGCCTAATCCAAAATGGCTAGCAGACGAAAGCTTGTCCTAATTGGCAAGTGGGATAGATAGTCCAAGAGGAGGCGGCATCATTGGCATAATCAAGCTTAGTGCTCTTTCCTTTGCAAGAGTGGTCCCTTGGCAACGGGCTAGTCTTGAAGGGAAGTGTTGAAGAAGCGGTGAGCTCTAAATTATGCAATGGTCTTCCTTGTCAAGTTTGGTTCTTCCCATACTCGAACCAAGCTTGAGGGGGAGTGTTGAAGAAGACCATTGAAGCACCAAGTTAGGTGATGGTCCAAGAAGAAGAGGACTATCACATTGTACCATGGATAGGTGCGGCATTCCGAGAGGAAGCCGGGAGAGTCTTATGATAAGTGGGATTAGAGCGGATGGCTCTTTGAAGAATCAAGATCAAATCTATGAAGGGTTGAAGCCAAGATTGATCTTGATAGATGGAGTGTGAAGCTCAGACCAAGAGGCGTTCACCTAGGAGGCTGTGGAACGGTAAACAAGACAACAAGGCACTCTAAGCACCGTATGAGGAGACGATGGCGAGAGAAACCCGGGAGACACATACGAGTAGCTATGGATGATGTTGTAAGAAAACCGAAGGAGAAACCACCTTTCAGACCTTATTAGGTGTGGTGATCCAAGAAGCAGCGGGAAGTGGCGTCTAACGGATAGAGTATACTCCCAAGAGTCATCAAGAGGAAGCCAATGACAATGTGAGTATTCCGTGAGCTAGAAGATGTCATCCGAGGAGCTTGAAATCAAGATTAAGTTTGAGACAAGATGCCCAAGGAGACATGATCCGAGTGAAGCTTAGAGAAAACAAAGCCTAATCTGCAAGGAAGAGTAAAGGCCATGGGATTCAGAATCCTAGGTCTCATTGAGGTTAGGAGTCATCAAAACCGTCTTTGGAGCAAGCAAGGATCAGCTAGCGGATATCCTCATCACGGCATCATCTTCTATCAATGAGGATCACATACATGGCAAGATTGGTCTTAAGGACATCCACCGACCAATCTTGAGGGGGAGTGTTGAAACATGTGATCTCTATGATAGAAGAATTCAAACACAAGAGGAAGAGGGAAAGGAAACCTAGTTCACAAGGAACTAGAAGAAGTCTTGGTTAGGATGTAACTAGAAGAATGGAAGCTGTTACATACTAACTAGAAGACTAACTAAGTGGAAAAGAGGAAGCAAAGGAGAGCATGGGGCACCAGAGAGGGGCATGGACACAAGCATGGAGGTGTCAGCAGCAGGGTATGGGCGCAGCATGAACAGGAGGCAAACAGTGAGCTGCTCCCTTCTCTCCTCTTGGCGCCAATTTCTTTCTTCTCTCCTTTATCCTTCACGCTTCTTCTTCCTTCTTCTCTTGTTGTTTGTAACCTCTTCTCTATAAATATCTATGTAAACTTAATGTAAAGATAGAGTTGTGAATAAGAGAATAAGAAGAGTAAAAGAGTAAAAGGAAGCTTTAAATATCTCCCTAAAGGCGCCGGTGGAGCCTTAGCTCTCCGGCGCCATGCTTCTCCTTAGTTCATCTTACTTCATCAACCATTATCATTCTCATTCTCATCATCATTCTTATCATCATTCTCAAACAATAATCCCTCATTACATCAATACTCACGCCACCATCTTCATCCTAAACATTCTCCAAGTATCCAAACCTCAAACTCCTTATCATTCTCACGCCACAACTATCACTCACTCTAAGCCTCCATACTCTTTTTATTTCAACAAGAGCTTATTCTTCTAACCATTTGTTAAGTTTTGCAGGGAAGATGTCTCATAGTGAAGCTGGAAGTGAGAACACCAATCACCCAAGAAGAGACAGACCACAAAACATGGATGTGCAAACCCTCATGGAAGAGATGAGGTGGCTCTTAAGGTAGGAACTAGATCCTGTCCATGAAAGAATGGACACCATTCAGCAATCAGTAAACCAAGGACTTCCTCAACGTCCTGCTGAAAGGAGAAGGGCCCAAATACCCATTGATGAAGATGAAGGGCCAGATTATGACAGCCGTGGAAGCCAAGCTTCTAATGGACGTCCGAGATGTGCAAGAGAAGCAAGGGAACGTCAAGTAGATAATCTTAATGGTCTTAAGTTAAAAATACCACCATTCTATGGGAAGAATGACCCAGACGCCTACTTGGAGTAGGAGAAGAAGATAGAACTTGTCTTCGTTTGCCAGTCTAACACTGAACAAAATAAGGTTCAAGTGGCTGCAACTGAGTTCTATGACTATGCAATCAATTGGTGGGATCAACTGGTTACCAGTGGGAGAAGCAACCAAGAACCGCATGTGGAGACTTGGGAAGCTTGTAGGGCTTCGGATGCTTCTTCTCTTCTAGTCCTATCTTTTTCGCCATGGTTTCGCTTGCCACATTGGTACAGCTTCCTCCATCAATGATAAGGCTGCAAACCTTGCCTTGTACCAGGCATCTGGTGTGAAACAGGTTTTCCCATTGCTCCTGATCCGTATCATTGGCTTGAATGTTTAATGATCACCTTGTGACTAATAGCTCTCCGGTTGCTGGTAACTCTATCTCCTCAGCATCGGATTTCTCTTCTTTGTCAAGTTCTTCTTCTTCATCGGTTTCTATCTCACCATTATCCAAAAGGATCATGGTTCTTTTGTTGATGCACTCATTGGCGTAGTGTCCTCTCCCTTGACACTTGAACCATCTAACATCTTTGTTCTTAGAAGAAGTAGCTACAGCTTTTCCCTTGGCGTTTGAGTTATGGTGTAAGGTTTGGAATCAGTCTTTGGCTTGGCAATGGTCTTGTCCTCCAGTTTGTAGCTTGATCTAGGATAGGTTGCTCCGGCTCCATAGGAATTCCTAGAAGAACTCCTTCTCTTGATCTACTGTTCCACAAGGATAGCCTTGTGAAGCATCTCTTCCAAATCTCCATAAGTTTGAAGCTCCATCCTGTCTTGAATATCCCGAGCTAAACCACTTAGAAACCTCGCCATAGTTGCCTCATGATCTTCATCTATGTCGGCTTTGATCATGAGAGATTACATCTCTTGGTAATAGTCCTCCACACTCTTACTGCCTTGGCTTAACCTCCTAAGCCTCTGGTGCAACTCTCGGTGATAGTGACTTGGAACAAACTGCTTTTCTTCTAGTTCCTTCTTAACTTGTTCTCTTTCTAGTTCCTTTTCAACCAGTTTTCTCCTTTTCCCTCCTTCTCTTGTGTTTGAATTCTTCTTCTTGAGATCACATATTTCAACAGGTAGAACGTCACACAAGATCTCGTCCTGATACTTGCCTATGGTTAAGGAAAACAATACTTGGCTATGATCTTATCAAGCATATACTTCGATTTGAGAATCTGCCAAGTCTAGCGGAAGTATGCGGTATGATACAAAGGGAAGAAGGGTCTAGAGACCTGTTTCGTGCACCAAGTGAAGCTGCACATCTTGCAAGAAAGAATCTCACATTTGGAGACAAGAGGACGTTGGAGTGTGAGCATTGCAAGATGAAAGGACACACTAAGGAGAAGTGTTGGACTCTCCATCCACACTTGAGGCCTAAGCGGCTAAGGGAGAATGGGAATGGACCTAGAGCCTTCACGGGAATTGCACAACCTGTTGAAGAACTGGTTAGAAGGTCTGAGTTTGAAGCTCTCATCAAGAGCCTAGCCAAACTCACAGATTCGGGTAAGAGTTTTTTCAGCTCTAAAACACCCATAAAGAAGACTAGAATCATTGTGGATTCAGGGGCTTCTCATCACATGATCAAGGATCAAGATATGTTAAAGAATCTTGAACCATGCCATGGAAGTGTACAAGTAGCCAATGGAAGCTCAGTTCCAATTAAAGGGATAGGAGAGTTAGAGCTTTTTAAAAGGGGAACAAAAGCATTATACATGCCTAACTTCTCATCTAATCTTTTATCCGTTAATAAAGCTACAAAGGATTTGGAGTGTGTGGCTGTGTTTGGGACTGACTTTGTTAAGTTTCAGGACCCTAAAACAAACCATGTGCTCGGAGAAGGGAAGGTAGAAGATGGTGTGTATATCTTGGAATCAAATAAACAAGAGGAACCAATGACTCTTGGAATGAAGGCAGATGCAAAGTTTTTTGGGAGGAAAGAGATTGAAGATAGCCCATTATGGCATGGAAGGCTAGGACATCCAAGTTCAGCAGTCCTCAAGATGGTCTTACCCAATCTCATCCAAGAAGAAGTAGTGTGTGAGGCGTGTGTACTAGGGAAGCATTGTAGACAAGCTTTTCCTACTTCATCTACAACTTGTGATGAAGCGTTTGGCATTGTACACTCGGATGTATGGACCTCACCATGTAATTCAAGAGATCAATATAAATATTTTGTTTCATTCATTGATGACTACTCAAGATATACATGGATCACTCTTCTACATACCAAAGATCAAGTGTATGAAGCCTTCACCAACTTCATTAACTATATCTCTACCCAATTCAAAACAAAGATCAAAGTATTGCGTAGTGATAATGGAGGTGAATATGTGAGTAAACGATTCAAAGAGTTGCTCAACAACTTTGGCATCATTCATCAAACATCGTGTGCATACACTCCTCAGCAGAACGGGATAGCTGAAAGGAAGAATAGACACCTAATGGAAGTAGCAAGGACTCTCATGATTGCCAAAAGAGTACCAAAGTTCCATTGGGGAGATGCCGTAATGACATCAAGCTACTTAATCAACCGACTTCCAACCAAAAATCTGGATGATAAGTCCCCATTTGAAGTGTTGTACAAGAAGAAACCAAGCTTAAATCATATCAAAACGTTTGGATGCACATGCTTCATGTTTTTACCAGAAGGACACAGAAGCAAACTTGAACCTCGAAGCATGAGGTGTGTGTTCATTGGATATTCACCAACACAAAAGGGCTACAAGGTCTACAATCCGGAAACAAGAAGAGTGTATGTGTCTAGAAAAGTAAGGTTTAATGAACAAGAGAGTTTCTATGGGGCTAAGGATCATGATGCTTCTAAAGGAATGATCTATTCATCCATGGACTGGATGGTGTTTGATGAAACGCCAAGCCTATGTGAAGAAGTACAAGAAGAAACATCTGAGAACTTCATAGAGCAAGATAGTGCGGATAATGCACATGAGGAAGTGGATCAGAATTTGGATGAAGAGGGAGCGGATGCTGAAGAAGGACAGGAGCCAACCATACCTCTAAGAAGAAGTACAAGACAGAGGCGACAACGTGTCTTTTATGGCTATAACAATTCTGCTATGCTCCAAGGAGAGTCTAGTACGAGTATTTTTCCTTGTGTGATAAGAGAGTGTCCTGAGCGTACGGCGAGCTTAGATCTCGATCCTATTGGCGACAGCACTCTCATATCACAAGGAGGAGATCACACTCAAACTAGTATTATCACATATCCCATTGAGCATTTCTGTTCCTTGGCGACATTACCCATGGAGCATGAAGTGTTTCTCACAAAAATCAGCAAGGAATACATTCCTAGCTCATATGAAGAAGCATGTGAGAGTGAAGTATGGGTGAAAGCCATGGAAGAGGAAATGAAGTCCATGGAAAGGAATAATACTTGGTACTTAACCGACTTACCAAAGGATAAGAAGTCGGTTGGGAGTAGATGGGTGTATACAATTAAATACACAAGTGATGGGGAAATAGAAAGGTACAAAGCAAGGCTGGTAGCAAAAGGATATACTCAAGTCTATGGGGAGGACTATACTGAAACATTTGCTCCAGTGGCTAAGCTTCATTCCATAAGAATTCTAATCTCGGTAGCTGTAAACTTGGAATGGGACTTATGGCAAATGGACGTCAAGAATGCCTTCTTGCAGGGGGATTTGGAAGAAGAAGTATATATGGATCCACCCCTAGGGTATCATAATGGAGGCAACAAAGTGTGTAGATTGAAGAAAGCAATCTATGGGCTGAAGCAATCTCCAAGAGCATGGTACCAAAGGCTAAGTGCTTGTCTCTTGAAGAAGGAGTTCATAAAATCTGAAGCGGATCATACTCTATTCACAAGACAAAGTGAAGGAGGAGTAGTGGTAGTCTTGATTTATGTTGATGATCTAATCATCACAGGAAGTGACAAAGATGGAGTAGATCAAATCAAGGGACTCTTGAAGGCCGACTTTGATATAAAGGATCTAGGGGAGCTCAAGTACTTCCTAGGGATTGAGATGACACGATTTGGAGATGGAATGTTCATATCTCAAAGGAAATATGTGCTGGATCTCTTGGAAGAAACCGGGAAGTTAGGATCCAAGCCGGCCAAAACTCCAATAGAAGAAGGATACCAAGATAGTCCTGAGGGGGAGCCTTTTGAGAACATTAAAAGATACCAAAGGATGGTGGGCAAACTTATCTATCTTACCATTACAAGACCTGACATCTGCTTTGCAGTAAACCGTGTGAGCCAGCATATGCAAAAGCCAACCTCACAACATTGGAACATGATTGAGAGGTTGCTAAGGTACCTAAAGAATAGCCCTGGAAAAGGTGTATGGATGCATGTTAATGGGAACACAAAGGTCCAAGGTTATTGTGATGCGGATTGGGCTGGAGATAAAAAGGATAGAAAGTCCACATCTGGTTTTTGCACATTTGTGGGAGGAAATCTAGTAACCTGGAGGAGCAAAAAACAGAAGGTCATAGCCTTATCAAGTGCTGAAGCAGAGTACAGAGCCATGAAAGAATTGACAAAGGAGTTGATATGGATAAAAGCGCTTCTAAAAGACCTTGGAATCCAGCGAGATGAAGAAATGCTGTTGTATTGTGATAATCAAGCTGCAATGCATATAGCATCAAATCCAGTATTTCATGAAAGAACCAAGCACATAGAAGTTGATTGCCATTTTGTGAGAGGGAAGATACAAGAAGGAATTATCAAAACCGCCTTTGTAGCAAGCAAGGATCAATTAGCTGATATCTTCACTAAGGCAACTTCAACTATTACTTGTGATCACATTCATGGCAAGATCGGTCTTAAGGATCTCCACCGACCAATCTTGAGGGGGAGTGTTGAAATATGTGATCTCAAGAAGAAGAATTCAAACACAAGAGAAGGAGGGAAAAGGAGAAAACTGGTTGAAAAGGAACTAGAAAGAGAACAAGTTAAGAAGGAACTAGAAGAAAAGGAAGTTGTTGGATCTCAACTAGATGAACTAACTAAACTAAGTAAGGAAGCAAGGAGAGGCATGGGCACAAGCATGGGGCGCCAGAGAGAGGCATGGAGTGCAATACTGTTGGAGTAGGTGAGCTGCTCCCTCCTCTCTTCTTCACGCAAAACCTCTCTTCTCCTCTTCCTTCTTCACGCCATTCCTCTCTTCTTCTGCACCTCCTCTCATTCAAATGTCTATAAATATATGTGTAACCTCTTGTAAAGATTAGTAAGACTAAGAGAATAAAATACATACAAACTTTCATAATCTCTTGCTATTCTCACTCTTAGTCTCTAAACATTCTTCAATCTCTTTAAACTTATAATTTCAACACTACCAATGGAGGCCGGTCACATTCTACTTGGAAGGCCATAGTAGTTTGATAAGAAGGTCATCCATGATGGGTTTACCAATCGGTATTCCTTTGTACACAATGACAGGAAGACCATTCTTGCTCCATTGACGCCACAAGAAGTTTATCAAGATCAACTATGGCTAAAACAAACAAAACTAAATAGAGAGAACCCCCAAACACATCACCACCAAACAAAGAGAAGAGTTTGAGAAAAACCAAGGAAAAGATCCGAGACAATCAAACTTCCTTGTGAGATCTAGTGTTATTAAGAAAACCTTGTTCTCTAAGCAAACCATTCTTTTGTTTGTCTACAAAGAGGTTTTGGTAAGCCTTACTAACTTAGTGCCAGAAGTTCCGAGCCACATTTCCTTTCTTTTGCAAGAGTTTGAAGATGTCTTTCCGGAAGAGAATCCAAAAGGATTGCCCTATCCGTGGGATTGAACATCAAACTGATTTTGTGCCTAGATGAGATATTGTGTGACGTTCTACCAATGGAGGCCGATCACATTCTACTTGGAAGGCCGTGGCAATTTGATAAGAAGGTCATCCATGATGGGTTTACCAATCGGTATTCCTTTGTACACAATGGCCGGAAGACCATTTTTGCTCCATTGACGCCACCAGAAGTTTATCAAGATCAACTATGGCTAAAACAAAAAGACAAAGAGAGAGAATCCCTAAACACTTCACCACCAAACAAAGAAGAGAGTTTGAGAAAAATCAAGAAAAAGACCTTTGAGAGCAAACCCGAGAGACAATCAAACTTCCTTGTGAGATCTAGTGTTGTTAAGAGAGCCATGTTCTCTAAGCAAACCATTCTCTTGTTTGTTTACAAAGAGGTTTTGGTAAACTTTACTAACTCAGTGCCGGAAGTTCCGAGCAACATTTCTTTTCTTTTGCAGGAGTTTGAGGATGTCTTTCCAGAGGAGAATCCCAAGGGATTACCACCTATTCGTGGGATTGAACATCAAATTGATTTTGTGCCTAGAGCTTCACTTCCGAACCGTCTAGCATACAGAACCAATCTTGTGGAGACTAGGGAGCTTCAAAAACCAAATAGATAACTGTTAGACTTTGATGATATTGAAGCTGCTGGGGAGATCAACCTTTGTGAGCTAGGAGAAAGATCACTTCCGAGTTGCTACAAAAACACGGCGACATCAATCTTTGAAGAGTATGGACTTATAAGTTTTCGAATCCATTTCTATAACTTTTTTCTTGAAAACAGGTTCCAGAAGTTGCTTAATTCTTGTGGAGATATGCTTGCGGAGCCATCCTTTGTTGTACCAAAAATGAACTTTGAATGGAACTATGCAACCGAGAATATGGAACAAAACACCTATGAGATACCCAAACCCCTTGACAAAAAGAAAGAGTTCGCTTTCCATCGACCAGTCAAGCTTCAGTCCTTGACCTATTCATCAAGATTAAAGGAGACCATTCCTCTTGGTAGGTCACCGGTGATGGATAAATATGTCCTTTGCCATACGAGAGGGAAGAAAGAGGGATCCGCATTTGAGCAAAATGGATATTGTGTGAACAAGGGAAGACAAGAAAAAGTCTTTGAAGAAGGTGACCAAGTGTGGATTCACTTAAGAAAGGGAAAGGTTCCCGGAAGGAAGAAAGTCCAAGCTAATGCCAAGAATCGATGGACCTTTCAAGATCATCAAAAAGATCAACAACAATGCCTATCAGTTGGACTTGCAAGGTAAGCATGATATAAGCAACAGTTTTAATATTACTGACTAGGTTCCTTTCATTGCAGATCATCCAGATTTGAGGACAAATCTTTTTCAAGAGGGAGGGGATGATATGAGCATGGAAACGCCAACATTTGGAGGAAAAGAAGAAGGAACCATGGCCATTCCCAAAGGTCCTATTGTTGAAATTAAGAGTATGGAGGCTTAGGGATTGTTGAGAGAGTGATAGTTGTGGCATGAGAATAATAAGGAGTTTGAGGTTTGGATATTTAGAGAATGTTTAGGATGATGATGGTGGCGTGAGTATTGATGTAATGAGGGATTATTGTTTGAGAATGATGATAAGAATGATGATGAGAATGAGAATGATAATGGTTGATGAAATAAGATGAACTAAGGAGAAGTATGGCGCCGGAGAGCTAAGGCTCCACCGGCGCCTTTAGGGAGATAAGCAAAGCTTCCTTTAAGCTTCCTTTTACTCTTTTAATCTTCTTATTCTCTTATTCACAACACTCTTTACATCACATTACATGTATATTTATAGAGTTTTTACATAGAGAAGAAGAGAAGAGGCGTGAAGAAGGAAGGAGAGAAGGGAGGAGTTTGCATGAAGAAGAGAGGAGGGAAGGGAGCAGCTCACTGTTTGACTCCTGTTCAAGCTGCGCCCATACCCTGCTGCTGACGCCTCCATGCTTGTGCCCATGCCCTGGTTCTGGCGCCCCATGCTCTCCTTTGCTTCCTCTTTTCCACTTAGTTAGTCTTCTAGTTAGTATGTAACAACTTCCTTTCTTCTAGTTACATCCTAACCAAGACTTCTTCTAGTTCCTTGTGAACTAGGTTTCCTTTCCCTCCTTCTCTTAGATTTGAATTCTTCTATCATAGAGATCACATATTTCAACACTCCCCCTCAAGATTGGTCGGTAGGTGTCCTTAAGGCCAATCTTGCCATGTACGTGATCCTCATTGATAGAAGATGATGCCATGATAACGATATCCGCTAGCTGATCCTTGCTTGCTCCAAAGACGGTTTTGATGACTCCTAACCTCAATGAGACCACGGCTTCCTCTCCTATGGCCTTCACTCTTTCTTGCGGATTAGGCTTTGTCTTCTCTAAGCTTCACTCGGATCATGTCTCCTCGGGATTCTTGTCTCAAACTTAATCTTGACTTCAAGCTCCTCGGATGACATCTTCTAGCTCACGGAATACTCACATTGTCATTGGCTTCCTCTTGATGACTCTTGGGAGTATACTCTATCCGTTAGACGCCACTTCCCGCTGCTTCTCGGATCACCACACCTAATAAGGTCTGAAAGGTGGTTTCTCCTTCGGTTTTCTTACAACATCATCCATAGCTACTCGTATGTGTCTCCCGGCTTTCTCTCGCCATCGTCTCCTCATACGGTGCTTGGAGTGCCTTATTGCCTTGTTTACCGTTCCACAGCCTCCTAGGTGAACGTCTCTTGGTCTGAGCTTCACACTCCATCTATCAAGATCAATCTTGGCTTCAACCCTTCATAGATTTGATCTTGATTCTTCAAAGAGCCATCCGCTCTAATCCCACTTATCATAAGACTCTCTTGGCTTCCTCTCGGAATGCTGCACCTATCCATGGTACAATGTGATAGTCCTCTTCTTCTTGGACCATCACCTAACTTGTTGCTTCAACGGTCTTCTTCAACACTCCCCCTCAAGCTTGGTTCGAGTATGGGAAGAACCAAACTTGACAAGGAAGACCGTTGCATAATTTGGAGCTTCACCGCTTCTTCATCACTTCCCTTCAAGACTAGCCCATTGCCAAGGGACCACTCTTGCAAAGGAAAGAGCACTAAGCTTGATTATGCCAATGATGCCGCCTCCTCTTGGACTATCTATCCCACTTGCCAATTAGGACAAGCTTTCGTCTGCTAGCCATTTTTGGATTAGGCCGCAAAGGACATCATCTACCTCCACATAACACCACCATGAATAGCTTGCTTGAGCCTATACACACTTCTTCTTGTAGATTGCTCCGCTTGGATCGCCACATGGTTGAGTATGATCACCACTCTCTCAAGACCTCCTGGATCAAGTGATTCGGCCTCAAGAGAGGATGAAGACCATGTGGAAGAATATGACCCTCCATAAGCACCATTTAATCAATACTTTGGAGCAACTACTTCTTGGACCATCTGAATCTTCCGCTTGTTGAAAGATTCACCAATGAAAGGTAGCATTAGCCTATGAGATTGGTTTTGGAAGTCATGAACTTCTTGGAAATGAGTCTTGGAGAGTTTGATTTGCCTGTTACTGAGGCTGAGAATTCGCCAAGAGCTTCACTGAGTCGCTGTTGCTCTTCTTCTTCTCAGAGCAACAATCGCTCTTAACCTCTTCCTCTGAGGTTTCCCTTTCTAAGCAGCCTTACTCTTCTCCTCCTTAACGCTTGAAGTTACAAGCGAATGTGAGTTTCCAATCACCATAACTGGAATCAAACTCTCAAGAATCACAACACAAGCCCATCCAAAAACATTGCTTACTATCTCTTCACTGCTTCTTTTCACTTTTCCACAATTGATTTTCCTCTTATCAACTGTGTCTCTTTGATCAAAAATTATTGACCACTTCCTTTTCTTTGCAGGAAACATCTCAGCCTTGTGCTTCATCTCTGTTTCATGCAAGTCTTCTACGTGAACTCCTCTTGTCACGTCTCTTCCGCAAGTCTCTTCCGGGTTAAAGACGTGAACTCCTCTTGTCACTTCTCTTCCGCAAGTCTCTTCCGGGATTAAACCTTCCTCAGCTTCCTCTTTCCAAGGTAAGTTTCTCCTTTTTCTCCAAGTTTTACTATGAGCTGTCTCATATTTTCCTTGAAGTCTTATGTGAACTAGATTCACACTTTCTTTGACTGTTTTTTGTACAGCCGGTTTAATGCTTCCTCTTCTTTGGAGCTTGCTTGGATCACCATTTAAGGTCACCTCCAGCCTTCTCCTCTTCTAAACCATCACGCCAAAAACTTTCTTCATCTCCTAGATGCCTTATTTCCCACGCCATACATGCCAAAAAATCATCACACCATGACAAGCTTCTTCACGGATGGATAATTCTTAAAAAATCCTCTGGATCTTGTTTCCAAAGAGGATCACCAAGGAATTGATATTGATACAACCCCTTTTCAAAGTTTTGTATGTGGATCTAGACTCCACACACAAGAACCACAAAGAAAAAATATTTACTCTCTCACACACCCTATTAAAAACGCATGGGAGGAACAAATTACCCCAGAAAATCTCTCTCTCATGTGTTTAACAAAAGAAACCGAGCTCATCAAGGCAAGGAGCCAAGGAGAGCCCAACCAAATCTCCCTCAATTTGTCATCATTTTCTAGTAACAATACACACCCTTAGTCCTTTCACAACTTGAAGATCTTATGATCTCAAGGATATTAATCTCAGAGTGAATAGAACTAAGAAAGTGTATGGTTATAGATTAGAAGACTTTGTAGAGAGCTAGAAGAATAACAAGAGATTAAGCGCTAGATCACTCAACTTGCTCTGATACCATGTTGAAATTAAGAGTATGGAGGCTTAGGGGTTGTTGAGAGAGTGATAGTTGTGGCATGAGAATAATAAGGAGTTTGAGGTTTGGATATTTAGAGAATGTTTAGGATGATGATGGTGGCGTGAGTATTGATGTAATGAGGGATTATTGTTTGAGAATGATGATAAGAATGATGATGAGAATGAGAATGATAATGGTTGATGAAATAAGATGAACTAAGGAGAAGTATGGCGCCGGAGAGCTAAGGCTCCACCGGCGCCTTTAGGGAGATAAGCAAAGCTTCCTTTAAGCTTCCTTTTACTCTTTTAATCTTCTTATTCTCTTATTCACAACACTCTTTACATCACATTACATGTATATTTATAGAGTTTTTACATAGAGAAGAAGAGAAGAGGCGTGAAGAAGGAAGGAGAGAAGGGAGGAGTTTGCATGAAGAAGAGAGGAGGGAAGGGAGCAGCTCACTGTTTGACTCCTGTTCAAGCTGCGCCCATACCCTGCTGCTGACGCCTCCATGCTTGTGCCCATGCCCTGGTTCTGGCGCCCCATGCTCTCCTTTGCTTCCTCTTTTCCACTTAGTTAGTCTTCTAGTTAGTATGTAACAACTTCCTTTCTTCTAGTTACATCCTAACCAAGACTTCTTCTAGTTCCTTGTGAACTAGGTTTCCTTTCCCTCCTTCTCTTAGATTTGAATTCTTCTATCATAGAGATCACATATTTCAACACCTATGACCCGGGCAAGATCAAGAAAACTTCAAGAAGCTGTAGGAAACATCTTAAGGATCACATGGAAGCATGAAGAAGCTAAGGAAAAACAACACCAAGACATGCTCACTTCCATTCAAGTCGCTCTAAGTTAAATCATCTTCAAAATGACTTGAGTGTGCTTTTTTCCCTTAAGCTCGGTTTTATCCCAATGGGTTTTCCGGCTAAGATTTTTAATGAGGCCTAAAGTTCACTTATATCTCTTAGATGATTAGCTTAGGAGCTTCTTTGATGCCTTGGACGATTTCATGAAGCTATGGACCGACTCCAGCATCAACTTTATTATATAACTTAGATTATGGTTTTCTTTCATCTTTTCTATTCCGCAAACTCTTTTATTTTCTTGTCTAGTCGACTTCTAGTCTTTGTTCAAAGTCTTAGGTGATTGTTTAGAGTCCCAAGAAATAGTAATCATGAGGCACTTGAGTCTGTTCAAGTCACCTCTCTTTATAAGTCGATTGTATGCCTCACTCGGCAATCATCCATCTTTTAATCAACTTCTTTTTTCGGAGAAAATTCTCTAAGTTCTTTTAGAACATTTCCGATTGTTTGGTGTGTCATATCCAACAATCAACCTTGGTTCTCTGGTGTGTCATATCCAGAAAATCAACCTTTTTCTTCCCCGAGCGTGTTAAATCTTGGAGAGACATTGTTGAGTGTTTATTAAGTGTGTAATATCCAAAATAAATCTCAAGGAGTATCAAGGAGCCTTCCACAACTTCTTGTGTCCCGCATCAATCCATCACCTTGTCCAGTTCGAGTCTTGGATTCACTAAGGCAAGGATCTATCCCATATCTATTCAAAGAACCATTCGGCCGCTTCAAAGAAGATCTTCAAACGGTCCTTTTCATCATCAACTCGGCTATATGGTTTCTTCTATCCTTCTGTCTATCATTCCAACCTACCAACGAGAAAGTTGAATCTTGGGCGTGACCGAGATCGTGTCATCGGGCGTGTCTTTTGCTCAGCTTGTTCTGCCCATTTAGGTACTTGAGAGATTCATGGTCTGTATGTATTACAAACTCCTGTTGATTTTAGAGGTTTAGAAAGAGATAAGAATGGAGATGAGAGAATTGGCGTAATAAGGAAGAGAAAGATTTCTGAATATTTCTTCTTATTCACACACACTTCTTTACAAGAGATTACATGTATTTATAGACTTTTTACATTGAAATGAAGAAGAATCAAGGAAGAGGAGAGGAGGGGCGTGAAGAAGGGAAGAGAGATGGGTGAGCTGCTCCAATAGTCTTGTTGCACCATGCCCTGCTCTGACGCGCACCATGCCCTGCTCTGATGCGCCCATGCTTGTGCCCATACCTCTCTTTGCTTCCTCACTTAGTTTAGTTAGATTGTCTAGTTGAGATCCAACAGCTTCCTTTTCTTCTAGTTCCTTCTCAACTAGTTCTCCTTCTAGTTTCTTCACAACTAGTTCTCTTTTTCCTTCCCTCCTTCTCTTAAGTTTGAATTATTTTTCTTCTTGAGATCACATATTTCAACACTCCCCCTCAAGATTGGTCGGTGAAGATCCTTTAGACCGATCTTGCCATGTATGTGATCCCCAATGATAGAGGATGTTGTCTTGGTGAAGATATCCGCTAGCTGTTCCCCACTTGCTACAAATGCGGGTTTGATGATTCCTTCTTGAATCTTTCCCCTCACAAAGTGACAATCCACTTCTATATGTTTGGTCCTTTCATGGAATACCGGATTGGATGCTATATGTATTGCAGCTTGATTATCACAATACAACAGCATCTCCTCAGCCTCATGTATTCCAAGATCTTCTAGGAATGCCTTCACCCATATCAATTCTTTTGTCACCTCCTTCATAGCCCTATACTCGGCTTCAGCACTTGATAAGGCTATAACTTTCTGCTTCTTACTTCTCCAAGTGACTAGATTACCTCCCACAAAGGTACAAAAACCGGATGTGGACTTTCTATCTTGCTTATCTCCAGCCCAATCCGCATCACAATATCCTTGAACCTTTGTGTTTCCATTAGCCTTCATCCATATGCCTTTTCCAGGGCTGTTTTTTAAGTACCTTAGCAGCCTCTCAATCATGTTCCAATGCTGCATAGTTGGTTTTTGCATATGTTGACTCACACGGTTCACTGCAAAGCAAATGTCCGGCCTTGTGATAGTGAGGTAGATGAGCTTGCCCACCATCCTTTGATACCTCTTAATATCTTCCAATGGCTCCCCCTCAGGATTATCTTGGTAGCCTTCTTCTATTGGAGTTTTAGCCGGCTTGGATCCTAACTTGCCAGTTTCTTCCAAGAGATCCAGCACATATTTCCTTTGAGAGATGAACATCCCATCTTTATACCTCGTCATCTCAATCCCTAGGAAGTATTTAAGCTCTCTCAGATCCTTTATATCAAAAGCGATCTTCAAGAGTTTCTTGATTTGATCTACTCCATCTTTATCACTTCCTGTGATGATTAGATCATCAACATAGATCAAGACCACCACTACTCCTCCTTCACTTTGCCTTGTGAAGAGGGTATGATCAGCTTCAGATCTTATGAACTCCTTATCCAATAGACAAGCGCTTAGCCTTTGGTACCATGCTCTTGGAGATTGCTTTAGCCCATAGATTGCTTTCTTCAATCTGCAAACCTTGTTGCCTTCCTTATGATATCCTTGGGGTGGATCCATATATACCTCTTCTTCCAAATCTCCTTGCAAGAAGGCGTTCTTGACATCCATCTGCCATAGATCCCACTTCAAGTTCACTGCCACTGAGATTAGGATTCTTATGGAGTGGAGCTTAGCAACCGGAGCAAATGTCTCGGTATAATCCTCCCCATAGATTTGAGTGTATCCTTTTGCCACCAGCCTTGCTTTGTACCTCTCTATTTTCCCATCACTTGTATACTTGATTGTGTAAACCCATCTACACCCAACTGATTTCTTATCCTTTGGTAATTCGGTCAAGTACCAAGTGTGGTTCTTTTCCATGGACTTCATTTCCTCTTCCATGGCTTTTACCCATACTCCATTCTCACACGCTTCTTCATATGAGTTAGGTATGGATTCCTTGCTGATTCTTCCAAGAAAAGCTTCATGCTCCATAGGTAAGGATGCCAACGAGCAAAAATGCTCAATGGGATATGTGATAGTGCTAGTTTGAGTGTTATCTCCCCCTTGTGATAAGAGAATGCTGTCGCCAATAGGATCGAGATCTAAGCTCGCCGTACGCACAGGACATTCTCTTATCACACAAGGAAGATTACTCGCACTAGACTCCCCTTGGAGCATGGCAGAGTTGTTGTAGCCATAGTAAACACGTTGTCGCCTTTGTCTTGTACTTCTTCTTAGGGGTACGGTTGGCTCAAGTTCTCCCTCACCATCATTCGCTTCTTCTTCAACAGAATTCTGATCTTGCTCCGCATGTGCCTCATCTTCTACTCTGGTTTCAGATGATTCGCTCTCTCCTTGTACTTCATTTATTAGAGCGTCATTAACCCGCATCCAATCCATAGGTAATGAAGTCACATCCTCCGGAGCTTCATGGTTCTTGTTTCCATAAAATCCTTCTTCTTCATTGAATCTCACCTCTCTAGATACATAGACCCTCCTTGTCTCCGGATTGTAGACCTTGTATCCTTTTTGTGTTGGTGAGTAGCCAATGAACACACACTTCATACTTCGAGGTTCAAGCTTGCTTCTTTGTCCCTCCGGTAGAAACATATAACAAGAACATCCAAAGGTCTTCATATGGTTCACGCTTGGCTTGCTTTTGTGTAGCACTTCAAATGGTGATTTATTATCCATATTTTTCGTTGGAAGCCGGTTGATCAAGTAACTTGAAGTCATTACTGCATCTCCCCAACGAAACTTAGGTACTCCTTTGGCAATCATGAGGGTTCTTGCAACTTCCATGAGATGCCTATTCTTTCTTTATGCTACCCCATTTTGTTGTGGAGTGTATGCACACGATGTTTGGTGTATGATACCAAGATTATTGAGTAACTTCTTGAATCGTTTGCTCACATACTCCCCTCCATTATCACTTATTAAGATCTTGATTTTGGTCTTGAATTGGGTAGAGATATATTTGGTGAAGTTAGTAAACGCTTCATATACTTGATCCTTTGAATGTAAGAGTGTGATCCATGTGTATCTTGAGTAGTCATCAATGAATGAAACAAAATATTTATATTGATCTCTTGAGTTACATGGGGCGGTCCATACATCCGAGTGTACAATGCCAAAAGCTTCATCACAAGTTGTAGATGAAGAGGGGAAAAACTGTCTACAATGTTTCCCTAGTACACATGCTTCACAAACTTCTTCTTCTTGAACGAGATTGGGTAAGACCATCTTGAGGATAGCTGAACTTGGATGTCCTAGCCTTCCATGCCATAATGAGCTATCTCCAATCTCCTTCTTGTTAAAAACTTCCTTATCCGCCTTCACTCCAAGAGCTTTTAGCTTTTCTTGTTTATTTGTTTCCAACAGATACACTCCATCCTCCACCTTCCCTTCTCCGAGTACATGATTTGTTTTAGGGTCCTGAAACTTCACAAAGTCAGTCCCAAACATTGCCACACAATCCAAATCTTTTGTTGCTTTATGAACTGATAAAAGGTTGGATGAGAAGCTAGGCATGTATAATGCTTTAGTTTCTTTTGTGAAAAGCTCTAACTCTCCTATCCCTTCAATCGGAACTGAGCTTCCATTGGCTATTTGTACATTTCCATGATAAGGCTCAAGATTTTTCAGCATGTCTTGATCCTTAATCATGTGATGAGAAGCCCCCGAATCCACAATGATCATATTCTTCTTAATGGAGCTTTTAGAGCTAAATAGGCTCTTACCGGATTCTGTGAGCTTGGATAGACTCTTGATGAGAGCCTCAAACTCGGATCTTCTGACCATCTCTTCAACAGGTTGCGTGACTCCCATGAAGGCTCTAGGTCCACCTCCATTCTCCTTTAGCCGCTTAGGCCTTAAGTGTGGGTAAAGAGTCCAACACTTCTCCTTAGTGTGCCCCTTCATCTTACAATGCTCACATTCCAAAACCCTCTTGTCGAATGTGAGATTCCTCTTTGCAAGATGTGCGGCCTCACTTGGTGCACGGAATAGGTCTCTTGACCCTTCCTCCCTTTGTATCATGCCACATACTTCAGCTAGACTTGGCAGCTTCTCAAATCTGAGTATGTGCTTGATAAGATCTTTGTAGGATGCATTGAGTGCCAAGAGAAGTCCAAACACTTGGTCTTGGTCACGTCTTTCTCCTAACTCCTTGGGGTCGATTGTGTGTGGCCTCAAAATCTCTAACTCGGCCCACAAGCTTCTATACTCCCCAAACATTTCCTTGAATGGCTTCTCCTCTTGTTGAAGCTCATTCAGCGCCCTCTTCACCTCAAATATTCTTGATATATTTGAGACATTTCCATATACTCCCTTGAGTATATCCCATAGTTCTTTGGCGGAATCGGCATATGAGTAGGCCGCCAAGATGGATGACTCTAGTGAGCTTTGAAGAAGAGAGAGCGTGTATTGTTCCTCTTGTTCTTCCTTAGCTTCTTCTTTTTCATTTCTCACTACAGCTTCCGCTACCTCTTTTGGCTCAACATATCGCCAAAGTCCTCTTCCTCTAAGGATGGTCTTAGTGGTTTTTGCCCAAAGGAGATAGTTGTTTCCTTTGAGCATGACTGAGATTGCTACTCTATTTGTCTCCATTTTCTAGTGACAATACACAATTCTAGTTCTTTCACAACTTGAAGATCCTATGATCCCAAGGATATTAATCTCAGAGTGAATAGAACTAGGAGGATGTATTGTTATAGATTAGAAGATTTGTAGAGTGCTAGAAGAGTTATAAGGTGAGATTTAAGCGGTTGAAGGATAAACCCGCTCTGATACCATGTTGATTTTAGAGGTTTAGAAAGAGATAAGGATGGAGATGAGAGAATTGGCGTAATAAGGAAGAGAAAGATTGCTGAATATTTCTTCTTATTCACACACACTTCTTTACAAGAGATTACATGTATTTATAGACTTTTTACATTGAAATGAAGAAGAATCAAGGAAGAGGAGAGGAGGGGCGTGAAGAAGGGAAGAGAGATGGGTGAGCTGCTCCAATAGTCTTGTTGCACCATGCCCTGCTCTGACGCGCACCATGCCCTGCTCTGATGCGCCCATGCTTGTGCCCATACCTCTCTTTGCTTCCTCACTTAGTTTAGTTAGATTGTCTAGTTGAGATCCAACAGCTTCCTTTTCTTATAGTTCCTTCTCAACTAGTTCTCCTTCTAGTTTCTTCACAACTAGTTCTCTTTTTCCTTCCCTCCTTCTCTTAAGTTTGAATTATTCTTCTTCTTGAGATCACATATTTCAACAACTCCTTGGGTCAGAGATAATGTTGCCATGTTCATAAAGCCCTCAGCAAAGCATACAACTCTTTGTCGTAAGTAGCATAGTGGAGAGTTGCTCATCCAAGCTTCTCACTGAATGATGAGGGCATCAAGACAACACCTCAGTTAGAGAACACCTCGAAGTGGAATCAGACCAAATGGAATTTAGAAGAAGGAGTTATCAACTTTACAAACCGGTTAATCCCCAGCTTACCCGATATGGACCTACGTGCAGTCATCAGACGATTCTACCAGACCAGAAGATATTTTACTATGACGTTAATTATTCTCAATTCTTGACTCAACAGAGAATCACTGAGAACCGGAATAAAGTCAAAACCTATTTTGGTTTGGAAAATATCGATTTTCCAATTTGGTTCTCAGCCGACTTGCCTTATTTAGAGTTTCCCTACCTTGGATCTTCTCAAACGTTTGTGTGGGGACCAGGGGAGCTTCTACATCAACTAGCGGATCCTAAGAAAATATATGCTTATAGCCCAAGAAAGAAGACATCTTCTTCTTACCGGTTCTACAAGGTTATGCCACTACTACCTTATTGTTATGGCAGCTAATGAGAGTTCCAAGGATGATATTGGAGAATCATTCTGGCGTTCAGGAGACGTGTCTCCACCACCACCATAGGTCCGAGGCACACAAAGACGTGCCAAGGAATTGTACTCTTTTTCCTTATCTCGGTTTTGTCCCAATGGGTCTTCCGAGAAAGGTTTTAACGAGGCAATATCTTAGTGCGCATTTCCAAGCTTGTTATCAGCATCAACATCTTTCACAAGCTCTACAAATGCCTTAGTCCCTGGAGCACTGAAGAAGAACTCATTTTCGACCATACTTTCCTTTTTTGGAAGTTTACTATTTTTATTTTAAACTCCTTGTTGTTTTAGACTTATTTACTTATTGCTTTCTTGGAAACTTCTTGTTGTTTCCATTATTTCGTGTAGTTTGACCTAGGGTTGTCTTATAAAACCCCAGGCTCGAATTGTAAGAAAGGAAGAACGTTTTTGGTCAATAAAGAACCCTAGTTTTTCTTCTTGGAGAAGAGAGCAGCCGACATCTTCTTTTCCCTTGTGCGTGAGGCCTTGTGGACTTGAGTGTCACCAGACTTATCACGGATCAGATCATAGAGATCAATCACACCTCTGTGGTGCACCTCAATCCGCCATCACAACTCATTTTACTGATCCAACACGAGAGAAGCGCTCGCCATCGTGTCAGATCCCCATCTTCGATCATCTCCTCTTCACCAAGTGAAAAGCGACCGCCAACTTGTGAAGCCACCACCTCTATCTTACATCACTGAAGTATGCTATAGATATTTTCTCCTGCATTAACACAGCACCAATACCAATTCCTGAGGCATCACATTCAATCTCAAATATTTTATTAAAATCAGGAAGGGTAAGGAGAGGAGAATGAGTAATCTTCTCTTTAAGGCATTGGAAAGCAATTTCTTGTGCCTCTCCCCACTTTAATCCAACATCTTTCTTTATCACTTCAGTCAATGGAGCAGCAATGGTACTAAAGTTCTTGACAAAACGCCTGTAGAAATCAGCAAATCCATAGAAACTCCTCACTTCACTAATGGTTGTTGGACTCGATCACTCATTGATTGCCTTAATCTTTTCCGGTCTACCTCGATGCCATCTGCACTCACAACAAACCCTAAAACCAAGTTATCTGTTCCAAAAGTACACTTTTTAATATTGGAATAAAGTGTTTCTTTTCTTAACACATCAAGAACAGCCCTAAGATGTTCTATATGTTCTTCAAAACTCTTGTTGTATACTAGAATGTCATCAAAATATATAACAACAAAGATGCCAATGAAAGATCTAAGGACATGATTCATTAACCTCATGAATGTACTATGTGCATTAGTTAATCCAAAAGGCATGACTAACCACTCATACAATCCATGCTTGGTTTTAAATGCGGTTTTCCACTCATCTCCTTCTTTCATCTTAATTTGATGATATCCACTTTTTAAATCTATCTTAGAAAAAAATGCAAGAACCATGCAATTTATCTAACATGTCATCTAAACAAGGAATGGGATGGTGATACTTTACAATGATATTGTTGATGGATCGGCAATCAACGCACATCCTCCAAGTTCTATCCTTCTTTGGGATAAGCAATATTGGCACAGCACAAGGGCTCATGCTTTCTCGGATATGGCCCTTCGCCATTAGCTCCTAAACTTGTCTTTGAAGTTCCTTAGTCTCCCCAGGGTTGGTCCTATATGCTGGACGGTTAGGAAGTGAAGCTCCAGGCACAAAATCAATCTGGTGTTCCGTCCCACGGATATGCGGTAGTTCTTTGGGATTCTACTCCGGAAAAACATCTTCAAACTCCTGCAAAAGAAAAGAAATATTACTCGGAACTTCTGGTAATGGATTAGTAAGATTCATTAACACCTTTTTGAGAACAAATAAGAGAATAGGTTGTTTAGAGAACATAGTTCTCTTAACCACATTAGACCTCACAAGAAAATTTGATTCCCTCACAGGTTTGCACTCAAAGGCCTTTTTCTTAGTTTTTCTCTAACTCTTATTTTTGTTTGTTGGTGGTGTGTTTAGGGGGTCACTCATATTGGTTTGGTCTTGTTGTTTCAGCTATGTTTGATCATGATGAACTTCTTGTGGCGTCAATGGAGCAATGGTGGTCTTCTGGCCGTTGTATTCAAAGGAATAACGGTTTGTAAACCCATCATGGATGACCCTTCTATCAAACTGCCATGGTCTCCCTAGCAAGATGTGGCCGGCCTCCATTGGTAAGATATCACACAAGATTTCATCCTTGTATTTGCCTATAGTTAAAGGAACTAATACTTGGCTGCTTACGATCATTTCTCCATCATCATTCAGCCATTGAAGCTTGTAAGGCTTCAGATGCTTCTTCAATTCTAGACCTAACTTCTTGACCATAGTTTCACTTCCACATTAGTACTAGGCATCTTGTGTGAAAAAAGTTTCCCATTATTCTAGGTCAGCATCTTTGGCGTGAATGCTTAATGATCGCCTTGTTACTAACAATTCTCCTGTTGCTGGTAACTCAATCTCCTCAGCATTGGAGTTTTCCCCTTCTTCAAGTTCTTCTTCTTCTGTTTCAATCTCGCCATTATCCAAAAGGATCATAGTTCTTTTATTGAAGCATTCATTGGAATAGTGTTCTCTCCCTTGACACTTGAAACATTTAACATCCCGGTTCCTAGAAGAAGTTACCACAGCTTTCCTTTTGATGTCTTGAGTCGGGGTATAGGGTTTGGAGTCAGGCTTTGGTTTGACAATAGTCTTGTCCTCTTGTTTGTAGCCTGCCCTAGCATTGGTTGCTCCAGCTCCATAGGCATTTCTGGAAGTACTCCTTCTCTTTAGTTGTTGTTCAACAAGAATAGCCTTGTGAAGCATCTCCTCTAAATCTCCATAAGTTTGAAGCTCCATCCTATCTTGAAATATCTCGAGCCAAGCCACTCAAGAACCTTGCCATGGTTGCCTCATGATCCTCATCTATGTCGTCTTTGATCAAAAGAGACTCCATCTCTTGAAAGTAATCCTCCACACTCTTACTGCTTTGGCTTAATCTCCTAAGCCTTTGATGCAACACCCGATGGTAATGACTAGGAACAAACCTCTTCCTCATCAAGTTTTTCATCACTTCCCAAGTTTCCACAAGCGGCTCATGGTTGCATCTCCTACTTATAACAATATCATACCACCAGTTGAAGGCATAATCATAGAAATCTGTTGTAGCAACTTACTTTCTTCCGTTTTGAGAAAGGCTGACAATCAAAGACGAGTTTTCTCTTCTTCTCCCATTCTAGATAGGCATCCGGATCATTCTTCCCATGAAATAGTGGTATCTTCAACGTAAGACCACTGAGATTGTCTTCATTGCGTTCCCTGACTTTTTTACACGTCTTGGACATCTATGTTCCCCACTAGAAGTTTGACTTCCATTGCTGTAGTAGTCTGGTCCTTCCTCATCGTCTAATGGCCGTTTTGCCCTTCTTCTTCTTTCAACAGGGTGTTGGGGAAGTCCTTGGTTAACCGACTCTTGTATGGTGACCATTCTCTCATGAACCGTATCTAACTCCTGCCTCAATAGTCGCCTCATTTCTTCCATAAGAGCTTGTACGTCCAGGTTTTTTGGTCTAACTCTTCTTGGACGGTTGGTGTTTTCACTTTCTCCAACTTCACTATTGGGCATCTTAAATTTTTTCCTGCGAAACTCAACAAACTTGTTAGTAGATAAAACTCACAATTATTTTCCTCTCAAATGTTTCACTCAAGTGTCTCACTCACTCTCAAGTTGTTCTCACTCAGAGATCTCTCAATGGTTCTTATCAAACAAATCCCAATCAAATTTGATGAAAAAATTTCCAACAATTTCGAATGAAACAAAAGATAGAAAGGAAAAGAAGAGCTTCTAAGGAGTTGAGAATCATGATACCCCTCAAGGTATGAGCTCACCATCTATGGAGTGGATACCGTTCTTTGAAGATTCAAGAACAAGGGATGATGTACATGAGGAGAATGATCCAACCTCAGATCATGAAGCCACGGATGAGAAAAGTGGATCTAATCCAGGTGTAGAAAGCGTTGACATTATCAAAGAAGAACCTGAGCCAACAGTACCTCTAAGAAGAAGTACAAGACAGAGGCGAAAACGTGTTTACTATGGCTACAACAACTCTGCCATGCTCCAAGGAGAGTCTAGTATGAGTAATCTTCCTTGTGTGATAAGATAATGTCCTGAGTGTACGGCGAGCTTAGATCTTGATCCTATTGGCGACAGCACTCTCTTATCACAAGGGGGAGATAACACTCAAACTAGCACTATCACATACCCCATTGAGCATTTTTACTCGTTGGCATCCTTACCTATGGAGCATGAAGCTTTTCTTGGAAAAATCAGCAAAGAATCTATACCTAACTCATATGAAGAAGCGTGTGAGAGTGGAGTATGGGTAAAAGCTATGGAAGAGGAAATGAAGTCCATGGAAAGGAATCATACTTGGTACTTAACCGATTTACCAAGGGATAAGAAGCCAGTTGGGTGTAGATGGGTGTATACAATCAAATACACAAGTGATGGGAGGATAGAAAGATACAAGGCAAGGTTGGTAGCAAAGGTGTATACTCAAATCTATGGGGAGGATTATACCGAGACATTTGCTTCGGTTGCTAAACTCCACTCCATCAGAATCCTAATCTCGGTGGCAGTGAACTTAAAGTGGGATCTATGGCAGATGGATGTCAAGAACGCCTTCTTGCAAGGGGATTTGGAAGAGGAAGTGTATATGGATCCACCCCAAGGATATCATAAAGAAAGCAACAAAGTTTGTAGATTGAAGAAAGCAATCTTTGGGCTAAAGCAATCTCCAAGGGCATGGTACCAAAGGCTAAGTGCTTGTCTTTTGGAGAAAGAGTTCATGAGATCAGATGCTGATCATACACTTTTCACAAGGCAAAGTGAAGGAGGAGTAGTGGTGGTCTTGATCTATGTTGATGATCTAATCATCACAGGAAGTGACAAAGATGGAGTAGACCGAATCAAGGAACTCTTGAAGGTCGCTTTTGATATAAAGGATCTAGGAGAGCTTAAATACTTCCTAGGGATTGAAATGACACAGTTTGAAGATGGGATGTTTATCTCCCAAATGAAATATGTGTTGGATCTTTTGGAAGAAACCGGGAAGTTAGGATCCAAGCCGGCCAAAACTCCAATAGAAGAAGGCTACCAAGATAGTCCTGAGGGGGAGCCATTGGAGAACATTAAATGATACCAGAGGATGGTGGGCAAGCTCATCTATCTTACTATTACAAGGCTGGATATTTTCTTTGCAGTGAACCGTGTGAGCCAGCATATGCAAAAGCCAACCTCACAGCATTGGAACATGATTGAGAGGCTGCTAAGGTACCTGAAAAATAGCCCTGGAAAAGGTGTATGGATGCATGTCAATGGGAACACAAAGGTCCAAGGTTATTGTGATGCGGATTGGGCAGGAGATAAGAAGGATAGAAAGTCAACATCCGGCTTTTGTACCTTTGTGGGAGGCAATCTAGTCACTTGGAGAAGTAAAAAAAGAAAGTTATAGCCTTATCAAGTGCTGAAGCCGAGTATAGGGCTATGAAGGAGGTGACAAAAGAATTGATATGGGTGAGGGTATTCCTAGAAGATCTTGGAATACATGAGGCTGAGGAGATGCTGTTGTATTGTGATAATCAAGCTGCAATACATATAGCATCTAATCCGGTATTCCATGAAAGGACCAAATATATAGAAGTGGATTGTCACTTTGTGAGGGGAAAGATTCAAGAAGGAATCATCAAACCCGCATTCGTAGCAAGTGGGGAACAGCCAGAAGATATCTTCTCAAGGCAATATCCTCTATCATTGGGGATCACATACATGGCAAGATCGGTCTAAAGGATCTTCACCGACCAATCTTGAGGAGGAGTATTGAAATATGTGATCCCATAGTAAAAAAGATTCAAAATCAAAGGAAGGAGGGAAAAGAAATGAACTAGTTAAGAATGAACTAGAAGGAAAAAGAAGCTGTTGGATATCAGCTAGATAAACAAACTAGGAAGCAAAGAGGTATGGGCACAGCATGGGAACATCATGGGCGCGGCTGCACTGTTGGAGCAGCTCAACCACTCCATCATCACACCTCTTCTCTTCCTCTCCACGGCTCTTCTCTTCCTCTTCCTTAGATATTTTTTCCTTAGCTTGTGTTTGTAAACTCTATATATACTTGTGCATTATATTGGTTGAATTAGTGAGAATAAGAAGATAAGAATTTAGAAACTCTCCTTCTTTATCTCGCCATTTTCCATCTTCTTCTTCTTCATTCTTTATCATCTTCAAACTCAAAGTTCTTCAACTGCCATTGACACTATTAAACTTGACGTATAAGCTGGAAATTCGGCCAATCGTGTCAAGTTCATCATTATTGATGAACCTTATGTCTATAACACATTGGAATAGGGTGCAGAACTCGAAACAAACATCCGATTATGCCTTGAAGAATTTCTTTGGTGCAACACATCAAACTTTTCCTAGACCATAGAAGACATGGTAGGGATCGACCCAAAAATCACCAGTCACGAGCTCATTATCGACCCAACATTCAAACCAATCACGTAGAAGCAGAAAAAGTTAGGGGTTGAACGTGACAAAGCAGTTAAGGATGAGGTCAAAAAACTACTTGAAGCAGGTTTGATTATTGAACTTAAGTACCCAGAATGACTGACTAATCCTGTTGCAGTGAAGAAAATGGTAAATGGAGAGTTTGCGTCAGTTTCAAGGATACCTACAAAGCAACACCTGAAGAATTTTTTCCTTTGCCAAACGTAGTCAGGATAGTCAAAGCTATCAGCATCAATGAACTTCTCACATTCATGGTCGCCTTCTCCGGCTACAACCAGGTTTGAATGCATACTGATGACAGGGAAAATATGGCGTTTATCACAGATCGTGGTACTTATTGTTACAAGGTAATACCCTTCAGACTCAAAAATTCTGGCATCACATATCAGCGACTAGTGAATAAAATATTTGCAGACTAGCTTGCAAATCAATGGAAGTTTACATCGACGATATGTTGGTAAAGTCAAAGAAAGCTGACGATCACATCGATCACTTATCGACGTAATAACCCACAGGGGCATTGAAGCTAATCCCAAAAAGGCACTTTCAGAGACACATTAGGAGAGTTTCTCAGATACATAATAACCCAGAGGGGCAATGAAGCTAATCCCAAGCAGATCACAAAAATTATTGACCTCTCATTGGAAAGAAATAAGAGAAATTCAGCATTTGTTGGGACAAATTGTCGTCCTCAATATATTCATCGTCAGCTCAACCAATAGATGCTTGCCATTTTACCACCTCTTTCTTAGCAACAAGACATTTAATTGGGATTAACGTTGTGAAGATGATTTCCAAGAGCTGAAGACATGTTTCCCCAGCTCCTGTTTAAACAAAACCAGATACCAGAGAAACATTATACTTATACATTGATATATCAGATTTTGTCGTGTCTGGATCCAAGTCAAAGATAAATGAGGAGAGAAACGACCAATTTCCTATGTTAGAAATACATTAACATGTACCAAAACAAAATATCCTACTCAGAAAAATAGCTTTCCTCATAATCACAGCAGCACAAAACTCGGGCCTTACTTCACAAGCCATCCAATCGGTTTCCTATCCAATGTCAACATCCACACTATTCTTCATTCACCAAGTCAATCAGGTCGACTAACTAAGTGGGCTATCAAACTCAGCCAGTATGACATCACCTATCATCCACGAAAGCGCATAGGTTACAAGTCTTAGCGGACGTCCTTATTGAAATCCCAAAGGACATTTTTGAAACCAACGAGATTGGACAAACATGAGATCTATACATTGACGGATCAGCCTCCCATACCGGCTCTGGTGTTGGAACTCTCTTAACTTCTCCAACTGGTGAAGTCCTTTAACAAGCATTACACCTTAACTTTCAATAGACGAACAATGAGCCCAAATATGAAGCTCTCGTTGTCGGGCTACGGTTGACCAAAGTAGTTGGCGTGGAACAAATCAAACCTCATTGTGATTCTCAGCTTGTTACCATTCAGTTTAGTGGTGACTATGAGACAAAAGGGGAGAGAATGGAAAAATACCAACAACTCGCTGATGCCCATGAGCAGAAAACAAAATCGCTGACGCTCTAACCCCTCTTACTTCAGCTCCAAACTCAGCTACTACACGAACAATCCTAGTTGAAGTGTTAAACAAACCAAGTATTTTTCTACCATTAGAGGTGTTTGCAATTGCCAATTTTGATGACAAACCACCTCATAATGCACTCTAATTTTGAAACCAATACCTGAATGGGGTATCCCAATCTCAAGCTATATTTTTGAAGGAGTCGAACCGGAAGATAAGTGGGAAGCACGATGACGAAAGGTTAGAGCGGCGTGATACATTATGCTAGACACATTCTTTTATCGCTAAAATTCTTCTAGCATACTATTCACCTGCATTTTTGGCGACCTGCATATACATTACTAGCCTACAATGCTCTCAGATTGTGAGACTTACACATCCAAGTGTGAAATGTGCCATTGCCATGTTCACCTAATTAATTCACGAACAGAAATGCTTTAAATAGGAACAGCTTCATATCCTTTCATGCCATGGGCAATGGATATGGATCAGACTGTTGAAATTAAGAATATGAAGGCTTAGGGATAGTTGAGAGAGTGATAGTTGTGGCATGAAAATAATAAGGAATTTAAGGTTTGGATATTTAGAGAATGTTTAGGATGATGATGGTGGCGTGAGTATTGATATAATGAGGGATTATTGTTTGAGAATGATGATAAGAATGATGATGAGAGTGAGAATGATAATGGTTGATGAAATAAGATGAACTAAGGAGAAGCATGGCGCCGGAGAGCAAAGGCTCCACCGGCGCCTTTAGGGAGATAAGTAAAGCTTTCTTTTACTCTTTTAATCTTCTTATTCTCTTATTCACCACTTTCTTTACATCACTTTACATGTATTTATAGAGTTTTTACATAGAGAAGAAGAGAAGAGGCGCAGAAGAAGGAAGGAGAGAAGAGAGGAGTTTGCATGAAGAAGAGAGGAGGGAAGGGAGCAGCTCACTGTTTGACTCCTGTTCAAGCTGCGCCCATACCCTGCTGCTGACGCCTCCATGCTTGTGCCCATGCCCTGGTTCTGGCGCCCCATGCTCTCCTTTGCTTCCTCTTTTCCACTTAGTTAGTCTTCTAGTTAGTATGTAACAGCTTCCTTTCTTCTAGTTACATCCTAACCAAGACTTCTTCTAGTTCCTTGTGAACTAGGTTTCCTTTCCCTCCTTCTCTTAGATTTGAATTCTTCTATCATAGAGATCACATATTTCAACACTCCCCCTCAAGATTGGTCGGTAGGTGTCTTTAAGGCCAATCTTGCCATGTACGTGATCCTCAATGATAGAAGATGATGCCATGATAACGATATCCGCTAGCTGATCCTTGCTTGCTCCAAAGACGGTTTTGATGACTCCTAACCCCAATGAGACCACGGCTTCCTTTCCTATGGCCATTACTCTTTCTTGCGGATTAGGCTTTGTCTTCTCTAAGCTTCACTCGGATCATGTCTCCTCGGGCTTCTTGTCTCAAACTTAATCTTGACTTCAAGCTCCTCGGATGACATCTTCTAGCTCGCAGAATACTCACATTATCATTGGCTTCCTCTTGATGACTCTTGGGAGTATACTCTATCCGTTGGATGCCACTTCCCGCTGCTTCTCGGATCACCACACCTAATAAGGTCTGAAAGGTGGTTTCTCCTTCGGTTTCCTTACAACATCATCCATAGCTACTCATATGTGTCTCCCGGCTTCCTCTCGCCATTGTCTCCTCATATGGTGCTTGGAGTTCCTTGTTGCCTTGTTTACCGTTCCACAGCTGCCTAGGTGAATGCCTCTTGGTCTGAGCCTCACACTCCATCTATCAAGATCAATCTTGGCTTCAACCCTTCATAGATTTGATCTTGATTCTTCAAAGAGCCATCCGCTCTAATTCCACTTATCATAAGACTCTCCCGGCTTTCTCTTGGAATGCCGCATCTATCCATGGTACAATGTGATAGTCCTCTTCTTCTTGGACCATTACCTAACTTGGTGCTTCAACGGTCTTCTTCAACACTCCCTCTCAAGCTTGGTTCGAGTATGGGAAGAATCAAACTTGACAAGGAAGACCGTTGCATAATTTGGAGCTTCACCGCTTCTTCAACACTTCCCTTCAAGACTAGCCCGTTGCCAAGGGACCACTCTTGCAAAGGAAAGAGTACTAAGCTTGATTATGCCAATGATGCCGCCTCCTCTTGGACTATCTATCCCACTTGCCAATTAGGACAAGCTTTTGTCTGCTAGCCATTTTGGATTAGGCCGCAAAGGACATCATCTACCTCCAGATAACACCACCATGAATAGCTTGCTTGAGCCTATACACACTTATTCTTGTAGATTGCTCCGCTTGGATCGCCACATGGTTGAGTATGATCACCACTCTCTCAAGACCTCCTGGATCAAGTGATTCGGCCTCAAGAGAGGATGAAGACCATGTGGAAGAATATGACCCTCCATAAGCACCCTTTAATCAATACCTTGGAGCAACTACTGCTTGAACCATCTGAATCTTCCGCTTGTTGAAAGATTCACCAATGAAAGATAGCATTAGCCTATGAGATTGGTTTTGGAAGTCATGAACTTCTTGGAAATGATTCTTGCAGAGTTTGATTCGCCTGTTACTAAGGTTGAGAATTCGCCAAGAGCTTCACTGAGTCGCTGTTGCTCTTCTTCTTCTCAAAGCAACAATCGCTCTTAACCTCTTCCTCTGAGGTTTCCCTCTCTCAGCAGCCTTAATCTTCTCCTCCTTAACGCTTGAAGTTACAAGCGAATGTGAGTTTCCAATCACCATAACTTGAATCAAACTCTCAAGAATCACAACACAAGCCCATCCAAAAAAACATTGCTTACTATCTCTTCACCGCTTCTTTTATCACTTTTCCACAATTGATTTTCCTCTTATCAACTGTGTCTCTTTGATCAAAAATTATTGACCACTTCCTTTTCTTTGCAGGAAACATCTCAGCCTTGTGCTTCATCTCTGTTTCATGCAAGTCTTCTACGTGAACTCCTCTTGTCACGTCTCTTCCGCAAGTGTCTTCCGGGTTAAAGATGTGAACTCCTCTTGTCACTTCTCTTCCGCAAGTCTCTTTCGGGATTAAACCTTCCTCAGCTTGCTCTTTCCAAGGTAAGCTTCTCCTTTTCTCCAAGTTTTACTATGAGCTGTCTCATATTTTCCTTGAAGTCTTATGTGAACTAGATTCACACTTTCTTTGACTGTTTTTTGTACAGCCGGTTTAATGCTTCCTCTTCTTTGGAGCTTGCTTGGATCACCATTTAAGGTCACCTCCAGCCTTCTCCTCTTCTAAACCATCACGCCAAAAACATTCTTCATCTCCTAGATGCCTTATTTCCCACGCCATACATGCCAAAAAATCATCACACCATGACAAGCTTCTTCACGGATGGATGATTCTTAAAAAATCCTCTGGATCTTGTTTCCAAAGAGGATCACCAAGGAATTGATATTGATACAACCCCTTTTCAAAGTTTTGTATGTGGATCTAGACTCCACACACAAGAACCACAAAGAAAGATATTTACTCTCTCACACACACCCTATTAAAAACGCATGGGAGGAACAAATTACCCCAGAAAATCTCTCTCTCATGTGTTTAACAAAAGAAAAACGAGTTCCTCAAGGCAAGGAGCCAAGGAGAGCCCAACGAAATCTCCCTCAATTTGTCATCATTTTCTAGTAACAATACACACCCTTAGTCCTTTCACAACTTGAAGATCTTATGATCTCAAGGATATTAATCTCAGAGTGAATAGAACTAAGAAAGTGTATGGTTATAGATTAGAAGACTTTGTAGAGAGCTCGAAGAATAACAAGAGATTAGGCGCTAGATCACTCAACTTGCTCTGATACCATGTTGAAATTAAGAATATGAAGGCTTAGGGATAGTTGAGAGAGTGATAGTTGTGGCATGAAAATAATAAGGAATTTAAGGTTTGGATATTTAGAGAATGTTTAGGATGATGATGGTGGCGTGAGTATTGATATAATGAGGGATTATTGTTTGAGAATGATGATAAGAATGATGATGAGAGTGAGAATGATAATGGTTGATGAAATAAGATGAACTAAGGAGAAGCATGGCGCCGGAGAGCAAAGGCTCCACCGGCGCCTTTAGGGAGATAAGTAAAGCTTTCTTTTACTCTTTTAATCTTCTTATTCTCTTATTCACCACTTTCTTTACATCACTTTACATGTATTTATAGAGTTTTTACATAGAGAAGAAGAGAAGAGGCGCAGAAGAAGGAAGGAGAGAAGAGAGGAGTTTGCATGAAGAAGAGAGGAGGGAAGGGAGCAGCTCACTGTTTGACTCCTGTTCAAGCTGCGCCCATACCCTGCTGCTGACGCCTCCATGCTTGTGCCCATGCCCTGGTTCTGGCGCCCCATGCTCTCCTTTGCTTCCTCTTTTCCACTTAGTTAGTCTTCTAGTTAGTATGTAACAGCTTCCTTTCTTCTAGTTACATCCTAACCAAGACTTCTTCTAGTTCCTTGTGAACTAGGTTTCCTTTCCCTCCTTCTCTTAGATTTGAATTCTTCTATCATAGAGATCACATATTTCAACACAGACCACTTCCAAGCTCGCATTGAATGAAGTTTGTACTTGTCCTCGCCGACTATTTCACACTGGGTTGAAGCAAAAGCATATTCTAAACTTAAAGGATCCAATGTTGTGAAACTGCTTTGGAAGTATATATCATATGCCGCCATGAATTACCATATGAAATATTTACAGACAATGGAACAAACTTTAGCTCTGCAAAGGTGGAAGGGTTGTGCGACAAATGGAGCATTCGTCTCAACAAGTCAACTCCACGTTACCCTTATGGGAACGGACAAGCGGAGGCAACTAACATGACAATCCTGGATGCCCTCAAAAAGTAACTAAGAAAAAGGTGACTGGGTAAACAAACTCTATGGTGTAATGTGGTCACACCATACTACGCCTCGAAGGGCCACAGATCAAACACCATTTTCTCTCTCCCATGGAGTTGAAGCTCTCACACAAGCCAAAGCTCATGTTTACACTCTACGACGATCTAAACTACCTTTCAATGTTGATCTCAACAACGAAATGCTACTACTCATTTTAGAAGATATAGAAGAATTATGTAGAGATGCTCCACTCCGCATTCAGAATTATCAACAGGCAGCCTCCGAGTATTACAACAAAATGTGAAAATAGATTTTTTGTCAAAGCCGACCTCGTTCTCCAAAATTTCTATGAAAACACTAAGGACTGCAACAAGGTTGGTAAATCAGGTGTTTATGAACTAATGACGATGTCCGGCCAAGAAATTCCTCACTCTTGAAACTCCACCAACCTCAAGCGCTACTACTACTAAGAAGCATAATGCGACAATCAACTTGATCCCTTTTCAGAGTACTTAGGCAGCCCGTCTAAGGGTCCAGTCACCTAAAACATATTTTTGTAATGAACTAATTTTGGCTTGATTCTTTCTTAGAATACATAGGCAGCTTTTTCTAAAAGTACAACTGCAATCTTAAAATACAGTATTTTGCTAACAGTTATTCCACACATCAGGTTGAGCTACGCTACACCTTGCGGCTTTTGATCGCAACATTCGGGCCAAATTTATGTCATATTGTTACGATACACTGGTCAAGTATTTGTATAGACCATACTATTTGACAGCCTATGATGAAGAGGTCGCCTAAGATAAATAAGTCGATACCTTCATACATTAGGTTCTAGATATTGAAGGGATCTCTCAAGACAAATAAGTCAACACCTGCATACTTGAAGCATGGCTTTGAAGGGGTCGCCCACATTAAATAAGCCGATATCCACATATTTGGAGCCAGGCTTGTTACATATCGAGAGGAAGTATATGTACTTTCTCTCACGATTTAATCAATTTATATTAAAGTCGGGCTCATTTTACCGTAACCCAAGAAGTCACCCTTATCAAATAAGCTGATAACCGCATATTTGCGGCCTGACTTTCAAGAAGCCATCTGAGACAAATAAGCTGACATCTGCACAATCAGAGCCATAATTGTATAAAGAATAATTATGACCATGTTGAAAATCGAGAGTAAGTCGATCTCCTTAAGGGAATCGCAGAGAAATCAATTTTTGGTACAACCGCATATGAATTTCATCTTATAAAAGCAAAGTATCAAACTCACAATCCGAAATTAAAGTATCACACTCAACTTTCTACAAATCAGATCCATCTAAGTATAATGGGAGACATCCTGTTTTAGATGTATTATTTTTCTATTGACAAAATGGCAGTTTGCCTTAATCAATAGCAGCCCTAGAAAGAGGGGATGGACGGACGTGACAAAACAAAATAGCGGCAGGTTGACCTTCCAACAAGGTGGGCCTCTACTATGACAAGATCACTTTCACAAGATATACATTACTTCTGAATCAAACTCAGCCCGCCTATAGTATCCATAAGTGCTACTATGCTATGTACCCCACGTCGATCGGTTTTCATAGACTTTAAGAAAAATTCCAGCTACTCGACTCACGAGCTAAAGCGAGTCATCATTTTACAAAGCAAAGTCGCTACAAGATAGTTCGCCAAATCAAACTTAGACAAAAAGAAACAACAAAAAACATAGTAGGTGGTCGCCTATACCATTGCAATCAAATAAATCATTCTATGATCTGAAGTATTCTACACAAACCCAGACCTATGCCGGAAATTATGGATGATTTTTGTTAATTATTCATCGTCAAACTATTTAGCGATATGCCATCGTAAATCTACTCAAAGTACAAAATTAATAGAGAAACCTGTCTATACGAATCCCTAACACTGCGGGATAGATTGCCAACGATACCTGAAATCATAAGCCCGAATATCATAAGTCCGGTGTGCATTAATATCAAACTTAATGAGATAATTCAATTGGTGAGTTCACCTCTTTTACCTATACAAAATATTTGTGTGAAAGAAAGAGAGCCGCAGATCGATACGAGTTAAAGATTAATCCTTTGAGTAAAAACCCCTTCAGCCAATGTTGGTTACAAGACAAAAATAGTGGCCACAAACGGCCTTGATAGTAATCCTAAAACATTAAAAACAAGCAGAAGAGAGAAAGAGTTTGACTTCATAGCAGCAACAGGGCAGAGGTCTTAGTTCACTTTTGGAGACTGCGACGATATTTCGGGTAGCAGCAAGAAGAAGTCATCATTGGTAAGTCCGTCATTGGAGCCAAAAGGTATAATCTCGGGCTGATCTTTGATGTTGACCTCATCAATAATCAATGGAACCTCCAGTTCTTCCTTAGCGACCGGGTCAAGCATCATAGTCTCCGATTGTTTGTAGTATTTCTCCTCCAAGCCAGCAAATCTGGCAATCACATAATCAATTGCAGACAGGTTTTCTCCTTTTTAGCAACCTCTAGAGGTTCGCGTGTGCCCCTTGCCTGATGATATAGAGAGACAACTTAATAAGCAGCTTTCTTATCTTTGAGGTAGACTTTCACCTTCTCAAAGATATCCCGGCATTTCCCAAAATTCCCGAATTTTATTTTCTTGCGCGACATGCTCTGCCTTCGAGTCTCTTAGGCACGCTTGCTCGATACTCAGAAACATGGTGAGTTTGTCATATTTCACCGCAAGCATCTCATAATGCCTCTTGGTCTCTGAGTGAGCCTCTCTCTCCGCTTAGCCCAACTCAAATACTCTTCGCACTCTTCCTTTCTGGCCGTAAGTTCGGTCTCCAAAGCCTTGGCTCTGTCATGTCCAAGCTTGTGCAAGCTCCTCAACTTTTCTACTGCGGAAGACAGCTTCTTGACCTCCCCGGCATTACTTGAGGATGCGGTAGCCTTCTGACTAAAGTTCTCATAGAACTTTGTCAGCGCCCAGCCGGTCTGCACGGATAAAAGATAGTAAATTAAAAAAAAACTATAATGGCATATTGGCGAATATTTTATTGATGAGTATTTGACATTTTGCATGAATATTTAGGCATGTGAACCTGATTTTGAAATACTACTAGTGAATGTGCAGTTTGGTTTATCACATATGTGGTTAATTGCTAGTATGGCTAGAAAATTAAAATAAACATTATTTGGTCTTCTAAAATAAAAAGAAAAATAGACCACATAAGTATGTTGATTAGGGTTTTTCAATAATTGACTTTAAAATTGTAATTATTTATTGTCAATAATATTATTTCTTTGCAATTGAAAATAATGTGTACTTTTGTTTCTTTGCAAATAATATTAATCTAGCATTTCTCTCATGTTTATTCACGTAATTTTATTGAAAATCAAATTCATCTCGTGATTGTATATTTATCAATTTGAAGTAGAAAACTTATTTGATAAAACTATCACCGGAACCCAACAGAGTTTCGAAACAAGAAAAAAGAAAAACAAAATTGCCAGAAGATAATAAATGCAATGTTGCAGGAATTCCGGTAATATATAAAACTTGGAGGAAGCTTTCCTTACCACAAATCATATTCTGAAAATGTATAAAATGACTGGTAAAACTCCATATTGGATTTAGAAAAGTAAGGTACCTTGTAAAAATACTGAAAATGTGGGGGTGCCAGGCAAAAGTTGAGGTTAAACCTCCGGAAAAAGTCACCATTGGACTTAAGACGGAATATTGCATTTTAATAAAATCTTGACACGAGATATATTTGTAAAATTATCAAGAAGAATGAGTTGAAATCCTATAAACAAAGATGATGTTTGATAGACATACCACCTATGTGATTAGAGATCCCGAAATATAGGTTCAAAGGGAAAATTAAATCAGTTTCATTCAAAGTTGAGGCTGTAAGATTATATCTATACTCATTTTCTAAAGATAAAAACTAAACAATGCTAGCTGTAGTATTGAGGCTAAGTGTTGCCTTTTAATGATACCATAGTTTGGAGTATTAGTAAAATATTACAAGATGCTTCTAAAACACAAAGCTAATGAGTGATCACCTAGTGGGTATAAAATGGGGCTGTTTTAGGAGAATGAAAGTAAGACTATATTCTCCAAGGTCGCTCGTAAATAACCAGGAATGTTCTATCAAAATGAACACAATAGAGAATTTAAGTTCTACGAGAAAATGTCTCTGTGCGATATATGTTATCTCGATTTACATCAAAGTATGGGTGGTTCAAGACATCATGTTCACCTCCTAGTCAAGTAAATCCGACATATATTAAAAATGATTGGTTCAAAGCTAAAGATGCTACCTTTAAAACACTGTAACATTTTCGCATACTCTCAAACGTCTGTCTAGGCTAGTCAATTCGTGTCTGCTCTAGTTAATATTAGTTGTTAATTCTTTTGTTGGGTCTTCATATGTTTACATTTATATGAATGTGGAAGATTGTTGGATAGATTTTTAATTAAATTAATTGGGCTTGATAAAAAATAATGTGTGAATATAAATGGGTCATAATGATGTGGTTAACCTCAAGTTGGAGCTCCCAAGAAATATGGGTTGGCTTTGGATGAGAGTCAAAGCAGTTTCACCGATCCCTGAGAATCAGTTCATGAAGATCATTGAAGCATCTTGTCTGTCACGTCTCATAGTTTTTTTTTTTTTGGCTTTGACTTGGGTAAAACTGTTGCTGAACAGATTAGAAACGTCCTCCAATACATCTATAAAACAAGAGGTATTCCTTAGTTTTATACAGACACGTTACACATAAAAATCAAAGTGAAAATTCCTTCAACTATCTGTAACATCCCAGTTCTGTCAAATTGAATTACAGTGTCAAGGCCATTAAAATCCCATCAAGAAGAGTAGACTTATATAAAGGGGATATTAGGGTTTTAGGTATTTATTTTTGTGACTCTTTGATAATGAGAGAGTGGGAGAGGTCATGAGATGACACGATCTCGGTCACACCCAAGACTCAACTTTCTCGTTGGTAGATTGGAATGATAGACAGAAAGATAGAAGAAGACATAAAGCCGAGTTGATGATGAAATGGACCGTTTGAAGGGTCTTCTTTGAAGTGGCCGAATGGTTCTTTGGATAGATATGGGATAGATCCTTGCCTTAGCGAATCAATGACTCAAACTGGACAAGGTGATGGATTGATGCGGGAAACAAGAAGTTGCGAAAGGCTCCTTGATACTCCTTGAGGTTTATTTTGGATATTACACACCTAATAAACACTCAACAATGTCTCTCTAAGATATGACACACTCGGGGAAGACAAAGGTTGATTTTCTGGATATGACACACCAGAGAACCGAGGTTGATTGTTGGATATGACACACCAAACAATCGGAAATGTTCTTAAAGAACTTAGAGAATTTTCTCTGAAAAGAAGTTGATTAAAAAGTTGGATGATTGCCGAGTGAGGCATACAATCGACTTATAAAGAGAGGTGACTTGAACAGACTCAAGTGCCTCATGATTACTACTTTTTGGGACTCTAAAAAATTACCTAAGACTTTGAACAAAGACTAGAAGTCGACTAGACAAGAAAATAAAAGAGTTTGCGAAATAGAAAAGATGAAATAAAACTATAATCTAAGTTGTTGAAATATGTGATCTCTATGATAGAAGAATTCAAATCTAAGAGAAGGAGGGAAAGGAAACCTAGTTCACAAGGAACTAGAAGAAGTCTTGGTTAGGATGTAACTAGAAGAAAGGAAGCTGTTACATACTAACTAGAAGACTAACTAAGTAGAAAAGAGGAAGCAAAGGAGAGCATGGGGTGCCAGAACCAGGGCATGGGCACAAGCATGGAGGCATCAGCAGCAGGGTATGGGCGCAGCTTGAACAGGAGTCAAACAGTGAGCTGCTCCCTTCCGTCCTCTCTTCTTCATGCAAACTCCTCTCTTCTCTCCTTCCTTCTTCTGCGCCTCTTCTCTTCTTCTCTATGTAAAAACTCTATAAATACATGTAAAGTGATGTAAAGAAAGTTGTGAATAAGAGAATAAGAAGATTAAAAGAGTAAAAGAAAGCTTTACTTATCTCCCTAAAGGCGCCGGTGGAGCCTTTGCTCTCCGGCGCCATGCTTCTCCTTAGTTCATCTTATTTCATCAACTAATATCATTCTCACTCTCATCATCATTCTTATCATCATTCTCAAACAATAATCCCTCATTATATCAATACTCACGCCACCATCATCATCCTAAACATTCTCTAAATATCCAAACCTTAAACTCCTTATTATTTTCATGCCACAACTATCACTCTCTCAACTATCCCTAAGCCTTCATATTCTTAATTTCAACATGGTATCAGAGCAAGTTGAGTGATCTAGCACCTAATCTCTTGTTATTCTTCTAGCTCTCTACAAAGTCTTCTAATCTATAACCATACACTTTCTTAGTTCTATTCACTCTGAGATTAATATCCTTGAGATCATAAGATCTTCAAGTTGTGAAAGGACTAAGGGTGTGTATTGTTACTAGAAAATGATGACAAATTGAGGGAGATTTCGTTGGGCTCTCCTTGGCTCCTTGCCTTGAGGAACTCGTTTTTCTTTTGTTAAACACATGAGAGAGAGATTTTCTGGGGTAATTTGTTCCTCCCATGCGTTTTTAATAGGGTGTGTGTGAGAGAGTAAATATCTTTCTTTGTGGTTCTTGTGTGTGGAGTCTAGATCCACATACAAAACTTTGAAAAGGGGTTGTATCAATATCAATTCCTTGGTGATCCTCTTTGGAAACAAGATCCAGAGGATTTTTTAAGAATCATCCATCCGTGAAGAAGCTTGTCATGGTGTGATGATTTTTTGGCATGTATGGCGTGGGAAATAAGGCATCTAGGAGATGAAGAATGTTTTTGGCGTGATGGTTTAGAAGAGGAGGCTGGAGGTGACCTTAAATGGTGATCCAAGCAAGCTCCAAAGAAGAGGAAGCATTAAACCGGCTGTACAAAAAACAGTCAAAGAAAGTGTGAATCTAGTTCACATAAGACTTCAAGGAAAATATGAGACAGCTCATAGTAAAACTTGGAGAAAAGGAGAAGCTTACCTTGGAAAGAGCAAGCTGAGGAAGGTTTAATCCCGAAAGAGACTTGCGGAAGAGAAGTGACAAGAGGAGTTCACATCTTTAACCCGGAAGACACTTGCGGAAGAGACGTGACAAGAGGAGTTCACGTAGAAGACTTGCATGAAACAGAGATGAAGCACAAGGCTGAGATGTTTCCTGCAAAGAAAAGGAAGTGGTCAATAATTTTTGATCAAAGAGACATAGTTGATAAGAGGAAAATCAATTGTGGAAAAGTGATAAAAGAAGCGGTGAAGAGATAGTAAGCAATGTTTTTTTGGATGGGCTTGTGTTGTGATTCTTGAGAGTTTGATTCAAGTTATGGTGATTGGAAACTCACATTCGCTTGTAACTTCAAGCGTTAAGGAGGAGAAGATTAAGGCTGCTGAGAGAGGGAAACCTCAGAGGAAGAGGTTAAGAGCGATTGTTGCTTTGAGAAGAAGAAGAGCAACAACGACTCAGTGAAGCTCTTGGCGAATTCTCAACCTTAGTAACAGGCGAATCAAACTCTGCAAGAATCATTTCCAAGAAGTTCATGACTTCCAAAACCAATCTCATAGGCTAATGCTATCTTTCATTGGTGAATCTTTCAACAAGCGGAAGATTCAGATGGTTCAAGCAGTAGTTGCTCCAAGGTATTGATTAAAGGGTGCTTATGGAGGGTCATATTCTTCCACATGGTCTTCATCCTCTCTTGAGGCCGAATCACTTGATCCAGGAGGTCTTGAGAGAGTGGTGATCACACTCAACCATGTGGCGATCCAAGCGGAGCAATCTACAAGAAGAAGTGTGTATAGGCTCAAGCAAGCTATTCATGGTGGTGTTATCTGGAGGTAGATGATGTCCTTTGCGGCCTAATCCAAAATGGCTAGCAGACAAAAGCTTGTCCTAATTGGCAAGTGGGATAGATAGTCCAAGAGGAGGCGGCATCATTGGCATAATCAAGCTTAGTACTCTTTCCTTTGCAAGAGTGGTCCCTTGGCAACGGGCTAGTCTTGAAGGGAAGTGTTGAAGAAGCGGTGAAGCTCCAAATTATGCAACGGTCTTCCTTGTCAAGTTTGATTCTTCCCATACTCGAACCAAGCTTGAGAGGGAGTGTTGAAGAAGACCGTTGAAGCACCAAGTTAGGTGATGGTCCAAGAAGAAGAGGACTATCACATTGTACCATGGATAGATGCGGCATTCCAAGAGAAAGCTGGGAGAGTCTTATGATAAGTGGAATTAGAGCGGATGGCTCTTTGAAGAATCAAGATCAAATCTATGAAGGGTTGAAGCCAAGATTGATCTTGATAGATGGAGTGTGAAGCTCAGACCAAGTGGCGTTCACCTAGGCAGCTGTGGAACGGTAAACAAGGCAATAAGGCACTCCAAGCACCGTATGAGGAGACGATGGCGAGAGAAAGCCGGGAGACACATACGAGTAGCTATGGATGATGTTGTAAGAAAACCGAAGGAGAAACCACCTTTCAGACCTTATTAGGTGTGGTGATCCGAGAAGCAGCGGGAAGTGGCGTCTAACGGATAGAGTATACTCCAAAGAGTCATCAAGAGGAAGCCAATGACAATGTGAGTATTCCGTGAGCTAGAAGATGTCATCCGAGGAGCTTGAAGTCAAGATTAAGTTTGAGACAAGAAGCCCGAGGAGACATGATCCGAGTGAAGCTTAGAGAAGACAAAGCCTAATCCGCAAGAAAGAGTAATGGCCATAGGAAAGGAAGTCGTGGTCTCATTGGGGTTAGGAGTCATCAAAACCATCTTTGGAGCAAGCAAGGATCAGCTAGCGGATATCGTTATCATGGCATCATCTTCTATCATTGAGGATCACGTACATGGCAAGATTGGCCTTAAGGACACCTACCGACCAATCTTGAGGGGGAGTGTTGAAATATGTGATCTCTATGATAGAAGAATTCAAATCTAAGAGAAGGAGGGAAAGGAAACCTAGTTCACAAGGAACTAGAAGAAGTCTTGGTTAGGATGTAACTAGAAGAAAGGAAGCTGTTACATACTAACTAGAAGACTAACTAAGTAGAAAAGAGGAAGCAAAGGAGAGCATGGGGTGCCAGAACCAGGGCATGGGCACAAGCATGGAGGCATCAGCAGCAGGGTATGGGCGCAGCTTGAACAGGAGTCAAACAGTGAGCTGCTCCCTTCCGTCCTCTCTTCTTCATGCAAACTCCTCTCTTCTCTCCTTCCTTCTTCTGCGCCTCTTCTCTTCTTCTCTATGTAAAAACTCTATAAATACATGTAAAGTGATGTAAAGAAAGTTGTGAATAAGAGAATAAGAAGATTAAAAGAGTAAAAGAAAGCTTTACTTATCTCCCTAAAGGCGCCGGTGGAGCCTTTGCTCTCCGGCGCCATGCTTCTCCTTAGTTCATCTTATTTCATCAACCAATATCATTCTCACTCTCATCATCATTCTTATCATCATTCTCAAACAATAATCCCTCATTATATCAATACTCACGCCACCATCATCATCCTAAACATTCTCTAAATATCCAAACCTTAAACTCCTTATTATTTTCATGCCACAACTATCACTCTCTCAACTATCCCTAAGCCTTCATATTCTTAATTTCAACATAAGTTATATCATAAAGTTGATGTTTGAGTCAGTCCATAGCTTCATGAAATCGTCCAAGGCATCAAAGAAGCTCCTAAGCTAATCATCTAAGAGATATAAGTGAACTTGAGGCCTCATTAAAAACCTTTAGCCAGAAAACCCATTGGGGTAAAACCGAGCTTAAGGGAAAAAGAGCACACTCAAGTTACTTTGAAGATGATTTAACTTAGAGCGACTTGAATGGAAGTGAGCATGTCTTGGTGTTGTTTTTCCTTAGCTTCTTCATGCTTCCATGTGATCCTTAAGATGTTTCCTACAGCTTCTTGAAGTTTTCTTGATCTTGCCCGGGTCATAGGACCTTTGGGAATGGTCATGGTTCCTTCTTCTTTTCCTCCAAGTGTTGGCGTTTCCATGCTCATATCATCCCCTCCCTCTTGAAAAAGATTTGTCCTCAAATCTGGATGATCTGCAATGAAAGGAACCAAGTCAGTAATATTAAAACTGTTGCTTATATCATACTTACCTTGCAAGTCCAACTGGTAGGCATTGTTGTTGATCTTTTTGATAATCTTGAAAGGTCCATCGATTCTTGGCATTAGCTTGGACTTTCTTCCTTCCGGGAACCTTTCCTTTCTTAAGTGAATCCACACTTGGTCACCTTCTTCAAAGACTTTTTCTTGTCTTCCCTTGTTGGCCTGCTTGACGTATTGCTTTGTCCTTTCTTCAATGTTGTGTTTTGCTTGTTTGTGTATTTGTTGTATCAGTTCGGCCTTCTTCTTTCCATCAAATCTAATTCTTTCACACTCAGGCAAAGGGATTAGATCTAAAGGGGAAGTTGGGTTGAACCCATAAACAACCTCAAAAGGAGAAAACTTAGAAGTAGAATGCACAACATGGTTATATGCAAATTCACAGTGAGGTAGGTAATCTTCCCATGACTTCAAATTTTTCCTTATGAATGCACGCAAAAGAGTTCCTAAAGTTCTATTAACTACTTCGGTTTGTCCATCAGTTTGTGGATGACAAGTAGTAGAAAACAACAGTTTGGTACCTAACTTAGACCAAAGGGTCTTCTAGAAGTAACTAAGGAATTTAGTATCCCTATCAGAGACTATGGTCTTAGGCATACCATGCAAACGTACCACTTCCTTAAAGAACAAATTAGCAACATGCAATGCATCATCTGTTTTGTTACAAGCTATGAAATGTGCCATTTTGGAGAACCTATCTACTACCACAAAGATGGAATCCTTTCCAGTTCGAGTTCTAGGTAATCCAACAATGAAGTCCATGGATATATCATTCCAAGGGTGATAAGGAATAGGTAAGGGAGTATACAAATCGTGGCTTTGGACTTTGGACTTAGCTTGTTTGCAGGTTGTGCATCTTTCACAAATCCGTTCCACGTCCCTTCTCATTTGTCGCCAAAAGAAATGGTCTTGTAACACCTTAAGTGTCTTGGCAATGCCAAAGTGGCCCATGAGACTTCCTCCATGTGCTTCCCTAACAAATAAATCTCTCAACGAACAGTTAGGTACACATAGACGATTGTCATAAAAAAGATAGTCATCTTGCCGAAAGTAATGGCCTGAGGCAAATTTCTCACACATTCTATAGGCATCACAAAAGTCAGAGTCTGTTTCATACATACCTTTGATTTGCTCAAATCCTAAGAGTTTAGCATCAAGAGTACTTAAGAGAGCATACCTGCGAGATAGTGCATCGGCCACTATGTTTTCCTTACCTTGTTTGTACTTGATTACATAGGGGAAAGTCTCTATGAATTCAACCCATCTGGCATGCCTCTTACTTAGCTTATTCTGACCTTTTAGATACTTAAGCGATTCATAGTCTGTATGTATCATAAACTCCTTAGGCCAGAGATAATGTTGCCAAGTTCGGAGAGCTCTTACTAACGTATACATCTCTTTGTCGTAAGTAGCATAGTTGAGAGTTGCTCCTCCAAGCTTCTCACTGAAATATGCTATAGGCCTTTTTCCTGCATTAACACAGCACCAATACCAATCCCTGAGGCATCACATTCAACTTCAAAAGTTTTGTTAAAATCAGGAAGGGCAAGAAGAGGAGAATTAGTAAGCTTCTCTTTAAGGCATTGGAAAGCGGCTTCTTGTGCTTCTTCCCACTTGAATCCAACTTCTTTTTTATCACTTCGGTCAATGGAGCAGCTATGGTGCTAAAGTTCTGGACAAATCATCTGTAGAAACCAGCAAGTCCATGGAATCTTCTTACTTCACTAACATTGGTTGGACTGGGCCACTCCATGATAGCTTTGATCTTTTCCGGATCTACTTTCACGCCATCTGCACTTACAAAAAAATATAAAAGACCAAGTTATCTGTTCTAAAAGTACATTTCTTAAGATTGGCATAGAGTTTTTCCTTCCTAAGGACATTCAAAACCGCCTCTAGGTGCTTAACGTGCTCATCAAAACTCTTGCTATAGACAAGGATATCATCAAAGTATACAACCACACAAATGCCTATAAAGGACCTAAAGACATGGTTCATGAATGTACTAGGTGCATTTGTCAGTCCAAAAGGCATTACCAGCCACTCATATAACCCATGTTTAGTTTTAAAAGCGGTTTTCCATTCATCCCCTTCTTTCATCCTAATCTGATGGTATCCACTTTTAAGATCTATCTTAGAGAATATGCAAGAACCATGCAATTCATCCAACATGTCATCTAAACGAGGGATAGGGTGGCGATACTTTACAATGACATTGTTAATGGCTCTGCAATCCACGCACATCCTCCAGGTGCCATCTTTCTTTGGAACAAGTAGTACCGGTACGGCACAAGGGCTCATGCTCTCTCGGATATGGCCCTTAGCCATTAGCTCTTCCACTTGCCTTTGAAGTTCCTTAGTTTCCACAGGATTGGTTCTGTACGCTGGACGGTTTGGAAGTGAAGCTCCAGGCACAAAATCAATTTGATGTTCAATCCCACGGATAGGTGGTAATCCCTTGGGATTCTCCTCCGGAAAGACATCCTCAAACTCCTGCAAAAGAAAAGAAATGTTGTTCGGAACTTCCGGCACTGATTTAGTAAGGTTTACCAAAACCTCTTTGTAAACAAACAAGAGAATGGTTTGCTTAGAGAACATGGCTCTCTTAACAACACTAGATCTCACAAGGAAGTTTGATTGTCTCTCGGGTTTGCTCTCAAAGGTCTTTTTCTTGGTTTTTCTCAAACTCTCTTCTTTGTTTGGTGGTGAAGTGTTTAAGGATTCTCTCTCTTTGTCTTTTTGTTTTAGCCATAGTTGATCTTGATAAACTTCTGGTGGCGTCAATGGAGCAAGAATGGTCTTTCGGCCATTGTGTACAAAGGATTACCGATTGGTAAACCCATCATGGATGACCTTCTTATCAAATTGCCACGACCTTCCAAGTAGAATGTGACCGGCCTCCATTGGTAGAACGTCACACAATATCTCGTCCTGATACTTGCCTATGCTTAAAGGAACCAATACTTGGCTATGCACGAACATCTCTCCTTCATCATTCAGCCATTGAAGCTTGTAGGGCTTGGGATGTTTCTTCTCTTCTAAACTTAACTTCTTCACCATGGTTTCACTTGCCACATTGGTACAGCTTCCTCCGTCGATGATAAGGCTGCAAACTTTGCCTTGTACCAGACATCTAGTGTGAAACAAGTTTTCCCGTTGCTCCTGATCCGTATCCTTGGCTTGAATATTTAGTGATCGCCTTGTGACTAATAGCTCTCCTGTTGCTGGTAACTCAATCTCCTCAATATCAGAGCTCTCTTCTCTTTCAAATTCTTCTTCTTCATCGGTTTCTATATCACCATTATCCAGAAGGATCATGGTTCTCTTGTTGATACATTCGTTGGCATAGTGTCCTCTCCCTTGACACTTGAAGCATCTAACATCACGGTTTTTAGAAGAAGTAGCTACGGCTTTTACCTTGGCGTCTTGAGTTGTGGTGTAAGGTTTGGAATCAGTCTTTGGTTTGACAATGGTCTTGTCCTCCGGTTTGTAGCTTGATCTAGAATAGTTTGTTCCGGCTCCATAGGAATTCTTAGAAGGATTCCTTCTTTTGATCTGCTGTTCCACAAGGATAGCCTTGTGAAGCATCTCTTCTAAGTCTCCATAAGTTTGAAGCTCCATCCTGTCTTGAATGTCTCTCGCTAAACCACTTAGAAACCTTGCCATTGTTGTCTCATGATCCTCAGCTATGTCGGCTTTGATCATGAGAGATTCCATCTCTTGGTAATAATCCTCCATACTCTTACTGCCTTGGCTTAACCTCCTAAGCCTCTGGTGCAACTCCCGGTGATAGTGACTTGGAACAAACCGCTTTCTCATTAGGTTCTTCATCATCTCCCAAGTCTCTACATGCGGTTCTTGGTTGCGTCTCCTATTGGTAACAAGTTGATCCCACCAATTGATTGCATACTCATAGAACTCGGTTGCTGCCACTTGAACCTTCTTCCGTTCAGTGTAAGGCTGGCAATCGAAGACAAGTTCTATCTTCTTCTCCCACTCCAAGTAGGCGTCTGGATCATTCTTTCCATATAATGGTGGTATTTTCAACTTAAGACCATTAAGATTATCTTCATGGCGTTCCCTTACTTCTCTTGCACGTCTTGGACGTCTATTAGAAGCTTGGCTTCCACGGCTGTCATAATCTGGCCCTTCATCTTCATCTATTGGCATTTGCGCCCTTTTTCTCCCTTCAGCAGGACGTTGGGGAAGTTCTTGGTTCACCGATTGCTGAATGGTGTCCATTCTCTCATGGACAGGGTCCAGTTCCTGCCTTAAGAGCCGCCTCATCTCTTCCATGAGGGTTTGTACGTCCATGTTTGGTTGTCTGGCTCTTCTTGGGCGGTTGGTATTGTCACTCCCAGCTTCACTATGAGACATCTCCCCTGCAAAACTTAACAAACAGTTAGAAGAATAAGCTCTCACTAGTGTTTCTCTCAAGTGTTTTCCTCTAAAGTGTTTCCTCTTAAGTGTTTCTCTCAAGTGTTTCTCTCAAATACTTCTCTCAAAGATTTTCTCACAGAGTTCTTATCAAACAAATCAAATCAAATTTGATGAGAAATATAACAACCCCCCCCCCCCCCCCCCCCCCCCGAATCCAATTATATGTAATATGTTTCTTGGTGATTTTTTTCTTTTTGCTTTGTTTCGTTTCTTTCTTTTTTTTTGTTTTGAATGAGATCCAACGGATCTTTAGAAGAAATAGAATAGAAAGAAGTGAAGAACAGAATTGGCGAGATGAGAATCTCGGCCAAGAAGATGAGGAGTTGGAAATGAAAAGACAGAAGATGAAAGATCAAGAAGATGAAAGAACAAGAAAATGAACAACTTACTACCAAATCGAAAAAGCTGCTCTGATACCAAATGACACGATCTCGGTCACGCCCAAGACTCAACTTTCTCGTTGGTAGATTAGAATGATAGACAGAAGGATAGAAGAAGACATAAGGCCGAGTTGATGATGAAATGGACCGTTTGAAGGGTCTTCTTTGAAGCGGCCGAATGGTTCTTTAGATAGATATGGGATAGATCCTTGCCTTAGCGAATCAATAACTCAAACTGGACAAGGTGATGGATTGATGCGGGACACAAGAAGTTGCGGAAGGCTCCTTGATACTCCTTGAGGTTTATTTCGGATATTACACACCTAATAAACACTCAACAATATCTCTCCAAGATATGACACACTCGGGGAAGACAAAGGTTGATTTTCTGGATATGACACACTAGAGAACCGAGGTTGATTGTTGGATATGACACACCAAACAATCGGAAATGTTCTAAAAGAACTTAGAGAATTTTCTCTGAAAAGAAGTTGATTAAAAAGTTGGATGATTGCCGAGTGAGGCATACAATCGACTTATAAAGAGAGGTGACTTGAACAGACTCAAGTGCCTCATGATTACTACTTCTTGGGACTCTAAACAATTACTTAAGACTTTGAACAAAGACTAGAAGTCGACTAGACAAGAAAATAAAAGAGTTTGCGAAATAGAAAAGATGAAATAAAACTATAATCTAAGTTATATCATAAAGTTGATGCTTGAGTCGGTCCATAGCTTCATGAAATCGTCCAAGGCATCAAAGAAGCTCCTAAGCTAATCATCTAAGAGATATAAGTGAACTTGAGGCCTCATTAAAAACCTTTAGCCAGAAAACCCATTGGGATAAAACCGAGCTTAAGGGAAAAATAGCACACTCAAGTTACTTTGAAGATGATTTAACTTAGAGCGACTTGAATGGAAGTGAGCATGTCTTAGTGTTGTTTTTCCTTAGCTTCTTCATGCTTCCATGTGATCCTTAAGATGTTTCCTACAGATTCTTGAAGTTTTCTTGATCTTGCCCGGGTCATAGGACCTTTGGGAATGGCCATGGTTCCTTCTTCTTTTCCTCCAAGTGTTGGTGTTTCCATGCTCATATCATGAGAAGAAGAACGAAACCAGAATGATAGAAAAAATCAGGAAAAACAGATCCGACCTGTTTTGGGAGAAATGAGAAACAGAGGATAGATCAAATATTTTTCTTCTCACATTTTATGGAGAGATGCATGACATCAAGAGCTATTCATACCCACAAGCATATTGTAATTAGAAGCCCTGATCAGAAAGTTATGGCTGTTTTTCTGAAGTGGATGTCTGCAAATCGGAACCTGTCATTGTCCAACTTCAAGAGCAGTTTTCTGGTGAACTGTAAAGAGTTAGAAAACTATCAACTTATCAATAAAAATCTCTGGATGTCAGATTTTCATTTCCGCAGGCAAACATAGATTTTGATGTAAATCGTGGCTGGAATCCGAGTTTAAAGATAACAGCTGGTATGATATTATTTCTGGAAATCCTAGTTGTTATAATTCGGAAACACTAATTTCTATTTTTGGGATTTCTATTTTTATAAAGTTTCTATTAAAGGAAAGTTTTGAAAAGGAAAGATTCGGGAAGAGTAAAGAAATAATTGTTTTCATTGTGTAGTGGATAAAGTGAGGGCTAACTGCACATTTCTACTTTACCTTAAATTTTCTATGATAGTTTAGTGTCTGAATATGTATTGTCTCTTTGATCGACTTTTGTCTTTTATGTTAAACCTGATGTATGATATTTAGATTATTTCACGTATTGTTTTGACTCGCATGTTGATGTGTTAGTGATGTGAAAGTGATATATGTAGAACTGTATTAGGGGACTTGGGCGGGATACACAGTGGTAGGACTGTGGTATACTCCAGTCTTTTGTGCGGGAGGGTATGGTCGGCAAGTGGTCGGTTGTGAAGTAGCCCTAAGATCGATAAATTGTCTAGTAGGCAGTGTGACAGTGTATTATTCCGAAAGTAAGTCTCGAAGAGTTGGCGAGCACTTATCTCGAGTAGGGACCATTGTGTGTATTTTATTGGGTGCTGTAAATGCCATGAATGTTATGTGTTTAGATCTAGATTCTCATGGGTTGATGTACACCAGGTTCAACTTGCATGTTGCCTTTAGCATCCCATACATCACTAACTCTCCTGTTACTTAGAATTTCTTCTCTTACAGGTTAGTTAAAAAGGTTTTTGGCGAGATAAGAATGTCAACTTATTGACTAAGATCGTACTAGTAACCGCGCATCACACAATCTCTCTTTATTCAAGTAAGGCTTTTGAGAGTATAGTAAAATAAAAGATCATTATAACTGTGTTTAGAGTGTTTGTGAAACTAGTTATTTATGGTTGTATCATGAGTCTCTTAAATCATAAATTTCCATCACATTGCAGGTGATTCAAAGAGTTAAAGAAAAAAAATTTGTATTTCAATTCAATTCATATTTTTCTTAACATTTATGGTCTTTATTTCAATTCCCTGTTGTAATTATTTGCTCCTACATACTGTTTAGAAGAGAACTTACCTGACAACTTTCATCTTTTGCAATTTTGTTTTCTTTTTAGCAGTCGTTGACTAATTAAAGTATATGGCTAGATTTTGTACCAAAGTTCTTTATGCTTACCATTTCAGTGACTACGTACCAGTAGAAAATGGGGACTAAATATTTTAGCCTAGGGAATAAGAGGAAACAAACGTTGTCCCACTTGCAAGAACGATCACTTGACATGTAGTTTTTGTGGAATACATGACCCATTCATTTTTTTTTTAATTTCAACGCATCTAGCACTAATAAATTTTCACACACATTTGACATTTGATAATTTTCATTTCAGTATTTGATCTCATATATATGAATTACTTAAAGAAAATACTATGAAAATAAAACATCCCAATTATTTTAAACGTCAATTAGTTTGACTAAATAATATAACAAATCGATGTTATTTGTTCCCATTTGATATAAAATATTATGATATATGTAACTCTATACAAAGTAAAAATAATACTAAAAATAAATATCTATTAAAATTAGAGCAAACTCAAAAATATTAAAATTAAAGTGATAGATATCAGTTCTGTCTCGGTATACATATATACATTATTATTATTATTATTATTATTATTATTCTTATTATTATTATTATTATTTATGAACGTTTTATAAATATCTGTTCATCAAATTAAGTAGTCATATAACTACAGTTCAACAACTATAAAGAAAATAATTTTTCAAATAATGATTCGAGATATAATTGACACTCATAGAACTTAGAAAGTAATTAAATTTTCTTTGTAGTATGATTTAAACTAGAGTTTCTTTAAATGCCGAAACACAATCTATTTAAAATTAATTAATGAGGCTCCTCTAGACTTCTCCATGTGTTCACATTAGTAAAATGAAAAACAACGTACCCATATAAATATTGATATGCATTGCGCTGTCTTCTATAGATAAAATTTATAATGAAAATACATAGTTCATAATTTATTTGAACTAGCTAATTTTATCTACAAATATTTTTAATTTCAAAATTATATTGGAATTTATTGATATTTTTAATAATGTTAGTATGAATAATGTTTAAGTATTATTTAACAAAATAATATAATGGTAAATCTATACTAATAAAAATGACTATTTGAGGCTCAATAAGCTGTACACATCAGCAAAACAAAATTCCTAAAAACTTGACATATCAGCAATATAAAATATTGATTATCAAATGTTAATTGCTTTATTAAGTGATTTTTCCTATTAAAAATAGTCTATTTTCCAATTTCTTCATCTCCTTTTATTCCCTCTCATCAAAATTTGTTTTGTTTATTAGTATGATAATTTTAAAATACATAAATATATATATTTTAACCTTTTTGCTTCTATGGGTTTATGGTTATGAAGCCATGGCAAATAAAAACTGTAGATCAAACGGGTTGTGGTTCCATGATATGATGGTCATACGGAAGACACAAAAAGGTACATCGAACAATATCCTATGATTATTAAATTTTAATGTGTTTCACCAGATTTCTACCGTCTCACGTGTTCCTTTCAATCTGTAATGTGCACTTCTGATCTCTTGTCATTTGTGTGAGTAGAGTTGAAGTTAAAGGTTTTGAGGTTCAAACAACCACTTCTTCCATAATGAATATAGATCACACAAGGATTTTTCTTTTCTAATCCTCTCAATAATTTTTTGGCTCTGGTTCTCCCCCCTTAGGTTTTCAGCACCTACATCACACATTTTTATATCTTGCCAAAAACAAACTGAGAATTTCTCTTACGTGTTTCTTATTCGTTCCATGGCAGACAACAGTTAGACAGATTATATGTTCGGTATATATCGTTGAAAAATATCTAGGATTTATATATTCATGTAGGATGGAGCTCATGAGTTTTACCATACCAATGCAGAAGAGAGTATTTCCATTTTAGTTGATCTTACATTTATAAGATTTGAGACTCCGTGATCACTTAATGTGAATTTATTTTCAAATTACATAAAGTTTGCTATGAAGTATGACGTAAAACATTTTTCAACCTGGCTAGGATCCAAGCAATGTGTTCATAGAAATGGGGCAAATAAGTATGTCATATAACTTTTAAGAAGCATGTGTTAATGTTGATGGTCATTGTCATCTTTTGAGACTTACTCCACCAAGTCTCATGTCAGTCATTTTGAGCTCCATGTATCATAAAGGTAAGTGAAAATAGAGATGCAAAACAAAAAAAAACCTAAAATTGTGAAAATTTAAAGTGTACAAAGTGTACTTACCATTGCAGGACATATGCACATATCTACAAGCCTAATATGCATATAAGACTCACAAATCACAATGCCATCATTCTACATAAAATGTTACAGTTCAATCTATTCAAATAAACAAGAATGTTTAATGATAAAGTGAACAAGAAGGTAATAACATATACAAAGTTACGCTGTGAATTTGAGATAAATTCAGTATATTTTTAACCAGGAAAAAATATATTGAAAATTTAGGTTTAATTTTTCTTTCTCTCAGTAAAAATAAAAGTTTACAATACAAGCATTAAAATGATTTCATGCCATTTTTTAAATGTGAAATTTGTTTTTAATTATTGTCTTATACACAAAATTTCAAATTCATTTTGATAAATTTTTACTAAAATTAAATATTTTAACACATAAAATAGAAAAACATATAGATAAATAATCCACGCGTAAAGCGGAACAAACCCCTAGTTAAACATAAAATAAAAAAACACATTGTTGGGAATTTTCTGAAATCATTTGTGCTTTATTCTAATTGAAATTGTATTGTCGATGTTTGACAATCATATGAGATTAGGTGATTATAATGTTTTGATAGAAGACGCTTATAATGTATTGGTTTGGAACACATTAGTAATAATACAATTCTATAGGGTCACACACCTAAACATATTTGATCAATATTATGATGAGTTCAATAATATATATATATATATATATATATGTTATAAAATATACATATAATATATATGATGTACATGCAAAGGACAATTGGGCTTTGATCCATTAGTTATTCCTAATTCTAATTAAATTAGGTTAAACGTGTGTTATATATAGTATGAGTTAATGATCTATATATGCAGCCGTTCTTAGATTTTATTTACATACTAATTTTATTCAAACAATAAACAAAAGTTTGTGTTTGGAGATATAATCTCTGTGGCACTATCATCCCACCCTGATCTAGTTTGTGTGCGTGTGGATACCGGTAGAGGCACATCATTTGGATTGTTATACAACCTCATATTTATTTTTGGTTCATCTTTACGCTGTTAATATCTAGGTATATTCAGAAACTCTTAAGGTTAGATTTCATTCTTTATTTGCATGAAATTCTGGGAGATAAATTCATTAATAGTTTATAAGGTGTTATAAAACCTTATTTAATTTCCAACAGTGGTATCAAAGCCTAAATGCATAATTTGAAATTGAATATAAATTACTGTATATATAGATATATGATGTAATTATGTTTTTTGAACGAATTTGTAATTGATCAATGATATTTTGATGTTAGGATTCTGTAGTTATGTTGTTATATCTGTTGCATACATAACAACATATATCATAAATAATTGAGTTCAACATATTTATGCTAGGATTATCTGTTTGACTTTGAATCACATCTAAATATATTATATACAGTTATAAATATTTTATTATTATATTCTAGTAATACATGAATTATGAACTATATATCACAGTCATATGAAACAGTTTATTCGATTTAGGTATTGGGTATATAATTAGGTTAAACCAAAGTATGTTAAAAATTTAATATAAAATTTATTTAATCTTTAAAAGGAATATCTAATTGGATTAGAACATGTAGAATTTAATCCAGATTAAATTACATGAATAATTGATAATTTTAATTTTATTAAAAATTAGTTAAGTTATTTATTGTTCAATTAAATACATATTAGATATTAATTAATTATATTTTATTTATATTTGATATAAAGTTTAAAATATAATATAGCATTGAATTACAATTTATTCCTCAACAAATATCAAGTAATTTGATATCTTTCCAATCTTATAGACTGTCAAGATTTGTTTCATGGTGTGATGTGCATACCAAGTAGGGTGTACACGATTACATGATTAAGGCAAATGGTAATGGTTACCATATAAGTAAAAGATTGGTTTAATTGACTAAGCTATCAAAATAGTGTTGGTCTTAGACATATAGAGTTGGATATTATATTAAGATGACATCCACAGCCAAGAGTTATATTAGAATTAATTAGTAAAGATGTTATTTACCTAACTAGCTAAACATTCAGGCGGTGAGCCAAACTTTACTTGTATTTTAGTGAAATAAGGTTCTTGGATTACTAAACTCATTTGAGGAAAATATTATTCTGAGTATAGTGTGAGTTTTTAATTGTTGAGAATTCTCTAAATTTATGAACATCATATAAATATATATTATTATTTTGATACATTGATGTCAAACCCTACAGTTTATTTTCATTGTGATCTGTTCTTCAGAAGGACAGGTTGAATGGATCAAAAATCCTCAAATCGTATAAAAACTTGAGAATTATTCTCAAACGAAAGAACAAAGGGAATGGTAAGGCAAGCTGGATTAAGAATCCAAGTAAGTCTAGCTCTTCTTCTTACTCTAAGCATGGACCTTCTAGTGAAGACAAGTGCCATTATTGTAGTGGGTTTGGGCATTGGAAGAGAAACTGCAAGAAATACTTGAAAGATTTGAAAAAGAAGAAGACTTTTGAGACTTCTTCACCAAGTATTTATGTTATAGAAGTAAATGTTTCTACCTCTGGTTCTACTTCTTGGTTATTAGATACCGGCTGTAATACTCATATATGTGTAAATATGCAGAGCCTAAGCAAGAGCAGAAATTTGGAGAAAAGACAAGGGAACCTGCATGTGGGAAATGGAGCAAGAGTTGCTACATTAACCGTAGGAACATTTAATTTTTCTTTACCTTCTGAAATGGTTTTAGAACTTAAGAATTGCTACTACGTACCTGCTATAAGCAGACATATTATTTCTCTATCGGGTTTGGATTTAGAAGGATTTAATTTTTTGATTAAAGATAAGTGTTCCTCATTTGATCGTTGTGATATTTTTTTATGGTAGTAGAGAATGGGTTTTATATTCTTAACCAAGATGTGCATATATATAACATAAATACTAAAAGATTTAAGTCTAATGACTCGAATCCGACTTTTCTTTGGCATTGTCGTTTAGGCCATATAAATGAGAAACGCATTCAAAAGCTTCATCGTGATGGATTTTTGAGCTCATTTGATCATAAATCAGTTGAAATATGTGAATCTTGTTAATTAGGTAAAATGATTAAGATTCCTTTTACTGGACACAATAAAAGAGCTAGTGACTTGCTGGACCTTATACATACAGATGTATGTGGGGCAATGAGTTTGAATGCCAGAGGAAACTATCAGTACTTCATTACATTTACCGATGATTTCATTAGATATGATTATGTTTATCTAATTGGCAAAACAATTAAAGCTCTTCGATCAGATCGTGGAAGATAATATTGGAGCCAAGCTTTTAGTGATCATCTGAGAGAATTTAGAATGTTTCACAGCTCATTCCTCCTGGAACGCCACAATAGAATGGCATGTCTGATAGGAGAAATCAAACTTTATTAAATATGATTCGATCAATGATGAGTCAAAAAGATCTTCCATTTTCCTTTTGAGATATGCTCTAGAAACGTCTGTGTTTACGCTAAACAAATGTCCATCAAAATCAGTTGAAAAGACACCATATGAGATATGGACTGGAAAAGTTCCTAATTTTTCTTTTATAAAAATTTGGGGTTGTGAAGCTTATGTCAAACGTTTGACTACTGATAAGGTAGGACCCAAATCTGATAAGTGCTACTTTGTTGCTTATCCCAAAGAGACAAAAGGTTACTACTTTTATAATTTTATAGAGAACAAAGTGTTTGTTGTTCAAAATCTGTCTTTCTAGAAAGAGAATTTCTTTCGAAGAAGAACAGTGGGAATAAAGTACAACTTGAAGAAGTTCGAGAACCACAGGAGATTGCTCCACCTATTCAGGAAGAGCATCAAGTGGATTTATGAAGAGTCATAGAACCTATGCCTGTGTAACCTGATATACCTAGGTCTAAATGGGCATGTCACGAACCCAATAGATATGGGGTTTGTGTGATGGATCATCATGATCAATTTATTATAGAAAATGATGAACCTACATATTACAAAGAAGCAATGATGGGCCCTGACTCCGATAAATTTTCCGAGGACGCTGAATCCAAAATGGAATCCATGTCATAAAACAAATTATGGAATTTGGTTGATTTACCTGATGATGTAAAAGCCATCGAGTGTAAATGGGGTTTTAAGAGGAAACTTGACATGGATGGAAATATACAAATATACAAAGAAAGACTGGTGGCTAAAGGTTACAAGCAAATTCATGGTATAGACTATGATGAAACCTATTCCCCAGTAGCAATGTTTAAGTCCATTCGGATTCTCCTAGCAATTGCCACTTATTATGATTATGAGATTTGGCAAATTAATGTGAAAAAAACTTTCCTTAATGGAAATCTAGAAGAGGATGTGTACATGATATATTCTGAAGGTTTCACAAATCCAGGAAATGTTGGGAAATTGTGAAAGCTTCAATGCTCTATTTATGGTTTGAAACAAGCATCTCGGAGTAGTAATCTCTATTTCAATGATGCATTCAAAGAGTTTGATTTTGCTAGAAACAAGGAAGAACCTTGTGTTTACAAGCAGACTAGAGGGAGCACAATTTCATTTCTAGTATTTTATGTAGATGACATACTGCTTATTAGAAATGATTTCCTTTACTTCAGTCAGTCAAGACTTGGTTAAGAAGTTGTTTTTTCAGTGAAAGACATGGGATAAGCCTCGTATATTCTTGGAATAAAGATCTATAGAGATAGACCGAATAGAGTAATTGTACCGAGTCAAGATACTGACACGATCTCGGTCACGCCCAAGATTCAACTTTCTCGTTGGTAGATTGGAATGGTAGACAGAAGGATAGAAGAAGACATAAGGCCGAGTTGATGATGAAATGGACCGTTTGAAGGGTCTTCTTTGAAGCGGCCGAATGGTTCTTTGGATAGATATGGGATAGATCCTTGCCTTAGTGAATCAACGACTCAAACTGGACAAGGTGATGGATTGATGCGGGACACAAGAAGTTGCGGAAGGCTCCTTGATACTCCTTGAGGTTTATTTCGGATATTACACACCTAATAAACACTCAATAATATCTCTCCAAGATATGACACACTCGGGGAAGACAAAGGTTGATTTTCTGGATATGACACACCAGAGAACCGAGGTTGATTGTTGGATATAACACACCAAACAATCGGAAATGTTCTAAGAGAACTTAGAGAATTTTCTCTGAAAAGAAGTTGATTAAAAAGTTGGATGATTGCCAAGTGAGGCATACAATCGACTTATATAGAGAGGTGACTTGAACAGACTCAAGTGCCTCCTGATTACTACTTCTTGGGACTCTAAACAATCACCTAAGACTTTGAACAAAGACTAGAAGTCGACTAGACAAGAAGCTAAAAGAGTTTGCGAAATAGAAAAGATGAAATAAAACCATAATCTAAATTATATCATAAAGTTGATGCTTGAGTCGGTCCATAGTTTCATGAAATCGTCCAAGGCATCAAAGAAGCTCCTAAGCTAATCATCTAAGAGATATAAGTGAACTTGAGGCCTCATTAAAAACCTTTAGCCGGAAAACCCATTGGGATAAAACCGAGCTTAAGGGAAAAAGAGCACACTCAAGTTACTTTGAAGATAATTTAGCTTAGAGCGACTTGAATGGAAGTGAGCATGTCTTGGTATTGTTTTTCCTTAGCTTCTTCATGCTTCCATGTGTTCCTTAAGATGTTTCCTACAGCTTCTTGAAGTTTTCTTGATCTTGCCCGGGTCATAGGACCTTTGGGAATGGCCATGGTTTCTTCTTCTTTTCCTCCAAGTGTTGGCGTTTCCATGCTCATATCATCCCCTCCCTCTTGAAAAAGATTTGTCCTCAAATCTGGATGATCTGCAATGAAAGGAACCAAGTCAGTAATATTGAAACTGTTGCTTATATCATACTTACCTTGCAAGTCCAACTGGTAGGCATTGTTGTTGATCTTTTTGATGATCTTGAAAGGTCCATCGATTCTTGGCATTAGCTTGGACTTTCTTCCTTCCGGGAACCTTTCTTTTCTTAAGTGAATCCACACTTGGTCACCTTCTTCAAAGACTTTTTCTTGTCTTCCCTTGTTCACACAATATCCATGTTGCTCAAATGCGGATCCCTCTTCCTTCCCTCTCGTATGGCAAAGGACATATTTATCCATCACTGGTGACCTACCAAGAGGAATGGTCTCCTTTAATCTTGATGAATAGGTCAGGGACTGAAGCTTGACTGGTTGATGGAAAGCGAACTCTTTCTTTTTGTCAAGAGGTTTGGGCATCTCATAGGTGTTTTGTTCCATATTCTCGGTTGCATAGTTCCATTCAAAGTTCATTTTTGGTACAACAAAGGATGGCTCCGCAAGCATATCTGACACGATCTCGGTCACGCCCAAGACTACACTTTCTCGTTGGTAGGTTGAAATGATAGACAGAAGGATAGAAGAAACCATATGGCCGAGTTGATGATGAAAAGAACCGTTTGAAGGGTCTTCTTTGAAGCGGCTGAATGGTTCTTTGGATAGATATGGGATAGATCCTTGCCTTAGCGAATCAATGACTCAAACTGGACAAGGTGATGGATTGATGCGGGACACAAGAAGTTGCGGAAGGCTCCTTGATACTCCTTGAGGTTTATTTCGGATATTACACACCTAATAAACACTCAACAATGTCTCTCCAAGATATGACACACTCGGGGAAGACAAAGGTTGATTTTCTGGATATGACACACCAGAGAACTGAGGTTGATTGTTGGATATGACACACCCAACAATCGGAAATGTTCTAAAAGAACTTAGAGAATTTTCTCTGAAAAGAAGTTGATTAAAAAGTTGGATGATTGCCAAGTGAGGCATACAATCGACTTATATAGAGAGGTGACTTGAACAGACTCAAGTGCCTCGTGATTACTACTTCTTGGGACTCTAAACAATCACCTAAGACTTTGAACAAAGACTAGAAGTCGACTAGACAAAAATAAAAGAATTTGTGAAATAGAAAATATGAAATAAAACCATAATCTAAGTTATATCATAAAGTTGATGCTTGAGTCGGTCCATATCTTCATGAAATCGTCCAAGGCATCAAAGAAGCTCCTAAGCTAATCATCTAAGAGATATAAGTGAACTTGAGGCCTCATTAAAAACCTTTAGCCGGAAAACCCATTGGGATAAAACCGAGCTTAAGGGAAAAAGAGCACACTCAAGTTACTTTTGAAGATGATTTAACTTAGAGCGACTTGAATGGAAGTGAGCATGTCTTGGTGTTGTTTTTCCTTAGCTTCTTCATGCTTCCATGTGATCCTTAAGATGTTTCCTACAGCTTCTTGAAGTTTTCTTGATCTTGCCCGGGTCATAGGACCTTTGGGAATGGCCATGGTTCCATCTTCTTTTCCTCCAAGTGTTGGCGTTTCCATGCTCATATCATCCCCTACCTCTTGAAAAAGATTTTTCCTCAAATCTGGATGATCTGCAATGAAAGGAACCAAGTCAGTAATATTGAAACTGTTGCTTATATCATACTTACCTTGCAAGTCCAACTGGTAGGCATTGTTGTTGATCTTTTTGATGATCTTGAAAGGTCCATCGATTCTTTGCATTAGCTTGGACTTTCTTCCTTCCGGGAACCTTTCCTTTATGTAAGTGAATCCACACTTGGTCACCTTCTTCAAAGACTTTTTCTTGTCTTCCCTTGTTGGCCTGCTTGACGTATTGCTTTGTCCTTTCTTCAATGTTGTGTCTTGCTTGTTTGTGTATTTGTTGTATCAGTTCGGCCTTCTTCTTTCCATCAAAGCTAATTCTTTCTCACTCAGGAAAAGGGATTAGATCCAAAGGGGAAGTTGGGTTGAACCCATAAACAACCTCAAAAGGAGAAAACTTATAAGTAGAATGCACAGCATGGTTATATGCAAATTCACAGTGAGGTAGGTAATCTTCCCATGACTTCAAATTTTTCCTTATGAATGCACGCAAAAGAGTTCCTAAAGTTCTATTAACTACTTCGGTTTGTCCATCAGTTTGTGGATGACAAGTAGTAGAAAACAACAGTTTGGTACCTAACTTAGACCAAAGGGTCTTCTAGAAGTAACTAAGGAATTTAGTATCCCTATCAGAGACTATGGTCTTAGGCATACCATGCAAACGTACCACTTCCTTAAAGAACAAATTAGCAATATGCAATGCATCATCTGTTTTGTTACAAGCTATGAAATGTGCCATTTTGGAGAACCTATCTACTACCACAAAGATGGAATCCTTTCCAGTTCGAATTCTAGGTAATCCAACAATGAAGTCCATGGATATATCATTCCAAGGGTGATAAGGAATAGGTAAGGGAGTATACAAACCGTGGCTTTGGACTTTGGACTTAGCTTGTTTGCAGGTTGTGCATCTTTCACAAATCCGTTCCACGTCCCTTCTCATTTGTCGCCAAAAGAAATGGTCTTGTAACACCTTAAGAGTTTAGAGTATTAGAGAGTGTTTAGTATGATTAGAAAAGAGAGAATAGATGTAATAAGACTTTTCTTGTATTCCTTTTTTTTTTATTATTGTAATTACAACAAGAGGTATACATTGGTATTTATAGAGGTTTTACAATGAAGGAGAAGGAGAGAAGAAGAAGTGCATGAGGAGTAGCTCTGGTTAGCTAACTCGAGGTGAGTAACCCGAGTTAGCACACAAAGTTACTCCCTGTTCCTCTGCCGCGCCCATGCTTCTCCATGCTGCACCCATGCTTCTCCATGCTGCGCCCATGTCTCCCTTTACTTCCTCACTTGGTTTAGTTAGTTTGTCTAGTTGAGTTAGAACAGCTTCCCTTTCTTCTAGTTCCTTCTCAACTAAGACTCCTTCTAGTTCCTTGTCAACTAGTTTTCCTTTCCCTCCTTTTGTTGATTTTGAATTCCTCTCTTCTCCTAAGTGATCACATACTTCAACACTCCCCCTCAAGATTGGTCGATGGAGATCCTTAAGACCGATCTTGCCATGGATGTGATCACAAGTGATGGCTGAGGTTGCTTTAGTGAAGATATCCGCTAGTTGTTCCTTGCTGACTACAAAAGCGGTTTTAATGATTCCTTCTTGAATCTTCCCTCTCACAAAGTGGCAATCAACTTCTATGTGCTTGGTTCTTTCATTGAATACTGGATTAGATGCTATATTTATTGCTGCTTGATTATCACAATACAATAGCATTTCTTCATCTTCATGTATTCCAAGATCACTTAGGAATGATTTTATCCATATTAGCTCCTTTGTCAACTCTTTCATAGCTCTATACTCAGCCTCAACACTAGATAAGGGTATGACTTTCTGTTTTTTGCTCCTCCAAGTCACTAGATTGCCTCCTACAAATGTACAAAAACCAGATGTAGACTTTCTATCATTCTTATCTCCAGCCCAATCTGCATCACAATAACCTTGGACCTTTGTGTTTCCATTGGCATGCATCCAAATGCCTTTCCCCGGATTGTTTTTCAAATATCTTAGCAGCCTCTCAATCATGTTCCAATGTTGCATAGTTGGCTTTTGCATGTGTTGGCTCACACGGTTCACTGCAAAACATATGTCCGGCCTTGTGATAGTGAGGTAAATGAGCTTGCCCACCATCCTTTGATACCTCTTAATATCCTCCAATGGCTCCCCCTCAGGATTATCTTGGTAGCCTTCTTCTATTGGAGTTTTAGCCGGATTTGATCCTAACTTTCTGGTCTCTTCCAAGAGATCCAGCACATATTTCCTTTGAGAGATAAACATTCCATCTCCAAATCGCGTCATCTCAATCCCTAGGAAATACTTAAGCTCCCCTAGGTCCTTTATATCAAAGTCTGCCTTTAAGAGTTTCTTGATTTGATCTATTCCATCTTTGTTATTTCCTGTGATGATTAGATCATCAACATAGATCAACACCACCACTATTCCTTCTTCACTTTGCCTTGTGAATAGAGTATGATCAGCTTCAGATTTTATGAATTCCTTCTCCAACAGACAAGCGCTTAGCCTTTGGTACCATGCTCTTGGAGATTGTTTTAGCCCATAGATTGCTTTCTTCAATCTACAAACTTTGTTGTCTTCCTTATGATATCCTTGGGGTGGATCCATATACACTTCCTCTTCCAAATCCCCTTGCAAGAAGGCGTTCTTGACATCCATCTGCCATAGATCCCACTTCAAGTTTACTGCCACCGAGATTAGGATTCTGATGGAGTGGAGCTTAGCAACCGGAGCAAATGTCTCGGTATAATCCTCCCCATAGATTTGAGTATACTCTTTTGCTACCAACCTTGCCTTGTATCTTTCTATCCTCCCATCACTTGTGTATTTGATTGTATACACCCATCTACACCCAACTGGCTTCTTATCCCTTGGTAAATCGGCTAAGTACCAAGTATGATTCCTTTCCATGGACTTCATTTCCTCTTCCATGGCTTTTACCCATACTCCACTCTCACACGCTTCTTCATATGAGTTAGGTATGGATTCTTTGCTGATTTTTCCAAGAAAAGCTTTATGCTCCATAGGTAACGATGCCAACGAGCAAAAATGCTCAATGGGATATGTGATAGTGCTAGTTTGAGTGTTATCTCCCCTTGTGATAAGAGAGTGCTGTCGCCAATAGGATCGAGATCTAAGCTCGCCGTACGCTCAGGACATTCTCTTATCACACAAGGAAGATTACTCGCACTAGACTCTCCTTGGAGCATGGCAGAGTTGTTGTAACCATAGTAAACACGTTGTCGCCTCTGTCTTGTACTTCTTCTTAGAGTTATGATTGGCTCAGATTCATCTTCCTCAATATTATCTTCTTCTTCAGCTGAATCTTGGTCTGGTTCCATGATGTCCTCCGATGCTGTACTCTCTCCTTGTACTTCATCCCTTGTTATTGGTGACTCATCAAACCGCATCCAATCCATGGATGATGGGACCATACCTTCAGAACTATCATGATTCTTAGTTCCATAAAAGCTTTCTTTTTCATTGAACTTTACTTCTCTAGACACATAGACCCTTCTTGTCTCTGGATTGTAGACCTTGTAGCCCTTTTGCGTTGGTGAGTATCCAATGAATACACACTTCATGCTTCTAGGTTCAAGCTTGCTTCTCTGTCCCTCTGGTAGAAACATGAAACACGTACATCCAAAGGTCTTCATATGATTCAAGCTTGGTCTCTTCTTGTATAACGCTTCAAATGGTGACTTATTGTCTAGGTTCTTGGTTGGAAGCCGGTTGATCAAGTAACTTGAAGTCATCACTGCATCTCCCCAACGAAACTTAGGTACTCCTTTGGCAATCATGAGAGTTCTTGCTACTTCCATTAGGTGTCTATTCTTCCTTTCTGCTACCCCATTTTGTTGTGGAGTGTATGCACAGGATGTTTGATGGATGATACCCAAGTTGTTGAGTAGCTCCTTGAATCATTTGCTCACATACTCCCCTCCATTATCACTTCTTAAGACCTTGATTTTTGTCTTGAATTGGGTAGAGATGTATTTAATGATGTTAGTGAATGCTTCATATACTTGATCTTTGGAATGTAGAATTGTGATCCATGTGTGTCTTGAGTAGTCATCAATGAATGAAACAAAATATTTATATTTATCTCTTGAATTACATGGGGCGGTCCATACATCCGAGTGTACAATGCCAAAAGCTTCATCACAAGTTGTAGATGAAGAGGGAAAGACTTGTCTACAATGTTTCCCTAGTACACATGCTTCACAAACTACTTCTTCTTGAACGAGATTGGGTAAGACCATCTTGAGGACAGCTGAACTTGGATGTCCTAGCCTTCCATGCCATAATGGGATATCTTCAATCTCCTTCTTGCCAAAAACTTCCTTATCCGCCTTCATACCAAGAGCTTTTAGGTTTTCTTGTTTATTTGTCTCCAACAGATACACTCCATCCTCCACCTTCCCTTCTCCGAGCACATGACTTGTTTTAGGGTCCTGAAACTTAACAAAGTCAGTCCCAAACAATGCCACATACTTCTGCTAGACTTGGCAGCTTCTTAAATCTTAGTATGTGCTTGATGAGATCCTTGTAGGATGCATTGAGTGCCAAGCGAAGTCCAAACACTTGATCTTGGTCACGTCTTTCTCCTAGTTCCTTGGGGTCTATAGTTTATGGTCTCAATATCTCCAACTTGGCCCACAAGCTTCTATATTCCCCAAACATTTCCTTGAATGTCTTCTCCTCTTGTTGAAGCTCATTCAACGCCCTGTTTACCTCAAATATCCTTGATATATTTGAGATGTTTCCATATACTCCGAATATGAGTATGCCGCCAAGATGGATGGTTCTAGTGAACTTTGAAGTAGTGAAAGAGTGAACTGCTCTTCTTGCTCTTCCTTCTCATTGTATGGTATGGCCTCCTCCTTAAGTTCAATGAACTTCCAAAGTCCTCGGCCTCTTAGAACGGTCTTAGTAGTTTTTGCCCAAAGAAGATAGTTATCCCCCTTTAGGACAACAGAAATTGCTACTTTATTCATCTCCATTCTCTAGTAGTAATACACAATCCCAGTTCTTTCACAACTTGAAGATCAACCGATCTCAAGGATATTAATCTCAGAGTGAATAGAGCTTGGCAAGATGTATTGCTATAGATTAGAAGATTTGTAAATAGCTTAGAGAGATTATGAAGAAAGTTTAGGCGGTTGGATAGAGAACCTGCTCTGATACCATGTTGAATTTAAGAGTTTAGAGTATTAGAGAGTGTTTAGTATGATTAGAAAAGAGAGAATAGATGTAATAAGACTTTTCTTGTATTCCTTTTTTTTATTATTGTAATTACAACAAGAGGTATACATTGGTATTTATAGAGGTTTTACAATGAAGGAGAAGGAGAGAAGAAGAAGTGCATGAGGAGTAGCTCTGGTTAGCTAACTCGAGGTGAGTAACCCGAGTTAGCACACAGAGTTACTCCCTGTTCCTCTGCCGCGCCCATGCTTCTCCATGCTGCACCCATGCTTCTCCATGCTGCGCCCATGCCTCCCTTTGCTTCCTCATTTAGTTTAGTTAGTTTGTCTAGTTGAGTTAGAACAGCTTCCCTTTCTTCTAGTTCCTTCTCAACTAAGACTCCTTCTAGTTCCTCTCTTCTCCTAAGTGATCACATACTTCAACATTAGATACTTGAGCGATTCATGGTCTGTATGTATCACAAACTCCTTAGGCCAGAGATAATGTTGCCAAGTTCGGAGAGCTCTTACTAACGCATACATCTCTTTGTCGTAAGTAGCATAGTTGAGAGTTGCTCCTCCAAGCTTCTCACTGAAATATGCTATAGGCCTTTTCTCCTGCATTAACACAGCACCAATACCAATCCCTGAGGCATCACATTCAACTTCAAAATTTTTGTTAAAATCAGGAAGGGCAAGAAGAGGAGAATTAGTAAGCTTCTCTTTAAGGCATTGGAAAGCGGCTTCTTGTGCTTCTTCCCACTTGAATCCAACTTCCTTTTTGATCACTTCGGTCAATGGAGCCGCTATGGTGCTAAAGTTCTGGACAAATCGTCTGTAGAAACCAGCAAGTCCATGGAAGCTTCTTACTTTACTAACATTGGTTGGACTGGGCCACTCCATGATAGCTTTGATCTTCTCCGGATCTACTTTCACACCATCTGCACTTACAACAAAACCTAAAAAGACCAAGTTATCTGTTCCAAAAGTACATTTCTTAAGATTGGCATAGAGTTTTTCCTTCCTAAGGACATTCAAAACCGCCTCTAGGTGCTTAACGTGCTCTTCCAAACTCTTGCTATAGACAAGGATATCATCAAAGTATACAACCACACAAATGCCTATAAAGGACCTAAGGACATGGTTCAGCAATCTCATGAATGTACTAGGTGCATTTGTCAGTCCAAAAGGCATTACCAACCACTCATATAACCCATGTTTAGTTTTAAAAGCGGTTTTCCATTCATCCCCTTCTTTCATCCTAATCTGATGGTATCCACTTTTAAGATCTATCTTAGAGAATATGCAAGAACCATGCAATTCATCCAACATGTCATCTAAACGAGGGATAGGGTGGCGATACTTTACAATGATATTGTTAATGGCTCTGCAATCCACGCACATCCTCCAGGTGCCATCTTTCTTTGGAACAAGTAGTACCGGTACGGCACAAGGGCTCATGCTCTCTCGGATATGGCCCTTAGCCATTTGCTCTTCCACTTGCCTTTGAAGTTCCTTAGTTTCCACAGGATTGGTTCTGTATGCTGGACGGTTCGGAAGTGAAGCTCCAGGCACAAAATCAATTTGATGTTCAATCCCACAGATAGGTGGTAATCCCTTGGGATTCTCCTCTGGAAAGACATCCTCAAACTCCTGCTAAAGAAAAGAAATGTTGCTCGGAAATTCCGACACTGAGTTAGTAAGGTTTACCAAAACCTCTTTGTAAACAAACAAGAGAATGGTTTGCTTAGAGAACATGGCTCTCTTAACAACACTAGTTCTCACAAGGAAGTTTGATTGTCTCTCGGGTTTGCTCTCAAAGGTCTTTTTCTTGGTTTTTCTCAAACTCTCTTCTTTGTTTGGTGGTGAAGTGTTTAGGGATTCTCTCTCTTTGTCTTTTTGTTTTAGCCATAGTTGATCTTGATAAACTTCTGGTGGCGTCAATGGAGCAAGAATGGTCTTCCGGCCATTGTGTACAAAGGAATACCGATTGGTAAACCCATCATGGATGACCTTCTTATCAAATTGCCATGGCCTTCCAAGTAGAATATGACCGGCCTCCATTGGTAGAACGTCACACAATATCTTGTCCTGATACTTGCCTATGGTTAAAGGAACCAATACTTGGCTATGCACGATCATCTCTCCTTCATCATTCAGCCATTGAAGCTTATAGGGCTTGGGATGTTTCTTCTCTTCTAAACTTAACTTCTTTACCATGGTTTCATTTGCCACATTGGTACAGCTTCCTCCGTCGATGATAAGGCTGCAAACTTTGCCTTGTACCAGACATCTAGTGTGAAACAAGTTTTGCCGTTGCTCCTGATCCATATCCTTGGCTTGAATGTTTAGTGATCGCCTTGTGACTAATAGCTCTCCTGTTGCTGGTAACTCAATCTCCTCAGCATCAGAGCTCTCTTCTCTTTCAAATTCTTCTTCTTCATCGGTTTCTATATCACCATTATCCAAAAGGATCATGGTTCTCTTGTTGATACATTCGTTGGCATAGTGTCCTCTCCCTTGACACTTGAAGTATCTAACATCACGGTTTTTAGAAGAAGTAGCTACAGCTTTTACCTTGGCGTCTTGAGTTGTGGTGTAGGGTTTGGAATCAGTCTTTGGTTTGACAATGGTCTTGTCCTCCGGTTTGTAGCTTGATCTAGAATAGTTTGTTCCGGCACCATAGGAATTCTTAGAAGGACTCCTTCTTTTGATCTGCTGTTCCACAAGGATAGCCTTGTGAAGCATCTCTTCTAAGTCTCCATAAGTTTGAAGCTCCATCCTGTCTTGAATATCTCTTGCTAAACCACTTAGAAACCTTGCCATTGTTGCCTCATGATCCTCATCTATGTCGGCTTTGATCATGAGAGATTCCATCTCTTGGTAATAATCCTCCACACTCTTACTGCCTTGGCTTAACCTCCTAAGCCTCTGGTGCAACTCCCGGTGATAGTGACTTGGAACAAACCGCTTTCTCATTAGGTTATTCATCATCTCCCAAGTCTCTACATGCGGTTCTTGGTTGCGTCTCCTATTGGTAACAAGTTGATCCCACCAATTGATTGCATACTCATAGAACTCGGTTGCTGCCACTTGAACCTTCTTCCGTTCAGTGTAAGGCTGGCAATCGAAGACAAGTTCTATCTTCTTCTCCCACTCCAAGTATGCGTCTGGATCATTCTTTCCATAGAATGGTGGTATTTTCAACTTAAGACACTTAAGATTATCTTCATGGCGTTCCCTTACTTCTCTTGCACGTCTTGGACGTCCATTAGAAGCTTGACTTCCACGGCTGTCATAATCTGGCCCTTCATCTTCATCTATTGGTATTTGCGCCCTTCTTCTCCTTTCAGCAGGACGTTGGGGAAGTCCTTGGTTCACCGATTGCTGAATGGTGTCCATTCTCTCATGGACAGGGTCCAGTTCCTGCCTTAAGAGCCGCCTCATCTCTTCCATGAGGGTTTGTACGTCCATGTTTGGTTGTCTGGCTCTTCTTGGGCGGTTGGTATTTTTACTCCCAGCTTCACAATGAGACATCTTCCCTGCAAAACTTAACAAACAGTTAGAAGAATAAGCTCTCACTAGTCTTTCTCTCAAGTGTTTTCCTCTCAAGTGTTTCCTCTGAAGTGTTTCTCTCAAGTGTTTCTCTTAAATACTTCTCTCAAAGATTTTCTCACAGAGTTCTTATCTAACAAATCAAATCAAATTTGATGAGAAATATAACAACAACCCCGAATCCAATGATATGTATTATGTTTCTTGGTGACTTTTTCTTTTGTTTTTGTTTTTCTTTTTGCTTTGTTTCGTTTTTTTTTTGAATGAGATCCAACGGATCTTTAGAAGAAATAGAATAGAAGAATAGAAGAACAGAATTGGCGAGATGAGAATCTCGCCCAAGAAGATGAGGAGTTGGAAATGAAAAGACAGAAGATGAAAGATCAAGAAGATGAAAGAACAAAAAGATGAACAACTTACTACCAAATCGAAAAAGCTGCTCTGATACCAAATGACACGATCTCGGTCACGCCCAAGACTCAACTTTCTCGTTGGTAGGTTGGAATGATAGACAGAAGGATAGAAGAAACGATATGGCCGAGTTGATGATGAAAAGGACCGTTTGAAGGGTCTTCTTTGAAGCGGCTGAATGGTTCTTTGGATAGATATGAGATAGATCCTTGCCTTAGCGAAACAATGACTTAAACTGGACAAGGTGATGGATTGATGCGGGACACAAGAAGTTGCGGAAGGCTCCTTGATACTCCTTGAGGTTTATTTCGGATATTACACACCTAATAAACACTCAACAATGTCTCTCCAAGATATGACACACTCGGGGAAGACAAGGGTTGATTTTCTGGATATGACACACCAGAGAACCGAGGTTGATTGTTGGATATGACACACCAAACAATTGGAAATGTTCTAAAAGAACTTAGAGAATTTTCTTTGAAAGAAGTTGATTAAAAAGTTGGATGATTGCCAAGTGAGGCATACAATCGACTTATATAGAGAGGTGACTTGAACAGACTCAAGTGCCTCGTGATTACTACTTCTTGGGACTCTAAACAATCACCTAAGACTTTGAACAAAGACTAAAAGTCGACTAGACAAAAATAAAAGAGTTTGCGAAATAGAAAATATGAAATAAAACCATAATCTAAGTTATATCATAAAGTTGATGCTTGAGTCGGTCAATATCTTCATGAAATCGTCCAAGGCATCAAAGAAGCTCCTAAGCTAATCATCTAAGAGATATAAGTGAACTTGAGGCCTCATTAAAAACCTTTAGCCGGAAAACCCATTGGGATAAAACCGAGCTTAAGGGAAAAAGAGCACACTCAAGTTACTTTTGAAGATGATTTAACTTAGAGCGACTTGAATGGAAGTGAGCATGTCTTGTTGTTGTTTTTCCTTAGCTTCTTCATGCTTCCATGTGATCCTTAAGATGTTTCCTACAGCTTCTTGAAGTTTTCTTGATCTTGTCCGGGTCATAGGACCTTTGGGAATGGCCATGGTTCCATCTTCTTTTCCTCAAAATCAATTTGATGTTCAATCCCACGGATGGGTGGTAATCCCTTGGGATTCTTCTCTGGAAAGACATCCTCAAACTCCTGGAAAAGAAAAGAAATGTTGCTCGGAACTTCCGGCACTGAGTTAGTAAGGTTTACCAAAACATCTTTGTAAACAAACAAGAGAATGGTTTGTTTAGAGAACATGACTCTCTTAACAACACTAGATCTCACAAGGAAGTTTGATTGTCTCTCGGGTTTGCTCTCAAAGGTCTTTTTCTTGGTTTTTCTCAAACTCTCTTCTTTGTTTGGTGGTGAAGTGTTTAGGGCTTCTCTATCTTTGTCTTTTTGTTTTTGCAATAGTTGATCTTGATAAACTTCTGGTGGCGTCAATGGAGCAAAAATGTCTTCCGGCCATTGTGTACAAAGGAATACCGATTGGTAAACCCATCATGGATGATCTTCTTATCAAATTGCCACGGCCTTCCAAGTAGAATGTGACCGGCCTCCATTGGTAGAACGTCACACCATATCTTGTCCTGATACTTGCCTATGGTTAAAGGAACCAATACCTGGCTATGCACGATCATCTCTCCTTCATCATTCAGCCATTGAAGCTTGTAGCGCTTTGGATGTTTCTTCTCTTCTAAACTTAACTTCTTTACCATGGTTTCACTTGCCACATTGGTACAGCTTCATCCGTCGATGATAAGGCTGCAAACTTTGCCTTGTACCAGACATCTAGTGTGAAACAAGTTTTGCCGTTGCTCCTGATCCATATCCTTGGCTTGAATGTTTAGTGATCGCCTTGTGACTAATAGCTCTCCAGTTGCTGGTAACTCAATCTCCTCAGCATCAGAGCTCTCTTCTCTTTCAAGTTCTTCTTCTTCATCGGTTTCTATATCACCATTATCCAAAAGGATCATGGTTCTCTTGTTGATACATTCGTTGGCATAGTGTCCTCTCCCTTGACACTTGAAGCATCTAACATCACGGCTTTTAGAAGAAATAGCTACAGCTTTTACCTTGGCGTCTTGAGTTGTGGTGTAAGGTTTGGAATCAGTCTTTGGCTTGACAATGGTCTTATCCTCCGGTTTGTAGCTTGATCTAGAATAGTTTGTTCCGGCTCCATAGGAATTCTTAGAAGGACTCCTTCTTTTGATCGGCTGTTCCACAAGGATAGCCTTGTGAAGCATCTCTTCTAAGTCTCCATAAGTTTGAAGCTCCATCATGTCTTGAATATCTCTCGCTAAACCACTTAGAAATCTTGCCATTGTTGCCTCATGATCCTCATCTATGTCGGCTTTGATCATGAGAGATTCCATCTCTTGGTAATAATCCTCCACACTCTTACTGCCTTGACTTAACCTCCTACGCCTTTGATGCAACTCCCGGTGAAAGTGACTTGGAACAAACCGCTTTCTCATTAGGTTCTTCATCATCTCCCAAGTCTCTACATGCGGTTCTTGGTTGCGTCTCCTGTTGGTAACAAGTTGATCCCACCAATTGATTGCATACTCATAGAACTCGGTTGCTGCCACTTGAACCTTCTTCCGTTCAGTGTAAGGCTGGCAATCGAAGACAAGTTCTATCTTCTTCTCCCACTCCAAGTAGGCATCTGGATCATTCTTTCCATAGAATGGTGGTATTTTCAACTTAAGACAATTAAGATTATCTTCATGACGTTCCCTTACTTCTCTTGCACGTCTTGGACGTCCATTAGAAGCTTGGCCTCCACGGCTGTCATAATCTGGCCCTTCATCTTCATCTATTGGCATTTGCGCCCTTCTTCTCCTTTCAGCAGGACGTTGGGGAAGTCTTTGGTTCACCGATTGCTGAATGGTGTCCATTCTCTCATGGACAGGGTCCAGTTCCTGCCTTAAGAGCCGCCTCATCTCTTCCATGAGGGTTTGTACGTCCATGTTTGGTTGTCTGGCTCTTCTTGGGCGGTTGGTATTTTCACTCCCAGCTTCAATATGAAACATCTTCCCTGCAAAACTTAACAAACAGTTAGAAGAAAAAGCTCTCACTAGTGTTTCTCTCAAGTGTTTTCTTCTCAAGTGTTTCCTCTCAAGTGTTTCTCTCAAGTGTTTCTCTTAAATACTTCTCTCAAAGATTTTCTCACAGAGTTCTTATCAAACAAATCAAATCAAATTTGATGAGAAATATAACAACAACCCCGAATCCAATGATATGTAATATGTTTCTTGGTGACTTTTTCTTTTGTTTTTCTTTTTCTTTTTGCTTTGTTTCGTTTTTTTTTTTTTTTTTGAATGAGATCCAACGGATCTTTAGAAGAAATAGTATAGAAAGAATAGAAGAACAGAATTGGCGAGATGAGAATCTCGGCCAAGAAGATGAGGAGTTGGAAATGAAAAGACAGAAGATGAAAGATCAAGAAGATGAAAGAACAAGAAGATGAACAACTTACTACCAAATCGAAAAAGCTGCTCTGATACCAAATGACACGATCTCGGTCACGCACAAGATTCAACTTTCTCGTTGGTAAATTGGAATGGTAGACAGAAGGATAGAAGAAGACATAAGGCCGAGTTGAAGATGAAATGGACCGTTTGAAGGGTCTTCTTTGAAGCGGCCGAATGGTTCTTTGGTAAGATATAGGATAGATCCTTCCCTTAGTGAATCAACGACTCAAACTGGACAAGGTGATGGATTGATGCGGGAAACAAGAAGTTGCGGAAGTCTCCTTGATACTCCTTGAGGTTTATTTCGGATATTACACACCTAATAAACACTCAACAATGTCTCTCCAAGATATGACACACTCGGGGAAGACAAAGGTTGATTTTCTGGATATGACACACCAGAGAACCGAGGTTGATTGTTGGATATGACACACCAAACAATCGGAAATGTTCTAAAAGAACTTAGAGAATTTTCTCTGAAAAGAAGTTGATTAAAAAGTTGGATGATTGCCAAGTGAGGCATACAATCCTCCAAGTGTTGGCGTTTCCATGCTCATATCAGATACTTATATAGATAAGGTTTTGCATAGTTCAGTATGCATGATTCTAAGAAAGGTTTTTTTCCAATGTCTCATGGCATAACTCTTTGAATGACTTAGTGTCCTTTGACACATGATGAGCGAGAAGTCACGAGAAAAAGTCTTTGAAGAAGGTGACCATGTTTGGGTTCACTTAATGAAAGAAAGGTTCCCGGAAGGAAGAAAGTCCAAGCTTATGCCAAGGATCGATGGGCCTTTCAAGATCATCAAAAAGATCAACAACAACGCCTACCAGCTTGACTTACAAGGTAAGTATGATATAAGCAACAATTTTAATATCACTGACTTGGTTCCTTTCATTGCAGATAATCCACATTTGAGGACAAATCCTTTTCAAGAGGGAGGGGATGATATGAGCATGGAAACGCCAACTTATGGAGAAGAAGAAGAAACCATGGCCATTCCCAAAGGTCCTATGACCCGGGTAAAATCAAGGAAACTCCAAGAAGCTGTAGGAAACATCTTAAGGATAGCATGGAAGCATGAAGAAGCTAAGGAAAGGCAACACCAAGACATGCTCACTTCCATTCAAGTCGCTCTAAGTTAAACATCTTCTAAGTGACTTGAGTGTGCTCTTTTTCCATTAAGCTCGGTTTTATCCCAATGGGTTTTCTGGCTAACGTTTTTAATGAGGCCTCAAGATTCACTTAAACCTTATGATGAATAACTTAGCGCCACACTTGATATTTTGGACCGTCCTTTAATGCATTGGACCGACCTCAAACTATCTTATAGTATAAGTTAAAGTATATTTTCATTTTATTATTTTAAGTTCGCAAAACTCTTTCATATTCTGTCTTGTCAACTTTTAGTCTTTGTTCAGAGTCTTAGGATGAATGTTTAGAGTCCCAAGAGTCAGTAATCTCGAGGCACTTGAGTCTGTTCAAGTAACCTCTCTATATAAGTTGATGTAAGCCTCATTTGGCTAACAACCAACTTTTTATTCAACTTCTTTTTCAGAGAAAATTCTCTAAGTTCTTTAAGAACATTTCTTGATTGGTTGGTGAGTCATTTCCAACAATCAACCCCGATTCTCTGGTGTGTCATATCCAGAAAATCAACCTTTGTCTTCCCAGAGTGTGTCATATCTTGGAGAGACATTGTTGAGTGTTTATTAGGTGTGTAATATCTGAAATAAACCTCAAGGAGTATCAAGAAGCCCTTCCACAACTTCTTGTGTCCCGCATCAATCCACAACCTTGTCCAGTTCGAGTTTTTGATTCACTAAGGCAAGGATCTATCCTACTTCTATCCAAAGAACCATTTGGCCGCTTCTAAGAAGACCCCCTCAATCGGTCCATTCCATTATCAATTCGGCCTTATGTCTTCTTCTATCCATTTGTCTATCAACCTAACCTACGAACGAGAAAGTTGAATCTTGGGCGTGACCGAGATCGTGTAAGTGACTGATGACTAAGTTTCATGGAGTCATTAATATGTAGTATTAAAGTCAATCACAGATATGTGTTGGAGAACACAGTATTTGACTGACCCATTATAGAACTCTACAGGATTGTTATATGAGTGTCATAAGAGTTTCTCATCGCAAGTTTAGAGTATAGTACTTTGACCCCAGTTCATTGTGTTTGCTTATATATAGATTGGTTTGCTTTGACTCTGTCAAACGTCAGCCGTAAAAGGTGATTATAAAGACAGTGATTGGGCACATTATGAATTGTATATGGAACATGGATGGAACAAGATGGGATTTGATACTGAGAAATGCATGGTCATGCTCAAACAACTTGAAAGTCAACCGTGTATTTTATCAGTATAAATCGGAGTTTGATAAATGTGATCTTGTTTAATAAGGATGACACTTATACTTGCTTTATATATGATCAAGATATAGAGACAGAGGGATTACCGGAATAGATTATTCCAGTACATATGGCAGATTGTTGAGAAAGTCCTGAAATAATTTGTATTTTATTCTAATTAAAGTTGTGTTGTCGAGGTTTGACAATCATATGATATTATGTGGTTATAATGTTTTGCTAGAAGCCGCTTATAATCTATCGGTTTGGAACACATTACTATTATCATAAAATCCTCCTACAGGATCACACACCTAAGCATATTAGATCAATATTATGATGAGTTTAATAATGTATATATATATTTTATAAGATATACATATAATATATTTGTACATTTTTAATAAATTTAATATAAGATATGCATATAATATATATGATATATTATATTTATGTACATGTAAAGGATAATTGGGCTTTGGCCCATTAATTATTTACAATCCTAATTAAATTAGGTTAAACATGTGTTATATAGAATATGAGTTAGTCATCTCTATATGCAGCCGTTCTTCGATTTTACTACAGACTAATTTTTTTTATATAAGAAACAAAATGTTTGTGTTTAGAGGTTTAATCTCTGTGGCACTAGCATTCCGCACTGATATACTTTGTGTACATGTGGATACCGGTAGAGGCACGATGTTTGGAGTGCTATACAACCTCAGATTTATTTTTGGTTCATCTTTCCACTGCGAATATCCATGTATATTCAGAAACTCTTAAGGTTAGATTTAATTCATTATTTGCATAAAATTCTGGGAGATGAATTCATTAATAGTTTATAAGGTGTGATAACCCCGTATGAATTTCCAACACAAATAACATATGTAATTAGATATCAGCATGTCACGGTCTAATTACATTCATTATGTCAATGGAGCGGACCAAGAGATTACATATTTCGTAAGTATTTTTCCTAGGCTTTTATCCATTTTCGTTGACTGGATCCATCTCAAAAAGGTCCTACAAATTTGGCCAAGTATGGTAAGATATCTCTCAAGAGTATGTTACCAAGTTATATCCCTACAAATCGGCCTATCATTTATTAAGAACATTAATCAGATTCCTTCAAATCTGCACACATTTATAGGTATCAAGTAATTAAGATCATATCTCCAATATTGGTATTTAGATCAGTTTAATCTTTACCATCCACTCTTTGGGGTGCTTTTGTATAAATATGGGTCAGATCCTCATTTGTAATAATTCAGCATTTTTATCATTATCAAAACAATTCAGTATTTACTTGTCTTTTCCAAGTTTTTTTCTTTCCGAGAGGGTCAGAATTTTTTAGAGTTAGGCTGCCTAGTCTATTCATTTAAGGCAAAGAGAGATTAGAGACGCATGATTTGATCCCATTCCGTCTGACCGTCAATTTTGGGGTGGAAACATGTTGAGAAGTTAAGCTCGATGCCTAGAGTTTGAACAACTCTGTCCAAAGTCTCCCAGTAAATTCTGGATCTCGGTCACTTACAATATTTCATGGTAGCCCCCAGAACTTGACCACGTTATTGAAAAATGCGCGAGCTGCTCATTTTGCAGTGGATACTCTCGGTCATACTATGAATGTCTCATACTTTGAAAACTGGTCAATGATCACCATTATTGACCCAAACTCTTTGGAACCAGGTTTGGGTCAATCATGGTAACCAGTGACCAGTTTTCAATGTATGAGACATTCATAGCATGACCGAGAGACTGCACTGCAGAAGCAGCAGCTTAGGCATTCTTCAATAATTTGATCAAGTTCTGGGGGCTAGCACGAAATATTGTAAGTGACCGAAATCCAGCATTTACTGGGAGACTTGGACAGAATTTTTCAAACCCTTGGCACCTGGCTTAATTTCTCAATTTGTTTCCACTCCAAAATTGGCGGCCAGATGGAATGGGATCATACTGTTAAGTCCTAGTCTCTCTTTGCCTTAGATGAATAGACTAGATAGCTTAACTATCAAAAATTCTGAATTTTTATGCGAAAAGAAGTCAGAAAAAAGAAAAATTCGGAAAGACAAGTAAATACTACATTAAGCTGATATTGATAAAAATGATTGATGACTAAAAATAAGGATATGACTCCCTATTTATACAAAATCACCTCCATAATGGATGGTGGAGATTAAACTGATCTAAAAGCCAATATTGAAGACATGGCCATAAATATAAGATACATATAAATTTGGGCGGATTTAAAAGAATCTGATTAATATTCTCAACAGGTGATAGGTAGGGATATGACCTGGTGATAATGTCTTAGGAGATATCCTACCATATTTGGCCAAACTTGTAGAACCTTCTTGAGATGGATCCATCCCACGAAAATGGATGAAAAGCCCAGCAAAAATACTAAAGAAAAGATATGTAACCTCATGGATCATCCCATCAATATGATAAAAGTAATTGGGCTGTGATATTTTCTCCCCCACTAATTTGGCGACTCCCTCATCGTTGAGTAGGTCTTAAGGTGCTCTTTGAATTGCCACAAGTCACCTTCTCGCTCCCATATTACCTCAGAAACTGGTAGTTATTCCACTGGATGAGGAAGTATGTTTGACGAGGTACACCATGCTTCTGGACTACTATTAATGAGAGCACTTCTTCAATCTCCCTATCAAAAGACTTGGTCATGTTTGGCGGTGCTTGTCTCGACTGCCCCTAATTTTGACACTTAATATCTTCATGATACTGCTTTAACATGCTGGAATGAATACAGGATGAATCTTTAAGGAGTCGGGTAGATCAAGTTTGTAGGGCAGTTAATGATATGAGCATAGAAGCGCCAACACTCGAAAGAAGAAGAGGAAGGAACCCTGGCTATTCCCAAAGGTCCTATGACCCGGGCAAGATCAAGAAAACTTCAAGAAGATGTAGAAAACATCTTAAGGATAGCATAGAAGCATGAAGAAGCTAAGGAAAGGCAACACCAAGACATGCTAACTTCCATTCAAGCCGCTCTAATTTAATAGTCTTCAAAGTGACTTGAGTGCCCTCTTTTTCCCTTAAGCTCGGTTTTATCCCAATAAATTTTCTGACTAAGGTTTTTAATGAGGCCTCAAGATCCATTTAAGCCTTATGATGAATAACTTAGCGCCACACTTGATGTTTTGGACCGGACTTTGATGCATTGGACCGACTTCAAACCACCTTATAATATAAGTTAGACTATAAATTAATTTTATTGTTTAAGTTCGCAAAAACTCTTTCATATTCTTGTCCTGTCGACTTCTAGTCATTGTTCAGAGTCTTAGGATGAACGTTTAGAGTCCCAAGAATTAGAAATCTCGAGGAACTTGAGTCTGTTCAAGTCACCTCTCTATATAAGTCCATGTAAGCCTCATTCGGCAAAACAACCAACTTTTTAATCAACTTCTTTTCAGAGATAATTCTCTAAGTTCTTTAAGAACACTTTAAAATTGTTTGGTGAGTCATATTCAACAATCAACCCCGATTCTCTGGTGTGTAATATCCTGAAATCAACTTTGTCTTCCCTGAGTGTGTCATATCTTGGAGAGACATTTTTGAGAGTTTATTAGGTGTGTAATATCCAAAATAAACCTCAAGGAGTATCAAGAAGCCCTTCTGCAACCTCTTGTGTCCCACTTCAAACCATCACCTTGTCCAGTTTGAGTCTTTGATTCACTAAGGCAAGGATCTATCCCTTATCTATCCAAAGAACCATTCGGCCGCGTCCGAGAAGACCCTTCAGACGGTCCATTCTATCATCAACTCGGCCTTATGTCTTGTTCTTTCCCTTTGTCTATCAACCTGTTATATCAACGAGAAAGTTGAGTCTTGGGCGTGATGGAAATCGTGTAATTTGGTATCAGAGCAAGCTTTTTTCTATTTGGTAGTAAGTTCTTCATCTTCTTGTTCTTTCATCTTCTTGATCTTTCATCTTCTGTCTTTTCATTTCCAACTTCTCATCTTCTTGGTCGAGATTCTCATCTCGCCATTTCTGTTCTTCTATTCTTTCCTTTCTATTTTCTTCTAAAGATCCGTTGGATCTCATTCAAAAAAAAAGCAAAAAAAAACAAAACAAAGAAAAAAAAACAAGAAGTATTCTATCTCTCATTTTTGATTCGGGATTGTTGTTCATATTTCTCAACAAATTTGATCGGATTTGTTTGCTAAGAATTCTGTGAGAAATCTCTGTGAGAATTATTTGAGAGAAAACACTTGAGAGAAACACAAGAGAGAAGATACTTGAGAGGAAATACTTGAGAGAAACACTAGTGAGGAAAAATCCTGTGAAAGCTTATTCTTCTAACAGTTTGTTAAGTTTTGCAGGGAAGATGTCTCATAGTGAAGCCGGAAGTGAAAACATAAACCGCCCAAGAAAAGCCAGACCACAAAACATGGACGTGCAGACCCTCATGGAAGAGATGAGGTGGCTCTTAAGGCAGGAACTAGACCCTGTCCATGAGAGAATGGACAACATTCAGCAATCAGTGAACCAATTTCTTCCTCAACGTCCTGCTGAAAGGAGAAGAAGGGTGCAAATACCAATAGATGAAGATGAAGGGCCAGATAATAACAGCCGTGGAAGCCAAGCTTTAAACGGACATCCGATACGAGCAAGAGAAGCAAGGGAATACCATGAAGATAATCTTAATGGTCTTAAATTGAAAATACCACCATTCTATGGGAGGAATGATCCAGACGCCTACATGGAGTGGGAGAAGAAGATAGAACTTGTTTTTGATTGCCAGCCTTACACAAAACGGAAGAAGGTTCAAGTGGCTGCAACCGAGTTCTATGACTATGCAATTAATTGGTGGGATCAACTTGTTACCAGTAGTGGACGTAACCAAGAACCGCATGTGGAGACTTAGGGGATGATGAACAACCTGATGAGAAAGCGGTTTGTTCCAAGTCACTATCAGCGGAAGTTACACCAGAGGCTTAGGAGGTTAAGCCAAGGCAGTAAGAGTGTGGATGACTATTACCAAGAGATGGAATCTCTCATGATCAAATCCGACATAGATGAAGATCATGAGGAAACTATGGCAAGGTTTTTAAGTGCTTTAGCTCGGGATATTTAAGACAGGATGGAGCTTCAAATTTTTGGAGACTTGGAAGAGATGCTTCACAAGGCTATCCTTGTGGAACAGCAGATCAAGAGAAGGAATTCTTCCAGGAATTCCTATGGAGTCAGAGCAACCTATTCTAGATCAAGCTAAAAACCAGAGGACAATACAATTGTCAAGCCAAAGACTAATTCCAAACCTTACACCACAACTCAAGATTCCAAGGGAAAAGCTATAGCTACTTCTTCTAAAAACAGAGATGTTAGATGCTTCAAGTATCAAGGGAGAAGACACTACGCCAATGAGTGCATCAACAAAAGAATCATGATCCTTTTGGATAATCGTGACATAGAAACCGATGAAGATGAAGAACTTGAAGAAGAAGAGAACTCCGATGCTGAGAAGATAGGGTTACCAGCAACATGAGATCTATTAGTCACAAGACGATCACTAAACATTCAAGCCAAGGATATGGATCAGGAGCAACGGGAAAACCTGTTTGACACCAGATGCCTGGTACAAGGCAAGGTTTGCAGCCTTATCATTGATGGAGGAAGCTGTACCAATATGGCAAGCGAAACCATGGTGAAAAAGATAGGACTAGAAGAGAAGAAGCATATGAAGCCTTACAAGCTTCAATGTCTGAATGATGAAGGAGAGATAATCGTGCATAGCCAAGTATTGGTTCCTTTAGCCATAGGCAAGTATCAGGATGAGATATTGTGTGACGTTCTACCAATGGTGGTCAGTCACATTCTACTTGGAAGGCCGTCGAGTTTGATAAGAAGGTCATCCATGATGGGTTTACCAATCGGTATTCCTTTGTACACAATGGCCGGAAGACCATTCTTGCTCCATTGACACCACCAGAAGTTTATCAAGATCAACTATGGCTAAAACAAACAGACAAAACCAAAGAGAGAGAATCCCCAAACTCATCACCACCAAACAAAGAAGAGAGTTTCAGAAAAACCAAGAAAAAGACATTTGACAGCAAACCCGAGAGACAATCAAACTTCCTTCTGAGATCTAGTGTTGTTAAGAGAACCATGTTCTCTAAGCAAACCATTCTTTTGTTTGTTTACAAAAAGGTTTTGGTAAACCCTACTAACTTAGTGCCAGAAGTTCCGAGCAACATTTCCTTTCTTTTGCGGGAGTTTGAAGATATCTTTTCAGAGGAGAATCCCAAGAGATTGCCACCTATTCGTGAGACTGAATATCAAATTGATTTTGTGCCTGGAGCTTCACTTTCGAACCATCCAGCGTACATAACCAATTCTGTGGAAACTAAGGAGCTTCAAAAACCAGTGAAAGCACTGTTGGACTTTGATGATATTGAAACTGCTGGGGAGATCAACCTTCGTGAGCTAGTGGAAATATTCCTCCCGAGTTTCTACAATAACGTGGCAACATCAGTCTTTAAAGAGTATGGACTTATAAGTTTTCAACTCAATTTCTATAACTTTTTCATTGAACACAGGTTCCAGAAGGCGCTTAATTCTTTTGGTGAGATGCATGTGGAGCCATCCTTTGATGCACCACAGAACAAGAACTTTGAATGGAGCTATGCAACCGTGAAGATGGAACAAATCACCTTTGAGATGCCCAAAACCCTTATCAACAAGAACGAGTTCGCTTTCCTTCCGCCAGCCAGGCTTCAACCCATGACCTATTCATCAAGAATAAAGGAAAATATTCCTCTTGGTAGATTACCTGTGATGGTGATATCTGTCCTTTGCAATACAAGAGGGAAAGAAAAGGGATGCACCTTTGAGCAAGGTGGATATCTTGTGATAAAGGAGAGGCGAGAAAAAGTCTTTGAAGAAGGTGACCAAGTTTGGGTTCACTTAAGGAAAAAAAGGTTCGAAGAATGTCCAAGCTTATGCCAAGGATCGATGGATCTTTCAAAATCATCAAAAAGATCAACAACAATGCCTACCAGCTGGACTTGCAAGGTAAGTATGATATAAGCAACAGTTTTAATATCACTGACTTGGTTCCTTTCATTTCAGATAATCCAGATTTGAGAAAAAATCCTTTTCAAGAGGGAGGGGATGATATGAGCATGGAGCACCCTGGCTATTCCCAAAGGTCCTATGACCCATGCAAGATCAAGAAAACTTCAAGAAGCTGTAGGAAACATTTTAAGGATAGCATGGAAGCATGAAGAACCTGAGGAAAGGCAACACCAAGATATGCTCACTTCCATTGAAGTCGCTCTAAGTTAATCATCTTCAAAGTGACTTGAGTGCACTCTTTTTCCCTTAAGCTCGGTTTTACCCCAATGGTTTTTCCGACTAAGGTTTTTAATGAGGCCTCAAGATCCACTTAAGCCTTACGATGAATAACATAGCCCCACACTTGATATTTTGGACCGGCCTTTGATGCATTTGACCGACTTCAAATCACCTTATAATATAAGTTAGACTATAGTTTCATTTTATTGTTTAAGTTCGCAAAAACGTTTTCATATTCTTGTCCTGTCGACTTCTAGTCATTGTTCAGAGTCTTAGGATGAATGTTTAGAGTTCCAAGAATTAGAATTCTCAAGGCACTTGAGTCTCTTAAAGTCACCTCTCAATATAAGTCGATGTAAGCCTCATTCGGCAAAACAACCAACTTTTTAATCAACTTCTTTCAGAGATAATTCTCTAAGTTCTTTAAGAACACTTCAAGATGTTTGGTGAGTCATATACAACAATCAACCCCGATTCACTGGTGTTTCATATCCAGAAATCAACTTTGTCTTCCTCGAGTGTGGCATATCTTGGAGAGACATTTTTAGAGTTTGTTAGGTGCGTAATATCCAAAATAAACCTCATGGAGTATCAAGAAGCCTTTCCGCAACTTCTTAAGAGATTAAGTAGATGAGAGATTAAGAAGAATCGAGAGAGTGAGAGAGGAGGAGAGATCTTGCGGCCACACAAAGAGAGAAAGAGATTCATTATTAGGTTAATTTTACAAAGGCTATTGGCTCACCTTTTATATGCTAAGGGGTAGCCCTAAATGGACTAGAAGACAAACTAGGGATTAAAACAAAATGCATGTGTCAAAATAGAAAGATCTGGAACCTTATATTTTAACACGACTTTTGCACGATCCTCAATCTTCAAAATTTCTCCCAAGTCATCCTAGAACCCAAACCCGGATTCCCGGATTTTGTATACTCGGATTTTGCATGGATAAGTACGGTCCGTACATCCCGGATTATGCATGGACCTGTACAGATAGAAACTTCCAAACTCCTCCAATGATGCCTTGATGATATTTCCCTATATCCATACTCCCCCTCAATCTTAGCCGTCGGTGAGCAAAGGCTAAGCATGGATACCCCATAAGCGTTACCTTGGTAAAAACCTCATCATAGAAAAAACCACTTGGGAAATATTCTATGATGAGGAAAAGAGCATAATGTCTATGGGTGTAGGGGATATGATCAAGGGTGAGTTGGATCGACAAGACCTAGTTTGCTGTATATGCGGTTACAAACCTTAAGACTTGCGGCTTTGGTGAAGATATCGGCTAGTTGGTCTTCACTTCTTGTTTAACATGGTAGAGTCACTCCTTCTTCAATCTTCTCTCAAACTTTATGGCAGTCAATCTCTATGTGTTTTGTCCTCTCATGAAACACTGAGTTACATCATGATAGGGCTTGTGGTTTCAATGCCTAGATCTTTGAGTAGTGCCTTTAGCCAAAACAGTTCATTTGTGAGCTTCCTCATTGCCCTATATTCTGATTCAGCACTTGAGCATGACACTACTTTCTGCTTCTTAGACTTCCATGTAACCAAGTTCCCACCAACAAATGTGCAATAACCTGTAGTTGACTTCCTATCCTTTGTGTCACCAGCATAGTCCGCATCACAATAGCCCACAATATCAGCATTCCCATTATTTCCCATCCATATGCCTTGTCCGGGACTCCCTTTGAGGTACCTTAAGATCCGCTCCACCATACTCCAATGGTATACCATGGGTGTTTGCATGTGTTGACTCACCTGGTTCACAACAAAGCACAAGTCAGATCTATTGATAGTCAAATAGATTAGCTTACCCACTAATCGACAGTATTGGAGAGGATCGGCATAAGAATTGTGTAATGGGTCTTCTTCTTTTCCCTCAGTTTTCTCCCCCTTTCGCTTGACCTTGTAGTCATCTTCAAGTGGAGTTTTGGCTGGTTTTGCTCCAAGCTTTCCTGTCTCACTCAACAAATCAAGAGTATATTTTCTTTGTGAAAGAAATAACCCTTCTGGAGAACGACAAATTTCAATCCCTAGGAAATATCTTAGTTTTCCAAGGTCTTTGATGTCAAAGATAGTCTTAAGAAAGGTTTAAGTGTTTTGAATACTTCCTTATTATTGCCGGAAATGATAAGGTCATCCACATATACCAAGACCACAATAATTCCCTTAGAGCTTTGAAGGGTGAAGAGAGTGTGATCAGCTTTCGATCTTTTGAAGCCTATGTCCTTAAGGGTAGAACTAAGTTTGTGATACCATGCCCTTGGGGATTGCTTTAACCCATAGATAGCTTTTCTAAGCCGGAATACTTTCCCTGGAGCAATGGAGTCTTCAATTCCCGGTGGTGGAGTCATGTACAATTCTTCCTCAAGTTCTCCTTGAAGGAATGCATTCTTCACATCCATTTGCCATAGCTCCCACTCTAGATTTGTTGCTAAGGAAAGGACCACCCGAACTGTGTGAAGTTTGGCTACCGGGGAAAAGGTATCCATGTAGTCATCTCCATATGTTTGTATGAATCCTCTTGCTATTAATCTAGCTTTATACCTCTCAATATCGCCATTGCTGAGGTATTTGATGGTAAATACCCATTTTGAGCTAACCACTTTCTTTCCCGAAGGGAGATCCGCCTCATCCCATGTATGATTCCTCTCCATAGCTCCAACTTCATCATCTACGGCTTCTAACCACTGTTTGCTACCTTTGGCTTCTTCATAACTCTGGGGAATCCATTAAGCTTCAATCTTGCCTAGGAAAGCTTGATGAGTTGTTTGCAAAAGGTCAAGAGAACACACAGCTTGAATGGGATGTGCCACAGCTTGATTGTTGTAGTAAACCCTTGTTTTTTCGCCTTGTACTTCTCCTAAGAGGGACAACATTCTCTTCTTCTTGTTCAAACTCATGAGGAATAGTTTCTTCACCTCGTTCCAACCCATGCTCTTGTCTTTCTAGAACCATTTTTTCATTTAGCATTGTGCTTCTCCTAAGAGGAACAACATTCTCTTCTTCTTGTTCTAACCCATTATCTTGGCTTTCCGTAACCATTTCCTCAATAACAACTTCCTCCACTTGATCTTGTTCTTATTCTTGTTCCTTATCAAGTGAGGTTGGTTCTGGTTGAATGGTTTTGGTTTCTTCCATGGTGTTAGAAGTTTCTGGAGTGTTTCCAAGATGACTGAGGAGGTATCTCAGACTTTCAGCTATATCATTTGGTGAGTTTGCCAAATCTTTCAAGCTCTTCCAATCCTTGTTCTCATAGTACCCTTGGTTCTCAAGAAACTTGACTTCTCTTGACACAACAGTTCGGTTCTTTGAGAAGTCATTGCATTTGTAGCCCTTTTGAGTAGTGGAGTATCCTAGGAACATCCCTCTCGTGCTCTTGGCTTCAAGCTTGTCTCTTAATTCATATGGCCTTAAGATAAAACAAACACACCCAAAGACACGTAAGTGATCAAGGGAAGGTTTAGTTTTATTTAGTACCTCAAATGGTGATATGTCATTTAGGATACTTGTTGGTATCCTATTGATGAGGTAGCATGCTGCCATGACCGCATCTCCCCAGAATCTCCTTGGAGCATTGGTGTAAAACATCATAGATCTTGCTACCTCCATGAGATGTCTATTCTTCCTTTCGGCCACTCCATTTTGTTGTGGTGTGTAAGGACAACTAGTTTGATGTAGAATCCCATGTTTCTTCAAGTGATCTTTAAACTTGTGACTTGTGTATTCCCCACCATTGTCAGACCTAAGTACCTTAATCCTTGCATTAAACTGATTAGTCACATAAGATTGGAAATTGAGAAATGCATCAAATACTTTGTCCGTAGATGATAATAGTGTGATCCAAGTATACTTTGATTTCTCATCAATGAATGTGACATAATACTTGTTATTATCCCTAGATAAACAAGGTGAAGTCCATACATCAGAGTGCACTAAGTCAAAACATTGTTCATATATAGTAGAGGACTTGGGAAATACGGTTTTACAATGTTTGCCTAAAATGCAAGCTTCACAACTAGAATTATCAAAGACCACATGGGGTAACATTATTTCAAGAGCCTTAGAGTGAGGATGTCCTTGTCTAACATGCCATAATGTATTGGAACTAGATGCAAAACATGATGTGAAAGAAGATGATGGAGAGCAGCTCGATGAAGGATCTTCAAGAATATATAAGTCTCCCTTAGTCTTTCCTTCCCCAATAACCTTTCCACTCTTAATATCCTGAAAATAAAAGCTGTTAGGACCAAAGATAGCATGACAAATAAGATCATTTGTTGCCCTTTTCACTGATACAAGATTAGAAGTAAAATCAGGCATAAAGAAGGCTTTAGAGTTCTTATCACACAATTTTAAATCACCTATTCCTCTTACGGGAATCCTATCACCATTTGCAATTGTCACATTTCCACTAGCTGGTTTAACATTACTAATGAGTCTAGTATTACTAATCATATGATGTGAAGCACCTGAATCAATTACCAATGTTTTACTAAGTGAATTTGGTAAATAGGCTAAATGAGTGATACGGTAAGAGCGGCAATAGACTTGATAAGGGCCTCCAAGTCTGACTTCCTCACAACATCATTGGTATAGGCGACCATAGCAAGCTCCTCTCCTTGCTTAGATGATCCAGCTTGTCCCTGATCGCTTCTATCCTCACCAAAGTGTGCTTGAGCTTGTGTCTTGAACTTGGCTGGCTTGAGATATGGGTGAAGGATCCAGCACTTGTCCTTGATATAACCTTTCTTCTTGCAATGATCACACACCTAATTTTTACTATCTTCATGTTTGAATGCTACCTTGTGAGCCATGACCATATCTCCTTTCCCACCAAAGAGCCCAACCGATCCTTGCTCACGGTGCACTCGAGAACACACTTCCTCCAAGTTCGGTAGCTTCTCTGCCCTAAGGATATGCTTGATCAGGTCATTGTAGGCAGGATTCAAGGTAAGTAGAAGGCCAAAGACCTTGTCTTGTTCATTCCTTTCCCTAATAACTACCGGATCCACCAAGAGAGGCCTAAGCATCTCCAACTCTGCCCAAAGTCATCAAAATTTTCCAAAGTGTGTAGTGAACTCTAGATCTTCTTTGTTGAGATTGGTGATAGCTTTCTTCACGTCAAACACACGGGTGAGGTTAGAGACATTCTCATAGACATTCTTTAGAGTATCCCACATTTCCTTAGCAGTTTCACAATAGGAGTAGGCTTCAAGTATAAGCGCTTCTAGGGAGTTTTGAAGTAGCCCAAGAACACTTTGATCCGCTTGGAACCATTTGCTATCCTCAGAGCTTTTATCTTCAATATTTTCGATCACACCTTACTTTGTTATTCCCTTTTGAGCTTGATCTTCTACATGGCTCCAAAGGCCACGACCATAAAGAGCTATTCTTGTGGTTCTAGCCCACAACAAGTAGTTCACTCCTTTGAGAATCACCGGAATCACAATGGGTTTAGAACTATCCATGGTTCACTAGATCTACCAGCTTGCTGGTTCTACCTTCACTAACTCTACCAAAACCACCAAATCTACAAAGTCACCACCAATTCAAATATCCACAGATTTAAACCACCAAATGCTAGATTAGAAGTGGTATTCCAAGAGAATAGAGGAAACAAACTGAGATTTCAAGAGAATAGAGGAAACAAGAAGAGATTTCAAGAGAATAGAGAGAACAAGAAGATTTCAAGAGATTTCAAACCACCAGATCCGCTAGAATAGAGATAAGAATGAGAGAATCATAAACCATGCTCTGATACCATAAGAGATTAAGAGATTTAGAAGATGAGAGATTACGAAGAATCAAGAGACTGACAGAGGAGGAGAGATCTTGCGGCCACAAAAAGAGAGAAATAGATTCATTATTATGTTAATTTTACAAAGGCTGCTGGCTCCCCTTTTATATGCTAAGGGGAAGCCCTAAATGGATTAGAAGACAAACTAGGGATTAGAACAAAATACATGTGGCAAAATAGAAAGATCTGGAACCTTATATTTTAACACGACTTTTGCACGATCCTCAATCTTCAGCCATTCTCCCAAGTCATCCTAGAACCCAAACCCAGATTCCAAGATTTTGTACACTCAGATTTTGCACGGATAAATACGGTCCGTATATCCCGGATTATGCATGGACCTGTACAGACAGAAACTTCCAAACTCCTCCAATGATGCCTTGATGATATTTCCCTATATCAATACTTCTTGTGTCCCACTTCGATCCATCATCTTGTTCAGTTTGGGTCTTTGATTCACTAAGGCAAGGATCTATCCCTTATCTATCCAAAGAACAATTCGGCCGCTTGCGAGAAGACCCTTCAGACGGTCCATTCTATCATCAACTCGGCCATACGTCTTCTTCTATCCCTTTGTCTATCAACCTGTTCTACCAACGAGAAAGTTGAGTCTTGGGCATAACAGAAATCGTGTCATTTGGTATCAGAGCAAGCTTTTTCGATTTGGTAGTAAGTTGTTCATCTTCTTGTTCTTTCATCTTCTTGATCTTTCATCTTCTTGATCTTTCATCTTCAGTCTTTTTATTTCCAACTTCTCTTCTTCTTGGTCGAGATTCTCACCTCGCTATTTCTATTCTTCTATTCTTTCCTTTCTATTTTCTTCTAAAGATCCATTGCATCTCATTCCAAAAAAAGCAAAGAAAAACAAAACAAAGAAAAAACCCGAGAAGTATTCTATCTCTCATTTTTGATTCGGGATTGTTGTTCATATTTCTCAACAAATTTGATCAGATTTGTTTGCTAAGAACTCTGTGAGAAATCTCTGTGAGAATTATTTGAGAGAATATACTTGAGAGAAACACTTGAGAGATGATACTTAAGAGGAAATACTTGAGAGAAACACTAGTGAGGAAACATCTTGTGAGAGCTTATTCTTCTAACAGTTTGTAAAGTTTTCAGTGAAGATCTCTCATAGTGAATCCGGAAGTGAAAACAAAAACCGCCCAAGAAGAGCCAGACCACAAAAACATGGAGGTGCAGACCCTCATGGAAGAGATGAGGCGGCACTTAAGGCAGGAACTAGACTCTGTCCATGAGAGAATGGACACCATTCAGCAATCTGTGAACCAAAGACTTCCTCGACGTCCTGCTGAAAGGAGAAGAAGGGCACAAATACCAATAGATGAAGATGGAGTGCCAGATTATGACAGCCGTGGAAGCAAAGCTTCTAATGGACATCCGGGACGTGCAAGAGAAGCAAGGCACGCCATGAAGATAATCTTAATAGTCTTAAATTGAAAATACCACCATTCTATGGGAGGAATGATCCAGACGCATTCGATTGCCAGCCTTACACCGAACGGAAGAAGGTTCAAGTGGCTGCAACCGAGTTCTATGACTATGCAATCAATTGGTGGGATCAACTTGTTACCAGTAGGAGATGCAACCAAGAACCACATGTGGAGACTTGGGATATGATGAAGAACCTGATGAGAAAGCGGTTTGTTCCAAGGCACTATCACCGGGAGTTGCACCAGAGGCTTAGGAGGTTAAGCCAAGGCAGTAAGAGTGTGGAGGACTATAACCAAGAGATGGAATCTCTCTTGATCCAAGCCGACATAGATGAAGATCATGAGGCAACTATGGCGAGGTTTTTAAGTCGTTTAGCTTGGGATATTCAAGACATGATGGAGCTTCAAACTTATGTAGACTTGGAAGAGATGCTTCACAAGGCTATCCTTGTGGAACAGCAGATCAAGAGAAGGAGTTCTTCCAGGAATTCCTATGGAGCCAGAGCAACCTATTCTAGATCAAGCTACAAACCGGAGGACAAGACCATTGTCAAGCCAAAGACTGATTCCAAACCTTACACCACAACTCAAGATGCCAAGGGAAAAGCTGTAGCTACTTCTTCTAAAACAGAGATGTTAGATGCTTGAAGTGTCAAGGGAAAGGACACTGCGCCAATGAGTGCATCAACAAAAGAACCATGATCCTTTTGGATAATGGTGAGATAGAAACCGATGAAGAAGAAGAACTTGAAGAAGAAGAGAACTCCGATGCTGAGGAGATAGAGTTACCAGCAATAGGAGAGCTATTAGTCAGAAGGAAAGCTATTAGTCACAAGGCAATCATTAAACATTCAAGCCAAGTATACGGATCAGGAGCAACGGGAAAACCTGTTTCACACCAGATGCCTGGTACAAGGCAAAGTTTACAGCCTTATCATTGACGAAGGAAGCTGTATCAATGTGGTAAGCGAAACCATGGTGAAAAAGATAGGACTAGAAGAGAAGAAGCATCCGAAGCCTTACAAACTTCAATGTCCTAATGATGAAGGAGAGATGATCGTGCATAGCCAAGTATTGGTTTCTTTAACCATAGGCAAGTATCAGGACGAGGTATTGTGTGATGTTCTACCAATGGAGGCTGGTCACATTCTACTTGGAAGGCCGTGGCAGTTTGATAAGAAGGTCATCCATGATGGATTTACCAATTGGTATTCCTTTGTACACAGTGGCCGGAAGACCATTCTTGCTCCATTGATGACACCAAAAGTTTATCAAGATAAACTATGGCTAAAACAAACACAAAACCAAAGAGTAAGAATCCCCAAACACATCACCACCAAACAAAGAAGAGAGATTCAGAAAAACCATGAAAAAGACCTTTGAGAGCAAACCAGAGAGACAATCAAACTTCCTTGTGAGATCTAGTGTTGTTAAGCAAACCATTCTTTTGTTTGTTTACAAAGAGATTTTGGTAAACCTTAATAACTTAGTGCCGGAAGTACCGAGCAACATTTCCTTTCTTTTGCAGGAGTTTGAAGATATATTTCCGGAGGAGAATCCCAAGGGATTGCTATCTATCCATGGGACTGAACATCAAGTTGATTTTGTGCCTGGAGCTTCACTTCCAAACCATCCAGCGTACATAACCAATTCTGTGGAACTAAAGAGATTCAAAAACCAGTGAAAGCACTGATGGACTTTGATGATATTGAAACTGCTGGGGAGATCAACCTTCGTGAGCTAGGGGAAAGATTCCTCCCGAGTTTCTACAAAAACACTGTGACATCAGTCTTTAATGAGCATGGACTTATAAGTTTTCAACTCAATTCCTATAAATTTTTCATTGAACACAGATTCTAGAAAGCGCTTAATTCTTTTGGTGAGATGCTTGTGGAGCCATCCTTTGATGCGCCAAAGAACAAGAACTTTGAATGGAGCTATGCAACGGTGAAGATGGAACAAATCACCTTTGAGATGCCCAAAACCCATATCAACAAGAAAGAGTTCGCTTTCCTTCCACCAGCCAGGCTTCAGCCCATGACCTATTCATCAAGAATAAATGATGAGAATCAAACCCAAGACTCGGCAGTTTCGATGGTAGATTATCCGAAGATGGAAGACAAAGAAGATGGATGAAGATGTTGGATAGTTCCTTGCATAAACAAATCAAAAGACTCAAGTTTATCAAGGCTTGTGGATTGAATGATAACAACACAAGTAGCTGCGGAATGGCTCCTTGTTGATGGATTGAATGGTCACACAATGGATGCGGAAGTCCACTGATATTCCTCAATGCCACGCCAAGATATTACACACTTGGTGGTGACAAGGTTTGATGCTTCGGATATGACACACCGAAGGATCAAAAGATTGTTGGATATAACTCACCAAACAATCGGAAAATGTTCACAAAGAACAAAAGAGATTAATCTCGAAAAGGTTGATAAAAAGTTGGGTGCCTTAGAATGAGGCTTACAATGTGCTTAAATAGGGAAGGAGACTTGAACAGACTCAAGCTCCTTCGAGAATGACTCTTGGGAACTCTAAACAATCATCCTAAAACTTAGAAAGAAAGACTGAAGACTTATACTAAAGACTAGGCGAGTTTGACTAGAATTTAAAGAAGATTGCGGACTAAAGAACATGAAATAGAAACCATAATCTAAAAATATATCATAAGGTGATGCTTGAGTCGGTCCATGACATAAGGAAGTCAGTCCACAGCTTCATGAAATCATCCAAGTTAATCATCAAAGTGGGGTAAGTGGACTTGAGGCCTCATTAAAAACCTTAGATGGAAAACCCATTGGGATAAAACCAAGCTAAGGGAAGAAGAGCACACTCAAGCCACTTGATGATGATTAACTCAGAATGGCTTGTATGGAAGTGATCAGCTCGTGGTTGATTGGTCTTGGACAAACTTCTTCTTGCTTCCAAGACAACTTTAGAGTTGTTCCAACAGCTTCTTGGAGTTTTCTCGTCCTTGCACGGTCATTGGGAATGGTCAAGGCGTCTTCTTCTTCTTTATCAAGTGTTGGCGTTTCCATGCTCATATCATCCCCTCCCTCTTGAAAAGGATTTGTCCTCAAATCTGGATCATCTGCAACAAAAGGAATCAAGTCAGTAACATTAAAACTGTTGCTTATATCACACTTACCTTGCAAGTCTAGCTGGTAGGCGTTGTTGTTGATCTTTTTGATGATCTTGAAAGGTCCATCGATCCTTGGCATAAGTTTAGACTATCTTTCATCTGGGAACCTCTCTTTCCTTAGGTGAACCAAACTTTGTCACCTTCTTCAAAGACCTTCTCACGCCTTCCTTTGTTGGCATGCTTGACATATTGCCTTGTCTTCTCTTCAATGTTTCGTCTTGCTTGCTTATGTATCAGCTGTAAAAGCTTGGCCTTCTTCTTTCCATCAAAGCTAACTCTTTCACACTCAGGCAAAGGTATTAGATCCAAAGGAGCAGTAGGATTAAACCCATAAACAATTTCAAAAGGAGAAAACTTAGAAGTAGAATGCACAGCATGATTATATGCAAATTCACAATGAGGCAAGTAATCTTCCCATGTTTTCAAGTTTTTCCTTATGAATGCACGCAAGAGAGTTCCTAATGTTCTATTCACTACCTCAGTTTGCGGATGACAAGTAGTAGAAAACATTAACTTAGTACCTAGTTTAGACCAAAGAGTCTTCCAAAAGTAACTAAGAAACTTAGTATCTCTATCAGAAACTATAGTCCTAGGCATGCCATGTAAGCGTACAACCTCTTTAAAGAACAAGTTAGAAACATGCAATGCATCATCAGTTTTGTGGCAAGCTATGAAATGTGCCATCTTAGAAAACCTATCCACAACAACAAAGATAGAATCTTTTCCTGTTCTAGTCCTAGGCAATCCAACAATAAAGTCCATAGAGATGTCATTCCAAGGGTGATAAGGAATGGGTATAGGAGTATACAAACCGTGGCTTTGAATCTTGGACTTAGCTTGTTTACACGTTGCACATCTTTCACATATCCGCTCCATATCTCTTCTCATGTGTGGCCAAAAGAAATGGTCTGCAAAACTTTTAGTGTCTTGGTAATGCCAAAATGTCCCATAAGACTTCCTCCATGTGCCTCCCTAACAAACAAGTCTCTTAAAGAACAGTTAGGCACACACAAACGGTTATCATAGAAAAGAAAACCATCTTGCCTAAATTAATGGCCAGAAGCAAAATTTTCACACAACTTGTATGCATCAGTAAAGTCAGAATCGGTTTCATACATACCTTTGATTTGCTCAAAACCCAAAATCTTAGCATCAAGAGTGTTTAAAAGAACATACCTCTGAGACAGTGCATCAGCCACTATGTTTTCCTTACCTTGTTTCTACTTGATCACATAAGGAAAAGTCTCTATGAATTCAACCCATCTGGCATGTCTTTTGCTCAGCTTGTTCTTCCCCTTTAGGTACTTGAGAGATTCATGGTCTGTGTGTATTACAAACTCCTTAGGCCAAAGAAAATGTTGCCAAGTTCGTAAGGCCCTCACCAAAGCATACAACTCTTTATCGTAAGTTGCATAGCTGAGAGTTGCTCCTCCAAGCTTCTCTCTGAAGTATGCTATTGGTCTTTTCTCCTGCATTAACACAGCATAATACCAATCCCTGAGGCATCATATTCAATCTCAAATGTTTTATTAAAATCAGGAAGGGTAAGGAGAGGAGAATGAGTAAGCTTCTCTTTAAGGCATTGAAATGCGGCTTCTTGTGCCTCTTCCCACTTGAATCCGACATCTTTTTTGATCACTTCAGTCAATGGGGCAGCAATGGTGCTAAAGTTCTTGACAAAGCGCCTGTAGAAGCCAGCAAGTCCATGAAAACTTCTTACTTCACTAATGGTTGTTGGACTCAGCCACTCCATGATTGCTTTATTCTTTTCCGGATCCACCTTTACACCATCTGCACTCACAACAAAGCCTAAAAAGACCAAGTTATCTGTTCCAAAAGTACACTTTTTTAAGATTGGCATAAAGTGTTTCTCTCCTTGACAAATCAAGAACAGTCCTAAGATGTTCTATATGCTCCTCAAAGCTCTTGCTGTACACCAGGATGTCATCAAAGTACACAACCACAAAGATGCCAATGAAAGATCTAAGGACATGATTCATTAACCTCATGAATGCACTAGATGCATTGGTTAATCCAAAAGGCATGACTAACCACTCATACAATCCATGCTTAGTTTTAAATGCAGTTTTCCACTCATCTCCTTCTTTCATCCTAATTTGATGATATCCACTTTTCAAGTCTATCTTAGAAAAATGCAAGAACCATGCAATTCATCTAACATATCATCTAAACGGGGAATAGGATGGCGTTACTTTACAGTGATATTGTTGATGGCTCTGCAATCCACACACATCCTCTAAGTTCCATCTTTTTTGGAATAAGTAGCACCGGCACCGCACAAGGGCTCATGCTCTCCCAGATATGGCCTCTAGCCAGTAGCTCTTCCACTTGCCTTTGAAGTTCCTTAGTCTCCACAGTGTTGGTTCTATATGCTGGACGGTGAGGAAGGGAAGCTCCAGGCATGAAATCAATCTGGTGCTCAATCCCATGGATATGTGGTAGTCCATTGGGATTCTCCTCTGGAAAGACATCCTCAAACTCCTGCAAAAGTAAGGAAAGACTGCTCGGAACTTCCGGCATTGGATTAGTAAGGTTGACTAACACTTCTTTCTAGAAAAACAAAAGAATGGGTTGATTAGAGAACAGAGCTCTCTTAACCACATTAAACCTCACAAGAAAGTTTGATTACCTCACAGGGTTACTCTCAAAGGCCTTTTTCTTGGTTTTTCTCAAACTCTCATTTTTGTTTGTTGGTGATGTGTTTAGGGGGTCACTCTCATTGGTTTTACCTTGTTGTTTCAGCCATTTTTGATCTTGATGAACTTCTTGTGGCGTCAATGGAGCAAGGGTGGTCTTCCGGCCATTGGATTCAAAGGAATACCTATTTGTAAACCCATCATGGGTTACCCTTCTATCGAACTGCCACGGCCTTCCAAGTAGAATGTGACCGGCCTCCATTGGTAAGATGTCACACAAGATTTCATCCTTGTATTTGCCTATGGTTAAAGGAACCAATACTTGGCTATGCACGATCATCTCTCCTTCATAATTCAGCCATTGAAGCTTGTAAGACCTTGGATGCTTCTTCACTTCTAGACTTAACTTCTTCACCATGGTTTCACTTGCCACATTGGTACAGCTTCCTCCGTCAATGATAAGGCTGCAAACCTTGCCTTGTACCAGGCATCTGGTGTGAAACAGGTTTTCCCGTTGCTCCTGATCCGTATCTTTGGCTTGAATGTTTAGTGATCGCCTTGTGACCAAGAGGATCATGGTTCTTTGGTTGATGCATTCATTAGCGTAGTGTCCTCTCCCTTGACACTTGAATCATGTAACATCCCTGTTCCTAGAAGAAGTTGCCACAGCTTTTCCTTTAGAGTCTGGAGTTGGGGTGTAAGGTTTGGAATCGGTTTTTGTCTTGACAATAGTCTTGTCCTCTGGTTTGTAGCTTGATTTAGGATAGGTTGCTCTGGCTCCGTAGGAATTCCTGGTACAACTCCTTCTCTTGATCTGCTGTTCCACAAGGATAGCCTTGTGAAGCATCTCCTCCAAATCACCATAAGTTTGAAGCTCCATCCTGTCTTGAATATCTTGAGCTAAACCACTTAGAAACCTTGCCATAGTTACCTCATGATCTTCATCTATGTCGGCTATGATCATAAGAGATTCCATCTCTTGAAAGTAATCCTCCACACTTTTACTACCTTGGCTTAATCTCCTAACCTTTTGATGCAACTCCCGGTGTTAACGACTTGGAATAAACCTCTTCCTCATTAGGTTTTTCATCACTCCCCATGTTTCCACACGTGGCTCCTGGTTGCGTCTCCTACATGTAACAATTTGATCCCACCAGTTGATGGCATAATCATAGAACTCTGTTGTAGCAACTTGAACCTTCTTCCATTCTGAGTATGGCTGACAATCGAAAACGAGTTCTATCTTCTTCTCCCATTCTAGATAGGCGTCCGGATCATTCTTCCCATAGAATGGTGGTATCTTCAACTTAAGACTACTGAGGTTATCTTCATTGCGCTCCCTGACTTCTCTTACACGTCTTGGACATCCTTGTTCCTCATTAGAAGCTTGACTTCCACAGCTGCAGTAGTCGGATCCTTCCTCATTGTTTATGGCCTTTGTGCCCTTCTTCTTCCTTCAGCAGGACGTTGGGGAAGTCCTTGATTCACCGATTCTTGTATGGTGTTCATCCTTTCAAGAACTGGATCTAGCTCCTGCCTTAAGAGGCACCTCATTTCCTCCATGAGATTTTGCACATCCATGTTGTTGTTTCTGGCTCTCCTTGGACGGTTGGTGTTATCACTTCCAGCTTCACTATGAGACATCTCGATGATATGTGGGAACAAGTTAAAAGATGTCTTGAATTTTTCCTGCAAAACTCAACAAACTGTTAGTAATAAAAGCCTCACTATTATTTTTTTTTCTGTTTCACTCAACTCTAAAAATGTACTCACTCAGAGATTTCTCAATTGTTCTTATCAACCAAATCCCAATCAAATTTAATGAGAATTTTCCACAATCCGAATGATCAAAGGATAGAAAAAAGGATGTGGGAACATGTTTGGTTTTGTTCCTGAAAGAATAAAAGATAGAAAGGAAAAAGAGTGTTGGAATACGTTTAGTTTTGTTGCTCTTTTTTTTTTATTAGGGTAGAAAGGAAAGGAGTTGGAACAAGTTTGGTTTTGTTTCTTCTTTTTTTTTTCTTTGAATAGATGATCCAACAGATCTTTGGATAGAAAGATAGAAAGAAAAGATATGAATGAAGGATAGAACAGAGTGATGGCTAGTCGAAGAATCACGACCAAGAAGGTAAGGGATTAGAAATGAAAGGTCAGAAGATGAAGGATTAGAAATGAAAGATCAGAATTTGAAAAGATATGAAAACTCACTAACAAACTCGAAATTGCTTGCTCTGATACCAAATGATGAGAATCAAACCCAAGACTCGGCAGTTTCGATGGTAGATCACATGAAGATGGAAGACAAAGAAGATGGATGAAGATGTTGGATAGTTCCTTGCATAAACGAATAAAAAAACTCAAGTTTATCAAGGCTTGTGGATTGAATGATAACAACACAAGTAGTTGCGGAATGGCTCCCTGTTGATGGATTGAATGGTCACACAATGGATGCGGAAGTCCAGATATTCCTCAATGCCATGCCAAGATATTACACACTTGGTGGTGACTAGGTTTGATTATTTGGATATGACACACCGAAGGATCGAAATATTGTTGGATATGACTCACCAAAAAATCGGAAAATGTTCACAAAGTACAAAAGAGATTAATCTCGAAAAGGTTGATAAAAATTTGGGTGCCTTAGAATGAGGCTTACAATGTGCTTAAATAGGGAAGGAGACTTGAACAGACTCAACCTCCTTCGAGAATGACTCTTGAGAACTCCAAACAATCATCCTAAAACTTATAAACAAAGATTGAAGACTTAGACTAAAGACTATGCAAGTTTGACTAGAATTTAAAGAAGATTGTGGACTAAAGAATATGAAATAGAAACCATAATCTAAAAATATATCATAAGGTGATGCTTGAGTCGGTCCATGGCATAAGGAAGTCGGTCCACCGATTCATGAAATCATCCAAGTTAATCATAAAAGTGGGGTAAGTGGACTTGAGGCCTCACTAAAAACCTTAGATGGAAAACCCATTGGGATAAAACCAAGCTAAGAGAAAAAGAGCACACTCAAGCCACTTGATGATGATTAACTCGGAATGGCTTGTATGGAAGTGATCAGCTCGTGGTTGATTGGTCTTGGACAAACTTCTTCTTGCTTCCAAGACAACTTTAGAGTTGTTCCAACAGCTTCTTGGAGTTTTCTCGTCCTTGCACGGGTCATTGGACCTTTGGGAATGGTCAAGGCATCTTCTTCTTCTTTTCCATGTGTTGGCGTCTCCATGCTCATATCAATAAAGGAGACTATTCCTCTTGGTAGATTACCTCTGATGGTGAAATCTGTCCTTTGCAATACAAGAGGGAAAAAGGGATGCACCTTTAAGCAAGGTGGATATCTTGCGATAAAGGAGAGACGAGAAAAAGTCTTTGAAGAAGGTGAACAAGTTTGGGTTCACTTAAGGAAAGAAAGGTTCTCAAAAGGAAGAAAGTCCAAGCTTATGCCAAGGATCGATGGACCTTTCAAAATCATCAAAAAGATCAACAACAATGCCTACCAGCTGGACTTGCAAGGTAAGTATGATATAAGCAACAGTTTTAATATCACTGACTTGGTTCCTTTCATTGCAGATAATTCAGATTTGAGGACAAATCCTTTTCAAGAGGGAGGGGATGATATGAGCATGGAAGCGCCAACACTCGGAGAAGAAGAGGAAGGAACCCTGGCTATTCCCAAAGGTCCTATGACCCGGGCAACATCAAGATAACTTCAAGAAGCTGTAGGAAACATCTTAAGGATATCAGGGAAGCTTAAGAAGCTTAGGAAAGGCAACACCAAGACATGCTCACTTCCATTCAAGTTGCTCTAAGTTAATCATCTTCAAAGTGACTTGAGTGCACTCTTTTTCCCTTAAGCTCAGTTTTATCCCAATGGGTTTTCCACTAAGGTTTTTAATGAGGACTCAAGATCCATTTTAGCCTTATGATGAATAACTTAGTGTTGAGATAGATGCTCTTTCAAGTGATAGAATAATCAAAAAGAATTCAAACTCAAAGAAAGGAGGGAAAAGGAAACTAGTTAAAGAAGAACTAGAAGGAAAAGGAAGCTGTTGGATATCAACTAAACAAACTAACTAGGAAGCAAGAAGGTATGGGTAAAGGTATGGGCGCAGCATGGGTGAAGTATGGGCGCTGGTGACTGTTGAGACACTGTTGGAGTAGTTTGGCTTCTCATCTCCCATGCTTCTCCTTCCTTGCACGCCTCTCTTGTTATATGATTCTCCTTTCTTCTTCTCTTATGTAAAAAGTCTATATAAACTCATATAAACCTCTTGTAAATGCAGAGAAAGTGAATAAGAGAATAAGAACACAAGAAATTTCAGAAACTCTCTTTCTCTCTTATCTCGCCATTCTCCTCCATTCTCCTTCATTTTCTATCATCTCCTAACTTAAATTTCTACATGGTATCAGAGCAGGTTGAGTGTTCAAGCGCTTAACCTTTTTTAATTCTTCTAACACTCTACAAATCTTCTAATCTATAACAATACACTTCCTTAGTTCTATTCACTCTGAGATTAATATCCTTGAGATCATAGGATCTTCAAGTTGTGAAAGGACTAAGATTGTGTATTATTACTAGAAAATGGAGACTAATAGAGTAACAATCTCAGTTATGCTCAAAGGAAACAACTATATTCTTTGGGAAAAAACCACTAAAACCATCCTTAGAGGCCAAGGACTTTGGCGGTATGTTGAGCCAAAGGAGGGAACGGAAGTTATTGTGAGAAATGAGAAGGAGGAAGCTAAGGAAGAGCAAGAAGAACAATACACTCTTTCTTTACTTCAAAGCTCATTAGAACCAAACATCTTGGCGGCATACTCATATGCGGATACTGCCAAGGAGTTATGGGATATACTCAAGGGAGTATATGGAAACATCTCAAATATATCAAGAATATTTGAGGTGAAGAGGGCGTTGAATGAGCTTCAACAAGAGGAGAAGCCATTCAAGGAAATGTTTGGAGAACATAGAAGCTTGTGGGCTGAGTTGGAGATTTTGAGGCCACAAACTCTAAACTCCAAGGAATTAGATGAAAGGCGTGACCAAGATCAAGTGTTTGGACTTCTCTTGGCACTCAATACATCTTACACGGACCTCATTAAACACATACTAAGATTTGAGAAGCTGCCAAGTCTAGCGGTAGTATGTGGGATGATAGAAAGAGAGGAGGGGTCAAGAGACCTATTTCGTGCGCCAAGCGAAGCTGCACAGTTTGCAAAGAGGAACCTCACATTTAGAGACAAGAGGATGTTGGAATGTGAGTATTGCAAGATAAAGGGACATGCAAAGTAGAAATATTGGATTCTCCATCCGCATTTGAGGCCTAAGCAAATAAAGGAGAGTGAAGATGCATAAAGCTTTCATGGGAGTGGTACAAAAGGTTGAGGATACTGTTAAAAGATCCGAGTTTGAAATTCTCATCAAGAGCTTAGCTAAATTGAGAGAATCTGGTAAAAGTTTTCTTAGCTCTAAAGGCGCCATAAGGAAGGGTGAAGTTATTGTGGATTCAGGAGCCTCTCATCACATGATCAAGGACCAAGACATGCTAAAAAACCTTGAGCCTTATCATGGAAATGTACAAGTAGCCAATGGATGCTCAGTCCCGATTGAAGGTGTAGGAGAACTAGAACTTTTTAACAAAGAGACTAAAGCATTGTACATGCCTAGCTTCTCATCTAACCTCCTATCAGTCCATAAAGCTACAAAAGATATGGGTTGTGTGGCATTGTTTGGGAGTGACTTTGTTGAATTTCAAGATCCTAAGTCAAAACATGTACTTGGGAAAGGGAAAGTGGAAGATGGGATTTACCTCTTGAATGTCAATAAACAAGAGGAGTCGGCTCGCGGAATGAAAGCAAATATGGAAGTTCTTGATAAAAAGAAGATTGGAGATAGCCCATTATGGCATGAGAGGTTAGGACACCCAAGCTCAGCCATTCTAAAAAAGGCCTTACCCAATCTTATTCAAGAAGAAGTAGTATGTGAAGCTTGTGTGCTAGGGAAGCATTGTAGACAAGTTTTTCCGAGTTCATCTACAACTTGTGATGAAGTCTTTGGCATGGTGCACTCAGATGTATGGACTGCTCCATGCAACTCTCGTGACCAATACAAGTATTTTGTATCATTCATTGATGATAAGTCAAGATATACATGGATAACTCTTCTACCTTCCAAAGATCAAGTCTATGAGGCATTCATAAACTTCATGCACTACGTCACTACCCAATTCAAAGCAACAATCAAAGTCTTGAGAAGTGACAATGGAGGAGAGTATGTGAGTAATCGATTCAAGTCATTACTCAACCAACATGGCATTGTCCATCAAACATCATGCGCATACACTCCACAACAAAACGGTGTAGCTGAGAGGAAAAATAGGCATCTAATGGAAGTAGCAAGGACTATCATGATTGCCAAAGATGTACCCAAATTTCATTGGGGAGATGCGGTGATGACTTCAAACTACTTGATAAACCGACTTCCAACCAAGAACTTGGAAGATAGGTCACCATTTGAAGTGTTGTACAAGAAGAAGCCGAGCTTACATCATCTCAAGGCGTTTGGATGTAAGTGCTTTATGTTTCTACCAGAGGGTCAAAGAAACAAGCTTGAACCTAGAAGCATGAAGTGTGTTTTCATTGGATACTCACCAACTCAAAAAGGATACAAGGTCTACAATCCGGAGACAAGAAGGGTCCATGTGTCTAGAGAGGTGAAGTTCAATGAAAAAGAAAGCTTCTATGGAACTAAGAATCAGGATACCCTTGGAGGTATGGTCTCATCGTCTTTGGATTGGATGCTGTTCAATGAAGCGCCAATAACAAGGGATGATATACAAGGAGAAAGCGCATCATCTGAGAACATCATGGAAGGTGAAGATGCAGTTGATACACATATTGAACCAGATCATGATCCTGCTGAAGAAGAAGCGGATGTTGACGGAGAAGAACCTGAGCCAATCATAACTCTAAGAAGAAGTACAAGACAGAGGCGACAACGTGTTTACTATGGTTACAACAACTCTGCCATGCTCCAAGGAGAGTCTAGTGCGAGTAATCTTCCTTGTGTGATAAGAGAATGTCCTGAGCGTACGGCGAGCTTAGATCTCGATCCTATTGGCGACAGCACTCTCTTATCACAAGGAGGAGATAACACTCAAACTAGCACTATCACATATCCCATTGAGCATTTTTGCTCGTTGGCATCATTACCTATGGAGCATAAAGCTTTTCTTGGAAAAATCAGCAAAGAATCCATACCTAACTCATATGAAGAAGCGTGTGAGAGTGGAGTATGGGTAAAAGCCATGGAAGAGGAAATGAAGTCCATGGAAAGGAATCATACTTGGTACTTAACTGATTTACCAAGGGATAAGAAGCCAGTTGGGTGTAGATGGGTGTATACAATCAAATACACAAGTGATGGGAGGATAGAAAGATACAAGGCAAGGTTGGTAGCAAAAGGGTATACTCAAATCTATGGGGAAGATTATACCGAGACATTTGCTCCGGTTGCTAAGCTCCACTCCATCAGAATCCTAATCTTGGTGGCAGTAAACTTGAAGTGGGATCTATGGCAGATGGATGTCAAGAACGCCTTCTTGCAAGGGGATTTGGAAGAGGAAGTGTATATGGATCCACCCCAAGGATATCATAAGGAAGACAACAAAGTTTGTAGATTGAAGAAAGCAATCTATGGGCTAAAACAATCTCCAAGAGCATGGTACCAAAGGCTAAGCGCTTGTCTTATGGAGAGGGGGTTCATAAGATCTGAAGCGGATCATACTTTGTTTACAAAACAGAGTGAAGGAGGAATGATTGCAGTCCTAATATATGTTGATGATCTAATTATCACAGGGAGTGACAAAGAAGGGGTTGATCAAACTAAGAAAATCTTGAAGGACGCCTTTGATATAAAAGACTTGGGGGAGCTTAAGTACTTCCTAGGAATTGAGATGACACGGTTTGAAGATGGAATGTTCATCTCTCAAAGGAAATATGTGCTTGATCTCTTGGAGGAAACCGGAAAGCTAGGATCCAAACCAGCTAAAACTCCAATAGAAGAAGGTTATCAAGATAGTCCTGAGGGGGAGCCTTTGGAGAACATTAAGAGATATCAAAGGATGGTGGGCAAACTAATCTATCTTACTATCACAAGGCCGGACATTTGCTTTGCAGTAAACCGTGTAAGCCAACATATGCAAAAGCCAACCACACAGCATTGGAACATGATTGAGAGGCTGCTAAGATATCTAAAAAACAACCCCGGAAAAGGCATATGGATGAAGGCTAATGGAAACACAAAGGTTCAAGGATATTGCGATGCAGATTGGGCCGGAGATAAGAAAGATAGGAAGTCCACATCCGGCTTTTGTACCTTTCTAGGAGGCAATCTAGTGACTTGGAGGAGTAAAAAGCAGAAGGTCATAGCCTTATCTAGTGCTGAAGCCGAGTATAGGGCTATGAAGGAAGTAACAAAAGAGCTTATTTGGGTAAAGGCATTCCTAGAGGATCTTGGAATACATGAAACTGAAGAAATGTTGTTGTATTGTGATAATCAAGCTGCAATACATATAGCATCCAATCCGGTATTCCATGAAAGGACTAAGCATATAGAGGTGGATTGTCACTTTGTGAGGGGAAAGATTCAAGAAGGAATCATTAAACCTGCCTTTGTAACAAGTGAGAACCAACTAGCTGATATCTTCACCAAAGCAACCTCATATGTCACTTGTGATCGCATCCATAGCAAGATCGGTCTAAAGGACCTTCACCGACCAATCTTGAGGGGGAGTGTTGAGATAGATGCTCTTTCAAGTGATAGAATAATCAAAAAGAATTCAAACTCAAAGAAAGGAGGGAAAAGGAAACTAGTTAAAGAAGAACTAGAAGGAAAAGGAAGCTGTTGGATATCAACTAAACAAGCTAACTAGAAAGCAAGAAGGTATGGGTAAAGGTATGGGCGCAGCATGGGTGAAGTATGGGCGCTGGTGACTGTTGAGACACTGTTGGAGTAGTTTGGCTTCTCATCTCCCATGCTTCTCCTTCCTTGCACGCCTCTCTTGTTATATGATTCTCCTTTCTTCTTCTCTTATGTAAAAAGTCTATATAAACTCATATAAACCTCTTGTAAATGCAGAGAAAGTGAATAAGAGAATAAGAACACAAGAAATTTCAGAAACTCTCTTTCTCTCTTATCTCGCCATTCTCCTCCATTCTCCTTCATTTTCTATCATCTCCTAACTTAAATTTCTACACTTAGCACCACAATTGATATTTTGGACCGGCCTTTGATGCATTGGACCGACTTTAAACCACTTTATAATATAAGTTAGACGATAGTTTCATTTTATTGTTTAAGTTCACAAAAACTCTTTCATATTCTTGTCCTGTCAACTTCTAGTCATTGTTCAGAGTCTTGTGATGAATGTTTAGAGTCCCAAGAATTAGAAATCTCGAGGCACTTTAGTCTGTTCAAGTCACCTCTTTATATAAGTCGATGTAAGCCTTATTCGGTAAAACAACCAACTTTTTAATCAGCTTATTTTCTGAGATAATTCTCTAATTTCTTTAAGAACACTTCAAGATTGTTTGGTGAGTCATATCCAACAATCAACCCTGATTCTCTGGTGTGTCATATCCAGAAATCAACTTTTCTTCCCTGAGTGTGTCATATCTTGGAGAGACATTTTTGAGAGTTTATTAGGTGAGTAATATCCAAAATAAACCTCAAAGAGTGTCAAGAAGCCCTTCCGCAACTTCTTGTGTCCTACTTCGATCCATCACCTTGTCCAGATTTAGTCTTTAGTTCACTAAGGTAAGGATCTATCTCTTATCTATCCAAAGAACCATTCGGCCGCTTCCAAGAAGACCCTTCAGATGGTCCATTCTATCATCAACTCGGCCTTATGTCTTCTTTTATCCCTTTGTCTATCACCCTGTTCTACCAATGAGAAAGTTGAGTCTTGGGTGTGACGGAAATCGTGTCACTTAATATCTTCATGATATTGCTTTAACATGCTCCGGAATATTTTGAACTGGTGTGAATGAATTTCACCAATACTTGATCACTTATCTTGAACTCTTGTGAACGCCTCTTCTCATTGGCCCACTTCTTCATCCGCTTTCAAGATTTCTCCAAGAAAATTCTTGTAAAATCAGCATGATCTTCCCATATTTTGGCTATCTTCTATTCTCCTGGACTACTTATCTCGTTGTGTGCCATGGCGAACACATGAGGAACCACTTAAACAGTTTCATAGTAACTCCAGAACTGGAGCATGTTCTTGATGAACGCCCTTGCTGCTCCTTCCGCCGTGTAATCTCTTGGACATGCTATAAATGTCCCTTACTTTGAAAACCTGCCAATGATCACTTTTATTAACCCAAACCCCTTGGAATCAGGTAAGGCGCTGATAAAGTCCAAAGAAATCGGTTCCCAAGTTCTCTTCGGTATGGGTAATTGTTCCAACAACCCAACCGGTTTTTTATTCCTGTCTTGTCTTGTTGGCACACGAGACGAGTCTTCATATAAAGCTCCAGGGGATTCAGCATTCGTGGCCAAAACTACTCAGCTTCCACAAGCGCCCTTATCCGCTTTTGCCCCAGATGCCCAGCCCACTGAATATCGTGACATTATTGTATGATGTCACGTTGCAAACTCCCACGATTTGGCACCTACACTCGTCTGCCTTTGGGGTAAAATACCCCATATTCTTCCCAAAAGCAGAGAGTCTTTCCCTCTAAAACCAACTTAACCAATGCCTTGGCTGTGAGATCCTTATCGAGTCCCTCCCAAATACGGTTCAAGAATGTACTCTCGGCTTGTCTGATTGAAGCAAGTTTGGCCTTACAACTAAATATATCGTCAACAACATTAGCTTTCCCCGATTTGTAGTACAGGGAAAACTCAAACTTGGCTAGGAAATCTTGTCACCTTACTTGCTTTGGTGATAACTTCTTCTGAGTTTGAAAGTAACGTGTTGCCACATTGTCCGTCTTGTCCAAAAACAGAGCGTAAGAGATAATACCGCCAAACTTGATAATAATGGACAACCACCATCATTTCCTTCTCCTGAACTGTATAACGGCGCTCTGTGAGCTTGCGACTTTTTAAAGCTATTGGATGTCCCCCTGCATAAGAACTCCACCAATAGAAAAATCAGCAACATATGTGTATACCCCAAATGGATTGTTGGAATCTGGAAGAAAAGTATAGGTTCGTGAATAATTGCCGCCTTTAGTTTTTAAAAGGCATCTATCTATTGAGCTGACCAGTCTCATATATTTTTTCTTCTTGAGAAGGTCAGTCATTGGTGCTGCCTTCTTTGAGTGTCCCTCAATCAACCACCAGTATTGTTCATCAATCCAAAGAATGACTGCAGCTCCAACATTTTGGTTGGTGTTACCCACTTCGTGATGGTGGCTATCTTGAGATTCCCATGCCCAAAAACATGCCTCAAGAATTGTACTTCCTCTGTACAAAACTGTGCACTTCTCCCGCTTTACATACAACTCATTCTCTCGTAGAACTCAAAACACCGTTTTTAAGTGGCTAATGTGTTCCTCCATGGGATTGGTATAGATGACGATATCATCAAGATATTCTACCACTAATCGATTGAGAAAGGGTTAGAATATCTGGTTTATCAACGTGCACAACATTTCAGGTGCATTCATGAGGCCAAAGAGCATAACTAGCCACTCGAATGTACCATACCTCATAACACACACAGTCTTAGGTTTGTCACCTTCATCAATCCAAACTTGGTAGTAACCCTTATGTAGATCCATCTTAGTGTAAACCTTTGAACTTCCCAATATATTGATAAGATCCACTATCAAGGGAATTAGATATAGGTTCTTGATTATTACATTGTTAAGCACCTGATAATTCACACACATCCGCAAAGAACCGTAATGCTTCTTCTAGAACAACACTGGAGCCTATAAGGTGCCTTGGATGATCTCAACATTCCCGTTGAAAGAAGCTCATCAAGTTGCTTCCTTATTTCTGCAAGTTCTAAAGGAGCCATTCTGTATGGAGCCTTTGTGGGTGGTTTGGCTCCGACTTCCAATTCGAGCCGATGATCTACCTCTCTCCTAGGTGGTAGCTTCCCTTAGCTATTCTCCTAGGTGGCAAAAACCAAAGTTGCCTACTTTCACCATTATTCATCCTGGAGACTTCCACGGTTAGAATTACTCACAGTGAACCCTTCTCAAGAATACACATTGTGCTAAGACCAAGCATCGATATCGCCGAAACTTATCTTTGAACTTCAAGGTCTAACACCACCTTGAAATCATCCATTGGTACTAAGGAAAAATTTACCGTACCTTTCCATACGCCAACACTCATCTAAACACCATGCACAACACCAAGGAGTGGTCGAGCTTTGGCATTCATGGACTTGATGATATGAGCATGGAAACGCCAACACTTAGAGGAAAAGAAGAAGGAACCATGGCCATTCCCAAAGGTCCTATGACCCGGGCAAGATCAAGAAAACTTCAAGAAGCTGTAGGAAACATCTTAAGGATCACATGGAATCATGAAGAAGCTAAGGAAAAACAACAACAAGACATGCTCACTTCCATTCAAGTCGCTCTAAGTTAAATCATCTTCAAAGTCACTTGAGCGTGCTCTTTTTCCCTTAAGCTCGGTTTTATCCCAATGGGTTTTCCGGCTAAAGGGTTTTAATGAGGCCTCAAGTTCACTTATATCTCTTAGATGATTAGCTTAGGAGCTTCTTTGATGTCTTGGACGATTTCATGAAGCTATGGACCGACTCAAGCATCAACTTTATGATATAACTTAGATTATGGTTTTATTTCATCTTTTCTATTCCGCAAACTCTTTTATTTTCTTGTCTAGTCGACTTCTAGTCTTTGTTCAAACTCTTAGGTGATTGTTTAGAGTCCCAAGAAGTAGTAATCACGAGGCACATGAGTCTGTTCAAGTCACCTCTCTTTATAAGTCGATTGTATGCCTCACTCGGCAATCATCCAACTTTTTAATCAACTTCTTTTCAGAGAAAATTGTCTAAGTTCTTTTAGAACATTTCCGATTGTTTGGTGTGTCATATCCAACAATCAACCTCAGTTCTCTGGTGCGTCATTTCCAGAAAATCAACCTTTGTCTTCCCCGAGTGTGTCATATCTTGGAGAGACATTGTTTAGTGTTTATTAGGTGTGTAATATCCGAAATAAACCTCAATGAGTATCAAGGAGCCTTCCGCAACTTCTTGTGTCCCGCATCAATCCATCACCTTTTCCAGTTTGAGCCATTGATTCGCTAAGGCAAGGATCTATCCCATATCTATCCAAAGAACCATTTGGCAACTTCAAAAAAAAAGACCTTCAAATGGTCCTTTTCATCATCAACTCGGCCATATGGTTTCTTCTATCCTTCTGTCTATCATTCCAACCTACCAATGAGAAAGTTTAATCTTGGGCGTGACCGAGATCGTGTCACTTGACCCAACTGTCCCCCTTATTCCATGACAGGCCAAGTCTCTTCGCTTCTCCTTCCGAAATGAATTTATGGGTGGCACCAGTATCAATCATCTCTTGGGTTGTTTGCCCATTGATATTGACATCCATCTGTTGGACCAGTGCTTGGGGCATTGAATACTTGTAAAGACTCAAGCACACCTGGCTCCTCACAAGAATCCTCCTCTTCTTGCTTGAGGAGAGCATACATAAAACCGAGTTTTGGATAATCCCTTGCCGGTTGTTGTCCTTTGAACACATAACAACCACTTCTTGGAACAACAGAGTGTTTCTTGGCTTTATACTCTTGAACTGGAATATTTCCTTGGTTCCGAGTGTAAGTCGGTTGTTATAAGTCCTTCCTCTCTCCTCCACCCCTTTGTACCACCTTCCTCTTATAGGCTTCAGGTTTGGCTTGGGTGCTAAAATCCAAGAGAGGTTTAGCAGTTGCAATAGCTTCTTCTACCAAATTAACACCCCGGCGTTGCCACTCTTCCTGTGCCCATCTTTGGAGTCTATCAATGAAATGGAATACCAAGTCTTGATCGAAAAGAATGGAAATATACAGTTTAAGGGTATTAAATTTTGTAACATAATCTCGGATCTTACTCTTTTGCCAGAGTTTCCTTAGTTTGCTTCTCACCTGTTCAATGTCTGTGTGACGCCTTTGCCACCACAGCATGGCTTTATCAGTGATGTATGATGTGGTTGTATTAATATTTGCCAACTCATCTCCTAGACCGAGATTATCAAATATTGCTCCATTTACCATAGGAAATTCTCAACTTCCTTGGCATCATGAGCTCCATCAAATCGTGATGGTCTTGAGTAATCCATTTTACCCTCTCCTAACATTAATATCTCCTCCATTGGCAACTGCTTTCTTGCACAACATAAGGTCTTCTTGCATCACCTCGACGCACACATGTACTGCTTTGACAACTCCTATCAACTTATCTTTAATTTGGAGGAGTTGCCCCTCAATTCCTCTAACGTCTTGCCTAACTCCACTGATATTTGTGAACACCATGTTCTCCAACTTGATGGTCGAGTGCTGAACACGCTAAAACCTCTCGCCTATGTTTCTCAACACAAAACACAAGGATTTGAGCTTATCTCGAACACTGCTCTTGTCGTGCTTCTTCTTTGGCGCATTCTCTCTTTGCCTTAGATGAATAGACTAGGTAGCCTAACTCTAAAGAATTCTGAATTTTTATGCAAAAAGAAGTCGGGAAAAGAAAAACTCAGAAAGACAAGTAAATACTACATTGCACTGATATTGATCAAAATGCTTGATGACTACACATGAGGATCTGACCCCTTATTTATACAAAGCACCTCCGTAATTGATGTGGACATTAAACTGATCTAAAGACCATTATTAAAGATCTGACCATAATTACAACATGCTTATATTATATAAGCATGGAAACGCCAACACTTGGAGAAAAAGAGGAAGACGGCTTGACCATTCCAGAAAGTCCTATGACCCGGGCAAGAACAAAAAACTCCAAGAAGCTGTTAGAACAACTCTAAAGTTATCTTGAAAGCAAGAGGAAGTTTGTCCAAGACCAACCAACCACGAGATGCTTATGTCCATTCAAGCCATTCCGAGTTAATCATCATCAAATGGCTTGAGTGTGCTCTTTTTCTCTTAGCTTGGTTTTATCCCAATGGGTTTTCCAACTAAGGTTTTTAATGAGGCCTCAAGTCCACTTACCCCACTTTGATGATTAACTTGGACGATTTCATGAAGCCATGGACCGACTTTCTTATGCATTGGACCAACTTCAAGAACCTTATGTTATAAATTAGATTATGGTTTTATTTCCTTATCTTTATTTTTGCAAAAACTCTTTAGTTTCTAGTCCAAGTCTTGAGTCTTTGTTTCTAAGTTTTAGGATGAATTTTAGAGTTCACAAGAGTCATTCTCAAAGGAGCTTGAGTCTGTTCAAGTCTCCTTCTCTATTTAAGCACATTGTAAGCCTCATTCTAAGGCATCCAACTTTTTATCAAATATTTTGAGATTAATCTCTTTTGTTCTTTGAGAACATATTCTGATTGTTTGGTGAGTCATATCCAACAATCTTTCGATCCTTAGGTGTGTCATATCCGAAGAATCAAACCTTGTCACCAACAAGTATATAATATCTTGGCGTGGCATTGAGGAATATCAGTGGACTTCCGCATCCATTGTGTGACCATTCAATCCATCAACAAGGAGCCATTCCGCAGCTACTTGTGTTGTTTTCAATCCACAAGCCTTGATAAACTTGAGTCTTTTGATTCGTTTATGCAAGGATCTATCCAACATCTTCATCCACCTTCTTTGTCTTCCATCTTCGTGTGTTCTACCATCAAAACTGCCGAGACTTGGGTTGGATTCTCCATCCTTTGGTATCAGAGCAAGCAATTTCGAGTTTGGTAGTGAGTTTTCATACCTTTTCTAATTCTGATCTTTCATTTCTAATCTTTCATCTTCTGACTTTTCATTTCTACCCCCTCACCTTCTTGGTCGTGAGTCTTCGACTCGCCATCACTCTGTTCTATCCTTCATTCATATCTTGTCTTTCTATCTTGCTATCCAAAGATCCGTTGGATCATCTATTCAACAAAAAGTGAAGAAACAACACCAAACGTGTTCCAACTCCTTTCCTTTCCAGCTTAAAAAAAAAACAAAACCAAACATGTTCCAACACTTATTTTCCTTCCTATCTTTTGTTCCTTCGAAACAAAACCAAACGTGTTCCAACATCATTTTTTCTATTCTTTGATCATTCAGATTGTGGAAAATTCTCATTGAGTTTGATTGGGATTTTTTTGATAAGAAAAATTGAGAAATCTCTGAGTGAGGACATCTTGAGAATTGAGTAAAACACTTGAGTGAAACACTTGAGAGGAAAGAAAAAAAAATAATAATAATAATAGTGAGGTTTATTACTGTTGATTTTAAGAGTTTAGAGTATTAGAGAGTGTTTAGTATGATTAGAAAAGAGAGAATAAATGTAATAAGACTTTTCTTGTATTCTTATTATATCTTCTACAAGAGCTTTACATGTGTTTATATAGAGATTACAAAGAGGAAGAGAGATGAGCTTGAGTTGGGTAACTCGAGGTGTCTAACTCGGGTTAGCACCTCAAGTTGCCCACTGTTTGGCTCCTGTTGCTGCAGCGCCCATGCCTTCTTCCTGCAGTGCCCATGCCTCCTTTGCTTCCTCATTTGGTTTAGTTAGCTTGCTTAGTTGATATCCAACAGCTTCCTTTTCTTCTAGTTCCTTATCAACTAACTCTTCTTCTAGTTCATTCACAACTAGTTCTCTCCTTTTCCCTCCTTCTCTTGAGTTTGAATTCTTCTTCTTGAGATCACATATTCTAACAATTACTAACAGTTTTTGAGTTTTGCAGGGAAAATTCAAGACATCTTTTGAGGAAAATTCAAGTCAAGCTTCTAATGAGGAACAAGGACGTCCAAGACGTGTAAGAGAATCCAGGGAACGTAATGAAGACAACCTCGGTAGTCTTAAGTTGAAGATACCACCCTTCTATGGGAAGAATGATCCACACGCCTATCTAGAGTGGGAGAAGAAGATAGAACTCGTCTTTGATTGTCAGCCATACTCAGAACGGAAGAAGGGCCAAGTTGCTGCAACAGAGTTCTATGACTATGCCATCAACTGGTGGGATTAGATTGTTACAAGTAGGAAACGCAACATGAAGCCACATGTGGAAACTTGGGGAATGATAAAAACCTAATGAGGAAGAGGTTTGTTCCAAGTCATTACCACCGGGAGTTGCATCAAAAGCTTAGGAGATTAAGCCAAGGTAGTAAAAGTGTGGAGGATTACTTTCAAGAGATGGAATATCTCATGATCAAGGCCAACATAGATGAAGATCATGAGGCAACGATGGCGAGGTTTCTAAGTGGTTTAGCTCGAGATATTCAAGACATGATGGAGCTCCAAACTTATGGTGATTTGGAGGAGATGCTTCACAAGGCTGTTCTAGTAGAACAACAAGTCAAGAGGAGGAGTAGTTCTAAAACAATCTATGGGATTGGAGCATCTCATGCTAGGACAAGTTACAAACAGGAGGACAAGACTGTTGTCAAACCAAAACTGGATTCTGAAACTTACACCCCTACTCAAGACGACAAAGGGAAAGCTGTGGTAACTTCTTCTAGAAACAGGGATGTTAGATGCTTCAAGTGTCAAGGGAGAGGACACTACACCAATGAGTGCATCAACCAAAGAACCATGATCCTTTTGGATAATGGTGACATAGAAACCGATGAAGAAGAAAAACTTGAATAAGAAGAGAACTCCGATGCTGAGGAGATTGAGTTACCAGCAATTGGAGAGCTATTAGTCATAAGACGATCATTGAGCATTCAAACCAAAGATGCTGACCAAGCACAATGGGAGAACTTGTTTCACACAAGATGCCTAGTACAAGGTAAGGTTTGCAGCCTTATAATTGATGGAGGAAGCTGTACTAATATGGCAAGTGAAGTTATGGTTAAGAAGCTAGGTCTAGAAGTAAAGAAGCATTTGAAACCTTATAAGATTCAACGGTTGAATGATAATGGAGAAATGATCGTGAGCAGCCAAGTATTGGTTCCTTTCACCATAGGCAAATACAAGGATGAAATCTTGTGTGACATCTTACCAATGGAGGCCGGTCACATCTTGCTAGGGAGACCATGGCAGTTTGATAGAAGGGTCATCAATGATGGGTTTACAAATCGGTATTCTTTTGAATACAATGGCCGGAAGACCACCCTTGCTCCATTGACGCCACAAGAAGTTCATCATGATCAATCATGGCTGAAACAACAAGGTAAAACCAATGAGAGTGACCCCCTAAACACACCACCTACAAACAAATGTGAGAGTTTAAGAAAAACCAAGAAAAAGGCCTTTGAGAGTAACCCTGTGAGGCAATCAAACTTTCTTGTGAGGTTTAATGTGGTTAAGAGAGCTATGTTCTCTAATCAACCCATTCTTTTGTTTTTCTATAAAGAAGTGTTAGTTAACCTTACTGATCCAATGCCAGAAGTTCCGAGCAGTATTTCCTTTCTTTTGCAGGAGTTTAAGGATGTCTTTTCGGTGGAGAATCCCAAAGGACTACCACCTATCCGTGGGATTGAGCATCAGATTGATTTCGTGCCTGGAGCTTCACTTCCTAACCATCCAGCATATAGAACTAACCCTGTGGAGACTAAGGAACTTCAAAGGCAAGTGAAGAGCTAATGGCTAAAGGCCATATCCGAGAGAGCATGAGCCCTTGTGCCGTGCCAGTGCTACTTGTTCCAAAGAAAGATGGAACATGGAGGATGTGTGTGGATTGCAGAGCCATCAACAATATCACTGTAAAGTATCGCCATCCTATTCCTCATTTAGATGAAATGTTAGATGAATTGCATGGTTCTTGCATTTTTCTAAGATAGACTTAAAAAGTGGATATCATCAAATTAGGATGAAAGAAGGAGATGAGTGGAAAACTGCATTTAAAACTAAGCATGGATTGTATGAGTGGTTAGTCATGCATTTTGGATTAACCAATGCACCTAGTACATTCATGAGGTTAATGAATCATGTCCTTAGATCTTTCATTGGAATCTTTGTGGTAGTGTACTTTGATGACATCCTAGTGTACAGCAAGAGCTTTGCGGAGCATATAGAACATCTTAGGGCTGTTTTTGATTTGTTAAGGAGATAAACACTTTATGCCAATCTTAAAAAGTGTACTTTTGGAACAGATAACTTGATCATTTTAGGCTTTGTTGTGAGTGCAGATGGTGTAAAGGTGGATCCGGAAAAGATTAAAGCAATCATGGAGTGGCCGAGTCCAACAACCATTAGTGAAGTAAGAAGTTTCCATGAAATTGCTGGCTTCTACAGACGCTTTGTCAAGAACTTTAGCACCATTGCTGCCCCATTGACTGAAGTGATCAAGAAAGATGTTGGATTAAAGTTGGAAGAGGCACAAGAAGCTGCATTTCAATTCCTTAAAGAGAAGCTTACTCATTCTCCTCTCCTTACCCTTCCTGATTTTAATAAAACATTTAAGATTGAATGTGATGCCTCAGTGATTGGTATTGGTGCTGTGTTAATGCAGGAGAAAAGACCAATATCATACTTCAGTGAGAAGCTTGGAGGAGCAACTCTCAACTATGCTACTTATGACAAGGATGTATGCTTTGGTGAGGGCCTTACGAACTTGGCAACATATCTCTGGCCTAAAGAGTTTGTAATACACACAGACCATGAATCTCTCAAGTACCTAAAGGGGCAGAACAAGTTGAGCAAAAGACATGCCAGATGGGTTGAATTCATAGAGACTTTTCCTTATGTGATCAAGTACAAACAAGGTAAGGAAAACATAGTGGCTGATGCACTATCTCGGAGGTATGTTCTTTTAAACACTCTCGATGCTAAGCTTTTGGGTTTTGAGCAAATCAAAGGTATGTATGAAACCGATTCTGACTTTGGTGATGCATACAAGTTGTGTGAAAAATTTGCTTCTGGCCATTACTTTAGGCAGGATGGTTTCCTTTTCTATGATAACCGTTTTTGTGTGCCTAACTGTTCTTTAAGAGACTTGTTTGTTAGGGAAGTACATGGAGAAGTCTTATGGGCCATTTTGGCATTGCCAAAACACTAAAAGTTTTGCAGGACCATTTGTTTTGGCCACATATGAGAAGAGATATGGAGCGGATATGTGAAAGATGTGCAACATGTAAACAAGCTAAGTCCAAGGTTCAAAGCCACGGTTTGTATACTCCTTTAACCATTACTTATCACCCTTGGAATGACATCTCTATGGACTTTATTGTTGGATTGCCTAGGACTAGAACCAGAAAAGATTCTATCTTTGTTGTGGTGGATAGGTTTTCTAAGATGGCACATTTCATAGCTTGCCACAAAAATGATGATGCATTGCATGTTTCTAACTTGTTCTTTAAGGAGGTTGTACGCTTAAATGGCATGCCTAGGACTATAGTTTCTGATAGAGATACTAAGTTTCTTAGTTACTTCTGGAAGACTCTTTGGTCTAAGCTATGTACTAAGTTAATGTTTTCTACTACTTGTCATCCGCAAACTGATGGGCAGACTGAGGTAGTGAATAGATCATTACGAACTCTCTTGCGTGCATTAATAAGGAAAAACTTGAAACATGGGAAGATTACTTGCCTCATTGTGAATTTGCATATAATCATGCTGTGCATTCTACTTCTATGTTTTCTCCTTTTGAAATTGTTTATGGGTTTAATCCTACTTCTCCTCTGGATCTAATACCTTTGCCTAAGTGTGAAAGAGTTAGCTTTGATGGAAAGAAGAAGGCTGAGCTTATACAGCAGATACATAAGCAAGCAAGACAAAACATTGAAGAGAAGACAAGGCAATATGTCAAGCATGCCAACAAAGGAAGGCGTGAGAAGGTCTTTGAAGAAGGTGACAAAGTTTGGGTTCACCTAAGGAAAGAGAGGTTCCCAGATGAAAGAAAGTCTAAACTTATGCCAAGGATTGATGGGCCTTTAAAGATCACCAAAAAGATCAACAACAATGCCTACCAGCTTGACTTGCAAGGTAAGTATGATATAAGCAACAGTTTTAATGTTAATGACTTGATCCCTTTTGTTGCAGATGATCCAGATTTGAGGACAAATCCTTTTCAAGAGGGAGGGGATGACATGAGCTTGGAAACGCCAACACTTGGAGAAAAAGAGGAAGACGCCTTGACCATTCCCAAAGGTCCTATGACCCGGGAAAGAACAAGAAAACTCCAAGAAGCTGTTGGAACAACTCTAAAGTTGTCTTGGAAGCAAGAGGAAGTTTGTCCAAGACCAATCAACCATGAGATGCTTATGTCCATTCAAGCCATTCCGAGTTAATCTTCATCAAGTGGCTTGAGTGTGCTCTTTTTCCTTTAGCTTGGTTTTATCCCAATGGGTTTTCCAACTAAGGTTTTTAATGAGGCCTCAAGTCCACTTACCCCACTTTGATGATTAACTTGGACGATTTCATGAAGTCATGGACCGACTTTTTTTATGCATTGGACTAACTTCAAGAACCTTATGATATAAATTAGATTATGGTTTTATTTCCTTATCTTTATTTTCGCAAAAACTCTTTAGTTTCTAGTTCAAGTCTTCAGTCTTTGTTTCTAAATTTTAGGATGAGTTTTAGAGTTCCCAAGAGTCATTCTCGAAGGAGGTTGAGTCTGTTCAAGTCTCCTTCTCTATTTAAGCACATTGTAAGCCTCATTCTAAGGCATCCAACTTTTTATCAAATATTTTGAGATTAATCTCTTTTGTTCTTCAAGAACATTTTCCGATTGTTTGGTGAGTCATATCCAACAATCTTTCGATCCTTTGGTGTGTCATATCCAAGAATCAAACCTTGTCACCACCAAGTGTGTAATATCTTGGCGTGGCATTGAGGAATATCAGTGGACTTTTGCACCCATTATGTGACCATTCAATCCATCAACAAAGAGCCATTCTGCAGCTACTTGTGTTGTTTTCAATCCACAAGCCTTGATAAACTTGAGTCTTTTGATTTGTTTATGCAAGGATATATTCAACATTTTATCCACCTTCTTTGTCTTCCATCTTCGTGTGTTCTACCATCAAAACTGCCGAGTCTTGGGTTGGATTCTCCATCAATATATATATATATATATGGGTGGATTTGAAGGGATCTGATTAATATTCCTAATAAATGATATGTGGATTTGTAGGGATATGACTTGACGACAAAGTCTTAGGAAATATCCTACCATACTTGGCTAAACTTGTAGAACCTTCTTGAGATGGATTCAGCCCACGTAAATGGATAAAAAGCCAAGAAAATACTAAGAAAAATATATGTAATCCCTTGATCCGGTCAATTGACATTATGAAAGTAATTGGGATGTGACATTTTCTCCTCCACCTAACTTGACGACACCCTCATCGTTGAGTATAGCTTAAAGTTCTCTTTGAATTGCCACAAGTCACCTTCTCGCTCCCATTTGCCTCATAAACTGGTAGTCCATTCTATTGGATGAGGAAGTATGTTTGACGTGACACAACATGCTTCTGGACTACTCATCACGAGAGCATTTCTTCACTCTTCTTGTCGTATAATTTGGTCATGATTGGCGGTGCTCATGTCAACTACCACTGATTTTGATCCTCAAAAATTTTGATATTGCTTTAACTTGCTGACGTAAAAGACCCGATGAATCTTCAAGGAGTCGGGTAGATGGAGTTTTTAGGATACCTTATAAATTTTAGCCGTGATCGTGAAATGACCCTTATATCTTCAGATTAAACCCTTGTGCATGCTTTGGAAGATTTTGAACTGATGGGGAAGGAGTTTCACCAATACTTGATCACCTATCTTGAACTCAAGTGGATGCCTCTTCTCATCATCCCACTTCTAGATCCGCTTTTGAAATTTGTCCAAACAAATTCTTGCAAAGTCAGCATGATTCTCCATGTTTTGGCCATCTTCTGTGCTCCTCCAGTACATGTCTTGGTGTGTGTCTTGAAAAAACCATTGGGAGTCGTTGGCTTTATCCAATGGCATGCTCAAACAGACTCTTTCATGTTGCCTCGCTCCGCTGCATGTGTTAAGAGATTGTGCAATGTCCAGAAAGTTTTCCCAGTCTTCTTGATTGGCATTCACAAAATGACGAAGGTAACACTCCAATAAAGAATTTGCCCATTCTGTCAGACTGTCAGTTTGGGGTGGAAACTGGTTGAAAATTAAGCCCAGTGCCTAGGGCTGCTCAGTCTCTCGGACATGCTATGAATGTCTCTTACTTTGAAAACAGGCCAATTATAACCATGATTGACACAGACCCTTCAGAATCAAGTAAGGCACTGAGAAAATCTAAGGAACCCAATTCCTAAAATCTCCCCGGTATAGTAAATGGTTCCAACAAGGCCACCGGTTCTTTATTCTCTGTCTTGTCTTGTTGGTACACTAGACAAGGCTTCATATAAACTCCATGGTATCCGTATCCGTGGCCAAAAATACACAGCTCAAGAATTTACTCTCAGCTTGGCTGATTGAAGAAAGTTTGGCAGTTCGACTAAGTGAATCGGCAACAACATTATCATTCCTCGGTTTGTACTCTATGGAGAGGTCAAACTCGTCTAGTAAATCTTGCCACCATGCTTACTTTGGTTATAATTTCTTCTGATTTTGAAAGTAACTTGTTGCCACATTTTCCAGCTTGATGGAGAAAGGAGACCCTCAGAGATAATGCCGCCAAACTCGCAAACAGTAGAAAATCACCATAATTTTCTTCTCCTGAACTGTAAAACGGCATTCAGTTTCATTGAGCTTGTGACTTTTGAAAGCTATTGGATGTTGCCCCCAGCATAAGAACTCACTAAATAGAAAGCATTTGTGTGTACCTCAATCGGATTGTTAAAATCCAGAAGAACAAGTATGGATTCGTGAATAATTTCCACCTTTAATTCTTCAATGCAATCCTTGCACTAAACTGACCAGTCTCTTATCTTCTTCTTCTTGAGAAGTTCAGTCAATGGTGCTGCCTTCTTGGATGTTTCTCGTTGAATCCCGGTAATAGTTTACCAATCCAAGGAATAACCGCAGCTCCAGAACTTTGGTTGGTGCTACCCACTTCGCGATAGCGATAATCTTGGCATTGTTCATCTTGAGCTTCCCATACCCAATAACATGCCCTAAAAATTGCACTTCCTCTATAATAAACCTGCATTTCTCCCACTTCACATACAACTCATTATCTCATAGAACTTGGAACACCGTTTGTAGGTGGTTAATGTTCATGGTATTGGAATAGATGACGATATCATCAAGATATGCTACCATAAACTGTTCGAGATAGGAATGGAAGATCTAATACATCAGCATGCACAACGTTCCCGGTGAATTCTTGAGGCCAAATAGCATAATTAGCCACTCGAAGGAACCACACTTTGTAACACACTCACTCTTGGGTTCATCACTTTCAGAAATCCGAACTTGGTAGTAACCCTTAAGTAACTTCCTACCTATGGAACATATCCACGATCAAGGGAGTCAAAAAATGGTTCTTGATAGTTACCTAGTTAAGCATCTGCTAGTCCATACACATCCACAAAGAACTATCATGTTTCTTCTAAAACAACAGCAGAAGCCATAAGGTGCCTTGGATGGTCTCAACATTCTCGCTGAAAGCAGATTTTCAAGTTGCTTCATTATTTCTGTGAGTTTGAAGGGAGCCATTTGGAATGGAGCCATCGCGAGTGGTTTGGCTCCAACTTCCAACTCGATCCGATGATCTACCTCTCTCCTAGGTGGTAGTTTCACCATACACTTAGTTGGCATCACATCCTTATTCCGCTCAAGGACTTTCTCAATCATGAGAGGTATGACGAAAGCTTCTCCAAACTCATCATCCAACTTCAACATGGCAAGATATGTTGTCTTGACCCTTCTTATCCCCTAGGAAAGTTTCATGACCAAAAGTTGAATATTTTGCGATTTTCTCCCTCAAGACTTCCATGGTAAAATATTTGCACGCTGAACTCTTCTAAAGGATGCACACTGTGCTAAGGGCGAACATCGGTATCGCTGAAACTTTTCTTTGAAATTTAAGGCATAAAATCACCTTGAAATCATTGATAGGTACTACAGAAAAGTTTACCATACCTTTCCATACTCGAACAGTCAGCTGAACACCTTTTGTAACACCATGGAGTGGTGGAGCTTTGGTATTCACGAACTTGAGCCAACCGTCATGCTTAGTCTATGACAGGCCAAGTCTCTTCACTTCTCTTTGCAAGATGAATTTATGGGTGGCACCGGTGTCAAACAAAGCTTGGGTTGTTTGCCGGTTGATGTTGACATCCACATTCATCAACCCCTTACTTGTTCCCTTTGACATTGGAGCAGTCCTTAGGGCATTGAGTAATTGTAGACCCAAGCACACCCGGCTCCTTACAAGCATCCTCCTCTTTTTTCTCGATGATAATGGACAACAATTCGTGTTTCAAATAATTCCTTTCCGGATGTGGTCTTTTGCACAGATAACAACCGCTTCTTGGAACAAACAAGCGTTTCTTGGCTTCATACTCCTATTGCACTGGACTATTTCCTTTGTTCAGAGTGTATACCAGTTGTTGTCAATCCTTCCTCTCTCCTCCACCCCTTTGCAATACCTTCCTCTTATATGCTTTCGGTTAGGCTTGGGTGTTAAGACCAGAGAGGTATTCAGCAGTTGTAGTAGTTTCATCTACCTTATTAGCACCCCGGTGTTGTAACTCTTGATTTTCCCATCCTTGGAGTCAATCAATGAAACACCAAGTCTTGATCAGAAAGATTGTGATATGAGCCTGGAAGCGCCAACACTTGGAGAAGAAGAGGAAGGAACCCTGGCTATTCCCAAAGGTCCTATGACCCGGGCAAGATCAAGAAAACTTCAAGAAGCTGTAGGAAACATCTTAAAAATAGCATGGAAGCATGAAGAAGCTAAGGAAAGGCAACACCAAGACATGCTCACTTCCATTCAAGTTGCTCTAAGTTAATCATCTTCTAAGTGACTTCATTGCACTCTTTTTCCCTTAAGCTCGGTTTTATTCCAATGGGTTTTCCGACTAAGATTTTTAATGAGGCCTCAAGATCCACTAAGCCTTATGATGAATAACTTAGCGCCACACTTGATATTTTCGACCGTCCTTTGATGCATTGAACCGACTTCAAACCACCTTTTTATATATGTTAGACTATAGTTTCATTTTATTGTTTAAGTTCGCAAAATATCTTTCATATTCTTGTCTTATCGACTTCTAGTCATTGTTCAAAGTCTTAGGCTGAATTTTTAGAGTCCCAAGAATTAGAAATCTCGAGGCACTTGAGTCTGTTCAAGTCACCTCTCTATATAAGTCGATGTAAGCCTCATTCGGCAAACAACCAACTTTTTATTCAACTTCTTTTCAGAGAAAATTCTCAAAGTCCTTTAAGAACATTTCAAGATTGTTTGGTGAGTCATATCCAACAATCAACCTCGATTCTCTGGTGTGTCATATTCAGAAATCAACCTTATCTTCCCCGAGTGTGTCATATCTTGGAGAGATTTTTGAAAGTTTATTAGGTGTGTAATATCCGAAATAAACCTAAAGGAGTATCAAGAAGCCTTTCCGCATCTTGTGACCCACTTTGATCCATCACCTTGTCCAGTTCGAGTCTTTGATTCACTAAGGCAAGGATCTATCCCTTATCTATCCAAAGAATCATTCGGCCGCTTCCGAGAAGACCCTTCAGATGGTCCATTCTATCATCAACTCGGCCTTATGTCTTCTTCTATCCCTTTGTCTATCAATCTGTTCTACCAACGAGAAAGTTGAGTCTTGGGCATGACCAAGATCATGTCATTTGGTATCAGAGCAAGCTTTTTCTTTCATCTTCTTGTTCTTTCATCTTCTTGATCTTTCATCTTCTGTCTTTTCATTTCCAACTTTTCATCTTCTTGGTCGAGATTCTCATCTTGCCATTTCTCTTCTTTTATTCTTTCCTTTCTATTCTCTTCTAAAAATCAGTTGGATCTCATTCAAAAAAAAAGCAAAAGAAAAACCAAAAACAAAGAAAACAAAAACGAAGAGAACAAAACCGAGAAGCATTCTATCTCTCATTCTTGATTCGAGATTGTTGTTTATATTGCTCAACAAATTTGATCGGATTTGTTTGCTAAGAACTCTGTGAGAAGTATTTGAGAGAAAACACCTGAGAGACACACTTGAGAGAAACACTTGAGAGAATATACTTGAGAGGAAATACTTGAGAGAAACACTAGGAAAAACCTGTGAGACTTATTTTTCTAACAGTTTGTTAAGTTTTGCAGGGAAAATGTCTCATAGTGAAGCCGGAAGTGAAAACACAAACCGCCCAAGAAGAGCTAGACCACAAAACATGGTCGTGCAAACCCTCATGGAAGAGATAAGACGGCTCTTAAGGCAGGAACTAGACCCTGTCCATGAGAGAATGGACACCATTCAGCAATTTGTGAACCAATGACTTCCTCAACGTCCTGCTGAAGGGAAAAGAACGGCGCAAATACCAATAGATGCAGATGAAGGGCCAGATTATGACAGCCGTGGAAGCTAAGCTTCTAATGAACGTCCGAGACGTGCAAGAGAAGCAAGGGAACACCATGAACATAATCTTAATGGTCTTAAGTTGAAAATACCACCATTTTATGGGAGGAATGATCCAGACGCCTACTTGGAGTGGGAGAAGAAGATAGAACTTGTATTTGATTGCCAGCCTTACACCGAATGGAAGAAGGTTCAAGTGGCTGCAAACGAGTTCTATGACTTTGCAATCAATTGGTGGGATCAACTGGTTAACAGTAGGAGACGCAACCAAAAACCGCATGTGGAGACTTAGGAGATGATGAAGAACCTGATGAGAAAGCGGTTTGTTCCAAGTCACTATCACCGGGAGTTACATCAGAGGCTTAGGAGGTTAAGCCAAGGCAAGAGTGTGGAAGACTATTACCAAGAGATGGAATCTCTCATGATCAAGGCCGACATAGATGAAGATCATGAGGCAACTATGGCGAGGTTTTTAAGTGGTTTAGCTCGAGATATTCAAGACAGGATGGAGCTTCAAACTTGTGGAGACTTGGAAGAGATGCTTCACAAGGCTATCCTTGTGGAACAGCGGATCAAGAGAAGGAGTTATTCCAGGAATTCCTATGGAGCCGGAGCAACCCATTCTAGATCAAGCTACAAACTGGAGGACAAGACCATTGTCAAGCCAAAGACTGATTCCAAACTTTACACCACAACTCAAGACGCCAAGAGAAAAGCTGTAGCTACTTCTTCTATAAACAGAGATGTTAGATGCTTCAAGTGTTAAGGGAGAGGACACTACGCCAATGAGTGCAACAACAAAAGAACCATGATTCTTTTGTATAATGGTGAGATAGAAACCGATGAAGAAGAAGAACTTGAAGAAGAAGAGAACTCCGATGCTGAGGAGATAGAGTTACCAGTAACAGGAGAGTTATTAGTCACAAGGCGATCACTAAACATTCAAGCCAAGGATATGGATCAGGAGGAACGGGAAAACCTGTTTCACACCAGATGCCTGGTACAAGGCAAGGCTTACAGCCTTGTCATTGATGGAGGAAGCTGTACCAATGTGGCAAGCGAAACCATGTTGAAAAAGATAGGACTAAAAGGGAAGAAGAATCTGAAGCCTTTCAAGGTTCAATGGCTGAATGATGAAGGGGAGATGATCATGCATAGCCAAGTATTGGTTCCTTTAACCATAGGCAAGTATCAGGATGAGATATTGTGTGACGTTCTACCAATGGAAGCCGGTCACATTCTACTTGGAAGGCCGTGGCAGTTTTATAAGAAGGTCATCCATGATGGGTTTACCAATCGGTATTCCTTTGTACACAAGTCGGAGGACCATTCTTGCTCCATTGACACCACCAGAAGTTTATCAAGATTAAATATTGCTAAAACAAACAGACTAAATCAAAGAGAGAGAACCCCCAAACACATCACCACCAAACAAAGAATAGAGTTTGAGAAAAATCAAGAAAAGACCTTTGAGAGCAAACCCGAGAGACAATCAAACTTCCTTGTGAGATCTAGTGTTGTTAAGAAAACCTTGTTCTCTAAGCAAACCAATCTTTTGTTTGTTTACAAAGAGGTTTTGGTAAACCTTACTAACTTTGTGCCGGAAGTTCCGAACAACATTTCCTTTCTGTTGCAGGAGTTTGAAGATGTCTTTCCGGAGGAGAATCCAAAGGGATTGCCACCTATCCGTGGGATTGAACATCAAATTGATTTTGTGCCTGGAGCTTCACTCCCAAACCGATCAGTATACAGAACCAATCCTGTGGAGACTAAGGCGCTTCAAAGACAAGTAGAAGAGCTGATGGCTAAGGGCCATATCCGAGAGAGCATGAGCCCTTGTGTCATGCCGGTGCTACATTGTTCCAAAGAAAGATGGCACCTGGAGGATGTGCGTGGATTGCAGAGCCAACAATAATATCACTGTAAAGTATCGCCACCCTATTCCTCATTTAGATGGCATGTTGGATGAATTGCATGGTTCTTGCATATTCTCTAAGATAGATATTAAAAGTGGATACCATCAAATTAGGATGAAAGAAGGGGATGAATGGAAAACCGCTTTTAAAACTAAACATGGGTTGTATGAGTGGTTGGTAATGCCTTTTGGACTGACTAATGCACCTAGTACATTCATGAAGTTGATGAACCATGTCCTTAGGTCCTTTATAGGCATTTGTGTGGTTGTATACTTTGATGATATTCTTGTCTAAAGAAAAAGTTTGGATGAGCATGTTAAACACCTAGAGGAGGTTCTGAATGTACTTAGGAAAGAAAAACTTTATGCCAATCTTAAAAAATGTACTTTTGGAACAGATAACTTGGTCTTTTTAGGCTTTGTTGTGAGTGCAGATGGCGTAAAGGTAGATCCGGAGAAGATCAAAGCTATCATGGAGTAGCCAAGTCCAACCAATGTTAGTGAAGTAAGAAGCTTCCATGGGCTTGCCGGTTTCTACAGACGTTTTATCCAGAACTTTAGCACCATAGCTGCTCCATTGACCGAAGTGGTCAAGAACGAAGTGCACAAGAAGACGCTTTCCAATGCCTTAAAGAGAAGCTTACTAATTTTCCTCTCCTTGCTCTTCCTGATTAATAAAACCTTTGAAATTGAATGTGATGCCTCAGGGATTGGTATTGGTGTTGTGTTGATGCAGGAGAAAATGCCTATAGCATACTTCAGTGAGAACCTTGGAGGAGCAACTCTCAACTATGCTACTTATGAAAATGAGATGTATGCCTTAGTGAGGGCCCTCTGAACATGGCAACATTATCTCTGGCCTAAGGAGTTTGTGATACATACAGACCATGAATCACTCAAGTATCTAAAAAGTCAGAATAAGCTAAGCAAGAGATATGCCAGATGGGTCGAATTCATAGAGACTTTTCCTTATGTAATCAATTACAAACAAGGTAAAGAAAACATAGTGGCCGATGCACTATCTCGAAGGTATTGTTCAAAATGTGATCTCTATGATAGAAGAATTCAAACACAAGAGAAAGAGGGAAAAGGAGAAAGCTAGTTGATAAGGAACTAGAAAGAAAGAACTAGTTGTGAAGAAACTAGAAGAAGAAATAGTTGAGAAGTAACTAGAAGAAAGGAAGCTGTCACAAATAAACTAGAAGACTAACTAAGTTGAAAAGAGGAAGCAAAGGACAGCATGGGGGCGCCAGAATCAGGGCATGGAGCTCTCCACTGTTGGAGTAGGTGAGCTGTTCCCTCCTCTCTTCTTCACGCAAACTCTTCTCTTTTCTTCTTCCTTCTTCACGTCTTCCTTCTTCTCTTCTGCGCCTTTTTCTCCTTCTTCTAAATAAAAACTCTATAAATACATGTAAAGTGATGTAAAGAAAGAGTTACGAATAAGAGAATAAGAAGATTAAAAGAGTAAAAGGAAGCTTTGCTTATCTCCCTAAAGGCGCCGGTGGAGCTTTAGCTCTCCGGCGCCATGCTTCTCCTTAGTTCATTTTATTTCATCAACCATTATCATTCTAATTCTCATCATCATTCTCAAACAATAATCCCTCATTACATCAATACTCACGCCACCATCTTCATCCTAAACATTCTCCAAGTATCCAAACCTCAAACTCCTTATTATTCTCACGCCATAACTATCACTCTCTCAACAATCCCTAAGCCTCCATACTCTTAATTTCAACATGGTATCAGAGCAAGTTGAGTGATCTAGCGCCTAATCTCTTGTTATTCTTCTAGCTCTCTACAAAGTCTTCTAATCTATAACCATACACCTTCTTAGTTATATTCACTCTGAGATTTATATCCTTGAGATCATAAGATCTTCAAGTTGTGAAAGAACTAAGGGTGTGTATTGTTACTAGAAAATGATGACAAATTGAGGGATATTTCGTTGGGCTCTCCTTGGCTCCTTGCCTTGAGGAGCTCGGTCTTTTGTTAAACACATGAGAGAGAATTTTCTGGGGTAATTTGTTCCTCCCATGCGTTTTCTAATTAATGGGGTGTGTGTGAGAGAGTAAATATTTTTCTATGTGTTTCTTGTGTGTGGAGTCTAGATCCACATACAAAACTTTGAAAAGGGGTTGTATCAATATCAATCCCTTGGTGATCCTATTTGGAAACAAGATCCAGAGGATTTTTAGAATCATTCATCCGTGAAGAAGCTTGTCATGGTGTGATGGTTTTTGGCATGTACGGCGTGGGAAATAAGGCATCTAGGAGATGAAGAATGTTTTTGGCGTGATGGTTTAGAAGTGGAGAAGGCTGGGTGGTAATCTTGAATGGTGATCCAAGCAAGCTGCAAGTGAAAACAAAGCATTAAACCGGCTGTACAAAAAAACAGTCAAAGAAAGTGTGAATCTAGTTCACATAAGACTTCAAGAAAAATATGAGACAGCTCATAGTAAAACTTGGAGAAAAGGAGAAGCTTACCTTAGAGAGAGGAAGCTGAAGAAGGTTGAATCCCGGAAGAGACTTGCGGAAGAGAAGTGACAAGAGAAGTTCACATCTTTAACCCGGAAGAGACTTGCGGAAGAGAAGTGACAAGAGAAGTTCACATCTTTAACCCGGAAGAGACTTGTGGAAGAGACGTGACAAGAGGAGTTCACGTAGAAGACTTGCATGAAACAGAGATGAAGCACAAGGCTGATATGTTTCCTGCAAAGAAAAGGAACTGGTCAATAATTTTTGATCAAAGAAACACAGTTAATAAGAGGAAAATCAATTGTGGAAAAGAGGCGGTGAAGAGATAGTAAGCAATGTTTTTGGATGGGCTTGTGTTGTGATTCTTGAGAGTTTGATTCCAGTTATGGTGATTGGAAACTCACATTCGCTTGTAACTTCAAGCGTTAAGGAGGAGAAGTGTAAGGCTGCTGAGAGAGGTGAAACCTCAGAGGAAGAGGTTAAGAGCGATTGTTGCTCCGACAAGAAGAAGAGCAACAGCGACTCAGTGAAGCACTTGGCGAACTTTTAGCCTCAGTAACAGGCAAATCAAACTCTGCAAGACTCATTTCCAAGAAGTTCATGACTTCCAAAACCAATCTCATAGGCTAATGCTATCTTTCATTGATGAATCTTTCAACAAGCGGAAGATTCATATGGTCCAAGAAGTAGTTGCTCCAAGGTATTGATTGAATGGTGCTTATGGAGGGTCATATTCTTCCACATGGTCTTCATCCTCTCTTGAGGCCGAATCACTTGATCCAGGAGATCTTGAGAGAGTGGTGATCATACTCAACCATGTGGCGATCTAAGCGGAGCAATCTACAAGAAGAAGTGTGTATAGGCTCAAGCAAGCTATTCATGGTGGTGTTATGTGGAGATAGATGATGTCCTTTGCGGCCTAATCCAAAATGGCTAGCAGACAAAAGCTTGTCCTAATTGGCAAGTGGGATAGATAGTCCAAGAGGAGGCGGCATCATTGGCATAATCAAGTTTAGTGCTCTTTCCTTTGCAAGAGTGATCCCTTGGCAACGGGCTAGTCTTGAAGGGAAGTGTTAAAGAAGCGGTAAAGCTCCAAATTATGCAACGGTCTTCCTTGTCAAGTTTGGTTCTTCCCATACTCGAACCAAGCTTGAGGGGGAGTGTTGAAGAAGACCGTTGAAGCACCAAGTTAGGTGATGGTCCAAGAAGAAGAGGACTATCACATTGTACCATGGATAGGTGCGGCATTCCGAGAGGAAGCCGGGAGAGTCTTATGATAAGTGGGATTAGAGCGGATGGCTCTTTGAAGAATCAAGATCCAATCTATGAAGGGTTGAAGCCAAGATTGATCTTGATAGATGGCGTGTGAAGCTCAGACCAAGAGGCATTCACCTAGGAGGCTGTGGAACGGTAAACAAGGCAACAAGGCACTCCAAGCACCGTATGAGGAGATGATGGCGAGAGAAAGCCGGGAGACACATACGAGTAGCTATGGATGATGTTGTAAGAAAACCGAAGGAGAAACCACCTTTCAGACCTAGTTAGGTGTGGTGATCCGAGAAGCAGCGGGAAGTGGCATCCAACGGATAGAGTATACACCCAAGAGTGATCAAGAGGAAGCCAATGACAATGTGAGTATTCCGTGAGCTAGAAGATGTCATCCGAGGAGCTTGAAGTCAAGATTAAGTTTGAGACAAGAAGCCCGAGGAGACATGATCCGAGTGAAGCTTAGAGAAAACAAAGCCTAATCCGCAAGGAAGAGTAAAGGCCATGGGATTCAGTATCCTAGGTCTCATTGAGGTTAGGAGTCATCAAAACCGTCTTTGGAGCAAGCAAGGATCAGCTAGCGGATATCCTCATCATGGCATCATCTTCTATCAATGAGAATCACGTGCATGGCAAGATTGGCCTTAAGGACACCTACCGATCAATCTTGAGGGGGAGTGTTGAAATATGTGATCTCTATGATAGAAGAATTCAAACACTAGAGGAAGAGGGAAAAGGAGAAAGCTAGTTGATAAGGAACTAGAAAGAAAGAACTAGTTGTGAAGAAACTAGAAGAAGAAATAGTTGAGAAGTAACTAGAAGAAAGGAAGCTGTCACAAATAAACTAGAAGACTAACTAAGTTGAAAAGAGGAAGCAAAGGACAGCATGGAGGCCCCAGAATCAGGGCATGGAGCTCTCCACTGTTGGAGTAGGTGAGCTGCTCCCTCCTCTCTTCTTCACGCAAACTCTTATCTTTTCTTCTTCCTTCTTCACGTCTTCCTTCTTCTCTTCTGCGCCTTTTTCTCCTTCTTCTATGTAAAAACTCTATAAATACATGTAATGTGATGTAAAGAAAGAGTTGTGAATAAGAAAATAAGAAGATTAAAAGAGTAAAAGGAAGCTTTGCTTATCTCCCTAAAGGCGCCGGTGGAGCTTTAGCTCTCCGGCGCCATGCTTCTCCTTAGTTCATCTTTTTTCATCAACCATTATCATTCTCATTCTCATCATCATTCTTATCATCATTCTCAAACAATAATCTCTCATTACATCAATACTCACGCCACCATCTTCATCCTAAACATTCTCCAAGTATCCAAACCTCAAACTCCTTATTATTCTCACGCCACAACTATCACTCTCTCAACAATCCCTAAGCCTCCATACTCTTAATTTCAACAGGTATGTTCTCTTAAGTACTCTTGATGATAAGCCTCAGGCCATTACGTTCGGCAAGATGACTATCTCTTCTATGAAACCCCCTATGTGTACCTAACTGTTCTTTGAGAGATTTATTTGTTAGGGAAGCACATGGAGGGAGTCTCATGGGCAACTTTGGCATCGCCAAGACACCTAAGGTGTTACAAGACCATTTCTTTTGGCCCACATGAGAAGGGACATGGAACGGATTTGTGAAAGATGCACAACCTGCAAACAAGCTAAGTCCAAAGTCCAAAGCCACGGTTTGTACACTCCCTTACCTATTTCTTATCACCCTTGGACTGACATATCAATAGATTTCATTGTTGGATTACCTAGAATTAGAACCGGAAAGGATTCCATCTTTGTTGTAGTAGATAGGTTCTCCAAAATGGTCCACTTTATAGCTTGTAAAAAAATCGATGATGCATTGCATATTGCTAATTTGTTCTTTAAGGAAGTGGTACGTTTGCATGGTATGCCTAAGACCATAGTCTCTGATAGGGATACTAAATTCCTTAGTTATTTCTGGAAGACCCTTTGGTCTAAGTTAGGTACCAAACTGTTGTTCTCTACTACTTGTCATCCACAAACTAATGGATAAACCGAAGTAGTTAATAGAACCTTAGGAACCCTTTTGTGTGCATTCATAAGGAAAATTTTGAAATCATGGGAAGATTACCTACCTCACTGTGAATTTGCATATAACCATGTTGTGCAGTCTCCTTCTAAGTTTTCTCCTTTTGAGATTGTTTATGGGTTCAACCCCACTTCTCCTTTGGATATAATCCCTTTGCCTGAGTGTGAAAGAATTATTTTTGATGGGAAGAAGTAGGCCGAATTGATACAACAAATACACAAGCAAGCGAAGCAAAATATTGAAGAGAAGACAAAGCAATACGTCAAGCATGCCAACAAGGGGAGACGAGAAAAAGTCTTTGAAGAAGGTGACCAAGGTTGGGTTCACTTAAGGAAAGAAAGTTCCCCGGAAGGAAGAAAGTCCAAGATCATCTAATAGATCAACAACAATGCCTACCAGCTGGACTTACAAGATAAGTATGATATAACCAACAGTTTTAATATCACTGACTTGGTTCCTTTCATTGCAGATGATCTAAATTTGAGGACAAATCCTTTTCAAGAGGGAGGGGATGATATGAGCCTGGAAGCGCCAACACTTGGAGAAGAAGAGGAAGGAACCCTGGCTATTCCCAAAGGTCCTATTACCCGGGCAAGATCAAGAAAACTTCAAGAAGTTGTAGGAAACATCTTAAGGATAACATGGAAGCATGAAGAAGCTAAGGAAAGGCAACACCAAGACATGCTCATTTCCATTCAAGTCGCTCTAAGTTAATCATCTTCTAAGTGACTTGAGTGCACTCTTTTTCCATTAAGCTCAATTTTATCCCAATGGGTTTCCGACTAAGGTTTTTAATGAGGCCTCAAGATCCACTTAAGCCTTATGATGAATAACTTAGCACCACACTTGATATTTTGGACCATCCTTTGATGCATTGGACCGACTTCAAACCACCTTTTTATATACGTTAGACTATAGTTTCAATTTATTGTTTACGTTCGCAAAAACTCTTTCATATTCTTGTCTTATCGACTTCTAGTCATTGTTCAAAGTCTTAGGATGAATTTTTAGAGTCCCAAGAATTAGAAATCTCGAGGCACTTGAGTCTCTTCAAGTCACCTCTCTATATAAGTCGATGTAAGCCTCATTCGGCAAACAACCAACTTTTTATTCAACTTCTTCTTAGAGAATATTCTCTAGGTCCTTTAAGAACATTTCAAGATTGTTTGGTGAGTCATATCCACGAATCAAAATACTCAAGCTTATCAAGGTTTGTGGATCGAATGATAACACAAGAAGATGCGGAAGTCCACTGATATTCCTCAATGCCACGCCAAGATATTACAAACTTGGTGGTGACGAGGTTTAATTCATCGGATATGACACACCGAAGGATCGAAAGATTGTTGGATATGACTCACCAAACAATCAGAAAATGTTCTCAAGGAACAAAAGGGATTAATCTCAAAATAGATGATAAAAAAAGTTGGGTGCCATAGAATGAGGCTTACAAGAGTTTAAATAGGAAAGGAAGCTTGAACAGATTCATGCTCCTCTCAAAATGACTCTTGGGGACTCTAAAATTCAGTTCGAAACTTTGCACCAAAGACTCAAGACTTAGACTAAATACTTAAGACTTTGCGGACTGAGAAAATAAAATAAAACCATAACATAAATTATAACATAAGGTTGTTGAAGTTGGTCCAATGCATAAGGAAGTTGGTCCATAGCTTCATGAAATCGTCCAAGTTAATCATCAAAGTGGAGTAAGTGGACTTGAGGCCTCATTAAAAACCTTAGTTGGAAAACCCATTGGGATAAAACCAAGCTAAGGGAAAAAGAGCACACTCAAGCCACTTGATGATGATTAACTCGGAATGGCTTGAAAGGACATAAGAAGCTCGTGGGTTATAGGTATTGGACAAACTTCTTCTTGCTTCCAAGAAAACTTTAAAGTTGTTCCAACAGCTTCTTAGAGTTTCTTGTTCTTGCCCGAGTCATAGGTCCTTTGGGAATGGTCAAGGCATCTTCCTCTTCTTCTCCAAGTGTTGGTGTTTCCATGCTCATATCATCCCCTCCCTCTTGAAAAGGATTTGTCCTCAAATCTGGATCATCTGCAACAAAAGGAACCAAGTCATTAATATTAAAGCTATTACTTATTTCATACTTATCTTGCAAATCTAGTTTGTAGGCATTGTTGCTGATCTTCTTTATGATCTCAAAAGGCCCATCGTTCCTTGGCATAAGTTTTGACTTTCTTTCATCCAGGAACCTTTCTTTCCTTAGGTGAATCCGAACTTTCTCATCTTCTTGAAAAACCTTTTCTCGTCTCTCCTTTATCACAAGATATACACCTGGCTCAAAGGCATATCCCTTTTCTTTCCCTCTTGTATTGCAAAGGACATATTTCACCATCACATGTAATCTACCAAGAGGAATACTCTTCTTTATTCTTGATGAATAGGTCACGGGCTGAAGCCTGGCAGGCGGAAGGAGAGCAAACTATTTCTTGTTGATAAGGGGTTTGGGCATCTTAAAGGTGGTTTGTTTCATCTTCATGGTTGCGTAGCTCCATTCAGAGTCCTTGTTCTTTGGTTCATCAAAGGATGGCTCCACAAGCATCTCACCAAAAGTATTAAGCGCCTTCTAGAACCTGTGTTCAATGAAAGAGTTATAGGAATTGAATTGAAAACTTATAAGTCCATACTCTTCAAAGACTGATGTCGACATGTTTTTGTAGAAACTCGGGAGGAATCTTTCTCCTAGCTCACAAAGATTGATCTCCCCAGAAGTTTCAGTATCATCATCCATCAGTGCTCTCACTGGACTTTGAAGCTCCTTAGTCTCCACAAATTTGGTTCTGTATGCTGGACAATTAGGAAGGGAAGCTCCAGGCACGAAATCAGTCTGGTGCTCAATCCCACAGATAGGTGGTAGTCCTTTGGGATTCTCCTCCGGAAATACATCCTCAAACTCCTGCAAAAGAAAGGAAATACTATTTGGAACTTCCGGCGTTGGATTAGTAAGGTTTACCAAAACCTCTTTGAAAACAAACAAAAGACTGGGTTGTTTAGAGAACAGAGATATCTTAACCACATTAAACCTCACAAGAAAGTTTGATTGCCTCACAGGGTTATTGTCAAAGGCCTTTTCTTGGTTTTTCTCAAACTCTCATTTTTGTTTATAGGTGGTGTGTTTAGGGGTTAATCACATTGGTTTTATCTTGTTGTTTCAGACATGTTTGATCATGATGAACTTCTTTGGCGTCAATAGGGCAAGGGTGGTCTTCCGGCCATTGTATTCAAAGGAATACCGATTGGTAAACCCGTCATAGATGACCCTTCTATCAAACTGCCATAGTCTCCTTAGCAAGATGTGACCAGCCTCCATTGGTAAGATGTCACACAAGATTTCATCCTTGTATTTGCCTATGGTTAAAGGAGCCAATACTTGGCTGCTCACGATCATTTCTACATCTTCATTCAACCATTGAATCTTGTAAGGCTTCAGATGCTTCTTTACTTCTAGACCTAGCTTCTTAATCATAACTTCACTTGCCACATTAGTACAGCTTCCTCCATCTACAATAAGGCTGCAAACCTTACCTTGTACTAGGCATCTGGTGTGAAACAGGTTCTCTCGTTGTGCTTGGTCAGCATCCTTGGTTTGAATGCTCGATGATTGTCTGGTGACTAATAGCTCTCCTGTTGCTGGTAACTCTATCTCCTCAGCATCGGAGTTCTCTTCTTCTTCAAGTTCTTCTTCTTCATTGGTTTCTATATCACCATTATCCAAAAGGATCATGGTTCTTTGGTTGATGCACTCATTGGCGTAGTGTCCTCTCCCTTGACACTTAAAGCATCGAACATCCATGTTCCTAGAAGAAGTTGCCACAGATTTCCCTTTGGCGTCTTGAGTTGGGGTGTAAAGTTTGGAATCGGTCTTTGGCTTGACAATGGTCTTGTCCTCAGGTTTGTAGCTTGATTGAGGATAGGTTGATCCGGTTCCATAGGAATTCCTAGAAGAACTCCTTCTCTTGATCTGCTGTTCCACAAGGATAGCCTTGTGAAGCATCTCTTTCAAGTCTCCATAAGTTTGAAACTCTATCCTGTCTTGAATATCTCAAGCTAAACCTCTTAGAAACCTCGCCATAGTTGCCTCATGATCCTCATCTATATCGGCTTTGATCATGAGAGATTCCATCTCTTGAAAGTAATCCACCACACTTTTACTACATTGGCTTAATCTCCTAAGCTTTTGATGCAACTCCCGGTGGTAATGACTTGGAACAAACCTCTTCCTCATTAGATTTTTCCATCACTCCCCAAGTTTCCACATGTGGCTCCTGGTTGCGTGTTCTACTTGTAACAATCTGATTCCACCAGTTGATGGCATAGTCATAGAACTCTGTTGCAGCAACTTGGACCTTCTTCCGTTCTGAGTATGGCTGACAATCAAAGACGAGTTCTATCTTCTTCTCCCACTCTAGATAGGCGTCCGGATCATTCTTCCCATAGAATGGTGGTATCGTCAACTTAAGACTACCGAGGTTGTCTTCATTGCGTTCCCTGGCTTCTCTTACACGTCTTGGATGTCCTTGTTTCTCATTAGAAGCTTGACTTCCACGGCTGTAGTCTGATCCTTCCTCATTGTTTACTGGCCTTTGTGCCGTCCTTCTCCCTTCAGCATGACATTGGGGAAGTTCTTGATTCACCGACTCTTGTATGGTGTTCATTCTTTCATGAACAGGATCTAGCTCCTGCCTCAAGAGGTGCCTCATTTCCTCCATGAGATTTTGCACATCCATGTTGTTTGGTCTGGCTCTCTTTGGATGGTTGGTGTTATCACTTCCAGCTTCACTATGAGACATCTCGATGAAATGTGGGAACAAGTCAAAAAATGTCTTAAATTTTTCCTGCACAACTCAACAAACTGTTAGTAATAAAAATCTCACTATTATTTTTCCCTCTCAAGTGTTTCACTCAAGTGTTTCACTCAACTCTCAAGATGTCCTCACTCAGAGATTTCTCAATTATTCTTATCAAACAAATCCCAATCAAATTCAATGAGAATTTTCCACAATCCGAATGATCAAAGGATAGAAAGAAAATAAAAAAGGATGTTGGAACACGCTGGGTTTTGTTTCTTTTTCTCTTTTTTTTATTAAGGTAGAAAGGAAAGGAGTTGGAACAGGTTTGGTTTTGTTTCCTCTTTTTTTTGAATAGATGATCCAACAGTTCTTTGAATAGAAAGATAGAAAGAAAAGATATGAATGAAGGATAGAATAGAATGATGGCGAGTCAAAGACTCACGACCAAGAAGGTGAGGGGGTAGAAATGAAAAGTCGGAAGATGAAATATTAGAAATGAAAGATCAGAACTTGAAAAGGTATGAAAACTCACTACCAAACTCGAAATTGCTTGCTCTGATACCAAATGATGGAGAATCAAACCCAAGACTCAGCAGTTTCGATGGTAGAACACACAAAAATGGAAGACAGAGAAGATGGATGAAGGTGTTGGATAGATCCTTGCAATAAACAAATCAAAAGACTCAAGTTTATCAAAGTTTATGGATCGAATGATAACACAAGAAGATGCGGAATGGCTCCTTGTTGAATGGATTAAATGGTCACACAATGGATGCGGAAGTCCATTGATATTCCTCAATGCCACGCCAAGATATTAGACACTTGGTGGTGACAAGGTTTGATTCTTCAGATATGACACAGCGAAGGATCGAAAGATTGTTGGATATGACTCACCAAACAATCAGAAAATATTCAAGGAACAAAAGAGATTAATCTCAAAAAAGTTGATAAAAAAGTTGGGTGCCTTAGAATGAGGCTTACACGAGTTTAAATAGGAGAGGAAGCTTGAACAGATTCATGCTCCTCTTAAAATGACTCTTGGGGACTCTAAAATTCAGTTCGAAACTTTGAACCAAAGACTCAAGACTTGGACTAAATACTTAAGAGTTTGCGGACTGAGAAAATGAAATAAAACCATAACATAAATTATAACATAAGGTTGTTGAAGTTGGTCCAATGCATAAAGAAGTCGGTCCATAGCTTCATGAAATCATCCAAGTTAATCATCAAAGTGGGGTAAGTGGATTTGAGGCCTCATTAAAAACCTTAGTTGGAAAACCCATTGGGATAAAACCAAGCTAAGGGAAAAAGAGCACACTCAAGCCACTTGATGATGATTAACTCGGAATGGCTTGAATGGACATAAGCAGCTCATGGTTGATAGGTCTTGGACAAACTTCTTCTTGCTTCCAAGAAAACTTTAGAGTTATTCCAAAAGCTTCTTGGAGTTTTCGTGTTCTTGCCCGGGTCATAGGTCCTTTGGGAATGGTCAAGACGTCTTCCTCTTCTTCTCCAAGTGTTGGCTTTTCCATGCTCATATCAATTGCAGCAGATGAATAGAGAAATTGGATCTTGAGGAATTTTAACTCCACTCGTTGTCCAGAGAATTACTGAAAGGATATCGCTGTCCATTTCCTTGAGGGAGATGCCCATAACTGGTGGTCAACAGTAGAAAAGTGGAGAGGTGGTAAAATCCAGACCTTTCCAACTTTGAACTTGAGTTTGACAAGAAATTCTTTCCACCCAAAGCCTGGGATAGACTTGAGTGTGCCTTCTTGAGTTACCCAAGGAAATAAGATGGTGCCTGAGTATGACGAGAAACTCAACCACCTTAGGCGCTATGTGGGACGAGAAATCAAAGAAAAACAAGCGCAAGTGCATCATTTCATTCATGGTTTAATGGTAGAAATCTGTACTCATTTCTTAATACGTATTTTAAACTCTGTTTTAGAGTTAGTGGAACATGATGCAATGATTGAAGTCTGTATCGAAGAAGAAAAACAAGTCAATCGGGCAATGTTCCAAACCCGTATCACCCAGGCAGCAAACCCCATGGATAAAAAAGGAAATTTCACAATGTGGAAGAACCTTGTTTGGATGCAAAACATGGGGAGTGCATTACTTGTGGGACAAATCACAGTGGTACTTGTTGGAAAGCAATTGGTGCCTGTGGTTGATGTGGAAGTACGGATCATGTGATTCAGAACTGCCCATAGATGAATCAAGGACAGCAGAAAGTTAATAATGACGAGTCAAGGACTTGTTACCATTGTGAAGGGAATGCCCAAGGCATGATGCAGATAAGAGGGTTAACCGTGGTGGAGATGCATTACCGCTAAGAGATTAAGAGATTCAAGAGAATAAAAGTTACAACAAGCTAGATGAAGGTGGCCTTGGCGGCCTTAGAGAAGAGAATTCTTATTAGGTTAAGTTGTTTACATTGGCTGCGGGATTTCCCTTTTATAGGATAAGGGAAATCCTTAAGTTGCCTAAACAAGATAAATGGAAATAATACAAAGTGAATATGCTGCTATAAGAGAAAAGGAAAACTTAGGATAAATGGAAAACTTCCATTTATCTTATGCCTTGCATAGTATGATCAGATCTTTCTTCATATTCCTTTAGTGATGACGTAATGATTATCCGTTATCAATACTCCCCCTCAAGTTTAGCCATCGGTGAACAAAGGCTAAGGTTGGATACCCTATAGGCGTTACCTCGGTAAAAACTTCATCATAGAGGAAAGCCACTTAGGAAAAAAACCCTATGATGAGGAAAAGAGCATAACGTCCATGGGTTTAGGGGATCTGATCAAGGGTGAGATGGATCCACAAGGTCTAGTTTGCTGTATATGTGGTTGCAAACCTTGAGACTTGCAGCTTTGGTGAAAATATCAGCTAGTTGGTCTTCACTTCTTGTATAACAAGGTAGAATCACTCCTTCTTCGATCTTTTCCTTAACGTTGTGGCAGTCAACCCCTATGTGTTTTGTTCTCTCATGAAACACCGAGTTACTAGCAATGTGGATGGCAGCTTGGTTGTCATAGTGCATCATGATGGGGCTTGTGGTTTCAATGCCTAGGTCTTTGAGCAGTGCTTTAAGCCAAACCAGTTCATTTGTGAGCTTCCTCATTGCTCTATATTCTGATTCAGCGCTTGATCTTGACACTACTTTCTGTTTCTTAGACTTCCATGTAACAAAGTTTCCACCAATAAATGCGCAGTACTCTGTGGCTGATTTCCTATCATTTGTATCACCAGCATAGTCAGTATCACAATAACCAATAATCTCAGCATTTCCATTCCTTCCCATCCATATGTTTTGTCCTGAACTCCTTTTAAGATACCTCAAGATCCGTTCTACCATCTTCCAATGGTATATTGTAGGTGTTTGCATGTGTTAACTTACCTCGTTCACAGCAAAACACAAATCAGGTCTAGTGATAGTCAAGTATATGAGCTTACCTACTAATCGCCTATATTGAAGGGGATCTGTATAAGGCTTGTTTGATGGATCCTGTTCTTCTTCCTCTTTGTTCTCCCCTTTTCGCTTGACCTTGTAGCCTTCTTCAAGTGGAGTTTTAGCTGGCTTTGCTCCAACCTTTCCTGTCTCACTTAACAAATCAAGAGTATATTTCCTTTGTGAAAGAAATAGGCCATCCACAGAACGTCATCTTTCAATCCCTAGGAAATATTTTAGTTCTCCAAGGTCTTTGATGTCAAAGATAGTTTTAAGGAAAGTTTTTGTGTTTTGAATACCTTCCTTATCATTGCCTGAAATGATAAGGTCATCCACATAGACTAAGACCACAATAATCCCTTTAGAGCTTTTAAGGGTGAAGAGAGTCTGGTCAGATTCTGATCTTTTGAAGCCTCTTAGTAGAGCTCAATGTGTGGTACCATGTCCTTGGAGATTGCTTCAGCCCATAAATTCCCTTCCTAAGTCTGAGGACTCTTCCTAGAGTAATGGAACCTTCAAGGCCTGGTGGTGGCGTCATGTACACTTCTTCTCCAAGTTCTCCTTGTAAGAAAGCATTCTTCACATCCATTTGCCACAGCTCCCAATCTATATTTGTTGCTAAGGAAAAGACCACCCTAACATTGTGTAGTTTGGCTACTGAAGTAAAGGTATCCGTGTAATCATCTCCATATGTTTGTGTGAATCCCCTTGCAACTAGTCGAGTCTTATACCTCTCAATATCTCCATTGCTTAGGTATTTGATAGTGAAACCTCATTTGGAGCTAACAGCTTTCTTCCCTTGAGGAAGATCAACCTCATCCCATGTATGATTTCTTTCCATAGCCCCAACTTCATCTTTTACCACTTCTAACCATTGTTTGTTGCCCTTTGCTTCTTCATAACTTTAGGGAATCCATTGAGCTTCAATATTGCCTAGGAAATCTTGATGAGTTGTTGGCAAAAGATCAAGAGAACACACAGCTTGAATGGGATGTGCCACGGCTTGATTTTTGAAGTAAACTCTTGTTTGTTTTCGCCTTGTACTTCTCCTAAGAGGGACAACATTCTCTTCTTCTTGTTCTATCTCATGATCTTGGCTTTCATGAACTATTTTTTCTTTAGCCTTTGGTTCTCATAAGAGGACAATATTCTCTTCTTCTTGTTCTAACCCATGATCTTGGCTTTCCGTAATCATTTCCTCAGTAAAAACTTCCTCCATTTGATCTTGGTCTTGTTCCTTGTCAAGTGAGTTTGGTTCTGGCTGAATGGTTTCGATTTCAAACATGGTGTTACCAATTTCATGATTGTTACCCAGGTGATTTAGAAGGTATTTGGGGCTTGCGGCTCTATCATTTGGTGAGCTTGCCAAATCTTTCAAGCTTTCCCAATCCTTCTTCTCATAGTACCCTTGGTGCTCAATAAACTTGACTTCCCTTGACACAACAGTTAGGTTCTTTGAGAATTCATAGCATTTGTACCCCTTTTGAGTAGTGGAGTATCCTAGGAACATCCCTCTTGTGCTCTTAGCCTCAAGGTTATCCCTTAGCCCACCTGGTATTAAGATAAAACATACACACCCAAAGACACATAAGTGATCAAGGGAAGATTTTCTTTTATTTAGTACCTCAAATGGTGACATGTCATTGAGAACCCTTGTTGGTATCCTATTAATGAGATAGCATGCTGCCATGACCGCATCCCCCCAAGAATCTTCTGGGGACATTGGTGTAAAAAATCATGGACCTTGCTACTTCCATTAGATGTCTATTCTTCCTCTCGGACACTCCATTCTGTTGTGGTGTATAGGGGCAGCTAGTTTGATTTATATTGCCATGTTTTCCAAGTGATCTTTGAACTTGTGACTTGAGTATTCACCACCATTGTCCGACCTAAGTATCTTAATCTTTGCATTAAACTGATTAGTCACATAAGATTGGAAGTTTAGAAATGCATCAAATAATTTGTCCTTAGATGGTAATAGTGTGATCCAAGTATATTTAGACTTTTCATCAATAAATGTGAAATAGTATTTATTATTATCCCTAGACAATGAAGGTGAAGTCCATACATCAGAATGCACTAGGTCAAAGCATTGTTCATATATAGTTGAAGACTTGGGAAACACGGTTTTACAATGTTTGCCTAGAATGCAACCTTCGTAACTCGAATTATCAAAGACAACATTAGGTAACATTATTTCAGAGTGAGTATGTCCTAATCTAGCATGTCATAATGTACTAGAACTCGAAACAAAACAAGATTTATAAGAAAGAGATGAAGAGTTGTTAGATGAAGGATCTTCAAGAATGTATAAGTCTCCCTTAGTGTTTCCTTCTCCAATAACCTTTCCACTTTTAATATCCTAAAAATGAAAGCTATTAGGACCAAAGATAGCATAACACTTAAGATCATTTGTTGCCCTTTTTACTGATACAAGATTAGAAGTGAAATCAGGCATAAAAATGCTTTGGAGTTCTTATCACACAATTTCAAGTCACATATTCCTCTTACGGGAATCCTGTCATCATTTGCAATTATCACATTTCCACTAGCTGGTTTAACATTGTTAATGAGTCTAGGATTACTAATCATGTGATGTGAAGCCCCTGAATCAATTACTAATGTTAAACCAGGTTAGATGTAAAGAGGCTAGATGAGTGATACCAGATTCCTATTGGGTAAGGGTGGCAATTGACTTGATAAGAGCTTCGAAGTCTGACTTCCTCACAACGTCATTGCTATACTTGACCATAGCAAGTTCCTCTCCTTGCTTAGATGATCCAGCTTGTCCTTGATCACTTATCTCCTTGGCAAAGTGTGCTTGAGCTTCTGCTTGGAATTTGGCCGGGTTGAGATGTGGGTGGAGGATCCAACACTTGTCCTTGATATGGCCTCTCTTCTTGCAATGATCACACACCAAGGTCTTCATATCTTCATGTTTGAATGCTACCTTGTGGGCCATGACCATATCTCCTTTCCCACTAAAGAGTCCAACCGATTCTTGCTCACGCTGAACATGAGAACAAACCTCCCCCAAGCTTGGTAACTTCTCAGCCCTAAGGTATGCTTGATTAAATCGTTGTATAATGGATTCAGGGTAAGCAACAAGCCAAAGACCTTGTCTTGTTCACTCCTTTCCCTGATGACTGCCGGATCTATTGAGATAGGCCTAAACATCTCCAATTCTGCCCAGAGCGATCTAAACCTTCCAAAGTGAGTAGTGAACTCTAGGTCTTCTCGGCTCAGATTGTTGATAGCCTTCTTAATTTTAAACACACGGGTAAGATTGGAAACATTCCCATAGACATTCTTAAGAGTATCCCACAGTTCTTTTACCATTTCACAATAGGAGTAAGCTTCAAGAATTGGCGCTTCTAGGGAGTTGTGAAATAGACCAAGAACATTTTGATCCTCTTGGAACCATTAGCTCTCTTCTGTGGTTCCCTTCTTCACTTGTATGCCTTCTACATGGCTCTAAAGTCCACGGACACAAAGAGCTGTTATGGTTGTTCTAGCCCACAGCAAGTAGTTCACTCCTTTGAGAATTACAGGGGTGATAATGGGTTTAGAACTTTCCATGGCTCACCAGATCTACCAACTCACTCGTTCAAGTGTACCAGAGATAAGATTTCCAAGAATATTAAGAGAATTGAGAAACAGATGAACTCTCAAACCGCCAAAGACTAGGTTAGAGATTTCTAGAGAGTAATACAACAAAATATTTGAGATGCCAAGGCCACTGAAATGGATTTAAAATAAAAGGATGAAGAACCACACTCTGGTACCATAAGAGATTAAGAGATTCAAGAGACTAAAAGTTACAACAAGCTAGATGAAGGTGGCCTTGGCAGCCTTAGAGAAGTTTAAGTTGTTTACATTGGCAGCGGGATTTCCCTTTTATAGGATAAGGGAAATCCTTAAGTTGCCTAAACAAGATAAATGGAAATAATACAAAGTGAATATGCTGCTATAAGAGGAAAGGAAAACTTAGGATAAATGGAAAACTTCCATTTATCTTATGCCTTGCATAGTATGATCAGATCTTTCTTCATGCTCATTTAGTGATGACGTGATGATTATCCCTTATCAATACCCGCCACCGCCTATGCAGCAGGCAGTAGTCCCACATGTTTATGAACTATCAGAGGAAATAGAAAACGCTGAAAACTTCACCGAGGTCACTGCTATGTTCTATGCCTTAATCTAATTCAAATTTCTGCATGTCATGCATAAAGCATAAGAGATTTTGGGTAAACAATATTCTAAGGGAATGTGTAGGGACCTTGAGTATAAGTGGTGTAGAATCACATACCTTGTTTGATTATGGAGCTACACATTGTTTTGTGATTTCCCATATGATTGGTAAAGGTGGGTTCTGGAAAGAACCAACACCAAATACCGAATAGTTATGGTAGCCAGCGAACAAGCAATGTATCCATCCGGTATTATCTGGGAAATCTCAGTTAGGTAAGAGATGTTAATATGCCTACGACCTACTGACAAATTTGAGAGGGAAGATGGAATGTTAAAATTCCAAATAATAAAAATAACATCAGGAAATCTGATAATCTCAGCAATATAAGCGGAAAGGATGTCAGAGAAAGGGTGTGAGGAATACATGGCCACAATCATCACAGATGAAGTTGGGGCAAAATGGAGTAGAAAGACATTTCGATTGCAAATTAATTTGGGGATGTGTTTGAGGCCGTGAGTGGTTTACCACCGGACAAGTCCGATCCATTTACCATAGAATTAGAATCTGGTACAACTCCTATTTCTAAAGCTCCATACCGGATGACACCAAGGAAAATGGCCGAGTTGAAGAAACAATTGGTGGAGTTGTTAAATAAAGGAATTATCAAGACCAGAAGTTACCCATTGGGTGCCCAGTCTTGTTTGTAAAGAAAAAGATGGGATTTAGGCTTTGCATCAATTATCACGAACTGAACTGTGACACGGTAAAGAATAAATACTCATTGCCATGGATTGATGAACTGCTGGATCAAATTAAAGGTGCAAAGTGGTTCTCAAAGATAGACTTGGCCTTGGGATATCATCAAATTGCATTAAAGCCATTGGATGCTCGGAAAACAGCTTTCCGCATAAGGTATGGACATTACAAATTTGTAGTAATGATGTTTGGGTTAACCAACGCGCTTGCATCCCTTACGAAGATGATGAATGGTATATTCTGGGAGTTCCTCGATGTGTTTGTGATCACTTTCATTGATGACATACTTGTTTACTCGAGAGATTGGAAAACTCATCAAGAACATTTACGAATAGTCTTGGAAAGACTAAGGGTGCATAAACTCTTTGTAAAATTGAGCAGATGTAGTTTCTGGCAAAGGCGTATCGAACTTTTAGGACACATTGTGCCGGAAGGAGTTTCTATGGATCCAGAAAAGGTAAAATCCATAAAGATTGGTCACGTCTGAGGAATTCTACCAAGATAAGAAATTTTCTCGGCCTAGCTGGGTACTACCATAAATTTGTTAAGGGTTTTGCGAGTTTGTCTCAGCCCTTGACTCATTTAACCGGAAAGGATGTCAAGTTAGTATGGCCTGAGGGTTGTGAGGCAAGCTTCATGAATCTAAAGACAATTCTTACAAGTGCCCCGGTATTAACATTACCTTAATCTGATAAAAAATATTTAGTTTATATCGATCCATCAATCACGGGCTTAGGCTGTGTTCACATGAAAAGGGGCAAGGTGATTGCATATGCATCCAGACAATTGAGAAAATATGAAAGTAAGTATCCGGCCCATGACTTGGAGATGGCTGCAGTTTTGTTTGCGTTAAATAGTTTGTGATCATACTTATATGGTGCCAAGGTGCAAATCTTTACGGATCATAAAAGCTTGAAGTATATATATACTGACACGATCTCGGTCACGCCCAAGATTCAACTTTCTCGTTGGTAGGCTGTAATGATAGAGAAAAGGATAGAAGAAACCATATGGCCGAGTTGATGATGAAAAGGACCGTTTGAAGGTCTTCTTTGAAGCGGCCGATTGGTTCTTTGGATAGATATGGGATAGATCCTTGCCTTAGTGAATCCAAGACTCAAACTGGACAAGGTGATGGATTGATGCGGGACACAAGAAGTTGCGGAAGGCTCCTTGATACTCCTTGAGGTTTACTTCGGATATTACACACCTAATAAACACTCAACAATGTCTCTCCAAGATATGACACACTCGGGGAAGACAAAGGTTGGTTTTCTGGATATGACACACCAGAGAACCGAGGTTGATTGTTGGATATGACACACCAAACAATCGGAAATGTTCTAAAAGAACTTAGAGAATTTTCTCTGAAAAGAAGTTGATTAAAAAGTTGGATGATTGCCAAGTGAGGCATACAATCGACTTATATAGAGAGGTGACTTGAACAGGCTCAAGTGCCTCGTGATTACTACTTCTTGGGACTCTAAACAATCACCTAAGACTTTGAACAAAGACTAAAGTCGACTAGACAAAAATAAAAGAGTTTGCGAAATGGAAAAGATGAAATAAAACCATAATCTAAATTATATCATAAAGTTGATGCTTGAGTCGGTCCATAGCTTCATGAAATCGTCCAAGGCATCAAAGAAGCTCCTAAGCTAATCATCTAAGAGATATAAGTGAACTTGAGGCCTCATTAAAAACCTTTAGCCGGAAAACCCATTGGGATAAAACCGAGCTTAAGGGAAAAAGAGCACACTCAAGTTACTTTGAAGATGATTTAACTTAGAGCGGCTTGAATGGAAGTGAGCATGTCTTGGTGTTGTTTTTCCTTAGCTTCTTCATGCTTCCATGTGATCCTTAAGATGTTTCCTACAGCTTCTTGAAGTTTTCTTGATCTTGCCCGGGTCATTGGACCTTTGGGAATGGCCATGGTTCCATCTTCTTTTCCTCCAAGTGTTGGCGTTTCCATGCTCATATCATCCCCTCCCTCTTGAAAAAGATTTGTCCTCAAATCTGGATGATCTGCAATGAAAGGAACCAAGTCAGTAATATTGAAACTGTTGCTTATATCATACTTACCTTGCAAGTCCAACTGGTAGGCATTGTTGTTGATTTTTTTGATGATCTTGAAAGGTCCATCGATTTTTGGCATTAGCTTGGACTTTCTTCCTTCCGGGAACCTCTCATTTCTTAAGTCAATCCACACTTGGTCACCTTCTTTAAAGACTTTTTCTTGTCTTCCCTTGTCCACACAATATCCATTTTGCTCAAATGAGGATCCCTCTTCCTTCCCTCTCGTATGGCAAAGGACATTTTTATCCATCACCAGTGACCTACCAAGAGGAATGGTCTCCTTTAATCTTGATGAATAGGTCAAGGACTGAAGCTTGACTGGTCGATGGAAAGCGAACTCTTTCTTTTTGTCTAGGGGTTTGGGCATCTCATAGGTGTCTTGTTCCATATTCTCGGTTGCATAGTTCCATTCAACAACAAAGGATGGCTCCGCAAGCATATCTCCACAAGAATTAAGCAACTTCTGGAACCTGTTTTCAAGAAAAAAATTATAGAAATGGAGTCGAAAACTTATAAGTCCATACTCTTCAAAGATTGATGTCGCCGTGTTTTTGTAGCAACTCGGAAGTGATCTTTCTCCTAGCTCACAAAGGTTGATCTCCCCAGCAGCTTCAATATCATCAAAGTCTAACAGTAATCTATTTGGGTTTTGAAGCTCCCTAGTCTGCACAAGATTGGTTCTGTACGCTGGACGGTTCGGAAGTGAAGCTCTAGGCACAAAATCAATTTGATGTTCAATCCCACGGATAGGTGGTAATCCCTTGGGATTCTCCTCCGGAAAGACATACTCAAACTCCTGCAAAAGAAAAGAAATGTTGCTCGGAACTTCCGGCACTGAGTTAGTAAGGTTTACCAAAACTTCTTTGTAAACAAACAAGAGAATAGTTTGCTTAGAGAACACGGCTCTCTTAACAACACTAGAACTCACAAGGAAGTTTGATTGTCTCTCGGGTTTGCTCTCAAAGGTCTTTTTCTTGGTTTTTCTCAAACTCTCTTCTTTGTTTGGTGGTGAAGTGTTTAGGGATTCTTTCTCTTTGTCTTTTTGTTTTAGTTGTTCTTGATAAACTTCTGGTGGCGTCAATGGAGCAAGAATGGTCTTTTGGCCATTGTGTACAAAGGAATACCGATTGGTAAACTCATCATGGATGACCTTCTTATAAAATTGCCACGGCCTTCCAAGTAGAATGTGACCGGCCTCCATTGGTAGAACGTCACACAATATCTTGTCCTGATACTTACCTATGGTTAAAGGAACCAATACCTGGCTATGCACGATCATCTCTCCTTCATCATTCAGCCATTGAAGCTTGTAGGGCTTCGGATGTTTCTTCTCTTCTAAACTTAACTTCTTTACCATGGTTTCACTTGCCACATTGGTACAGCTTCCTCCGTCGAAGATAAGGCTGCAAACTTTGCCATGTACCAGACATCTAGTGTGAAACAAGTTTTCCCGTTGCTCCTGATCCGTATCCTTGGCTTGAATGTTTAGTGATCGCCTTGTGACTAATAGCTCTCCTGTTGCTGGTAACTCAATCTCCTCAGCATCAGAGCTCTCTTCTCTTTCAAGTTCTTCTTCTTTATCGGTTTCTATATCACCATTATCCAAAAGGATCATGGTTCTCTTGTTGATACATTCATTGGCATAGTGTCCTCGCCCTTGACACTTGAAGCATCTAACATCACGGTTTTTAGAAGAAGTAGCTACAGCTTTTACCTTGGCGTCTTGAGTAGTGGTGTAAGGTTTGGAATCAGTCTTTGGTTTGACAATGGTCTTGTCCTCTGTTTATAGCTTGATCTAGAATAGTTTGTTCCAGCTCCATAGGAATTCTTAGAAGGACTCCTTCTTTTGATCTGCTGTTCCACAAGGATAGCCTTGTGAAGCATCTCTTCTAAGTCTCCATAAGTTTGAAGCTCCATCCTGTCTTGAATGTCTCTCGCTAAACCACTTAGAAATCTTGCCATTGTTGCCTCATGATCCTCATCTATGTTGGCTTTGATCATGAGAGATTCCATCTCTTGGTAATAATCCTCCACACTCTTACTGCCTTGGCTTAACCTCCTAAGCCTCTGGTGCAACTCCCGGTGATAGTGACTTGGAACAAACCGCTTTTTCATTAGGTTCTTCATCATCTCCCAAGTCTCTACATGCGGTTCTTGGTTGCGTCTCCTATTAGTAACAAATTGATCCCACCAATTGATTGCATATTCATAGAACTCGGTTGCTGCCACTTGAACCTTCTTCCGTTCAGTGTAAGGCTGGCAATCGAAGACAAGTTCTATCTTCTTCTCCCACTCCAAGTAGGCGTCTGGATCATTCTTTCCATATAATGGTGGTATTTTCAACTTAAGACCATTAAGATTATCTTCATGGCGTTCCCTTACTTCTCTTGCACGTCTTGGACGTCCATTAGAAGCTTGGCTTCCACGGCTGTCATAATCTGGCCCTTCATCTTCATCTATTGGCATTTGCACCCTTCTTCTCCTTTCAGCAGGACGTTGGGGAAGTCCTTGGTTCACCGATTGCTGAATGGTGTCCATTCTCTCATGGACAGGGTCCAGTTCCTGCCTTAAGAGCCGCCTCATCTCTTCCATGAGGGTTTGTACGTCCATGTTTGGTTGTCTGGCTCTTCTTGGGCGGTTGGTATTTTCACTCCCAACTTCACTATGAGACATCTTCCCTGCAAAACTTAACAAACAGTTTGAAGAATAAGCTCTCACTAGTGTTTCTCTCAAGTGTTTTCCTCTCAAGTGTTTCCTCTCAAGTGTTTCTCTCAAGTGTTTCTCTCAAATTCTCTCAAAGATTTTCTCACAGAGTTCTTATCAAACAAATCAAATCAAATTTGATGAGAAATATAACAACAACCCCGAATCCAATGATATGTAATATGTTTCTTGGTGATTTTTTTTTTCTTTTCTTTTGTTTTTCTTTTTCTTTTTGCTTTGTTTCGTTTCTTTTTTTTTTTTTTTTGAATGAGATCCAACGGATCTTTAGAAGAAATAGAATAGAAAGAATAGAAGAACAGAATTGGCGAGATGAGAATCTCGGCCAAGAAGATGAGGAGTTGGAAATGAAAAGACAGAAGATGAAAGATGAAGAAGATGAAAGAACAAGAAGATGAACAACTTACTACCAAATCAAAAAAAGCTTGCTCTGATACCAAATGACACGATCTCGGTCACGCCCAAGATTCAACTTTCTCGTTGGTAGGTTGTAATGATAGACAAAAGGATAGAAGAAACCATATGGCCGAGTTGATGATGAAAAGGACCGTTTGAAGGTCTTCTTTGAAGCGGCCGAATGGTTCTTTGGATATATATGGGATAAATCCTTGCCTTAATGAATCCAAGACTCAAACTGGACAAGGTGATGGATTGATGTGGGACACAAGAAGTTGCGGAAGGTCCTTGATACTCCTTGAGGTTTACTTCGGATATTACACACCTAATAAACACTCAACAATGTCTCTCCAAGATATGACACACTCGGGGAAGACAAAGGTTGGTTTTCTAGATATGACACACCAGAGAACCGAGGTTGATTGTTGGATATGACACACCAAACAATCGGAAATGTTCTAAAAGAACTTAGAAAATTTTCTCTGAAAAGAAGTTGATTAAAAAGTTGGATGATTGCCAAGTGAGGCATACAATCGACTTATATAGAGAGGTGACTTGAACAGGCTCAAGTGCCTCGTGATTACTACTTCTTGGGACTCTAAACAATCACCTAAGACTTTGAACAAAGACTAGAAGTCGACTAGACAAAAATAAAAGAGTTTGCGAAATGGAAAAGATGAAATAAAACCATAATCTAAATTATATCATAAAGTTGATGCTTGAGTCGGTCCATAGCTTCATGAAATTGTCCAAGGCATCAAAAAAGCTCCTAAGCTAATCATCTAAGAGATATAAGTGAACTTGAGGCCTCATTAAAAACCTTTAGCCGGAAAACCCATTGGGATAAAACCGAGCTTAAGGGAAAAAGAGCACACTCAAGTTACTTTGAAGATGATTTAACTTAGAGCGGCTTGAATGGAAGTGAGCATGCCTTGGTGTTGTTTTTCCTTAGCTTCTTCATGTTTCCATGTGATCCTTAAGATGTTTCCTACAGCTTCTTGAAGTTTTCTTGATCTTGCCCGGGTCATTGGATCTTTGGGAATGGCCATGGTTCCATCTTCTTTTCCTCCAAGTGTTGGCGTTTCCATGCTCATATCATATACCCAACAAGAGTTGAAGATGAGGAAACAAAGATGGATGGATCTAGTAGCCGTCTATGACATGGATATTTCATATTATCCTGGTAAGACAAACCAAGTTGCTGATGCGTTAAGTCGAAATTGTTATGATATTAACGCGGATAAAGATCAAGAGAATCTTTTCAATATGATTGAGACATTGCACTTGAATGTGTTGTCAATAGATGTGGAACCAATGGGCTTGGTGGTAGTAGACCTAGTGGATCTACATTGTAGAATTCATATTTCCCAAGGAAAAGACATGAGACTAAACAAGGATGACCAACACGAGAAAACTAAGTACCAGGTTTCGTAGAATGCACTACAAGAAAACATGGACGTAACAATGAAATTTTACGTCATAATATAGAAAGAAATTTACGACGCATTTACGTGAATTGATAAAACACTCGTAAGTGTGTCATAAATTTATGACAATAATTATCGTCGTAAAACTGACACAAAATTATGGCGACTTAACATGTTCTTACAACTGCTAATTTTGTCATAATGTAATCGTAATCTAATGACTATTTTACGACGAAATGTTTTAATGAGTCAGTTATGACAATAAAATAATTGGTAGGTACACACGCTTATAAAATGTTTAAATGAAATTTTACGACGGTATTGATCGTCATAAATATGTTGTAAACATGATGTTAAATCGTTATAATATACAATTGTTGTAAATGCGTTGTTTAGTTTCTACCTAACTAGACTCGATAAAATCTTATAAATACCCCATTCCCCCATTCTCAAATTCAGAATCAAAACTAACAATCCTTTAGAAAGAAAAAAAACACCAAAATATGTCTTCCATAGGTGAAATTTGTAACCAACGAAGATGGATGTATATGCACAATTCTGAAGGCAGCATTACAATGGAGTTTCTCAATGGACTGGAGATGTTCATGTACCAGGCGGGTAATACACCACTCACTCTAGAATCCGGTAAAACATTTTGTCCTTGTCGGAAATGCAAAAATTCAAGTTCAAGATTTGCTCGTAGTGAGATTGTGTGGAAGCATTTATTAAATAGAGGATTTACGCCAAACTATTATATTTGGTTTCAACATGAAGAGAGTTATGGTGGAAATGAAGAAAGTAGTAGTAATAGTAATGTTGAAGCTGTGGGTAGGGATGAACCTAATAGTTTGCATTACCATGATCATTATCATTATCATCATGTACGTCAGGGAGATCTAGAACATGATAGGGTACATGACATGGTTACATATGCATTTCATGGAACAAAAACATCATTTGCTAATAATACAGTTGAAGAACCTAACTTAGATGCGAAAAAGTTCTATGAAATGTTAGATGCTGCAAATCCACAATCTGCGAGGGATGTAGAGAAGGGTTGTCAAAATTATCATTAGCAGCTAGGATGATGACCATTAAAACAGATCACAATTTATCTGAAGTTTGTATAGATACATGGGGAGAATTGTTCAAAGAGTATTTGCCAGAAGATAACGTGTCTGCTGAATCATATTATGAGATTCAAAAACTGGTTTTCGTCTTGGGTTACCTTCTGAAGATAATTGCATTATCTATTGGAAAAATGATGATCAGTTACAGGAATGTCGATTCTGTAAAAGGCCAAGATATAAGCTACAAAGTTGTGGAAGGAATAAGGTACCATACCAATGGATGTGTTACCTACCAATTACAGAGAGCTAGGTTAAAAAGATTGTATCAATCAGAAAGGACAGCAGCTTCAATGAGATGGCATGCAGAACATTTGCAGGCAGAAGGGGAGATCCACCATCTGTCAGAGGCAAAAGCGTGGAAGCATTTCAATACGGTACACCCTAATTTTGCTAGATATGTTCAGAAAGTATATCTTGGATTATGCACCGATGGATTTACTCCATTTAGAATGTCTGGTAGACAATATTCTATGTGGCCAGTAATCGTCACGCCTTACAACCTTCCTGGAAAAGGAATTTATATTTCTAATTATATTAGTTCCTGGACCCAAGCATCCAAAACTGTCACTAGATGTTTTTCTGCAGCCTCTTATAGATGAGTTGAAGGAGTTATGGTATACTGGGGTTCAAACATATGATTGTTCGTTAAAAAAGAATCTAAATATGAAAGATGTGCTTATGTGGAAAATGAGTCACTTTCCTGTATATGGGATGCTAACAGGTTGGACAACACATGAGAGATTATCTTGTCCGTATTGCCTAGGAAGAACAGATTCATTTCAACTGAAATACGGAAGGAAAACAACTCATACAGCCGGACAGACACCTTTTGCAGGTGTCCATTTAAAGATTGTACGTATATGAATTTAGTTTATTATTTATTTATATTATAACATCTTAACTATTAATTTTGACATTTTTGTAGGCTGAAGAAGAAGGTGAACTTCCTTCTCTTTCGAGGTTGTTCGAGCGGACCCAAAAGAAGAAGAGTGGCACTTTCGTAGATGTGAGATCCGAGGGGATCTGCAATGAGATCAACGCAAGGATTGAAGAGCACCAGACACAGCTTTCTCAAGAAAGCGAAGATGGTACTCCAATGTCATTGAGTACATTGGATAAAGACAAGATTTTCGAATCGGTAATTAGTAAATTTTTTCTTCTCTTTAATTTTGTTTATTCAGTTGATTTATGAATTTACTTTTGTTTATTTTAATTTTTCAGGTCGCTCCAAAGAAAAAAGGATGGAGTTTGGGCATGGATTGATTCACGATGTTCCTATTGCCACATCTTCTTATAGGCGCAACCCGAATGATGATCCCATTCAGCTCCGAGATCATATTACATCTTTACAAACTCTCCAACAACAAACAACCCGCAAGCTTCAAGGAATGGATAGTTTATTTGATATTTTGGCAATGGGCAATCCAGAGATGCAATGAGCATTGGAAGCAAGAAGAAGGTCAGTCATCGGGACAAGGTCAGGACCAAAGCGATTTTGATCGTAGAGCCGCAGAAGCTGCTAGTGCCGACTTGTTTTCCCATATAGATTTGAACAACAATTAGAATTTTGTTTTTCAATACAATTAGTTTTAATCATTCTAAAACGTTACGACACGTGACGTTGTTAACTCATCGTTAGGTTTATGACGAGCTAACGACAACTTATTCATTACGTCGTTAACTTATCGTTTAATTCACTTTGAGTTAACGACGTTAATCTTTGTTAAGTTGTCGTAAAGTTAACAACGAGTTAACAATGTTAATCGTCATTAATTCATTGTAATGTTAACGATGAGTTAACGATGACTATTTTCATAGGTCATTGTTATCTCGTCGGTAAATGTAAGGACAATTTAATGATGAATTAGCCACATTACGTTGACTAATATATGCCTTATTTACGATGAGTTATGCACGTCGTAAGTTTTTGACGTATATGACGACACAACTAACATCAATTTTATGATGAAATTTAGTCGTCGTTCAATTTACGACAACTTAATGGCGATTTGTATTTTATTACTAGCTGTTTACGACGACTTGGTGTTCCTCGTAAACAAGATGTAACTCTTTATTTACGACGATGTAACAACGATATTTTTGTTCTTACGTCCATGTTTTCTTGTAGTGATGGCATGATCATGGTGAAAGGGAGGGTGTGTGTTCCGTATGATAAAGAATTAAGGGACAAAATCCTTATGGAAGTGTACCACTCAACGTTCTCCATCCACCCCGTACTGAACGAGATGTACTGTGATATGAAAAGGTACTATCATTGGGTAGGAATGAAGAAGAATGTGGCAGAATGGGTGTCCAAGTTTAAGACCTGTCAACTTGTTAAGGCGGAACATCAAGCTCTGCATGGGTTACTTTAAATTTTACCCATGCCAGAATGGAAATGGGATCATGTTACAATGTACTTCGTGACCGGGGTGCATATGGGAGGATCTAAACATAATGCGGTTTATGTGGTGGTGGATAGACTAACAAAATTCACTCACTTCATTGATATCTCGAAAAAAGATGGGGACGAGCAGATCGTGGCAAGATACATACAAGAGATAGTCCGATTATATGGAATCCCGGTAAGTATAGTATCTAATCAGGATACCCATTTCATTTCCAATTTCTTGAAAGCTTTTTAGAAGTCTTGGCAATAAGAGTGAATCTAAGTATGGCCTAACACCCACAAAATGGATGGACTGTCTGAACAAACAGTCCAAACACATGAAGACATGTACCGAGCATGTGTTCTGAATTGGGGAAGGGAATTGGGAGAAGTACTTGATATTGATTGAATTCACGTACAATAATCATGTTGAAATATGTGATCTCAAGAAGAAGAATTCAAACACAAGAGAAGGAGGGAAAAGGAGAAAACTGGTTGAAAAGGAACTAGAAAGAGAACAAGTTAAGAAGGAACTAGAAGAAAAGGAAGTTGTTGGATCTCAACTAGATGAACTAACTAAACTAAGTAAGGAAGCAAGGAGAGGCATGGGCACAAGCATGGGGCGCCAGAGAGAGGCATGGAGTGCAATACTGTTGGAGTAGGTGAGCTGCTCCCTCCTCTCTTCTTCACGCAAAACCTCTCTTCTCCTCTTCCTTCTTCACGCCATTCCTCTCTTCTTCTGCACCTCCTCTCATTCAAATGTCTATAAATATATGTGTAACCTCTTGTAAAGATTTGTAAGACTAAGAGAATAAAATACATACAAACTTTCATAATCTCTTGCTATTCTCACTCTTAGTCTCTAAACATTCTTCAATCTCTTTAAACTTATAATTTCAACATGGTATCAGAGCAGGTTATCTACTAAACCGCTTATTCTCTTCTTGATTCCTCTAATACTCTACAAGGCTTCTAATCTATAACAATACACCTTCCTTAGTTCTATTCACTCTGAGATTAATATCCTTGAGATCATAGGATCTTCAAGTTGTGAAAGGACTAAGATTGTGTATTATTACTAGAAAATGGAGACTAATAGGGTAACAATCTCGGTTATGCTCAAGGGAAACAACTATCTCCTTTGGGCAAAAACCACCAAAACTACTCTTAGAGGCCGAGGACTTTGGCAATATGTTGAGCCAAAAGAAGGAACAGAAGCGGCGGTGAGAAATGAGAAGGAGGAAGCTAAGGAAGAGCAAGAAGAACAATACACTCTTTCTCTTCTCCTAAGCTCACTAGAACCAACTATCTTGGCGGCTTACTCATATGCGGATACCGCCAAGGAACTTTGGGATATACTCAAAGGAGTTTATGGAAACATCTCAAACATATCAAGGATATTTGAGGTGAAAAGGGCATTGAATGAGCTCCAACAAGAGGAAAAGTCATTCAAGGAAATGTTTGGGGAGTATAGAAGCTTATGGGCCGAGTTGGAGATCTTGAGGCCACACACTATAGACCCCAAGGAGTTAGGAGAAAGGCGTGACCAAGATCAAGTGTTTGGGCTTCTCTTGGCACTCAATGCATCATACAAGGATCTTATCAAGCATATACTTCGATTTGAGAATCTGCCAAGTCTAGCGGAAGTATGCGGTATGATACAAAGGGAAGAAGGGTCTAGAGACCTGTTTCGTGCACCAAGTGAAGCTGCACATCTTGCAAGAAAGAATCTCACATTTGGAGACAAGAGGACGTTGGAGTGTGAGCATTGCAAGATGAAAGGACACACTAAGGAGAAGTGTTGGACTCTCCATCCACACTTGAGGCCTAAGCGGCTAAGGGAGAATGGGAATGGACCTAGAGCCTTCACGGGAATTGCACAACCTGTTGAAGAACTGGTTAGAAGGTCTGAGTTTGAAGCTCTCATCAAGAGCCTAGCCAAACTCACAGATTCGGGTAAGAGTTTTTTCAGCTCTAAAACACCCATAAAGAAGACTAGAATCATTGTGGATTCAGGGGCTTCTCATCACATGATCAAGGATCAAGATATGTTAAAGAATCTTGAACCATGCCATGGAAGTGTACAAGTAGCCAATGGAAGTTCAGTTCCAATTAAAGGGATAGGAGAGTTAGAGCTTTTTAAAAGGGAAACAAAAGCATTATACATGCCTAACTTCTCATCTAATCTTTTATCCGTTAATAAAGCTACAAAGGATTTGGAGTGTGTGGCTGTGTTTGGGACTGACTTTGTTAAGTTTCAGGACCCTAAAACAAACCATGTGCTCGGAGAAGGGAAGGTAGAAGATGGTGTGTATATCTTGGAATCAAATAAACAAGAGGAACCAATGACTCTTGGAATGAAGGCAGATGCAAAGTTTTTTGGGAGGAAAGAGATTGAAGATAGCCCATTATGGCATGGAAGGCTAGGACATCCAAGTTCAGCAGTCCTCAAGATGGTCTTACCCAATCTCATCCAAGAAGAAGTAGTGTGTGAGGCGTGTGTACTAGGGAAGCATTGTAGACAAGTTTTTCCTACTTCATCTACAACTTGTGATGAAGCGTTTGGCATTGTACACTCGGATGTATGGACCTCACCATGTAATTCAAGAGATCAATATAAATATTTTGTTTCATTCATTGATGACTACTCAAGATATACATGGATCACTCTTCTACATACCAAAGATCAAGTGTATGAAGCCTTCACCAACTTCATTAACTATATCTCTACCCAATTCAAAACAAAGATCAAAGTATTGCGTAGTGATAATGGAGGTGAATATGTGAGTAAACGATTCAAAGAGTTGCTCAACAACTTTGGCATCATTCATCAAACATCGTGTGCATACACTCCTCAGCAGAACGGGATAGCTGAAAGGAAGAATAGACACCTAATGGAAGTAGCAAGGACTCTCATGATTGCCAAAAGAGTACCAAAGTTCCATTGGGGAGATGCCGTAATGACATCAAGCTACTTAATCAACCGACTTCCAACCAAAAATCTGGATGATAAGTCCCCATTTGAAGTGTTGTACAAGAAGAAACCAAGCTTAAATCATATCAAAACGTTTGGATGCACATGCTTCATGTTTTTACCAGAAGGACACAGAAGCAAACTTGAACCTCGAAGCATGAGGTGTGTGTTCATTGGATATTCACCAACACAAAAGGGCTACAAGGTCTACAATCCGGAAACAAGAAGAGTGTATGTGTCTAGAGAAGTAAGGTTTAATGAACAAGAGAGTTTCTATGGGGCTAAGGATCATGATGCTTCTAAAGGAATGATCTATTCATCCATGGACTGGATGGTGTTTGATGAAACGCCAAGCCTATGTGAAGAAGTACAAGAAGAAACATCTGAGAACTTCATAGAGCAAGATAGTGCGGATAATGCACATGAGGAAGTGGATCAGAATTTGGATGAAGAGGGAGCGGATGCTGAAGAAGGACAGGAGCCAACCATACCTCTAAGAAGAAGTACAAGACAGAGGCGACAACGTGTCTTTTATGGCTATAACAATTCTGCTATGCTCCAAGGAGAGTCTAGTACGAGTATTTTTCCTTGTGTGATAAGAGAGTGTCCTGAGCGTACGGCGAGCTTAGATCTCGATCCTATTGGCGACAGCACTCTCATATCACAAGGAGGAGATCACACTCAAACTAGTATTATCACATATCCCATTGAGCATTTCTGTTCCTTGGCGACATTACCCATGGAGCATGAAGTGTTTCTCACAAAAATCAGCAAGGAATACATTCCTAGCTCATATGAAGAAGCATGTGAGAGTGAAGTATGGGTGAAAGCCATGGAAGAGGAAATGAAGTCCATGGAAAGGAATAATACTTGGTACTTAACCGACTTACCAAAGGATAAGAAGTCGGTTGGGAGTAGATGGGTGTATACAATTAAATACACAAGTGATGGGGAAATAGAAAGGTACAAAGCAAGGCTGGTAGCAAAAGGATATACTCAAGTCTATGGGGAGGACTATACTGAAACATTTGCTCCAGTGGCTAAGCTTCATTCCATAAGAATTCTAATCTCGGTAGCTGTAAACTTGGAATGGGACTTATGGCAAATGGACGTCAAGAATGCCTTCTTGCAGGGGGATTTGGAAGAAGAAGTATATATGGATCCACCCCTAGGGTATCATAATGGAGGCAACAAAGTGTGTAGATTGAAGAAAGCAATCTATGGGCTGAAGCAATCTCCAAGAGCATGGTACCAAAGGCTAAGTGCTTGTCTCTTGAAGAAGGAGTTCATAAAATCTGAAGCGGATCATACTCTATTCACAAGACAAAGTGAAGGAGGAGTAGTGGTAGTCTTGATTTATGTTGATGATCTAATCATCACAGGAAGTGACAAAGATGGAGTAGATCAAATCAAGGGACTCTTGAAGGCCGACTTTGATATAAAGGATCTAGGGGAGCTCAAGTACTTCCTAGGGATTGAGATGACACGATTTGGAGATGGAATGTTCATATCTCAAAGGAAATATGTGCTGGATCTCTTGGAAGAAACCGGGAAGTTAGGATCCAAGCCGGCCAAAACTCCAATAGAAGAAGGATACCAAGATAGTCCTGAGGGGGAGCCTTTTGAGAACATTAAAAGATACCAAAGGATGGTGGGCAAACTTATCTATCTTACCATTACAAGACCTGACATCTGCTTTGCAGTAAACCGTGTGAGCCAGCATATGCAAAAGCCAACCTCACAACATTGGAACATGATTGAGAGGTTGCTAAGGTACCTAAAGAATAGCCCTGGAAAAGGTGTATGGATGCATGTTAATGGGAACACAAAGGTCCAAGGTTATTGTGATGCGGATTGGGCTGGAGATAAAAAGGATAGAAAGTCCACATCTGGTTTTTGCACATTTGTGGGAGGAAATCTAGTAACCTGGAGGAGCAAAAAACAGAAGGTCATAGCCTTATCAAGTGCTGAAGCAGAGTACAGAGCCATGAAAGAATTGACAAAGGAGTTGATATGGATAAAAGCGCTTCTAAAAGACCTTGGAATCCAGGGAGATGAAGAAATGCTGTTGTATTGTGATAATCAAGCTGCAATGCATATAGCATCAAATCCGGTATTTCATGAAAGAACCAAGCACATAGAAGTTGATTGCCATTTTGTGAGAGGGAAGATACAAGAAGGAATTATCAAAACCGCCTTTGTAGCAAGCAAGGATCAATTAGCTGATATCTTCACTAAGGCAACTTCAACTATTACTTGTGATCACATTCATGGCAAGATCGGTCTTAAGGATCTCCACCGACCAATCTTGAGGGGGAGTGTTGAAATATGTGATCTCAAGAAGAAGAATTCAAACACAAGAGAAGGAGGGAAAAGGAGAAAACTGGTTGAAAAGGAACTAGAAAGAGAACAAGTTAAGAAGGAACTAGAAGAAAAGGAAGTTGTTGGATCTCAACTAGATGAACTAACTAAACTAAGTAAGGAAGCAAGGAGAGGCATGGGCACAAGCATGGGGCGCCAGAGAGAGGCATGGAGTGCAATACTGTTGGAGTAGGTGAGCTGCTCCCTCCTCTCTTCTTCACGCAAAACCTCTCTTCTCCTCTTCCTTCTTCACGCCATTCCTCTCTTCTTCTGCACCTCCTCTCATTCAAATGTCTATAAATATATGTGTAACCTCTTGTAAAGATTTGTAAGACTAAGAGAATAAAATACATACAAACTTTCATAATCTCTTGCTATTCTCACTCTTAGTCTCTAAACATTCTTCAATCTCTTTAAACTTATAATTTCAACAAATCACTATCAAGCTAATATTGGAATGTCACCTTATGAAGCATTATATGGAAGACCGTGTAGAACACCATTGTGTTGGACCCCAGTGGGGGAAAGAAGATTGTTTGGCCCGGTCATCATAGATGAAACGATGGAAAATGAAGTTTCTTAAGATTAAGCTGAAGGAATCATGAAACCAGCTAAAGAGTTATGAGTATAAACGCCGTAAGTAGTTGGTATTCGAAGTAGGTGACTTAGTGTATGTTAGGACGGTAACTTATAAAGGGAAAAGATGTTTCTCTAAGAGGAAAAAAGTTAAGCCCATGATATATCTGACCTTACAAGATAGTCCAAAAACTTGGAAAGGTCACGTATAAACTCGAGTTGCCACCATGACTGGATGTATTTCACAAGGTGTTCCATGTCTCTCAACTTCTAAATTGCCTAAGTGATTAAGACAGGGTCGAGGCCATTATGCTAGCTGAGTTAAAAGAAAAATTAACGGTGGAAGTCAAACTAATTCGATTCATTGATAAAATGGAGAAAGGAAATTGGAAGAAAAAAGATAAAAATGATTTAGGTGGTTTGGAACTGCGGAGAGCACAAAGAGGCTACTTGGGGAATAGAAATTAAAATGAAGGCTGATTTTCCTAAGTTGTTCAATAAGATGGGTAAAGATCAACATGAGTCGGATTAGGGGACGAATCCCATTCAAGGAGGGAGAAGTGTGACGCCCACAATCCTCAATAGGATCACCGGGTAGATTAGGTCGAGGGAAAGACTCAGATAAGTCTCGGAAGAGTTTCCCTACAGCTCGGAAGAATGAATCCAGGCGGAAACCAGCTAAAGAACAAGGTAAATCAGCTGAAGTGTTCGAGCTAGGTAGCTAGGTCAGGTAGGTGGACTGTGTCACTAGCCGGGTGGACTTTGTCACCAGGTGGGCAGCTAGGAACCCATCTGGGTAGCTGGGCGAGGGACTGATGGTTATGGATGACATTTATTGAGGCATGACCAAATGGATGCAAAAAGGAACGTGAATGGTAACTGGCGGTTGATTATCAGGATTCCATGCATCTGCCCAAAACAGTTATTCTCAAGGGTCCTTATAAATAACGCATCCCAGACCAGAATAACAGACAAGAAAAACCAGAGCGATCATCCAGAAAATCCAAAGAGAATTCTAAGGGAATATAAGAGAAAATCTCGAGTTAAAAAGACAAGTTCGAAAGAAAGAAACATTGCAACTATTGCCCGTTTCTGATTAAAGCCAGTAAATCTTTACACCAATTTTTGAAAATACACTGCCTGATCACTAATCAAGCTTGAGGAATTTCCTTAAAATTCAAAATCCGATTGCTTTGTTACGGGCATCCCAAAGGAACCTATGTATAATTTGTAGGATCAACATCATATGGCTCTGTAATAATAATAATAATAAATCGAATTATCTTCAAAATACTTGGAGCCATAAGAGTATATGTAAGTACATTCTTGGGAATAGATAGAGATGAAAACAAAACTTATGCCTTTTTTTTAAATCATCTTAATAATTCTCATATATTAAGCCCTTAAAAACTATATAACACATTTTTGAAAGTAGACACATTTTGTCGAACCTCATTGATATATTTATATACTATATTTTGCTTTTACATATTTATAATTTTCGAAACTCGCTTAAGTTTTTTTGATAGTGGGAACTTTCAGGATTGATATATGATAAAACATAAAGTTTTTTTCTAGATAATGTAGTGTTGGGTAATGGATTTTTGCAGATGCGGGTTTAGCGGGTACCCGCCAGACCCGCTAATTTTTTTTTAATTAATTTTTTTTGTATTTTTCGTTATTATTTTATCAATTTTTTAAATATAATATAAATTTTTAAAGAAATTTAAGATTTTTTTTTTAAAAAAAATTTTAGCGGGTTTGTGGGTAACCCATGGGTTACCCGCTAAGTGATGCGGGGCGGGTGCGGGTTACGTTTTGAATATTTGTGGGTCAGGCGGGTAAAAATATTTTGTTAAAATTTTTTGAAAACCCGCGGCGGGGCGGGTCGCGGGTTGACCCGCTTGACAGGTCTAATTATGCCAGACTTATTCCAGCCTAGTAGCCAATCAACTAGGGATTAAATGAAAGTTGGTGAGCAAACATGTATATATTAAATCATGCATGTGTATTAACCTGTATCATGAGAGTGATTACAGGAAACTTAACATTTTTATATTTCATGTAACAAAAGTGATCATGGAAAGGATGCTTAGATGTGGATTCATAGCCAAGGGGATGGGTGGTGATTTGACCGGGTAGTTAGGATCGAACATTGTAATATCATATTTGCAAACACACTTGTTTGTATCGAATCCTATGTTATATCAATAAAATACTTGGTTCCTATGTTATCTCCAACACTTTATGTAGACTCTAATCTCAAATCACAAACTAACCTCAAAATAACTTTTGAACATGGAAGTTTAGCATCAAAGAGGCTAAAATATATTAAAACGGTTTAGCATCAAAACCAACATTCGGATCCGGTCCAGCGGTTGGACCAAGTCAATGGAACATCCCCCCTTCCCCCTTCTCTTAGGATCTATTGGGCAGGCCATGTCATTGGAAAATCCCGCTGGGAGCATATCCGGCAAGCGTGTCTGACTAAAATAGCATGTGAATTCCACTGCGTCTACATCACCACTCTTTGATAAAAGAAAAAGAAAATTAATATTCACAACTTATAGATCTACAATAGAGTCTTTTAGTCCAGCCATTTTTCATATATTCATTAAGAAGATCTTAATGGTAGTATTATATGTTAAGTAATTTAGTTGTCACTCTTAAACAGTTTTTGTTATCCGAGAACAAATATTAGATTTTTTTCTTCTTCGCTTAGTGTAGAATATATATATATATATAGATTAAAATATACAATTTAGAATACGTCATGTACCTTATACAATTTAGAATATAAGGGGGCATGTTATACATATATATATATATATATATAACAATTCCCTTTTATTGGATTGGTGATTTCAAAAATGTACTCAAATTATGTCTAATTGAATATAATAGTTGTTTAAACTATTCCAAATGATTTGGACCTAATCTAAGGTTATTCAATTAATCATGAAATAATGATATTTCACAAAAACAAATTCTTAAAAGGAAAATGTGTTGGATATAACATTTGTTAAAACTATTCCAAAACTAAGATCAGTCAACTAATCATGGAAAATAAGACTTTATTGTGAATACAAGAGATTATTGAAATGTTCCTATTGTTATGGTTACTCATAAGTCATACGACAATATACGTATATAGGGATACTATTTGTTTATTATATAAATTTGTCTAATATTTGATTTTATTTTTTCCAGGGATAATGGAGCTTTTCATCGAGTGAGACGAGATAGTGATAGTCCACGTACACGTTCTAGTGCACCCGAGACCCAATCATCCGCTGCTACACCTCCATCGCATATGAGCATCAAGGACTTCATTTCTCAACCGGGACGAGATCATTAAGTTCGACTTGATCCAGTTTAGTTCGCGGATTAACGTGGTAAATTTAATAATTTTTAAGTTTTTTATTATTTAATTTATCTTATATCATAGAACTTAATTACTTTTTTATTTTTTGTAGGTTTCAGTTTTCCAACAATGGTATATCCAAGTCCATCAACCAAATGCTAAACAGATTACTCTGGATTCCATATGCGACTTACTCCACTATGCCGATAGAATATCATAATTTATAGTTTTGCCAATTTGCGGTAAGTTAGATTTTTAAATAAAATTATTGAATACTCATTTAATGATAAAAGTTTATTTTAACCATAATTTTTCAGTAATATTTTATTTGGGAAAGAAATCTTACGTCATTGGTTAGACACGAGTTTGACACAAAGACTGCATTGATATACTCTAGGAAGATGAATGACTGGAAGGACAAGTGGAAGAACGAGGAGGTGCTTAGGAGATGACCGCGAACCCGGAGTTATGGCAAGGACTCATTGGCTATTGGAATATGGAGGAGATGCCATCAATCTCCACAACGCATTCCACCAATCAGAAGAGCGACCGCAAAGTTAAAGGTGTCTCGGCCCATAATTTGGGTGCAATGAGCAAGGCTTCCTGCGAACAACAACTTGTAAACTGTTCAATTTTATTATTATTCTTTATTTAATTATATTTTGATATTTTATATTATCAATGTTTATGTTTACTTTTTGAAGTTTCGACAATATGATGTGCCTCCGTCTCATCTTCAATTGTTTGAAGATACGCACACCAACCGAAAGACCAGTCAAATTCAAGATGATGTTGCTCGAGATATCATCGATAACATGAGGCATCTTGGGGACGAGTTTCTCCAATCACAACCAATGGTTGAAGGAACTCCTCCACGCACCAAAGTCCCACTCGAGAAGATAAAAAATTTCATTTTTGAGGTAAATTACTTACATTTAAACTTTGTTTTACTAATTTTTTATTTTTTTTGTTTTGATTTCTTATTTATCTTCTTTTCATTTCTTAGGCAACTCCAAAGAACAAAGGTTATCTTTACGGCCTTCCACAGGATTACTACTCTTCTACATCTTCCGTTTCTTCACGCTATAGAGCTCCTTACCCAGAAATTCAAGAAGCACTCGAGCAAAACTGCCAAACACCCAAAGAAAAGATTGTTGAGATTGACACCACCTTGAAGGATAAGGTACAAACCTTAGAAGAGGAGCGGCTCGCAGACAAGGCGCGTTTGAGGGCAATGCAGGTGCAAATGGATGCATGGTTCGGACAAAACTCTCGTTGGCCTCCGACCGTTTTTTTGTGTGTTATAAAAAATTATTTAAGTGTATTAATTTATGCTTTTTAAGAATTATGAATTATGGTTTTATTTTATGAATTAAGATTTTATTTTATGAATTTTTTTTATTTTAAATTATTAATATAATTTATATTTATATAAAATTGAAAATCAATATTAATTTCAAACAAAAAATATGTAAGCCGTCGGAAATTCATCGGGAAAAGGTCCTTCAGAAATCTATCAGAAATCCGTCTGTCGAAAATGTTGCCATCGGAAATCCGTCTGATATTCTGCTGTCTAAATCCGTCGGTTGTCAAGTCCATTGGAAATCTGTCTAAAATACGTTGGATATGTTATGATAGGAAGTTTATCAGAAATCGGTTGGATTTTGCAATAGATATCCAATAGAATTATAATTTTTGACAAGCTGAAACCGGTGGAAATTTCTGTCGGAAATCTGTTGGAAAAGCCGGTTTCCGATGGATTTCTGACAGAAATGTCCGTCAGTTCCCGGTTGATTTCTTGTAGTGAATATTCTACTGGAACGATAATGGACATCCACATAATATGAAATTATTCATAACACTCCCCCTTGAATGACCATTATAATAATTTGGTATGCACTTCGCTTTAGATGCTGCCTCATCAAAAATCTTAAGTGAAAACTCCAGTGGGAAAAACTAAAGTTAAAGGATAAATATTGCAACATGCATATACTCCCCCTCGTAAGTACATCAGTGATCTTCGAGCCAATTTGATCCAATCATGAGGTACTAACTTCTTGAAAGTAGAAGTTTAAGCATCTTGATAAATAAGTTTAAATTTTTTTACTTGAACGAATCTTCAATCCATGTACATAGCTATTCTTCTACACTTTCATGATCTCATAAATGACTCATCTTATTATTATCTTTGCGCTACAAGCGATATCATTTATGTATGATAAATACTTTGAAAATGTGATAGACATTTATCATTGGGATAACAAGATTTCCCGTTACGTGTCTTATCATTTTTGTGTTCTTTGTTGTCTCGTTAAAAACTTTTTCATGCAAAACCCCAAATAGGACAAAAAGACATGATAAAGTAAAAGAGTACAACTACACATATTCATATTTCCCCCTTGGAATCATTATCTTCAAAATATGCATTCCAATCATATTATTATCCATGCGGGTTACTATTTACTTTTCTACTTTTAATCATGAACGAGATTAATAAATTGCTCAAATAGCATTTTAATTTTGGTAATTCTAGACCAAACATATTTCATTATCTTCATGTAAAATTCTAGAAGAATATTTTCATGATAAAATTTGTAAGAACTCTTCTAGACTTTTGCAAAAATCATGCAGTTTGAGAATTGTGCAAAATTCGGGTATAATCGAACTTAAACAAAATACATAATTCGTACTGAACTTGGGTTATTCAACACCAGCACTATCTGATTCGTGTAAAATATGGCTCGCATAAATTTTGGGCATCACCAGATAAGTATTTGCAAATAGCATAGTAACTCAGATATGTACAAAACTCGTGCAAAATCCGAGTTTGTATTTTCCTGAAAAATGCGTTCATCTGAAATTCTTTCTTCAAATATTCAACTGAACATAAAATCTCTACGGAGTTATAATAATTACACATACACCTATATTGCTCAACTCATATACTTTATATTTTATAATAAACTTTTATTAAGCTACTTTCGCATCATTAATTTTTCTTTTATGCTTCTGACAGTTTAAATCCTTCTGGGGCTGCTTCTTACAGATTAAATCTTCAAGAACTACATGATTTCTCTTATTGTCAGACTATTTAGGAATATTAAACTAGTTACATCCACTACATGAGAGCTTCATACCTCTCATAATTTCATATTTTCACTCCTCTTGTCCTACTTGTTTTACACACTAAATTGTACAAAACTACTGGTCCAAATATTTATCTTTAATGATTGGCCGAATCATTTTGTGTACCCTTTCAATTTCCCTTTTCTTTATTTTCTATACTGCGGTTTATGATCCTTGATTTTTTATCCTTACATCAACTGCTACATTGCATTCACAATTACGACATTGGTTTATTTTATGGTTTTGTTCCAGATATAACTCAGCTAGTTGAAATCACTTACTTATCCACTATATTTCTCATGTCTAAGGTCTCTCTGGAGATCTCTAACATCTCTTATCGAACCTTTTATTTGCAGTTGGCATTGTTCTTATAGTCAGATCATAGCTGGTATATGTGACTTTATCACTAGATTCCGGTCAGTAAGGGTTTGGTAATCAATATGCTACCGCTATTGTATTTGAGTTATCTTTATAGTTTATATTTTTAGTACAACAAGAATCACATATTGATAACTTCATTCTATTTAATTATTTTCCAGCTATTTATTTTTCTCCCTTATGTTGGATATATTGACTCATTGAAAGGACAGCCTCCACTTCAAGGGAGTTTCATATCCAATATATTTTTTAACCTTTGTTGAGATGTCATCTTATATTGATGTGGTGGAACAACTTATATATAACATTCAAAATTTAGGATGGAAAAATATGATTCTTGACCAAAACCAATATCTTATATTAATTCAATAGGCAGATGTGATGTTTCACACTAATTCTAATGAAATTCACCAGCATTATCAATTAAATAAATACCCTCACAAACGTTAGATTTTTATTGGTGATCAGTCCACCAACTCTCCTTGTATACGGTGTACCAAAAAACTAATTGTATCCAAATTTTGTAAAAGATATTGTCCGTGCAAACTTCGTACAAAAACATGGTTTGCAAAATTGTAAATAAAACTATTATGTGCAAAATCCGAGATATAATCATATTTTTACAAAATCTAGAATATAATGCAAATTTCTTTTTAAATATTCTCTAAAATAACAAAAACACTGCAGATTTTATCAAATAAAAGCTCTGTGCAAATTTAGGTTAAAAACATTTCATGATTAAATTTCATTAAACTCTAGCAATCATATAATATTTTTATCATACTTTATTATAATATTAAACTAGCATTCTCTTATCAAAGATGAAAATTGAAGAATTCATTTACGAAGAATGGAAATGTCATTAAGATGTGATGAATAATAAACATGTAATTTTAACATGTTTCAGAAATCATCTCAATGGGTTTAGAAAAGGAGACGGCATCAAAAGGGAGATGGTCTCGGCATTGGAAGTCCAGATCAATAAAACATGCTTTATCTCGATGATTTCGGAGATGGAAACGAAAACATCAAAAAATAGGAGATGACATCGGCCAGAATTTTTGACAAAACCTGATGTTATCCTCTCAAGCATGGAAAATTATTGTGTATCATGAGTATATTTTAGTACCAGGTGATAACTATAAAGCATTGAACACTTTGATTAACCCATAATAAAACAATAAAAATAATAATGCTTTTGATCACATGATAATGCATTCTATTGAGGGGTTATTTTATTGGGCTTTTATGTATTTAGATATCATAAGTAAGCCTTTGTATATTAGGTTAATAAGCTTGTATATAAGGATGATATTCCTCATGATTAATGACAAGAAACCTTTATGCTAAACTCTGTTTCATGACATGGTATCAGAGCTTAACCTAATGGTTTAGGTTTTTCGATCCTCTGCCCTTTCTCTATGTTATGCTTCTATTCTTTTCTTACATTTTTAGCTTAGTATTTTGATTCCCTCTATCGACATACTCTTCTCTCTGCAACAATGGATAATCCCGATACGCCACCATTAGTCACCTCTACATCCCGCCTCAAACCCAAATCCTCTAGGCGTCGTATTGATCCTTGTGATCTCTCATTTGGTGATAACCCTGGTTCAGAAGCGATTTTTTGATGAAAAATGGCCAACGAGTCCAGTGGTTGAAGGTCAAGCTTGCAGCATGTCAGCAGCATGGGATTGCCATGGAAGAAACATATTAAGGTAAACTCACAAAAAAATTGGACAAGTTTAGCAGATTTTCAGAGAGAAAAGACGGTAGAAGAGTCTGATCAAGAACGAGAAGAGGATAAGATACATAAATTTTTAATGGGTCTTGGTGAGAGTGTTTTCGGTGCAGTTAAGTCTAATCTGTTTTCTTGTGATCTGCTACCATTCTTGATGAGGTATATCAGGTGGTAACACAAGATGAGGAGTATAAATGCACAGGTTATATTCTTGAAGAGCGAACCGATGCCATCAGTTTTGTAGTTTAGTCAGCTCTTCGTCCTCATCCACAATCTGAGTTACGAGATTCTACTGCAGTTTGCACTAGTTGTGATCGTAAGGGTCTATTAGCTGATCATTGTTTTCAGAAATCGATTATCCCACCTGGTGGGGTAATCGTCCTCGCTCCACACTACCAAGCACCCATCCTAGTTCTTCGGGGTTGCCTTCCTCATCACCTACTCCTTGTCAGACTGAACATGTTCTGTCAATCAGACTGTCACCATAGCATCCATAGTATCCGCTCACACATCCATTACTGATCAATACCGTGTTGGTTTTGTGGGTCTCAATAACCAACAGTGGAAAATTTTGGTGTCAATATTGAATGAATGGGATCCCGATTCTCATGGTCATTTTTCCGGTAAGTTCTTTGTTGAATCTTGGATTATCGATTCTGGTGCTTCTAATCATATGACTGGTAGCCTTGATTTTCTGACCGATGTTTCTGAGATGGCACCTATGAGTATTAAACTTCTGGATGGGAGGTTTACAACATCTACTAAACAAGGGACACTTTCTCTTGGTTCTAATTTACGGATGAACAATGTTTTCCTCGTTGATGGATTGCATTGTCACCTTATCTATGTCTCCCATTTAAACCAAGATTGTGGCTGTTTGTTTCAGTTCTCTGACAAGATTTGTGTTGTCCAGGACCGAATCACACATATGCTGATTGGCGAATGTGAACAGCTGTGGGGGCTCTATTTCTTTAGAGGGATAGCGGTGGTATCAGCGACACAAACAATGGAAAGGCAACCCTTGGATGTGTGGCATCGCTGTTTGGGTCACCCGGCTTCTAAGGCATTGGAGATGATGAAGTCATCAAGTATGAGTAGTAGTTGTTGTTGTTTCGATTCTAAATCTTGTGACGTTTGTATTCATTCAAAGAAGACACGAGAAAGTTTTCCTTTAAGCTCTAATAAAAAATCCGAGGTTTTTGAGTTAGTTCACTGTGATTTATGGGGACCTTATCGCACAACTTCTATCTGCGGATCTCGCTTCTTTCTCACTATATTGGATGATTTTCTTGTGCTTCTTCTCCCAAATAAATCTGTAACCGCATCTACTATTTGAAACTACATATCTTTGGTGGAACGCCAATTTGGAAAACATGTCAAGACCATCCGGTCTGACAATGGCTCTTAGTTTTTATCACTCACAGATTATTTCCGGGACAAATGAATTCTTCATGAAACCTCTTGTAATGGTACTACTCAGCAGAATTTGAAGGCAAACATAGACACATTTTGAATGTGGCTTGGGCACTTAGATTTTAAGTTAATATCCCCATTGAGTTCTGGAGTTATAGTGTTCTTAATGCTGGTTATCTTATTAATTGCACATCTACGGCAGTTCTTAAGGACAAATCTCCGTTTGAAGTCTTATATAATCAACCACCATCTTTTGATCACTTGTGCGTGTTCGGTTGTTTATGCTATTTTCATAATCAGCGTCATGGAGGAGACAAATTCACACCTCAAAGCCACAAGTACGTCTTTTTAGGTTACTCCTTTGGTAAAAAAGGTTGGCGAGTCTATGATTTGGATATTGGAACAATATCTACATCCTGTGATGTAATATTTTGTGAAGATAAGTTCCCATTTCCACAAGCGGTTTCTCCAACTCCGGTGGACTCTCCAGTTTCTTCTTCGCCTTCACCTATGCTTACTACACTCGAAGATGATTTCTGGTTTGATACGTTTTTAATGTCTCCTCTCTTGGATATTCCCTTGGCACCTGCCCCGACCTCACATCGAGTATGGTTGGCAGTCCTGTATCTCCTACTTAGCTTCATCTCTGGTTTCTCTTACTACTGATGAGTTGGAACTTGAGAGCTCGGCTTCATCTATATCTTAGTCATCAACTCAAGATTTACCCAATGACTTGGTCCCTGAAGCTTTGGGCAAGGGTTGTTGCCAAAAATTTGTCTCCACTCAGCTCAAAGATTATGCTGTCAACACTTGTCTCTTCGGATTTGGTAGTGATTTCTTGGATTCATCTTGGTATCGTCTTGATGATTATATTGACTGCTATCAATTTTCAGATCATCACCGTGCGTTTCTGGCGGCCATTTCCAAGGGTGTCCTTCCTCGAGCTTATGCTGAGGCGGTTGAACATGAACATTGGCAGAATGCGGTCCGCGGTGAGATAGACTCTCTTGAAGAAAATGGTACTAGGACGATTGAAATTTTGCCTAAAAGGAAGAAGGCTCTTGGTTGTAAGTGGATTTTTACAATCAAATACCAATCTGATGGCTCTCTGGAGAGATACAAGGTGCGCCTTGTTGTTCTCGGAAACAATCAAACCGAGGGTCTTGATTTTATGGAGACTTTTGCTCCTGTTTGCAAGATAGTTACTGTTTATTCTTTTCTTGTCGTGACTGTTTCACGTGATTGGGAAGTTCATCAGATGGATGTTCATAATGTGTTCTTACATGGAAACTTAGAGGAAGAAGTTTTTATTCGATTTCCCCCGGGATTTTGTACTACTACCACCAACCAGGTTTGTGGATTACATAAATCTCTCTATGGTCTCCGTCAGGCGCCGCGGTGTTAATTTGCAAAGCTTAATAAATCGCTTATCGAGTATGGCTTCCAACAAGATCTTTCTGATTACTCATTATTCACCTTTGTGGATGGAGACACTCGCTTACATGTTCTTGTTTATGTGGATAATTTGATCATAATCAGGAGTTCTGTGGACTTAATCAACACCTTCAAGGCTTATTTAAGTTCTTGTTTTCGGATGAAGGATTTGGGTGTTTTAAAATAATTCTTGGGTATTGAGATTGCTGGAAGTCCTTCTGGTATGTATTTGTGCCAACAGAAATACATTCTTGATATCCTTGCAGAGACTGGAATGCTTGGGGCTAAGCCCGCTACTCATCCATTGGAACAAAATCATCAACTTGCCTTGTTCTCAAGTGATACTTTCTCTGATCTGACACAATATAGGTGCTTGGTAGGTCACCTTATTTATCTTAGTGTCACTCACCCATAATTCTCCTATGTTATTCACATGTGATCTCAGTTCATGAATTCCCTAAAGATAGATAATTGGGAGACTGCTTTGCGTGTTATTCGGTATTTAAAAGGGAACCCGGGACAAGAGATCTTATTGCCTGCTGATCATGACTTGCGGTTGACTGCATGGTGTGATGCTGATTGGAGGGGATGTCATATGTATCACCGTTCTGTCACTGCATGGTTCATTCAACTTGGTGGCTCTCCGGTTTCTTATAAAACAAGAAAACAGGAATCTGTCTCCCATTCGGCTGCCGAATCCGAGTACCTCACTATGGCTGATAACGTGAGTGAGTTGTTATGGATGCGTCAGCTACTTGTGCTTTGGGAGTAGAATGCTCTTATCCGATCCCACTCCATTGTGACAATCAATCTGCTATCTATTTGAGTAAGAATCCCATCTTTCATGAGAAAATGAAACATGTAGCTAATGATTGTCATTTTATTCGGGATGGGATAGTTTGTGGTGTCATTGAACCTCTACATGTATCGACTAAGCTTCAACTAGCGGACTTTTTAACAAAGACACTGATGCGGAAGGAGTTCGAGTCTTTTCTTATCAAGTTGGATATTTGTTATCTTCATACTCCAACTTCGGGGGGGGGGGGGGGGGCGTGGGGTATTGAGGGGGTTATTTGTTGGGCTTTTATGTATTTAGATATATCATAAGTTAAAGCATTTCTATATTAGGTTAATCAACTTGTATATAAGGATGATATTCCTCATGATTAATGACAAGAAATATTTATATTAAACTCTGTTTCTTGACACATTCAAATGTAAATAAGAAAAAAAAATCTTATTTCCGAATTCACATAACTTGACAAGAAGATATTGATTTATTTAAAAATCAAAACAGTGGACCAATATTTCATAAATTGAAATAAGACAATAGTAGCATGATCAGACATGAGTATCGTTATTAAAATCATAAACAATAACAAATGTAAAACATGAGTCTCATAATAAGTGGTTAAACGTGAAGCTTGAAATGAACAATATATATGGATATAAATTATAGTTTACAAATATTTTAGAACATTTTAATAGGCCGATAAAATCCACATAATATGGACTTATTCATAACAGATTTCACAATAAAATTATTAAAAGGAAATTGATACGATTTAATAAGCAATTTTAACTAAGATAATTGGGTAAAAAATCACACCTAACCTGATGTTATTTGAAACATGATCAAAATTTAAAGTTTTTCCTTATTTTTAAAAATAACATTTATGTCCTTATGTTTTCAGTTCTTCGTTATGTTTTCAGTTCTTCAACCTGCTTGTTCCTCGATTCAATGTAATCATTAAGTTTCTCATTAGTAGAGTGTTTGTCCAGTGTCATAAAATAAGAGTTGTCTACTGGTGGATTTTTCTAATTCGGATTAATATCCCAAATTGGAAACCTCCATGGTTATCCTTTTACACCGGTTCATCCACTTTCACAAATAATCGTCATTGTAACCGGTATAAAACTTCCCCGATTTCATCTCCTTTAAACTTCCATTAACCCAATAACTCCCTTCTACTATATAATCGATGGTTATCCAATTCGTATTTCTCAAAAACAATCGAACCCTTTTATTAAATCTCAAATGTATCTCTCTTCATCCAAATCCTCACAACAAAAATTTCCTCTTCTCTCGATGAATTCTGCTACGGATATATTTCATGTTCCTATTGATTTATGCTATGAAGCTACTCGTGCGACTCAGACCAGCCTCTTAATCCGACTGGCAAACTCAAAGAAACAAAATTTGCGTGCAATAACATGGTTTTTCCCAAGGTTATGGGGATTTGACAATGTTGTAACTGGAAGAATTATTGACCATGGGTGTGTCTAATTTCTCTTTCCATCTCATGAAGCCCTTCAACTTGTTCTTCGCCGTGGTCTTGGAGTTTCAATGAATGGATGGTGGCTATGGAACCTTGGTCTCAAAACATTTCCAATGAAGCTCCAAATTATATTGATTTTTGGGTACAAATTAAGGAAATCCCGCTTCTGTTCTTTATCCCTGAAATGGTTAACTTCATCGCAGAAACAATGGCGCATGTTGTAGCAACTGATCAAACAGGCATGGGGGAAAGTTCTATATTAGCGTGAGTATGTCTACGTTGGCCATTGGCTCAACCATTAGTGTTCGGCCATGAATCAAATACTGTCAAATTTAAATATGAAAAAGTTTGGAACTATTGCTTTCGGTACCACTCACTCCAACATGATATTGATGAGTGTGATGTCCCAGATGAAGATGCGGCTGTTGGTCATCAGGAACCAGATGAAGATGGTGATAATTACATGGCTTCACCGATCAATTTAAGTCAGTCATTTACAAATCAGTCAGCCATCCAAGCCAATCCAATCACCACGGTTAAAGCATCGGAACCTTTGCTTGCTCTACCACCACCTGTACTTATCAATACGGGAACAGTTTCTGTTCAATTTGATGGTAAGCAAGTTCTTGTATCTGACCTTCGCCGTTTTTACCATACTTATCAGCAGTAGCAGACCCTATCGAAGCAGAAGCACGACGACGAAGGATGCTGTTATTTTTGGAACATACTGGAAATACCATCATCCACGAAATCACTTGCCCTATTGGAGCAGAAATATCATCACCTAATAAGAAACAACGAATTATGTCATTTGACGTAAGTTCTTCCACAACCACAATTGACAGAGGTGCGACGGGCCCGGTACTGCCACAAGATCAATGAGAATAGCTAGTTGGAACTGTCAGGGATTGGGGAAGATTCCTACATTTTGACGCCTTAAGGAGATTTGCCGTCGATATCTCCTGGACGCCCTCTTTCTCATTGAGACCAAACAATCTACCACTTATGTATCGCATCTTGCTTCTTCTTTAGGATTTCAAAATATGTGTATTGTTCCACTTATTGGAGTTAGTGGTGGTTTAGTTTTATTCTGGAAAAACTGTATCGATATCTTTATTTTGTACCAAGATGCAAGGCTTGTAGATTGTTTAATTAATGATGATACATCAAATTTCTACTTGTCTTGCATATATGGTCATCCAAATTACCAGTATCGATCCGAACTCTGGAATAAACTAGAACAATTATCACTAACAAGGCATAATGGATGGTTGATAGTTGGAGATTTCAATCAGATTTTGAACAATACAGTGGAAACCCAAGAGATGAAGGAACGTTTCGTCCTATCAATAGATTTGTAGAAATGTGTGATATGATAGATATTAAACATATAGGTAATAAATTCTCTTGGAGTGGTCAACGATACTTTCTTCAAAATGGTTTAAGAATAACAGAATTGATTCAGTGTTGATTGGATCGAGCTATGGCTAATTCGGTGTGGATCTCAAATTTTTCAGCATCGTCAGTGGAGTTTTTGGAACCAATTGAGCCAGACCATCAACCGATAGTTGTTGATATTCGCTCTTCAACAGCAGCTAAAAGAGGTATGTTTTACTATGCTAAGTGATAATCTTGTATTTTACAGTGCATTCATTAAGTTTTACTATCTTTATCTCCATGTTTTGCATCACATTATGTGTTAAGTTGCATTTATTGCTCATTTGTATATAATCTCGCCATTTAGATCATTTAGTCGCATTCATACATATTGCATAAGCATTAAGGCTCCATTAGATGATATTGGGAATCTTAATCTCATGAGGATGAACCAAGAGGAGGCACAGCTTGAAGATCATTGTCCCCATCGGCCTCTCCCACCGGCCAAGCTCCATCGATGGGGAGCCGAGAAAAGCTCTAGAGTTTCCCATCGGCCTCTCCCACCGGTCAAGGTCCATCGATGGGAAGCCAAGAAAAGCTCTAGAGTTTCCATCAGCCTCTCCCACCGGCCAAGATCCATCGATGGGACCTGCTCGACTCCTTCCTTTAATAAAGCTAAACCAAGTCAACTTTGGTTTAAAAAGTTAACTATATATTTTTAATTTCATTTTGGTTAAATAGGGGTTATGTTGGTCCCCTAGACTTGTACTATAAATACTCTAGTCCTAATTTTATCTTATCTTATCCTATCTTTTGTTAAAACCTTTTTAGAGATATTTTGGATTGAAGATTTCTGAATTTTCTGAGTTTATAAAGTTTGATTTTCATTATATATTTACTTCTACTCTTCTAATATTGATGAGTATGCAAAGATTAAACATTTTGCTTTGTGTTTCTATGTCTATTAGTGAGTAGTCTTTTGTTAGGATCCTTGGGATGTTAGATCTAGGTTGATTAGTGCTAGGTTAGTGGAGTTTAGTCTTGTTGATAAGATCCTAGGATGCTTCTCTGGATTGATATGGATAGATCCTTGCATAAATGAATCAAAGACTCAAGTTTATCAAGGCTGGGAATCAAATGGCGACACAAGAGGCCGCTGAAGGCTCTTTTATACTCCTAGATGATTATTTCGGATATGACACACCTAATAATCACCCTTGGGTTGTTGGATATTACACATCAACAGGTTTTGATTCTCGGATATGACTCACCGAAGAACTGATTTAGATTGTTGGATATGACTCACCAAACAATCAGAAAATATTCACAAAGAACAAAAGAGATTTGTCTCTTGATAAGAGTTGGATGCTCTAGAATGGAACTTACAATGATTTTAAATAGAGGAAGGAGTTGAACAGACTCAAGCTCCTCGTAATTGACTCTCTTGGAACTCTAAAAATCAATCTAAGACTTTGGACCAAAGACTAGGAGACTTTGACTAAAACTTAAAGGAGTTTGCGGACCAGACAATAAGAAATAAAACCATAGTCTAAATTGGTAACATAAGGTAGATATGAAGGCGGTCCATTTCATCAAGAAGATGCCTAATATCAATAAGCGGCTGTTTAACAAAGATGGGTTTCAAGAAATGGTGAAAACTGAGTGGAGAGAACATTCACCACGTTGTAGACTGTCAACTCCCATAAAAATAAGGATCAGCATAGCTCAATGGAAATGACATAATACAACAAACTCAGACGTTGAAATCAAGATACTTAAACAACAACTTGAAACAGCATTTCTGCAGCAACCTCTATCATTTTTAGTGATTAAGAAGATAAAGAAATATCTAAGCCAAGCATACTGTAGTGAAGAGATTTATTGGAAGTAGAAATCTCGCAATAAATGGATATATGAAGGTGGTAGAAACACTAAATTCTTTCATGGATGTACAAATGATGCGGAAATCAACCCCAAGACTTGGCAGTTTCGATGGTAGAACACACGAAGATGGAAGACAAAGAAGGTGGATGAAGATGTTGGATAGATCCTTGCATAAACAAATCAAAAGATTCAAGTTTATCAAGGCTTGTGGTTGTTGATAACAACACAAGTAGCTGCGGAATGGCTCCTTGTTGATGGATTGAATGGTCACACAATGGATGCGGAAGTCCACTGATATTCCTCAATGCCACGCCAAGATATTACACACTTGGTGGTAACAAGGTTTGATTCTTCGGATATGACACACCGAAGGATCGAAAGATTATTGGATATGACTCACCAAACAATCGGAAAATGTTCACAAAGAACAAAAGAGATTAATCTCAAGATATTTGAATAAAATGTTGGGTGCCTTAGAATGAGGCTTACAATGTGCTTAAATAGGGAAGGAGACTTGAACAGACTCAAGCTCCTTCGAGAATGACTCTTGGGAACTCTAAAATTCATCCTAAAACTTAGAAACAAAGACTGAAGACTTAGACTAAAGACTAGGCGAGTTTGACTAGAATTTAAAGAAGATTGTGGACTAAAGAACATGAAATAGAAACCATAATCTAAAAGTATATCATAAGGTGATGCTTTGAGTCGGTCCATTGCATAAGGAAGTCGGTCCATGGCTTCATGAAATCATCCAAGTTAATCATCAAAGTGGGATAAGTGGACTTGAGGCCTCATTAAAAACCTTAGTTGGAAAACCCATTGGGATAAAACCAAGCTAAGGGAAAAAGAGCACACTCAAGCCACTTGATGATGATTAACTCGGGATGGCTTGAATGGACATAAGCATCTCGTGATTGATTAGTCTTGGACAAACTTTTTCTTGCTTCCAAGACAACTTTAGAGTTGTTCCAACAGCTTCTTTGAGTTTTCTTGTTCTTACCCGGGTCATAGGACCTTTGGGAATGGTTAAGGCGTCTTCCTCTTCTTCTCCAAGTGTTTGCGTTTCAATGTTCATATCATCCCCTCCCTCTTGAAAAGGATTTGTCCTCAAATCTGGATTATCTGCAATGAAAGGAATCAAATCAGTAACATTAAAACTGTTGCTTATATCATACTTACCTTGCAAGTCCTGCTGGTAGGCATTGTTGTTGATTGATGATCTTGAAAGGTCCATCGATCCTTGGCATAAGATTGGACTGTCTGCCTTCCGGAAACCCTTCTTTCTTTAAGTAAATCCGAACTTTGTCATCTTCTTCAAAGGCTTTCTCTCGTCTCTTTATCACAAGATATCCACCTGGCTCAAAGGCGTATCCCTTTTCTTTCCCTCTTGTATTGCAAAGGATAGATTTCACCATCACAGGTAATCTACCAAGAGGAATACTCTTTTTTATTCTTAATGAATAGGTCACGGTCTGAAGCCTGGCAGGCGGAAGGAAAGTGAACTCTTTCTTGTTGATAAGGGGTTTGGGCATCTCAAAGGTGGTTTGTTTCATCTTCACGGTTTCATAGCTCCATTCAGAGTCCTTATTCTTTAGTGCATCAAAGGATGGCTCCACAAGCATCTCACCAAAAGTATTAAGCGCCTTCTGGAAATTTTCAAAGACTGATGTCACCATGTTTTTGTAGATACTCGGGAGGAATCTTTCTCCTAGCTCACAAAGGTTGATCTCCCAAGTAGCTTTTATATCATCAAAGTCCATCAGTGCTCTCACTGGTTTCTGAAGCTCCTTAGTTTTCAATGAGTTGGTTATGTACTCTGGACGGTTCGGAAGTGATGCTCCAGGCACAAAATTGATTTGCTGTTCAATCCCGCGGATAGGTGGCAATCCCTTGGGCTTATCTTCAAGTTCCTGCAAAAGAAAGGAAATACTGCTCGGAACTTCCGGCATTGGATTAGTAAGGTTTATCAAAACCTCTTTGTAGACAAACAAAAGATTGGTTGGCTTGGAAAACATGGTTCTCCTAACAACACTAGATCTCTCAAAAAAGTTTGATTGTCTCTCGAGTTTGCTCTCAAAGATGTTTTTCTTGGTTTTTCTCAAACTCTTTTCTTTGTCTGTGGGTGGTGTGTTTAGGGGGTCACTCACATTGGTTTTGTCCGGTTGTTTCAGCCATAGTTGATCTTGATAAACTTCTAGTGGCGTCAATGGAGCAAGAATGGTCTTCCGGCCATTGTGTACAAAGGAATACAGATTGTTAAACCCATCATGGATGACCTTCTTATCAAACTGTCACGGCCTTCCAAGTAGAATGTGACCGGCCTCCATTGGTAAGATGTCACACAAGATTTCATCCTTGTATTTTCCTATGGTTAAAAGAACCAATACTTGGCTGTTCACGATCATTTCTCCATCATCATGATATATGGTGGTGCATGATGAGAGGGTTAAGAGATTTGATTTGGCTACCTATGTCACCAAAGTGCACTTATCTTTTCCGTCACTTGTCTAGTTAGAACTCCAGAGTTAAGAGTGCTTGGGCTGGAGTAGCACTTGGATGGGTGACCTATCAGAAAGTGATTGTCGATACCGTGTGAGTGAGGCCAAAATACGGGGAAATAACATGTGGTGATTTTGATATGAGCATGGAAACGCCAACACTTGGAGGAAAAGAAGAAGGAACCATGGCCATTCAAGAGAACTTCAAGAAGCTGTAGGAAACATCTTAAGGATCACATGGAAGCATGAAGAAGCTAAGGAAAAACAACACCAAGACATACTCACTTCCATTCAAGTCGCTCTAAGTTAAATCATCTTCAAAGTAACTTGAGTGTGCTCTTTTTCTTTTATTTTCTTGTCTAGTCTACTTCTAGTCTTTGTTTAAAGTCTTAGGTGATTGTGTAGAGTCCCAAGAAGTAGTAATCACGAGGCACTTGAGTCTGTTCAAGTCACCTCTCTTTATAAGTCGATTGTATGCCTCACTCGGCAATCATCCATCTTTTAATCAACTTCTTTTCAGAGAAAATTCCCTAAGTTCTTTTAGAACATTTCCGATTGTTTGGTGTGTCATATCCAACAATCAACCTTAGTTCTCTGGTATGTCATATCCAGAAAATCAACATTTGTCTTCCCCGAGTGTGTCATATCTTGGAGAGACATTGTTGAGTGTTTATTAGGTGTGTAATATCCGAAATAAACCTCAAGGAGTATCAAGGAGCCTTCCGCAACTTCTTGTGTCCCGCATCAATCCATCACCTTGTCCAGTTCGAGTCTTGGATTCACTAAGGCAAGGATCTATCCCATATCTATTCAAAGAACTATTTGGCCGCTTCAAAGAAGACCTTCAAACGGTCCTTTTCATCATCAACTCGGCCATATGGTTTCTTCTATCCTTCTGTCTATCATTCCAACCTACAACGAGAAAGTTGAATCTTGGGCATGACCGAGATCGTGTCATTTGGTATCAGAGCAAGCTTTTTTGATTTGGTAGTAAGTTATTCATCTTCTTATTCTTTCATCTTCTTGATCTTTCATCTTCTATCTTTTCATTTCCAACTCCCCATCTTCTTGGCCGAGATTCTCATCTCGTCAATTCTGTTCTTCTATTCTTTCTATTCTATTTCTTCTAAAGATCCGTTGGATCTCATTCAAAAAAAAAAAGGAAACGAAACAAAGCAAAAAGAAAAATAAAAACAAAAGAAAAAGTCACCAAGGAACATACTACATATCATTGGATTCGGGATTGTTGTTATATTTCTCATCAAATTTGATTTGATTTGTTTGATAAGAACTCTGTGAGAAAATCTTTGAGAGAAGTATTTGAGAGAAACACTTGAGAGGAAACACTTGAGAGGAAACACTTGAGAGGAAAATACTTGAGAGAAACACTAGTGAGAGCTTATTCTTTTAACTGTTTGTTATGTTTTGCAGGGAAGATGTCTCATAGTGAAGCTGGGAGTGAAAATACCAACCGCCCAAGAAGAGCCAGACAACCAAACATGGACGTACAAACCCTCATGGAAGAGATGAGGCGGCTCTTAAGGCAGGAACTGGACCCTGTCCACGAGAGAATGGACACCATTCAGCAATCTGTGAACCAAGGACTTCCCCAACGTCCTGCTGAAAGGAGAAGAAGGGCGCAAATGCCAATAGATGAAGATGAAGGGCCAGATTATGACAGCCGTAGAAGCCAAGCTTCTAATGGACGTCCAAGACGTGCAAGAGAAGTAAGGGAACGCCATGAAGATAATCTTAATGGTCTTAAGTTGAAAATACCACCATTCTATGGAAAGAATGATCCAGACGCCTACTTGGAGTGGGAGAAGAAGATAGAACTTGTCTTCGATTGCCAGCCTTACACTGAATGGAAGAAGGCTCAAGTGGCAGCAACCGTGTTCTATGACTATGCAGTCAATTGGTGGGATCAACTTGTTACCAATAGGAGATGCAACCAAGAACCGCATGTAGAGACTTGGGAGGTGATGAAGAACCTAATGAGAAAGCGGTTTGTTCCAAGTCACTATCACCGGGAGTTGCACCAGAGGCTTAGGAGGTTAAGCCAAGGCAGTAAGAGTGTGGAGGATTATTACCAAGAGATGGAATCTCTCATGATCAAAGCCGACATAGATGAGGATCATGAGGCAACAATGGCAAGATTTCTAAGTGGTTTAGCGAGAGACATTCAAGACAGGATGGAGCTTCAAACTTATGGAGACTTAGAAGAGATGCTTCACAAGGCTATCCTTGTGGAACAGCAGATCAAAAGAAGGAGTCCTTCTAAGAATTCCTATGGAGCTGGAACAAACTATTCTAGATCAAGCTATAAACAGAGGACAAGACCATTGTCAAACCAAAGACTGATTCCAAACCTTACACCACAACTCAAGACGCCAAGGTAAAAGTTGTAGCTACTTCTTCTAAAAACCGTGATGTTAGATGCTTCAAGTGTCAAGGGAGAGGACACTATGCCAACGAATGTATCAACAAGAGAACCATGATCCTTTTGGATAATGGTGATATAGAAACCGATGAAGAAGAAGAATTTGAAAGAGAAGAGATCTCTGATGCTGAGGAGATTGAGTTACCAGCAACAGGAGAGCTATTAGTCACAAGGCGATCACTAAACATTCAAGCCAAGGATACGGATCAGCAGCAATGGGAAAACTTGTTTCACACTAGATGTCTGGTACAAGGCAAAGTTTGCAGCCTTATCATCGACGGAAGAAGCTGTACCAATGTTGCAAGTGAAACCAAGGTAAAGAAGTTAAGTTTAGAAGAGAAGAAACATCCAAAACCCTACAAGCTTCAATGGCTGAATGATGAAGGAGAGATGATCGTGTATAGTCAAGTATTGGTTCCTTTAACCATAGGCAAATATCAGGACAAGATATTGTGTGATGTTCTACCAATGGAGGCCGGTCATATTCTACTTGGAAGGCCATGGCAATTTGATAAGAAGGTCATCCATGATGGGTTTACCAATTGGTATTCCTTTGTACACAATGGCCGTAAGACCATTTTTGCTCCATTGACGCCACCAGAAGTTTATCAAGATCAACTATGGCTAAAACAAAAAGACAAAGAGAGAGAATCCCTAAACACTTCACCACCAAACAAAGAAGAGAGTTTGAGAAAAATCAAGAAAAAGACCTTTGAGAGCAAACCCGAGAGACAATCAAACTTCCTTGTGGGATCTAGTGTTGTTAAGAGAGCCATGTTCTCTAAGCAAACCATTCTCTTGTTTGTTTATAAAGAGGTTTTGGTAAACCTTACTAACTCAGTGCCGGAAGTTCCGAGCTGTTGAAGTATGTGATCACTTAGGAGAAGAGAGGAATTCAAAATCAACAAAAGGAGGGAAAGGAAAACTAGTTGACAAGGAACTAGAAGGAGTCTTAGTTGAGAAGGAACTAGAAGAAAGGGAAGTTGTTCTAACTCAACTAGACAAACTAACTAAACCAAGTGAGGAAGCAAAGGGAGGCATGGGCGCAGCATGGAGAAGCATGGGTGCAGCATGGGCGCGGCAGAGGAACAGGGAGTAACTCTGTGTGCTAACTCGGGTTACTCACCTCGAGTTAGCTAACCAGAGCTACTCCTCATGCACTTCTTCTTCTCTCCTTCTCCTTCATTGTAAAACCTCTATAAATACCAATGTATACCTCTTGTTGTAAGAACAATAAAAAAAAAAAAGGAATACAAGAAAAGTCTTATTACATCTATTCTCTCTTTTCTAATCATACTAAACACTCTCTAATACTCTAAACTCTTAAATTCAACATGATATCAGAGCAGGTTCTCTATCCAACCGCCTAAACTTTCTTCATAATCTCTCTAAGCTATTTACAAATCTTCTAATCTATAGCAATACATCTTGCCAAGCTCTATTCACTCTGAGATTAATATCCTTGAGATCGGTTGATCTTCAAGTTGTGAAAGAACTGGGATTGTGTATTACTACTAGAGAATGGAGATGAATAAAGTAGCAATCTCTGTTGTCCTAAAGGGGGATTGTTGAAATTAAGAGTATGGAGGCTTAGGGATTGTTGAGAGAGTGATAGTTGTGGCATGAGAATAAGGAGTTTGAGGTTTGGATATTTAGAGAATGTTTAGGATGATGATGGTGGCGTGAGTATTGATGTAATGAGGGAAGGAGCCAAGGAGAGCCCAACGAAATCTCCCTCAATTTGTCATCATTTTCTAGTAACAATACACACCCTTAGTCCTTTCACAACTTGAAGATCTTATGATCTCAAGGATATTAATCTCAGAGTGAATAGAACTAAGAAAGTGTATGGTTATAGAATAGAAGACTTTGTAGAGAGCTAGAAGAATAACAAGAGATTAGGTGCTAGATCACTCAACTTGCTCTGATACCATGTTGAAATTAAGAGTATGGAGGCTTAGGGATTGTTGAGAGAGTGATAGTTGTGGCATGAGAATAATAAGGAGTTTGAGGTTTGGATATTTAGAGAATGTTTAGGATGATGATGGTGGCGTGAGTATTGATGTAATGAGGGATTATTGTTTGAGAATGATGATAAGAATGATGATGAGAATGAGAATGATAATGGTTGATGAAATAAGATGAACTAAGGAGAAGCATGGCGTCGGAGAGCTAAAGCTCCACCGGCGCCTTTAGGAAGATAAACAAAGCTTCCTTTACTCTTTTAATCTTCTTATTCTCTTATTCACAACGCTCTTTACATCACATTACATGTATATTTATAGAGTTTTTACATAGAGAAGAAGAGAAGAGGCGTGAAGAAGGAAGGAGAGAAAAGAGGGGTTTGCGTGAAGAAGAGAGGAGGGAAGGGAGCAGCTTACTCTTTGACTCCTGTTCAAGCTGCGCCCATACCCTGCTGCTGACGCCTCCATGCTTGTCCCCATGCCCTGGTTCTGGCGCCCCATGCTCTCCTTTGCTTCCTCTTTTCCACTTAGTTAGTCTTCTAGTTAGTATGTAACAGCTTCCTTTCTTCTAGTTACATCCTAACCAAGACTTCTTCTAGTTCCTTGTGAACTAGGTTTCCTTTCCCTTCTTCTCTTAGCTTTGAATTCTTCTATCATAGAGATCACATATTTAACCACTCCCCCTCAAGATTGGTCGGTAGGTGTCCTTAAGGCCAATTTTGCCATGTACGTGATCCTCATTGATAGAAGATGATGCCATGATAAGGATATCCGCTAGCTGATCCTTGCTTGCTCCAAAGACGGTTTTGATGACTCCTAACCTCAATGAGACCACGACTTCCTCTCCTATGGCCTTTACTCTTTCTTGCGGATTAGGCTTTGTCTTCTCTAAGCTTCACTCGGATCATGTCTCCTCGGGCTTCTTGTCTCAAACTTAATCTTGACTTCAAGCTCCTCGGATGACATCTTCTAGCTCACAGAATACTCACATTGTCATTGGCTTCCTCTTGATGACTCTTGGGAGTATACTCTATCCGTTGGACGCCACTTCCCGCTGCTTCTCGGATCACCACACCTAATAAGGTCTGCAAGGTGGTTTCTCCTTCGGTTTCCTTACAACATCATCCATAGCTACTCATATGTGTCTCCCGGCTTCCTCTCGCCATCGTCTCCTCATATGGTGCTTGGATTCCCTTGTTGCCTTGTTTACCGTTCCACAGCTTCCTAGGTGAACGCCTCTTGGTCTGAACTTCACTCTCCATCTATCAAGATCAATCTTGGCTTTAACCCTTCATAGATTTGATCTTGATTCTTCAAAGAGCCATCCGCTCTAAGCCACTTATCATAAGACTCTCCCGGCTTCCTCTCGGAATGCCGCACCTATCCATGGTACAATGTGGTAATCCTCTTCTTCTTGGACCATCACCTAATTTGGTGCTTCAACGGTCTTCTTCAACACTTCCCCTCAAACTTGGTTCGAGTATGGGAAGAACCAAACTTGACAAGGAAGACCGTTGCATAATTTGGAGATCACCGCTTCTTCAACACTTCCCTTCAAGACTAGCCCGTTGCCAAGGGACCACTCTTGCAAAGGAAAGAGCACTAAGCTTGATTATGCCAATGATGCCGCCTCCTCTTGGACTATCTATCCCACTTGCCAATTAGGACAAGCTTTCGTCTGCTAGCCATTTTGGATTAGGCCGCAAAGGACATCATCTACCTCCACATAACACCACCATGAATAGCTTGTTTGAGCCTATACACACTTCTTCTTGTAGATTGCTCCGCTTGGATCGCCACATGGTTAAGTATGATCACCACTCTCTCAAGACCTCCTGGATAAAGTGATTCGGCCTCAAGAGAGGATGAAGACCATGTGGAAGAATATGACCCTCCAGAAGCACCATTTAATCAATACCTTGGAGCAACTACTTTTTGGACCATCTGAATCTTCCGCTTGTTGAAAGATTCACCAATGAAAGATAGCATTAGCCTATGAGATTGGTTTTGGAAGTCATGAACTTCTTGGAAATGAGTCTTGGAGAGTTTGATTCGCCTGTTACTGAGGCTGAGAATTCGCCAAGAGCTTCACTGAGTCGCTGTTGCTCTTCTTCTTCTCAGAGCAACAATCGCTCTTAACCTCTTCCTCTGAGGTTTCACCTCTCTCAGCAGCCTTACTCTTCTCCTCCTTAACGCTTGAAGTTACAAGCAAATGTGAGTTTCCAATCACCATAACTGGAATCAAACTTTCAAGAATCACAACACAAGCCCATCCAAAAACATTGCTTACTATCTCTTCACCGCTTCTTTTCCACAATTGATTTTTCTCTTATCAACTGTGTTTCTTTGATAAAAAATTATTGACCACTTCCTTTTCTTTGCAGGAAACATCTCAGCCTTGTCCTTCATCTCTGTTTCATGCAAGTCTTCTACGTGAACTCCTCTTGTCACGTCTCTTCCGCAAGTCTCTTCCGGGTTAAAGATGTGAACTCCTCTTGTCACTTCTCTTCCGCAAGTCTCTTCCGGGATTCAACCTTCTTCAGCTTCCTCTTTCTAAGGTAAGCTTCTCCTTTTCTCCAAGTTTTACTATGAGCTGTCTCATATTTTCCTTGAAGTCTTATGTGAACTAGATTCACACTTTCTTTGACTGTTTTTTGTACAGCCGGTTTAATGCTTCCTCTTCTTTCTTGCTGGATATCTTCATTTGATCACCAGCCACTTTACTTCCTGTTCAAAGATTTGTTTTCACTTGGAGCTTGCTTGGATCACCACTTAAGGTCACCACCCAGCCTTCTCCTCTTCTAAACCATCACGCCAAAAACATTCTTCATCTCCTAGATGCCTTATTTCCCACGCCATACATGCCAAAAACCATCATGCCATGACAAGCTTCTTCACGGATGAATGATTCTTAAAAAATCCTCTGGATCTTGTTTCCAAAGAGGATCACCAAGGAATTGATATTGATATAACCCCTTTTCAAAGTTTTGTATGTGGATCTAGACTCCACACACAAGAACCACAAAGAAAAATATTTACTCTCTCACAAACACCCCATTAATTAGAAAACGCATGGGAGGAACAAATTACCCCAGAAACTTTTCTCTCATGTGTTTAACAAAAGACCGAGCTCCTCAAGGCAAGGAGCCAAGGAGAGCCCAACGAAATCTCCCTCAATTTGTCATCATTTTCTAGTAACAATACACACTCTTAGTCCTTTCACAACTTGAAGATCTTATGATCTCAAGGATATTAATCTCAGAGTGAATAGAACTAAGAAAGTGTATGGTTATAGAATAGAAGACTTTGTAGAGAGCTAGAAGAATAACAAGAGATTAGGTGCTAGATCACTCAACTTGCTCTGATACCATGTTGAAATTAAGAGTATGGAGGCTTAGGGATTGTTGAGAGAGTGATAGTTGTGGCATGAGAATAATAAGGAGTTTGAGGTTTGGATATTTAGAGAATGTTTAGGATGATGATGGTGGCGTGAGTATTGATGTAATGAGGGATTATTGTTTGAGAATGATGATAAGAATGATGATGAGAATGAGAATGATAATGGTTGATGAAATAAGATGAACTAAGGAGAAGCATGGCGTCGGAGAGCTAAAGCTCCACCGGCGCCTTTAGGAAGATAAACAAAGCTTCCTTTACTCTTTTAATCTTCTTATTCTCTTATTCACAACGCTCTTTACATCACATTACATGTATATTTATAGAGTTTTTACATAGAGAAGAAGAGAAGAGGCGTGAAGAAGGAAGGAGAGAAAAGAGGGGTTTGCGTGAAGAAGAGAAGAGGGAAGGGAGCAGCTCACTGTTTGACTCCTGTTCATGCTGCGCCCATACCCTGCTGCTGACGCCTCCATGCTTGTGCCCATGCCCTGGTTCTGGCACCCCATGCTCTCCTTTGCTTCCTCTTTTCCACTTAGTTAGTCTTCTAGTTAGTATGTAACAGCTTCCTTTCTTCTAGTTACATCCTAACCAAGACTTCTTCTAGTTCCTTGTGAACTAGGTTTCCTTTCCCTTCTTCTCTTAGATTTGAATTCTTCTATCATAGAGATCACATATCTCAACAGGGATAACTAACTTCTTTGGGCAAAAACTACTAAGACCGTTCTAAGAGGCCGAGGACTTTGGAAGTTCATTAAACTTAAGGAGGAGGCCATACCATACAATGAAAAGGAAGAGCAAGAAGAGCAGTTCACTCTTTCTCTATTTCAAAGTTCACTAGAACCATCCATCTTGGCGGCATACTCATATTCGGATACCGCCAAGGAGCTATGGGATATACTCAAGGGAGTATATGGAAACATCTCAAATATATCAAGGATATTTGAGGTGTAGAGGGCGTTGAATGAGCTTCAACAAGAGGAGAAGACATTCAAGGAAATGTTTGGGGAATATAGAAACTTGTGGGCCGAGTTGGAGATATTGAGACCACAAACTATAGACCCCAAGGAACTAGGAGAAAGATGTGACCAAGATCAAGTGTTTGGACTTCTCTTGCCACTCAATGCATCCTACAAGGATCTCATCAAGTACATACTAAGATTTGAGAAGTTGCCAAGTCTAGCAGAAGTATGTGGCATGATACAAAGGGAGGAAGGGTCAAAAGACCTATTTCGTGCGCCAAGTGAGGCTGCACATCTTGCAAGGAAGAATCTCATATTTGACAAGAGGGTGTTGGAATGTGAGCATTGTAAAATGAAGGGGCACACTAAGGAGAAGTGTTGGACTCTTCATCCACACTTGAGGCCTAAGCTGCTAAAAGAGAATGGAGGTGGACCTAGAGCCTTCATGGGAATAGCACAACCTGTTGAAGATATGGTCAGAAGATCCGAGTCTGAGGCTCTCATCAAGAGCTTAGCCAAGCTCACAGAAACCGGTAAGAGTTTCCTCAGCTCTAAAAACCCTATAAAGAAGAATAGAATCATTGTGGATTCGGGAGCTTCTCATCACATGATAAAGGATCAAGACATGCTAAAGAACCTTCAGCCGTGTCATGGAAATGTACAAATAGCCAATGGAATCTCAATTCCGATTGAAGGGATAGGGGAGTTAGAGCTTTTCACAAAAGAAACAAAAGCATTATACATGCCTAGTTTCTCATCCAATCTCTTATCTGTTCATAGAGTTACAAAAGATTTGGATTGTGTGGCATTATTTGGGACTGACTTTGTTAAGTTTCAGGACCCTAAAACAAGTCATGTGCTCGGAGAAGGGAAGGTGGAGGATGGAGTGTATCTGTTGGAGACAAATAAACAAGAAAACCTAAAAGCTCTTGGTATGAAGGCGGATAAGGAAGTTTTTGGCAAGAAGGAGATTGAAGATAGCCCATTATGGCATGGAAAGCTAGGACATCCAAGTTCAGCTGTCCTCAAGATGTTCTTACCCAATCTCGTTCAAGAAGAAGTAGTTTGTGAAGCATGTGTACTAGAGAAACATTGTAGACAAGTCTTTCCCTCTTCATCTACAACTTGTGATGAAGCTTTTGGCATTGTACACTCGGATGTATGGACCGCCCCATGTAATTCAAGAGATCAATATAAATATTTTGTTTCATTCATTGATGACTACTCAAGACACACATGGATCACACTTCTACATTCCAAAGATCAAGTATATGAAGCATTCACTAACTTTATTAAATACATCTCTACCCAATTCAAGACAAAAATCAAGGTCTTAAGAAGTGATAATGGAGGGGAGTATGTGAGCAAATGATTCAAGGAGCTACTCAACAACTTGGATATCATCCATCAAACATCATGTGCATACACTTCACAACAAAATGGGGTAGCAGAAAGGAAAAATAAACACCTAATGGAAGTAGCAAGAACTCTCATGATTGCCAAAGGAGTACCTAAGTTTCATTGGGGAGATGCAGTGATGACTTTAAGTTACTTGATTAACCGGCTTCCAACCAAGAACCTAGACAATAAGTCACCATTTGAAGCGCTATACAAGAAGACACCAAGCTTGAATCATATGAAGACCTTTGGATGTACATGTTTCATGTTTCTACCAGAGGGACAGAGAAGCAAGCTTGAACCTAGAAGCATGAAGTGTGTATTCATTGGATACTCACCAACGCAAAAGGGCTACAAAGTCTACAATCCGGAGACAAGAAGGGTCTATGTGTCTAGAGAAGTAAAGTTCAATGAAAAAGAAAGCTTTTATGGAACTAAGAATCATGATAGTTCTGAAGGTATGGTCCCATCATCCATGGATTGGATGCGGTTTGATGAGTCACCAATAACAAGGGATGAAGTACAAGGAGAGAGTACAACATCTGAGGACATCATGGAACCAGACCAAGATTCAGCTGAAGAAGAAGATAATATTGAGAAAGATGAATCTGAGCCAATCATAACTCTAAGAAGAAGTACAAGACAGAGGCGACAACGTGTTTACTATGGTTACAACAACTCTGCCATGCTCTAAGGAGAGTCTAGTGCGAGTAATCTTCCTTGTGTGATAAGAGAATGTCCTGAGCGTACGGCGAGCTTAGATCTCGATCTTATTGGCGACAGCACTCTCTTATCACAAGGGGGAGATAACACTCAAACTAGCACTATCACATATCCTATTGAGCATTTTTGCTCGTTGGCATCGTTACCTATGGAGCATAAAGCTTTTCTTGGAAAAATCAGCAAAGAATCCATACCTAACTCATATGAAGAAGCGTGTGAGAGTGGAGTATGGGTAAAAGCCATGGAAGAGGAAATGAAGTCCATGGAAAGGAATCATACTTGGTACTTAACCGATTTACCAAGGGATAAGAAGCCAGTTGGGTGTAGATGGGTGTATACAATCAAATACACAAGTGATGGGAGGATAGAAAGATACAAGGCAAGGTTGGTAGTAAAAGGGTATACTCAAATCTATGGGGAGGATTATACCGAGACATTTGCTCCGGTTGCTAAGCTCCACTCCATCAGAATCCTAATCTCGGTGGCAGTAAACTTGAAGTGGGATCTATGGCAGATGGATGTCAAGAACGTCTTCTTGCATGGGGATTTGGAAGAGGAAGTGTATATGGATCCACCCCAAGGATATCATAAGGAAGACAACAAAGTTTGTAGATTGAAGAAAGCAATCTATGGGCTAAAACAATCTCCAAGAGCATGGTACCAAAGGCTAAGCGCTTGTCTGTTGGAGAAGGAATTCATAAAATCTGAAGCTGATCATACTGTATTCACAAGGCAAAGTGAAGAAGGAATAGTGGTGGTGTTGATCTATGTTGATGATCTAATCATCACAGGAAGTAACAAAGATGGAATAGATCAAATCAAGAAACTCTTAAAGGCAGACTTTGATATAAAGGACCTAGGGGAGCTTAAGTATTTCCTAGGGATTGAGATGACGCGATTTGGAGATGGAATGTTCATCTCTCAAAGGAAAGATGTGCTGGATCTCTTGGAAGAGACCGGAAAGTTAGGATCAAAGCCAGCTAAAACTCCAATAGAAGAAGGCTACCAAGATAATCATGAGGGGGAGCCATTGGAGGATATTAAGAGGTATCAAAGGATGGTGGGCAAGCTCATTTACCTTACTACCACAAGGCCGGACATATGTTTTACAGTGAACCGTGTGAGCCAACACATGCAAAAGCCAACTATGCAGCATTGGAACATGATTGAGAGGATGCTAAGATATTTGAAAAACAATCCGGGGAAAGGCATTTGGATACATGCCAATGGAAACACAAAGGTCCAAGGTTATTGTGATGCGGATTAGGCTGGAGATAAGAATTATAGAAAGTCTACATCTAGTTTTTGTACATTTGTAGGAGGCAATCTAGTGATTTGGAGGAGCAAAAAAACAGAAAGTCAGCCTTATCTAGTGCTGAGGCTGAGTATAGAACTATGAAAGAGTTGACAAAGGAGCTAATATGGATAAAATCATTCCTAAGTGATCTTGGAATACATGAAGATGAAGAAATGCTATTGTATAGTGATAATCAAGCAGCAATACATATAGCATCTAATCCAGTATTCCATGAAAGAACCAAGCACATAGAAGTTGATTGCCACTTTGTGAGAGGGAAGATTCAAGAAGGAATAATTAAAACCGCTTTTGTAGTCAGCAAGGAACAACTAGCGGATATCTTCACTAAAGCAACCTCAACCATCACTTGTGATCACATCCATGGTAAGATCGGTCTTAAGGATCTCCATCGACCAATCTTGAGGGGGAGTGTTGAAGTATGTGATCACTTAGGAGAAGAGAGGAATTCAAAATCAACAAAAGGAGGGAAAAGAAAACTAGTTGACAAGGAACTAGAAGGAGTCTTAGTTGAGAAGGAACTAGAAGAAAGGAAAGCTGTTCTAACTTAACTAGACAAACTAACTAAACCAAGTGAGGAAGCAAAGGGAGGCATAGGCGCATCATGGAGAAGCATGGGTGCAGCATGGAGAAGCATGGGCGCGGCAGAGGAACAGGGAGTAACTCTGTGTGCTAACTCGGATTACTCACCTCGAGTTAGCTAACCAGAGCTACTCCTCATGCACTTCTTCTTCTCTCCTACTCCTTCATTGTAAAACCTCTATAAATACCAATGTATACCTCTTGTTGTAAGAACAATAAAAAAAAGGAATACAAGAAAAGTCTTATTACATATATTCTCTCTTTTCTAATCATACTAAACACTCTCTAATACTCTAAACTCTTAAATTCAACACGAACAACATTTCTTTTTTTTTGCAGGAGTTTGAGGATGTCTTTCCGGAGGAGAATCCCAAGGGATTACCACCTATCCGTGGGATTGAACATCAAATTGATTTTGTGCCTGGAGCTTCACTTCCGAACCGTCCAGCGTACAGAACCAATCTTGTGGAGACTAGGGAGCTTCAAAAACCAAATAGAGTACTGTTAGACTTTGATGATATTGAATCTGCTGGGGAGATCAACCTTTGTGAGCTAGGAGAAAGATCACTTCCGAGTTGCTACAAAAACACGGCGACATCAATCTTTGAAGAGTATAGACTTATAAGTTTTTGACTCCATTTCTATAATTTTTTTCTTGAAAACAGGTTCCAGAAGTTGAATAATTCTTGTGGAGATATGCTTGCGGAGCCATCCTTTGTTGTATCAAAAATGAACTTTGAATGGAACTATGCAACCGAGAATATGGAACAAAACACCTATGAGATGCACAAACCCTTTGACAAAAAGAAAGAGTTCGCTTTCCATCGACCAGTCAAGCTTCAGTCCTTGACCTATCCATCAAGATTAAAGGAGACCATTCCTCTTGGTAGGTCATCTGTGATGGATAAATCTGTCCTTTGCCATACGAGAGGGAAGGAAGAGGGATCCACATTTGAGCAAAATGGATATTGTATGTGTTGTTTTTAGAGGTTTAGAAAGAGATAAGGATGGAGATGAGAGAATTGGCGTAATAAGGAAGAGAAAGATTGCTGAATATTTCTTCTTATTCACACACACTTCTTTACAAGAGATTACATGTATTTATAGACTTTTTACATTGAAATGAAGAAGAATCAAGGAAGAGGAGAGGAGGGGCGTGAAGAAGGGAAGAGAGATGGGTGAGCTGCTCCAATAGTCTTGTTGCACCATGCCCTGCTCTGACGCGCACCATGCCCTGCTCTGATGCGCCCATGCTTGTGCCCATACCTCTCTTTGCTTCCTCACTTAGTTTAGTTAGATTGTCTAGTTGAGATCCAACAGCTTCCTTTTCTTCTAGTTCCTTCTCAACTAGTTCTCCTTCTAGTTTCTTCACAACTAGTTCTCTTTTTCCTTCCCTCCTTCTCTTAAGTTTGAATTATTCTTCTTCTTGAGATCACATATTTCAACACTCCCCCTCAAGATTGGTCGGTGAAGATCCTTTAGACCGATCTTGCCATGTATGTGATCCCCAATGATAGAGGATGTTGCCTTGGTGAAGATATCCGCTAGCTGTTCCCCACTTGCTACAAATGCGGGTTTGATGATTCCTTCTTGAATCTTTCCCCTCACAAAGTGACAATCCACTTCTATATGCTTGGTCCTTTAATGGAATACCGGATTGGATGCTATATGTATTGCAGCTTGATTATCACAATACAACAGCATCTCCTCAGCCTCATGTATTCCAAGATCTTCTAGGAATGCCTTCACCCATATCAATTCTTTTGTCACCTCCTTCATAGCCCTATACTCGGCTTCAGCACTTGATAAGGCTATAACTTTCTGCTTCTTACTTCTCCAAGTGACTAGATTACCTCCCACAAAGGTACAAAAACCGGATGTGGACTTTCTATCTTGCTTATCTCCAGCCCAATCCGCATCACAATATCCTTGAACCTTTGTGTTTCCATTAGCCTTCATCCATATGCCTTTTCCAGGGCTGTTTTTTAAGTACCTTAGCAGCCTCTCAATCATGTTCCAATGCTGCATAGTTGGTTTTTGCATATGTTGACTCACACGGTTCACTGCAAAGCAAATGTCCGGCCTTGTGATAGTGAGGTAGATGAGCTTGCCCACCATCCTTTGATACCTCTTAATATCTTCCAATGGCTCCCCCTCAGGATTATCTTGGTAGCCTTCTTCTATTGGAGTTTTAGCCGGCTTGGATCCTAACTTGCCAGTTTCTTCCAAGAGATCCAGCACATATTTCCTTTGAGAGATGAACATCCCATCTTCAAACCGTGTCATCTCAATCCCTAGGAAGTATTTAAGCTCTCCCAGATCCTTTATATCAAAAGCGATCTTCAAGAGTTTCTTGATTTGATCTACTCCATCTTTATCACTTCCTGTGATGATTAGATCATCAACATAGATCAAGACCACCACTACTCCTCCTTCACTTTGCCTTGTGAAGAGGGTATGATCAGCTTCAGATCTTATGAACTCCTTATCCAATAGACAAGCGCTTAGTCTTTGGTACCATGCTCTTGGAGATTGCTTTAGCCCATAGATTGCTTTCTTTAATCTGCAAACCTTGTTGCCTTCCTTATGATATCCTTGGGGTGGATCCATATATACCTCTTCTTCCAAATCTCCTTGCAAGAAGGCGTTATTGACATCCATCTGCCATAGATCCCACTTCAAGTTCACTGCCACTGAGATTAGGATTCTTATGGAGTGGAGCTTAGCAACCGGAGCAAATGTCTCGGTATAATCCTCCCCATAGATTTGAGTGTATCCTTTTGCCACCAGCCTTGCTTTGTACCTCTCTATTTTCCCATCACTTGTATACTTGATTGTGTAAACCCATCTACACCCAACTGATTTCTTATCCTTTGGTAATTCGGTCAAGTACCAAGTGTGGTTCTTTTCCATGGACTTCATTTCCTCTTCCATGGCTTTTACCCATACTCCATTCTCACACGCTTCTTCATATGAGTTAGGTATGGATTCCTTGCTGATTCTTCCAAGAAAAGCTTCATGCTCCATAGGTAAGGATGCCAACGAGCAAAAATGCTCAATGGGATATGTGATAGTGCTAGTTTGAGTGTTATCTCCCCCTTGTGATAAGAGAATGCTGTCGCCAATAGGATCGAGATCTAAGCTCGCCGTACGCACAGGACATTCTCTTATCACACAAGGAAGATTACTCGCACTAGACTCCCCTTGGAGCATGGCAGAGTTGTTGTAGCCATAGTAAACACGTTGTCGCCTTTGTCTTGTACTTCTTCTTAGGGGTACGGTTGGCTCAAGTTCTCCCTCACCATCATTCGCTTCTTCTTCAACAGAATTCTGATCTTGCTCCGCATGTGCCTCATCTTCTACTCTGGTTTCAGATGATTCGCTCTCTCCTTGTACTTCATTTATTAGAGCGTCATTAACCCGCATCCAATCCATAGGTAATGAAGTCACATCCTCCGGAGCTTCATGGTTCTTGTTTCCATAAAATCCTTCTTCTTCATTGAATCTCACCTCTCTAGATACATAGACCCTCCTTGTCTCTGGATTGTAGACCTTGTATCCTTTTTGTGTTGGTGAGTAGCCAATGAACACACACTTCATACTTCGAGGTTCAAGCTTGCTTCTTTGTCCCTCCGGTAGAAACATATAACAAGAACATCCAAAGGTCTTCATATGGTTCACGCTTGGCTTGCTTTTGTGTAGCACTTCAAATGGTGATTTATTATCCATATTTTTCGTTGGAAGCCGGTTGATCAAGTAACTTGAAGTCATTACTGCATCTCCCCAATGAAACTTAGGTACTCCTTTGGCAATCATGAGGGTTCTTGCAACTTCCATGAGATGCCTATTCTTTCTTTCTGCTACCCCATTTTGTTGTGGAGTGTATGCACACGATGTTTGGTGTATGATACCAAGATTATTGAGTAACTCCTTGAATCGTTTGCTCACATACTCCCCTCCATTATCACTTCTTAAGATCTTGATTTTGGTCTTGAATTGGGTAGAGATATATTTGGTGAAGTTAGTAAACGCTTCATATACTTGATCCTTTGAATGTAAGAGTGTGATCCATGTGTATCTTGAGTAGTCATCAATGAATGAAACAAAATATTTATATTGATCTCTTGAGTTACATGGGGCGGTCCATACATCCGAGTGTACAATGCCAAAAGCTTCATCACAAGTTGTAGATGAAGAGGGGAAAAACTGTCTACAATGTTTCCCTAGTACACATGCTTCACAAACTTCTTCTTCTTGAACGAGATTGGGTAAGACCATCTTGAGGATAGCTGAACTTGGATGTCCTAGCCTTCCATGCCATAATGAGCTATCTCCAATCTCCTTCTTGTTAAAAACTTCCTTATCCGCCTTCACTCCAAGAGCTTTTAGCTTTTCTTGTTTATTTGTTTCCAACAGATACACTCCATCCTCCACCTTCCCTTCTCCGAGTACATGATTTGTTTTAGGGTCCTGAAACTTCACAAAGTCAGTCCCAAACATTGCCACACAATCCAAATCTTTTGTTGCTTTATGAACTGATAAAAGGTTGGATGAGAAGCTAGGCATGTATAATGCTTTAGTTTCTTTTGTGAAAAGCTCTAACTCTCCTATCCCTTCAATCGGAACTGAGCTTCCATTGGCTATTTGTACATTTCCATGATAAGGCTCAAGATTTTTCAGCATGTCTTGATCCTTAATCATGTGATGAGAAGCCCCCGAATCCACAATGATCATATTCTTCTTAATGGAGCTTTTAGAGCTAAATAGGCTCTTACCGGATTCTGTGAGCTTGGATAGACTCTTGATGAGAGCCTCAAACTCGGATCTTCTGACCATCTCTTCAACAGGTTGCGTGACTCCCATGAAGGCTCTAGGTCCACCTCCATTCTCCTTTAGCTGCTTAGGCCTTAAGTGTGGGTAAAGAGTCCAACACTTCTCCTTAGTGTGCCCCTTCATCTTACAATGCTCACATTCCAAAACCCTCTTGTCGAATGTGAGATTCCTCTTTGCAAGATGTGCGGCCTCACTTGGTGCACGGAATAGGTCTCTTGACCCTTCCTCCCTTTGTATCATGCCACATACTTCAGCTAGACTTGGCAGCTTCTCAAATCTGAGTATGTGCTTGATAAGATCTTTGTAGGATGCATTGAGTGCCAAGAGAAGTCCAAACACTTGGTCTTGGTCACGTCTTTCTCCTAACTCCTTGGGGTCGATTGTGTGTGGCCTCAAAATCTCTAACTCGGCCCACAAGCTTCTATACTCCCCAAACATTTCCTTGAATGGCTTCTCCTCTTGTTGAAGCTCATTCAGCGCCCTCTTCACCTCAAATATTCTTGATATATTTGAGACATTTCCATATACTCCCTTGAGTATATCCCATAGTTCTTTGGCGGAATCAGCATATGAGTAGGCCGCCAAGATGGATGACTCTAGTGAGCTTTGAAGAAGAGAGAGCGTGTATTGTTCCTCTTGTTCTTCCTTAGCTTCTTCTTTTTCATTTCTCACTACAGCTTCTGCTACCTCTTTTGGCTCAACATATCGCCAAAGTCCTCTTCCTCTAAGGATGGTCTTAGTGGTTTTTGCCCAAAGGAGATAGTTGTTTCCTTTGAGCATGACTGAGATTGCTACTCTATTTGTCTCCATTTTCTAGTGACAATACACAATTCTAGTTCTTTCACAACTTGAAGATCCTATGATCCCAAGGATATTAATCTCAGAGTGAATAGAACTAGGAGGATGTATTGTTATAGATTAGAAGATTTGTAGAGTGCTAGAAGAGTTATAAGGTGAGATTTAAGCGGTTGAAGGATAAACCCGCTCTGATACCATGTTGTTTTTAGAGGTTTAGAAAGAGATAAGGATGGAGATGAGAGAATTGGCGTAATAAGGAAGAGAAAGATTGCTGAATATTTCTTCTTATTCACACACACTTCTTTACAAGAGATTACATGTATTTATAGACTTTTTACATTGAAATGAAGAAGAATCAAGGAAGAGGAGAGGAGGGGCGTGAAGAAGGGAAGAGAGATGGGTGAGCTGCTCCAATAGTCTTGTTGCACCATGCCCTGCTCTGACGCGCACCATGCCCTGCTCTGATGCGCCCATGCTTGTGCCCATACCTCTCTTTGCTTCCTCACTTAGTTTAGTTAGATTGTCTAGTTGAGATCCAACAGCTTCCTTTTCTTCTAGTTCCTTCTCAACTAGTTCTCCTTCTAGTTTCTTCACAACTAGTTCTCTTTTTCCTTCCCTCCTTCTCTTAAGTTTGAATTATTCTTCTTCTTGAGATCACATATTTCAACAGTATGAACAAGGGAAGACAAGAAAAAGTCTTTGAAGAAGGTGACCAAGTCTGGATTCACTTAAGAAAAGAAAGGTTCCCGGAAGGAAGAAAGTCCAAGCTAATGCCAAGAACCGATGGACCTTTCAAGATCAACAACAATGCCTACCAGTTGGACTTGCAAGGTAAGTATGATATAAAAACAGTTTTAATATTACTGACTTGGTTCCTTTCATTGCAGATCATCCAGATTTGAGGACAAATCTTTTTTAAGAGGGAGGGGATGATATGAGCATGGAAACGCCAACACTTGGAGGAAAAGAAGAAGGAACCATGGCCATTCCCAAAGGTCCTATGACCCGGGCAAGATCAAGAGAACTTCAAGAAGCTGTAGGAAACATCTTAAGGATCACATGGAAGCATGAAGAAGCTAAGGAAAAACAACACCAAGACATGCTCACTTCCATTCAAGTCGCTCTATGTTAAATCATCTTCAAAGTAACTTGAGTGTGCTCTTTTTCCTTAAGCTCGGTTTTATCCCAATGGGTTTTCTGGCTAAGGTTTTTAATGAGGCCTCAAGATCACTTATATCTCTTTGATGATTAGCTTAGGAGTTTCCTTGATGCCTTGGACGATTTTATGAAGCTATGGATCGACTCAAGCATCAACTTTATGATATAACCTAGATTATGGTTTTATTTCACCTTTTCTATTCCGCAAACTCTTTTATTTTCTTGTCTAGTCGACTTCTAGTCTTTGTTCAAAGTCTTAGGTGATTGTTTAGAGTCTCAAGAAGTAGTAATCACGAGGCACTTGAGTCTGTTCAAGTCACCTCTCTTTATAAGTCGATTGTATGCCTCACTCGGCAATCATCCATCTTTTAATCAACTTCTTTTCAGAGAAAATTCTCTAAGTTCTTTTAGAACATTTCCGATTGTTTGGTGTGTCATATCCAACAATCAACCTCGGTTCTCTGGTTTGTCATATCCAGAAAATCAACCTTTGTCTTTCCCGAGTGTGTCATATCTTGGAGAGACATTGTTGAATGTTTATTAGGTGTGTAATATCCGAAATAAACCTCAAGGAGTATCAAGGAGCCTTCCGCAAATTCTTGTGTCCTGCATCAATCCATCACCTTGTCCAGTTCAAGTCTTGGATTCACTAAGGCAAGGATCTATCCCATATCTATTCAAAGAACCATTCGGCCGCTTCAAAGAAGACCTTCAAACGGTCCTTTTCATCATCAACTCGGCCATATAGTTTCTTCTATCCTTCTGTCTATCATTCCAACCTACCAACGAGAAAGTTAAATCTTGGGCGTGACCGAAATCGGATCAGATTTGTAGGGATAGTAACAAGTCTTTATAACCTCTCAAAATAACGTACCAGCCGTCGGACGAAGATGGGCCCAATGGGCCTAGAGAGGATGTAGGGCCCATGGGGCTAGAGAGAGGGTATGGGCCTACATGCCTAAAGAGGACATGGGGACTCACGGACGGTGGCGGTCGGGGTGTTACAAGTGGTATCAGAGCTCCAGGTTATGTCAAACCGGTTCTGACCCGGCAGACAGTCCTGAGGGAGTTTAGATTTTTGGATAGTCTATCTTAGTAGTTGGAATGCTAGTAGACTCAGAAAACTTAACTTTAATACATATTGGTAATAACCAATGAACATTATTGAGTTATGTAGTTTTCTTGGAGTTACTAGAAGTCAGTATAAATTTGTAGAAGTGTTGCTAATATTGGAAAACTAATTATAGACTCACTTAAATAGACGTGAAATAAGGATTTATCAAAATCGAGAGTAGCTTTCAAAAGTGGAAAGGAGATTTGATAAAATATCGATGTGGAAACAGATGAAGAAACTTTTAGAGATGGTGCCTCAAAGTTCAAAGACGATATCTTGTATCAAGTGCAACAGTCAAGTTTTTATTTGTATAGAAAGCATATGACCAAGAATTCGAGGACGAATTCCATTTAAGTGGGGAAGAATTGTAACACCCCGCTCTCGTGATTTTGAATTTCAGTGTTAAGACCCATTAAACCCAAACCTAATTTAATGAGAGGACTTATATAAAGGATTATTAGGGTTTTACTCCTTAATTTCGTGCCTCTCTGGTCAAGAGAGAGTGGGAGAGATTGAGAAGAAAGAAGAAAAGAGAAAGAAGAAGAAGGAGAAAACAGATCCGACCAGTTCTGGGATAAAGCAGAAACGGAGAAGAATATGTAATTATTTTTTCTCAAATTTTATGATAATACACACGACCTCTATATCTAGTCATAGCCGCAAGCATATTATAATTAGGATATCTAGTCTGAAAGTTATGGCTGTTATTCTGAGAAGGATGTCTAAAGATCCGAACTAGACATTGCCCAACTTCAAGAGCAGTTTCCCGATTAACCGTAAGGAGTTAGAAAACTATTAACCTATCAATGGAAAGCCCCAGACGTCAGCTTTGAAGAGCCTCTATCCGATCCAGATTCCGATGTAAAATGCGGCTGGAATCTAACATTGAATATGACATCTGGTATGATATATTTTAAGAAACCATAGTTGATATAATTCGGAAACCCTAATTTCTGGTTTGGGATTTTTTATTTTTGGAAGGTTTCTAAATTTAGAAGGTTTCTATTAAAAGAAAGTCCAGAAAAGGAAAGGTTCGGGAAGAGTAAAGGAATAGTCATTTTTGTTGTGTAGTAGCTAAGGTGAGGGCTAACCACGCATTTCTTACTTCGCCTTAAATCCTTCTATGATTGTTTAGTGTCTTAATGTGTATTGTCTCTCTGATCGAGTCTGTCTCTTTCTTGTTAAACCGGACATAGGATATTTAGATGATTTCACATATTGTTTGACACGCATGTTGAGTGCTAGTGTGTGATATATATGTAGAGATGTGTTAGGTGACTTAGGCGGGATACTGCGGTATAAACCAGGGTCATGTGTGCGGAGGGTACGGAGGGCAAGTCGATCTGCCTGACGTAGCGCCCTAAGGTTGATAAAGCGTCCACTGGGTGGTGTGATTGGGCACTATCCAATAGAGTTAAGGCTCTTCGGAGGGTGGACGAGCACTTATCTCGTTTAGGGACCATTGTGTGTATTTTCTCGGATGCTTTAGGTGCCATGTTTGTTACATGTTTGGATCTGGACTTTCGTGGTTGTGGTTTAAGCCGGGTTCGACTTGCGTGTTGCCCCTAGCATCCCATATCTCACTGAGTGACTTCCCTGTTGCTCACCCCTCTCGTCTCTTGCAGGTTAATTAGAAAGGTTTTTGGCAGGATCTGGAGGTCAACTCGTTGACCAGGATCATGCTAGGAACCGGTTATCACAATTATCTGGAAGAGATTTAATAATTAGAGGACTACGGTTCCAAGTTGTAAGTCATGGTGGTATTAGTCCTACAACAGAACAAATCGGGATATTAGCTTTTGAATCACCACCCACATCTGATTGATACAGATATAACGCCACCAAGAGGAAGCTTTGCAATAAAGAAAAAAATCTGGAAGCCCTTGATACCACCAAAACGTAAACACTTTTTTATGGAAAATCCTTTCTTCTGCTTTGGGAACAGGAACAGAGTTGAATAGGAGAGGCATTCCTATTGATGCAACATGTCAACAATGTCATCAAGCAAATGAATCAATTAGTCACTTATTATTTTAGTGTCATTATGCAACCTTGGTGTGGGCAAGCTTAAACACAGTTAGCCTTTCATCGGACAACTCATTAGAAGAAAATATATCGACTATTCTCACAGTATCTAATGGGCTAACAACAGAGGAGTCACGACATCTTCCAATATGGATACTTTGGAGAATTTTGAAATCCCATAATGACTTAATATTCAATAAAATAAGTTGGGAAACAAATTCTATTATCACCAAAGAAAAGGAAGATGCTTCAGAATGGGTATTGGGAACATCTTCTCAACAACACCCTCAATTAGTGGCTACTAATTCGACTACCCCACTAAGTTGCTGGATACTGCCCCCTCAGGATCTACATAAAATTAATTTTGATGGAAGCTTTAACAATCACAATGGTCGAGTAACGGCAGGATGGATAATAAGAGATGATAAAGGGACATACTTCCTTGCAGGAAATGGTCAACTAAAACAAGGTTCATCTTCATTACAAGCTGAATGTATGGCTCTCTTATATACAATGTAAGCTATTTGATGTCGTGGTTATCGGAAAGTAATCATTGAATGTGACTGCAAGATTTTATTTGATATTTTAAACAAACGCCTACCCTATGTTGCAATGGAACATAGGATGACGGATATCTGTAGCTGGGCAGATAAATTTTTGGAAATTAACTTTTCTTGGGTACCAAGAAGTTGTAATAGTGTAGCAGATAAATTAGCAAGAGTTGCTTATTATACTAATAGGGTATCTCAAAGTTTTTAATCACCTCCAACTTGTATACGGGGGAATTTGTTGAACGATTTGTAAAAATGTTATTTTTATACAAAAGACATTAAAAAAATCATAATAAGTAAAAATGATGAATTTTGGATTAAACATTCTCCTTCTTCCCTATCTCTCAATTCTCAAAGGCCTAGCCCCTTTCTCTCCCTATAATCTTGTTCTATATACTTGTTAAATCAGTATCTATATACAAGAGAAGATTTTGTCTAAAATATTTCAGATCCATTTTTTATGTTTCAGCAGTACAAAAGAGCATGAAAAACAGAGTCGGAAAACTGGATTTTACTAGTAACCAAAGTTTTAAAAGCATTTGTGCCAAAACAGTATTTATACCCATATCTATTAGAGATAATTGGAGATTTAGACAGTTTTCAAACATATTATGCAATATAGATAGTTCACTATTTATAATTAGTAAATGGATGGTTTATTCCTATTACACTATTAGAAAATGTTCTGTTAATAAGCAAGTGAACCCCTAATATCATCTCATATTTACAAGCAATGCCATTATCCATAGAGAGAGAGTGAGAGTTTGCCCAACCTTTTTTATTTTCTTATACATCGTATGTCATCCGCTCCATTATCGTAAATTATTTCTCTCTCCCATTACCGACAACAATGTAGCATCAAAATTAAAATTAAAATTAAAATTAAAAGAGGTTATCCATATGATTATCATCAAATACATAAATCAGTCTTAGACAATATCTCTTTCTTCCATTTTTCATAAATTTCTATCCTCTCCGCCATCTTTGGTCATCAATTTTTCTGTAAGTTTCTTTTTGTCAAACCATCAATTTATTTCTCTAACCTCTATTTCCCCTCTATTTTTTCTATCTGAGAATCAAAGATTCATGGTTCTAGGTTGCAAAATCAGGGGTTAGAGTTTTTTTCAATTCAAGGATTCACTTTATAAAATATGTATTTTTGCCAAGTAAATTCGACGGAGCTGTTAATGCTTTAGAGAATTCTTCAATTAGAGTATTCAATTTCCTTTTCAGTGGTTTTACGATAATGTTGTTTTCATCTGTAATAGTTGTAGATTCTGATAAAATTTGGATTTTTATGGTGGGATTAGGTTTTGGCAACAATTAATCATTGTCTTAATGGTGCATTTGGCAACTATCCCCATTACTTGTACTGGGATTAAACCAACAAAAAGCTGTGTCGCTGCTGTTATCTACAACAAGGAGAAGGCTTGGGATGACTACATAAGGTTAATTAATTAGTCGTTATTGTCTCTAATGTTGGTTCTTTTTTTGCAGTGGATCGTTTGGTTTGGTCCATTCGTGGGAGCACTAGCAGCAGAAGCTAACCAATTTCGAGAAAGATTGGTGGATGTTAATTATGAAATGAATGACTTCCAATTAATTACAAGTATACATCATGGTCAGGAAGATCGACTTAAACGTGGAAACATAAGCTTCAGGTGGTTTAAAAGAGGAAGAAGTTGTAGACTGAGAAGAAACAGATTCATTTATCATAGAAATAAATTTGATTGTGATTTTTAATATATTTTACAATAACCTGATAACTTTTTGGGAGAATCTCATCATTTATTTATACCAAAATTATCTAAGGTTGATAGGAATGTAGGGTCACCAGTGATCACTGATTTTTCCAAAGATTAACTTCTCTTCTTGGCTATTGTAAGTAGTTATCATACAAGTGCATATGATTTTGTGAATTTTCACAATTTTCAATATTTTTATTTTGTTAAGAATAAAATAAACATGTAGATTTATTTTTTGAAAAAAGTTTTGATAGTCTAATTCTAACTAAGAATTTATTTATTTTAAAAATAAATATAGTATTTGATAATTGTACGATTCATAAAAACATACCCATTTTGTTTTCATTTTTTTCTCAACGTAAGAAAATGAAGCCATCATATAAAATTTAATGGTATACCTCTTGCAAAAAAAATTGGTTATCGTCTTATCAAAATAAGCTTAACTAGATATATGTTTTATTTTTTCACGCAAGATAATGAAGTCAATGTCAGTGAGACGTAATTTTGGGATATGACAATTTATAAGAGTAGTATTGTATACAATAGATGTTGGTGTTAGTGTACATACAGTGTATAAACTTTTGTGTAGAGAAGGTAGTTTACATTTTTCGATGTTCAAACATTGGTGACAGAATATATCGTACGCTCATCGGTTTACATAACATGTCATATGCTCATTGGTGTACAGATATTGGTGTATGTATACTTAATGGTTCAAAAGCATGTTGTACAATCATAGGTGTACAGAACATGGTGTACATTCATCAATGTATATACATCAGTACACAACATATCGTGCCCTCAGCAGTGTAGAGAGTGTGTCGTACACTCATCGTATATAGACATCGGTGTACAGAGTATATAGTACACTCATCAGTGTAAAAATATATTAATATAAAATGTTGCACAAAATAAAGTATTATATGAAATAAAATGGTGTACACGATAGATAGTGTATAGTGCATCTTGTAAACTCATGAATTAACATAATAGAACAGTGTACAAGATTAAAATATACATGATTAGACATGTCAATTTGAATCAATACCCGCGGGTCCTGCCATGTTTGACCCGCCGCAGGGCTGGTGCGGGTTGACAAAATATAAGTTTTAAATTTAATAGGTTATGCGGGTGCGAATTACGTATTTAGGGGCAGGTGCGGGTAATAATATATTTATTTGCGGGTCAGGCGGGTATCCGCTAATTTTCAAAAACAATTATAAAATTTTGTGTTGTTATGAGTTTTTTAAGAAAAATTATGTTGTATTAATGAGGGCGATGCAGGTTACTCGTTTAAATTTTGTAGGTCATGCGGGTAAAAAAATTTTACATTAAATTATTGCAAACCTCATGGCGAGGCGGGTTAGCGGGTTGTGGGTTGACCGCTTGACATGGCTATACATGATAGATGATAGAGAGATGTAGAAAATAATTATAAGGTTTATTGTAGGTTAATCCTCATGGAGTATATGATAAAAAAAGTCTACTTAAAAGAAAATGGAAGCTAAAATCATGGTCAATTGTTAGCTTAATATTGTAAATTTTATTTTTGTTACTAATAACTGCAAGGATTATATTATTTCTTCAGGTAGTCTTTAAAATTTAACTTTAATCAATATCACAGTGACTTAGCGTCACCCCACTAAGCGTAGATGAGGCAACACGCGATTTAGTTTTGTCTTAGTTGTTAGGTTTTCTATTGAAAATCTAAGTGCTTAATTAATTTGATTTCAAAATACATAACGATCCAATATAATTTCTTTCAAATAAATTGTGAAAGATCAATTTAGGGATTTGAGATATCATTTGGCATTTGAGATATCAATTTCATATTTAATTTGGGGACTAACTTTGAGTGAAGACTCGATTGCAAAAGGAGCATTATGCTCTGTTATTTCCCATTTTTCAACTGAATAAGTTTGAAATGCAAATATTGAAAACAAATTGAGTGAAGATTTTGACTTAAAGACACCAAATAATAGCGAGAAAGAGAGAAGAAAGAGAAGAGAGAAACTCTATGAACAAAAGTGAGGAAGCGCGACTTTTTGGGTAGAACAATTTTGTCATTTGTCTTTTCTCTATTGGGCGTATGAGTCTATTAGTAAAACAGTAAAAATTGTCCATTCTGTATATTTGTAATAGTAAAAAGTACTTTTCACCTAATATGTTTGAAAAACTGTCTAAACAGCCAATTCCCCTATCTATTAAATGTGATGTTTACTAACAAAAATATATATACTAATAAGTCTATTATAAGGATTATAATAGATTATCGTTGCATTGATAAAGACTATTTGATATTACTCTTTTTCTTCAAACAAAAATCAAAACTCTTGAAACCCTATATTTGATAAGAGGTTTGGAGGACACTTGTGCATCCAAAGTGGGAAAATGATTAGCAGGATAATGATCTATTCGGGATTATGTCTCAAGTTTTTAAGAAACATTGGGATTATTATTTCTTCTTTTTTATCGCAACAAGTCGTTGTATAAGAACCAAATAGCAAAGAAGTATCTAGTTTCTTTGATTCTTTTGTTTGATTGCTTGATGGAATTAAAATGTGTTTGGCTCAATAGTGGTATCAATGAATTTCCTAAATGATGATAACTTTGATGAATATTAAATGTAGTCAGTATTAATGGAACTATACTTTTTATTCTAGAAATAATTTCAATTTTATTTCATTTTTAATGTCTCAAATGCCCTAGAATTCCTACTAATCTTCTACCCAGATTTGTAACAATAATTCTCCAAAGGTAAATTAAAAGTCTCAAAATCTTTAAAATTTCCTAAAAATCTCTCTAAATTTGAAAATCTCAAAAATCCAAATCAATATGGAGACAAAAGCACGATTAAGCACAATTTTCACTACAAAAAATCATTTTACATTACTTAATTTTAATCACAAAGTAAGTGATATTATTTTTAATTACTTAATTGTAAGTGAATCAAATGTTTGTGTATATATATATATGTGAGTGTATTTGCATTAATTATATTAACTGATTTGATGTGCTTTAGCTTTTTAAAATCTTACACAAATTGGATACTATACCGAGAGGATGTATTTATCACAACAAACGCAAGAGTTCCTTCTGATATTGCTCAGGTTAAATAAGATTCAACTTCAAATCTCTTGGATAAAATTTTCCTGATTCTAATATGAATACCAGGATCATCTGAGCAGCCTATGAACACTGATAGGTTATCAACTTCAAGTGGAAGTTGCTGATTTTAATAAAGAGCTAGATAATAGATGCACTAACTTGATGAAGTTTTCTTTTATATTGAAGTTGTACCAATATAAATGTATATGTGGGATTAGCAACAAAGAGATATCTATGGAGCTTGATTTGCTGAAAGAATCATTTACACATGCCAAATTGCCATATTCATTTAATGATATGAAAAAATTATTCGCAAATTAGGATGGACTTATAAGTCGATTCATGCATGTCCAAATGATTACATGTTATTTTGGGAGGCAGATGTAAAAGGGAAATCTGAATATTTTGTGAAGCCTCTCGTTGGAATAATTGTTTTTTGGCAAAATGTACATATGTGGATCAGTAAACAGAAAAATAAAGCTCATGCAAAGGTCTTGCACTTCCTCTAAAGATATGAGTGCAACGTTTATACATGTCTACAAAAAGTGCTACCCACATGAGATGACATGCAATTTCTAGTAACAATGATGGTAAGCTTCAACATCCAAGAGACAGAGGGGCTTGGAAGGCATTTGATCAAAATATCCCGAATTTGCATCTGATCCAAGAAATATCAAACTAGATTTCGCGACTGACGGTTTTAACCCATTTGGTACAATGAGTAGTAGTTATATTATATGGCCACTGATACTATTTCCTTATAATTTTCCACCATGGATGTCAATGGATCAAACACCAATGTTCCTCTCTATGGTTATCCTTTGAAAGCACATGCCTGGTAATAATATTGATGTCTACTTGCAGTCACTTATCAAGGAGCTAAAGAAAATAAGGTCTGATGGGATTAAAACACTAGATGCTTCCACAAAACAAACATTTGACACCAGCAGCCACCATTTGGACAGTTGGTTATTTTTCTGGTCTTGGAAACTTGTCGGGCTGGAATACGTATACCACATCAGCTTGTCCAAGATGAAATTTTGATGGCACCATGCTTACTCCATAAGGAAAAAAATGTTGTATGGGTCATAGTCATTTTCTTCTTCAAGATAATGACTTCCATCAGAATAAAAATAATTTTGATGGAAAGATAGAAAACAGATCTCCGCCGATCACATCGTCAGGTTTTATAGTTAATTATCAACTAGAACAAGTTAATGTTACTTTTAGTAAGAACCATAATTTAGTGGGAAATGGAAGCAAGATAGATCGAAGTTATGTTGCAGGAAGATGTAGTACTCAGCAGTAATAGAAATTATATATTTTAGTTGACTTATTGGGAATTTATTATGTTGCTGAATCATTTAGATGTCATGCACATAGAGAATAATGCGTTCGACAGTCTAGTTTACACATTATTAGATGATAAAATAATTGAAAGATAATCTGGATGCTAGAAAAAGATCTCCGTGAGGTAGGTATACATTCTGACTTGTGGCCTTATGAAAATGGGAAGTACGAAGCATCGTTTTACTTTAAAATTCTAGTAGCATGAAAACGGAAACGGGTATGCGGAAACGAAACGAGTGAAAACGTGGAAACAATTTTTTATAAAAACAAAACAGAAAACGGTTTATCCAATAAAGTTTAAAACAATATGAATTTAATAAATAATATTAAAATTAAAAAAAAAGATCATAACAATATATATGAGAAACGTAGATAAAAAATTTCATCGCTTTTTTAAATTAGGTTTTAAGAAACGGGTGAAAACATATTTCCATCACCTGGAAACGTGTTTTAATCGTATTTCCAAATTAAGGTTTTATGAAACATGTGTAAACACGTTTCCATCAACTTTTGTTTTCGAATTGTTTCTGGAAATGAGAAACTGTCCTCCGAGCAAGTTTTCGTATTTGCTAGGTAAGACTTCCTAAAGGTTATGCTTCTAATATATCAATTTATATCGATGTTAATAGCGGAAACATATTAGGCTTAAAAAGCCATAACTGTCACATGTTAAATGAAAAAATAATCAGTCGCAATTCAGAATCTTTTGCCAGCAGATGAGATGTCAGCCGTTGTCGACTTTTGCCATTTGCCAGAATCTACCTTCTTTATTTTCTTCATTTCTTTATTTTAATCTACCGCCCAAATTTTATTTTCTTTAGATAATTTATGATTTTAGTTAAAACCTTTATATAACATAGAATAAAATTATCTTTTGTAGTTGCTGAAATATCTCTATATTATTATTTAAAATAAAAAGTGAAATGTAAGAACCTATCTTACATGGAAATAGGTATGTAGAAACAAAATACATGAAAAACATAAAACAAAAACAAAAACTTTGGAAACATATAAGGTTAAGAAATATGAATATATATATATAACTAAAAATTTATAATAAATTACCAAAACCCCATATTTGAAAGAAAAACCAATACACAAATTTTATAGGCAAAATCCAATTGAAAGAGAAGATAATTACCTATTCCAAAACAACATATTGTTTATGTCTGATCCTTCCAATATAGAGTAATACATAAGTTCATCTCTAGGGGTGAACTCTTATATTCACATCCTCTAATCGTATTCAATAAGAATATGTCAACGAAGATTATATTTATATTTAATTAATAAATAAAAATATAATTAAACAAAAACAATAAATAAAAATAAAAATATAATTAAATAAAATCAATAATTACAAAACATATAAAACAAGACTCTGGAGAATAGAACTAAGCAAATATGAGGGTGCAAATTTTATTTTCTTAATTTATTTTATTTATTTAGTTCTAATTTATCACTTTATTTAAATATAATATTGCATGTCATAATTTTATTTGATGAATTTAGAGGAGATGAATGAAAGAGTTAACCCTTAGGAATAAACCCAAGATTTTTCTTCAATATATTGATAGAATTTTAATAATTAAAAACTACCTTCCTTAACTTAAATAATTTTCTAGTCTCTTTTCCGAGTTCTAGACTTCTAGTTTTAACATATTACATTTCGTAAGTAGCAATAAATAATAATTGAGTGATTTATATTACCCAAATTAATTAGATTTTTTAAGTTACCAAAAATATCATATATAGTTCACTTAATATGTTCTTACTTCCGTTTGTAATGTTGTGTGGCTGGTCTATTGTGTGTGTAGGCACTGTTGGCGGAAGCCAATTTCCTGGGGTCCCAGGAGCCCATTCTGACTGAAACTAGGGGTGTTCACTGATTGGTCGTAGGTTCAAATCTTACTTGGGACGATTTGTTAGTTATCGCTTTTCTGACCTAACGGCCCCAGTCCTTCTCCTTTGTTTTTTAAACTAGCTGAATCGTATCAAAAGTGAGAAGTTGATTGTTGGTTTTGACTCCTCACTCTCGTTTAGGTGAACTTGGTTCGTAAAATTCTTAGGAAGAAGAAGGATCACCTAGGAATGAATGGGAAGACTGGAGTAGTATCTCTTCATTAGTTGGAAATAAGTTGTCTCCACTAGCCTCATTCGAAAAAGACCCAGGCTTGGTGGTAAGGGAATGGGTTAAAGACAAATTTCTTCTTTCAATGAGATGAAGTCAGTTCATCTTTCTGGATAATGAATGCATGTCTCACTAATAGATAGATGAAGAGTACGCTTACGAAGTTGATCGAGTTATATAGCCTTTCGGGCACCCAACGGCACAAAAAAATCTGATCAATAACTTGGACGGATGGGTTAAGACATTTAATTTTAAAATATTTTTCGCGATGAGAAATTGACTTAACTTTTATTTAGAAAATAGTATATGATTTTAACTAGAAAGAAGTTTTAGCTTACAAAACTATTAAGAAAAAATAGATTTTCATTCATAGAGAGAAAAAATCTCTTTTTCTAATTCCAAAGATAAACTACTAAACAAAACTCATTTAAGAAAAAATAGAAAAAAACGTAATATATATAGGATACATAAACCTTTGACAACTAAGTTTGTCTTAAAATATTTAAATAAGTGATAAGCTCCAGCTAAACCATTCTGGTTAATGGCTAAAAAGCACCGTAATGACCACTCAATAAATAGAAATTAAAAAGGAAAAAGGAAAAAAATATTTTACTCTTTAGAAACAAATCCAAAAAGATGCTAATAAGCTAATTAAAAACTCCCATATTTTAATTTCCCTTGTAAAACTCTTTTTGCCCTAAATTGTTCAAATCCAAAAAACTTCTCTTTTGGCTTTTTCTTATTCTTCAATGACCAAACCAAAACTGAAAAAATTAGCTCTAATGGGATTACCAAATTTATTATGGTAATCCCTTAAATGGTTTTTGTAAAATTTTGACCATCACAGAGACAAGATTCGAATTGTATTTCTTTTTTGATTGGAGCAAAATCTCACCTTTTATATATATATATATATGTGTGATCTTTTGCAGAGACAGTAGAAAAAAAATTTGTGTTTTTTTTCTTCTTATTACAAAATCGTAACGGAAGAGTGAAAAATTTACGATCTGTCAATGGCGGATCATCATGAAGACGAAGATTTGAAGTTGGCTCTTCAGATGAGTTTGCAAAACAATCTTCCAGAGCTGAAACGAAGCAACCCAATCGAATCCGGATCTCAATCAGGTGAATCACCTGAGGCAAAGACTCGGAGATTGCAGCGTGAAATCATGGCTGCAGCTGCTGAGAAACGAATGGTTTTGTTTCCTAAGAGCCTTTCTCCTCCGGTTCAGGAAAAGGTTGAGACTTTAGGATCTGTTTTGGGGAAAGAAGAGTCTGATCAGTTGTTTGGAATTGTGTTTGGGGCTGATGTTACAAAGAGTATACTTGCTCAGTGGACTAATCAGGGCATAAGGTACGAGTTTGATTTATTGAAATTTATGTGCTTTTGGTATTTGATTGTTATGTACATTTATATAGTTTGAGAAAGTATGTGTCTTTTATTATGAAGATTGTTGGTTTTTGACATTTGTGTAATTTGGATAAATGTTGCTGAGAAGTTTGAACTAATGATTTGTTATAGTCTGTTGTGGTGAATATGGTTAATTAATAGGAGTTCATTGATTTATTGAATTTTGTGGGCTTTGGTATTGGTTGTTATGTACATTCATATAGTTTGAGAAAGTATGTGTCTTTTATTATGGAGATTGTTGGTTTTTTGACATTTGTATAATTTGGATAAATGTTACTGAGAAGTTTGAACTACTAATGATTTTTATAGTCTGTTGTGGTGATATGGTTCATGGATAGGATTGGAACCATATGAATACAGAATACTGTATAACCTCTTGGGTAGTTGTTAATACAGGAGGTAGATTAAGGGTGAGGGATGTTATGGCCTTTTAAGGCGTTGGTTTTACTATGTGGTATTTGATGTTGGATTCTTAGGTTTAGAATGAGGGTATCGAATGGTCTTATAAGGAATTAGTTTCGTTATAGCGAGATTCAGATTGAGGGGTATCGAATGGTCTTATACGGAATTAGTTTTGTTATAGCGAGATTCAGAGTGACGGGTATCAAATTGTCTTGTAAGGAATTAGTTTTGTTATAGCGAGATTCAGAGTGAGGGGTATTGAATGGTCTTGTAAGGCATTGGTTTTGTTATCCTCTGTCTGATGTGGGATTCTTGTTAGCACAATAGGTAGATTAAGAGTGAGGGTATCCAATGGTCTATTAAGGCATTAGTTTTGTTATCTGCTATCCAATATTGGAGTCTTTTAAGGCATTAGGTTTATCATCTGCTATCTGATGTGGGAGTCTATTAAGGCATCAGGTATATTATCCGCTATGGGATGTGGAATAAAACTTTAAAACCACTTTGAATACATGAATAATAGTAGACCATAGATTCTTAATTCCTCCAAAATGTGTAAATGAAATATCCGTTATTCCATAAATGTATGTCACTTTTATCGTTAATTTAAAACATCATATTTCATAGTTAATTTTGCACGCCAAAAGTTTGACTAATTGTTTGACTACATTTTATAGGTTTAGCTCTGATCCTGAAACTACTATAGGGTTAGTGCAGCATGAAGGTGGGCCTTGTGGTGTTTTAGCAGCACTACAAGTGAGTTCTGTTGTTTCTCTTGTTCGTCTTATCTGTTATCTGGGTTTAAATGTGGTCGATCACTGTCTAGAGCATTTGGACATTCTTACAGTTGATACTGACTGTTCCATTTTCTATGTAGGCATTTGTTTTTAAATACCTTGCTTACTTTCCGGAGGACTTAGGTAAAGCTTCCGCAAGTATCGGTGTCTGGGCATTGTCTAAACGTCGGTATGTTGTTTCAGACTCTTTCTCTTCTGTAACAGAAGAGGCAAAAACAAGGTAACTATTCTCAGAAGATTTGTCAGCCATTGATTCATGTCAGAATTTCAGTTATCATGCTTCGTTTTCACTTCTCAGCACGATTATTGTATTTCCCTGATTTTTCAGGGCCCTTGTCAGAAGCATGTGTGAGATTCTTTTTATGTGTGGAAACAATAACCGTGCTGTGGTAGCGACTTTCACTAATTTTGAGGAACCGAGTACTAGTCAGAGAGATGAGGTTAGTAATCAAACTTGAGTAGTTCTTCATTTTTGGTGCAATCATTGGTTTTTCTTTACTATTTATGTTGCGCGCCCCTATTAGATTCTTTTTATTTTTTTTTGTTTTACAGGCAATGGCTGGTGGGCTCCCTCTTGAGTCTGCTTCAGATTTGCTGAAGATATTAAGATTCGAGACATTCACAACCCAATCCAGTGCTCTTCATAAGTTAGAAAGAACAATACCTGCTTTCCAAAGTCGAATGGGTGTTTTGCTGTTCCTAATTTCTGCTTTACTCTCCCGTGGACTGGTATTACCTTGATCCTTATTTCTATTTTGTTTGTTAACATATGTACTAGTAGTCATACCTGCATGATACATTAGGGAATTGAATTGAGGTATTAATCGCACAATAGGGTTTAGTTTTTGGAGCAACTTGGTATCCTTTGGTTTGGTCATGTGGTCCTTACTATTGCGGTTATAACCAGAATGAGTCTGATAAGAGTTGATGGAGTATTAGTAGAAAATATTTTCAATGTTTAGGTTGTTGAGTAATTGATGACTGGTTTGGGGCCTTGAGAGTCTTGGGAGGGAGTCAGTGTTCTCCAGAATTCATCACCCTAGGCACCATTTCTTTGGTTTAGGTTTCTAGAATATTCCTTGATTCTGTCACTATTCTACGATAGAGTATAAGAAGTAAAGCTAGATATTGATTTCTGATATGAACAGAGTCAACATATAAGTTGCATACTTCATTATTCTGGTAGATTTTGTATTGATTCTTCAACTTAATTCTCCTAGTCAGCTCAAAGAGTCCTCCTTGTTCCTTATGTCTAAGATACTTGAATTCCTAGTGTTGTAACCGTAAATGAATATTTCATGAACAGGATTTGGTTCAAAGCGACAGGGATGATCCAAACCCCCCTCTTGTAACTGCACCATTTGGGCATGCCTCCCAGGTAATATAGAACAAACACATTTGCAGGATCCATTACTTGTTTCATTATTTTTTTTCTATCACTTTTTTCTTTGAGAATTGCTGATTTTTCTCAATTCCTCTTTTTGATTAGGAAATTGTAAACCTGCTGTTGTGTGGAGAAGCGGTTGCTAATGTGTTTGATGGAAATATGGATCTTGGAGGCGGCATGTTTCTGAAAGGCATTTCCAAGAAGGTAGAGGTGGGCTTCCTCACGTTCATCGAGTCTCTCCAATTCTGCAAAGTTGGTCAGAATCTGAAATGTCCGAAATGGCCAATATGGGTTGTTGGCAGCGAGTCACATTACACAGTCTTGTTTGCACTTGATCCATCTGTCCAAGAAGAAAATGAACTTGAGCTGAGAGAGTTGCAAATAAGAAGAGCTTTTGACGCAAGAGACCAAAGCGGAGGAGGAGGTTTCATCACCGCGGATGCCTTTCACCAAGTTATTCAGGAAACAAACATAATACTCCCAGTCGAGAAGCTCAATGATATCTGCGCCACAGGTTACATCGTGTGGAGCGAGTTATGGCAAGTGATCTTGGAGTTAGACCGGAATCTTGGAGGGATCAAGGATTCAACAGGAATGATGGGAAAGAAAGTGTTTGACATTTATCACTTCAATGGGATTGCTAAATCCGATATTAACAATGGTGCTCAACCAATGGCTGTTGAAGGTGGGGTGGTTTCGGTTCCTATACAAAGGCCAAGGCTCACAAAGATGACTGTCTCTGTTCCTCCTAAATGGACACAAGAGGAGTACTTTTCATGTGCTCTGCCAATGGCAAGTAGCTCTGAGAAAGATTCAGAAGTGAATCAGCCTAAACCGGTGCAGCATGCACCATTGGTGGATTGTATTAGAACCAGGTGGGCACGAGCCACTTGTAGTTGGTCTGGAGATCCTCCAAGTATAGTTTGAAGATTGTTGTATTATGAGAAAACCTCACCGTAAGTTCTGAACTCTTCTTTGGATCTTTTAAAGAAAAGAAAAAACGGTTAAATCGCTAATTTGATTTAGCGGTTTAGACGCGTCTGAACTCTCTTTGCGTTGTCCATTTTTTTTATATGTTGTGCATTGATGTAGAATTTTTGTTACTTGTTGAAAGATTGAGGGACCGATTGGTTATCACTATTACTTTAGACTTTCGGTTTAAAATTTTGGCGGTAAAGATTTTGACTGTAAAAATTTTAACTTTAAAAGGTGTGACTTTAAATAATTTTCAAAGTCTGACTATTAAAACTGTAATTTTATATAAATAATTTTTATTATATCATATTTAAATAAAAGTAATTACATAAATAAACTTTATCAATAATATGTTTAAAAAATAAAATAAAAATTCATAATATATATATATATATATCAACCAATTTTATTAGCACGATAAATTAATTGCTAACTACAATAATACTAGATTTTATTTATAAATTACTAAAAAGATTTTGATGTAAATAACTAATCAAATATATTTAATACAATATTTTATTAGAAACTATTAATTAATAGTATTTATATTTTTTTTAAACTAATTTAAATTATTCATCTAGATTTTATTCTAAATCTGTTAAAAATATATTAGTTTAAATAATTTTGATTCAAAATATATTATTTTGAATAATTAAGATTAAATTATTTTAAATATTAATAATAAAATATGAGTTTAAATGATGAACAATAAATTATTTTGAATAATAAATAATAAATTGTTTTTAATATATGATTTTAATTTATTATTTATATTTATGATTTTAATTAGGTCTTCCATATAAATTTATTAATTAGTTGTAATTATTATTTATTTTCAATTAATTAATGATTGGCAGAAAAAAACTTATTTGAATAATTGGTACCAATATAAGAATTAGATGTATTATTATTACTAGTTAAGATATTAATTTCCATTGTTTATTTTAATTTTAATTATCTTTTCTGAATTAACAAATAAATTAAAAATATCTAAAACTTACGTAACTTTTTTAGAGTCTTGAAAGTCTCATTTTTAAGACTTTAAAAAATTAAACTAAAACTTTTTTAAAAACTTTAGAAATGGCAGTTAGACTTTTAAAGTTTTAAAAATAAAAAAAGTTTTAAAAATAAAAAAAGTTTTAAAAATAAAAAAAGTTTTAAAAGTCTGTTTGGATTAAAATTTACTTTAAAAACTTTAAATTTTTCTAAAGCCTTCAAAGTCTCCAACCAATCACCCCTGAACCTCATTGGGACAAAATTAATATTTAAACTGTTGAATGAAAATTGCGTTGATTAAAAAATATTCTTGCAGCTTCTTATAATCGCATATACTTGGGAGTTTATATATTTTGTTCAACAAAAAACACAAATTGAAGTTATTTTACATAAAAATTAAGGTTTTAGTTGGTTTTAAAATTCAATTATATATAGTATTTTGTCCTTTATTTTGGTTTAGAAATGTAGAGGTTTTTCTGGTTTGAGATGAGATTGTATTGCAATTAGGATCTAACTGAATTTCCCGAGACTGAGCTCTGGCCAATGCTTTTCATATGCAATGTCTGATTTAAAAAGTTTTGTGGTTTTCATGGTTTACCAATGCCATTATAATGAAGCCTCTTAACGATTTTTTATGAAGCAATCATGATGTAACTAATTATGTTCAAGAAGTAAAGAGATACTGGCATTCCTATATTCAAAACCTTGAAACTAAATTTAACTAGGTAAGATACTGGTGTTGTGTGGATTTTAATTCATCATAACAATTTAATGTAGAATTATGTAAATATATATAAAAGGTTATTCACCATAATTTGATTTCAAAATAGTAGAGTATTATTATTTATATAATAACCATAATACATATTTGAATATTATCAATACTATAGATAAAATAATTTTATTTGTTTTGAATTAAAGTATATTATAAACCATTATTTTAGTACACACATTGATTCACATTTTCCCATATTTTTAGTTTAATAAAAAATTTGTGGTAAAATAATCTAAGTTCTTAAAATGATTTTTTATTTTATTTACTAGTGTTTATAAATTAATCACTATTGTAACAAAAAAACACCTGGTATGTTATTAAATATAATTAACATTTTTAAATATTAATGTACAAATGATTTGAAATATATTATTATCTTAAAGTTTATTTAATTGTTAATCAAGTTCTACTAGGAACATCCGTTTTTTACATTTAAATATATTTTTAAAAAATAGAAAATTCAATACTAACACTTTTTATTCTTAGTTGTATATTTCATGATTATAGTCTATAATTTTTAGATTTATTGTAGAACCCGTAGTTTCCTATATATTTTCTCTGAAACTCTTAAAACATTCTAAATCGCAAATAATCATTTATATATTACCTATTTTTAAATAATCTAACTGTTGCAGCATAAATCATATCAAACAATAAAATCAAATCTGAGTGATAATAATCCATAAGCGTTGATAGACATTTGTTCTTTGTAATTTTGGTCAACAAGGATGGTGATGTTATGGCATTGTCTATTGTTTGGTTTTGATTTTTGACTTTTAAGGACAAGAATTTTGGTTATATTTGGCTTCAAGTCTTGACTTTTAAGGACAAGAATGTTGGTCATGTTAATATTTGAGTTTGTGTTAAGCTTCATTAAGTTTTTTACAACAAAAATATGGTTTTTTATGTCAATTTAGGTTCATGTTCTTATATCAATACAAGTTTTATCCCAATTTTAGTTCAAGATGTTAAAATCTGTTTTTGAGTATTTTGTTACTTTCATGTACTTTGGTTACATTTGTTATATATAGGTAAAAATATACATGACGAACCTACCCAAAATATTTTGAGTTTCTATTATTAAAAATGTGAAAGATGTCTATCTTGGAATAGGACTATCTATTGGTGTAAAATAATGAATCTTCTAGAGAGTGAATTGCAAGTTTTCATTATCGGAATATACAATTGTTGGTGTAGAAGTTATAATAAGGTAATATTTGGAGGAAATAAAGAAAGAGGTTGCAAATTTTTTGAATGGTAACATGCTGCATTTTGGAATGTTTAATTGGATTTTTGAAAGACAAATGTTGAATTAGCATTATGAAGATTTTAAATTTGAATGAATCAAATAATTGGATAGGTTGAGGCGGTTTCGTAAAAGTTATCACGTTTTTGCGTTTGTTCTCAAAATAGGCATAGACAACCCCCTGACTGAGGTTTGAGTATGGGTTTTGGAGGAGTTTTATAGCAGATGATGATAAGGATGAGGACTCCAGTTTCGTTTTTTGAGATTATGGGATAGACGTAAATATCCATTTCATTGTCCTCGGGATTGGTGTTTCTTCAACAAGGTTTTTCAGGATTTGCTGAGATGTTGATCGGATTAAAAAACAACTTTTATATAGGAAAAAACTAAAAATTGTTGAACAATTGAGTACAAAATAATACATCAACAGGGTATTACTAAAAATCTTTGATTAAATACACTAAAAATTAAAAAATTAAAGGGAGCAACTTGTCACATAATTGATCTGTTGGAATCAAACACTGTGGCTCTAATCTCTTTTTGCCTTAGATAAATAGACTATACAGTCTAACCCTAAAAAATTCTGATATTTTATATAAAAAGAATTCAGAAAGAAAAAAAATATTGGAAAAGACAAGTGAATACTGAATTGCTTTGATATTGATAAAATGATGGATAATTACAAATGAGGATGTGACCTCCTTTAATACAAATACCTCCATAATGGATTATTGAGATTAAACTGATTTAAAGGTAAATATTGAAGACATTACCATAATTACAAGATACCTATAAATGTGGGGGATTTCAAGGGATCTAATGAAAATTCTCAATAAGTGATAGCATATATGTAGGGATATGATTTGGTGACAAAGTTTTGGGAGATATCGTACCATATTTGGCCAAACTTGTAGAACCGTTTTGAGGTGGACCCAACACATGAAAATGGATGAAAAGCCCAAAAAGTACTAAATAAAACATATGTAACATCTTGGTCCGGCATATAGACATGATGAAAGTGACTGGATAGTTACATTCTTCCCCCCACCTAATTCAGCGACGTCCTCGTCGTTAAGTTTGTTTTAATGTGCTCTTTGAATTGCCATAAGTAACCTTTTCGCTCCTATGTTGCCTCAGAAACTGGTAGTCCTTCCACTGGATGAGGAAGTGTATTTAACGCGGCACACCACATTTCTGAACTACTCTTGATAAGAGCACTTCTTCAATATCATTCTCGTAGGAATTGGTCATGATTAGCGGTGCTCATGTCGATTACCCCAAACTTTGGTCTTTAGTATCTGTTGAAATTATAAGTTTAAAGAGATTGAAGAATGTTTAGAGACTAAGAGTGAGAATAGCAAGGGATTATGAAAGTTTGTATGTATTTTATTCTCTTAGTCATACAAATCTTTACAAGAGGTTACACATATATTTATAGACATTTGAATGAGAGAAAGCACAGAAGAAGAGAAGAATGGCGTGAAGAAGGAAGAAGAGAAGAGAGGTTTTGCGTGAAGAAGAGAGGAGGGAGCAGCTCACCTACTCCAATAGTATTGCGCTCCATGCCTCTCTCTGGCGCCCCATGCTTGTGCCCATGCCTCTCCTTGCTTCCTTACTTAGTTTAGTTAGATCATCTAGTTGAGATCCAACAACTTCCTTTTCTTCTAGTTCCTTCTTAACTTGTTCTCTTTCTAGTTCCTTTTCAACTAGTTTTCTCCTTTTCCCTCCTTCTCTTGTGTTTGAATTCTTTTTCTTGAGATCACATATTTCAACACTCCCCCTCAAGATTGGTCGGTGGAGATCCTTAAGACCGATCTTGCCATGAATGTGATCACAAGTAATAGTTGAAGTTGCCTTAGTGAAGATATCAGCTAATTGATCATTGCTTGCTACAAAGGTAGTTTTGATAATTCCTTCTTGTATCTTCTCTCTCACAAAGTGGCAATCAACTTCTATGTGCTTGGTTCTTTCATGAAATACCGGATTTGATGCTATATGCATTGCAGCTTGATTATCACAATACAACAGCATTTCTTTATCTCCCTGGATTCCAAGGTCTTTTAGAAGCGCTTTTATCCATATCAACTCATTTGTCAATTCTTTCATGGCTCTGTACACTGTTTCAGCACTTGATAAGGCTATGACATTCTGTTTTTTGCTCCTCCAGGTTATTAGATTTCCTCCCACAAATGTGCAAAAACCAGATGTGGACTTTCTATCCTTTTTATCTCCAGCCCAATCTGTATCACAATAACCTTGGACCTTTGTGTTCCCATTAACATGCATCCATACACCTTTTCCAGGGCTATTCTTTAGGTACCTTAGCAACCTCTCAATCATGTTCCAATGTTGTGAGGTTGGCTTTTGCATATGCTGGCTCACACGGTTTACTGCAAAGCAGATGTCAGGTCTTGTAATGGTAAAATAGATAAGTTTGCCCACCATTCTTTGGTATCTTTTAATGTTCTCCAAAGGTTCCCCTCAGGACTATCTTGGTATCCTTCTTCTATTGGAGTTTTGGTCGGCTTGGATCCTAACTTCCCGGTTTCTTCCAAGTGATTCAGCACATATTTCCTTTGAGATATGAACATTCCATCTCCAAATCGTGTCATCTCAATCCCTAGGAAGTACTTGAGCTCCCCTAGATCCTTTATATCAAAGTCGGCCTTCAAGAGTCCCTTGATTTGATCTACTCCATCTTTGTCACTTCCTGTGATGATTAGATCATCAACATAAATCAAGACTACCACTACTCCTCCTTCACTTTGCCTTGTGAATAGAGTATGATTCGCTTCAGATTTTATGAACTCCTTCTTCAAGAGACAAGCGCTTAGCCTTTGGTACCATGCTCTTGGAGATTGCTTCAGCCCATAGATTGCTTTCTTCAATCTACACACTTTGTTGCCTCCATTATGATACCCTAGGGGTGGATCCATATATACTTCTTCTTCCAAATCCCCCTGCAAGAAGGCGTTCTTGACGTCCATTTGCCATAAGTCCCATTCCAAATTTACAGCTACCGAGATTAGAATTCTTATAGAATGGAGCTTAGCCACTGGAGCAAATGTTTTAGTATATTCCTCCCCATAGACTTGAGTATATCCTTTTGCTACCAGCCTTGCTTTGTACCTTTCTATTTCCCCATCACTTGTGTATTTAATTGTATACACCCATCTACTCCCAACCGACTTCTTATCCTTTGGTAAGTCGGTTAAGTACCAAGTATTATTCCTTTCCATGGACTTCATTTCCTCTTCCATGGCTTTCACCCATACTTCACTCTCACATGCTTCTTCATATGAGCTAGGAATGTATTCCTTGCTGATTTTTGTGAGAAACACTTCATGCTCCATGGGTAATGTCGCCAAGGAACAGAAATGCTCAATGGGATATGTGATAATACTAGTTTGAGTGTGATCTCCTCCTTGTGATATGAGAGTGCTGTCACCAATAGGATCGAGATCTAAGCTCGCCGTACGCTCATGACACTCTCTTATCACACAAGGAAAAATACTCGTACTAGACTCTCCTTGGAGCATAGCAGAATTGTTATAGCCATAAAAGACACGTTGTCGCCTCTGTCTTGTACTTCTTCTTAGAGGTATGGTTGGCTCCTGTCCTTCTTCAGCATCCGCTCCCTCTTCATCCAAATTCTGATCCGCTTCCTCATGTGCATTATCTGCACTATCTTGCTCTATGAAGTTCTCAGATGTTTCTTCTTGTACTTCTTCACATAGGCTTGGCGTTTCATCAAACACCATCCAGTCCATGGATGAATAGATCATTCTTTTAGAAGCATCATGATCCTTAGCCCCATAGAAACTCTCTTGTTCATTAAACCTTACTTCTCTAGACACATACACTCTTCTTGTTTCCGGATTGTAGACCTTGTAGCCCTTTTGTATTGGTGAATATCCAATGAACACACACCTCATGCTTCGAGGTTCAAGTTTGCTTCTGTGTCCTTCTGGTAAAAACTGTTGAAATATGTGATCTCTATGATAGAAGAATTCAAATCTAAGAGAAGGAGGGAAAGGAAACCTAGTTCACAAGGAACTTGAAGAAGTCTTGGTTAGGATGTAACTAGAAGAAAGGAAGCTGTTACATACTAACTAGAAGACTAACTAAGTGGAAAAGAGGAAGCAAAGGAGAGCATGGGGCGCCAGAACCAGGGCATGGGCACAAGCATGGAGGCGTCAGCAGCAGGGTATGGGCGCAGCTTGAACAGGAGTCAAACAGTGAGCTGCTCCCTTCCCTCCTCTCTTCTTCACGCAAACCCCTCTCTTCTCTCCTTCCTTCTTCACGCCTATTCTCTTCTTCTCTATGTAAAAACTCTATAAATATACATGTAATGTGATGTAAAGAGTGTTGTGAATAAGAGAATAAGAAGATTAAAAGAGTAAAAGGAAGCTTAAAGGAAGCTTTGCTTATCTCCCTAAAGGCGCCGGTGGAGCCTTAGCTCTCCGGCGCCATACTTCTCCTTAGTTCATCTTATTTCATCAACCATTATCATTCTCATTCTCATCATCATTCTTATCATCATTCTCAAACAATAATCCCTCATTACATCAATACTCACGCCACCATCATCATCCTAAACATTCTCTAAATATCCAAACCTCAAACTCCTTATTATTCTCATGCCACAACTATCACTCTCTCAACAATCCCTAAGCCTCCATACTCTTAATTTCAACATGGTATCAGAGCAAGTTGAGTGATCTAGCGCCTAATCTCTTGTTATTCTTCTAGCTCTCTACAAAGTCTTCTAATCTATAACCATACACTTTCTTAGTTCTATTCACTCTGAGATTAATATCCTTGAGATCATAAGATCTTCAAGTTGTGAAAGGACTAAGGGTGTGTATTGTTACTAGAAAATGATGACAAATTGAGGGAGATTTACTTGGGCTCTCCTTGGCTCCTTGCCTTGAGGAACTCGTTTTCTTTTGTTAAACACATGAGAGAGAGATTTTTTGGGGTAATTTGTTCCTCCCATGCGTTTTTAATAGGGTGTGTGTGAGAGAGTAAATATTTTTCTTTGTGTTTCTTTTGTGTGGAGTCTAGATCCACATACAAAACTTTGAAAAGGGGTTGTATCAACATCAATCCCTCGGTGATCCTCTTTGGAAACAAGATCCAGAGGATTTTTAGAATCATTCATCCATGAAGAAGCTTGTCATGGCGTGATGGTCTTTAGCATGTATGGCGTGGGAAATAAGGCATCTAGGAGATGAAGAGTGTTTTTGGCGTGATGGTTTAGAAGAGGAGAAGGCTGGTTGGTGACCTTAAGTGGTGATCCAAGCAATCTCCAAGTGAAAACAAATCATTGAACAGGAAGTAAAGTGGCTGGTGATCAAATGAAGACATCCAGCAAGAAAGAAGAGGAAGCATTAAACCGGCTGTACAAAAAAAAAAAACAGTCAAAGAAAGTGTGAATCTAGTTCACATAAGACTTCAAGAAAAATATGAGACAGCTCATAGTAAAACTTGGAGAAAAGGAGAAGCTTACCTTAGAAAGAGGAAGCTGAAGAAGGTTGAATCCCGGAAGAGACTTGCGGAAGAGAGGTGACAAGAGGAGTTCACATCTTTAACCCGGAAGAGACTTGCGGAAGAGACGTGACAAGAGGAGTTCACGTGGAAGGCTTGCATGAAACAGAGATGAAGCACAAGGCTGAGATGTTTCCTGCAAAGAAAAGGAAGTGGTCAATAATTTTTTGATCAAAGAAACACAGTTGATAAGAGAAAAATCAATTGTGGAAAAGAAGCAGTGAAGAGATAGTAAGCAATGTTTTTGGATGGGCTTGTGTTGTGATTCTTGAGAGTTTGATTCCAGTTATGGTGATTGGAAACTCACATTCGCTTGTAACTTCAAGCGTTAAGGAGGAGAAGAGTAAGGCTGCTTAGAAAGGGAAACCTCAGAGGAAGAGGTTAAGAGCGATTGTTGCTCTGAGAAGAAGAAGAGCAACAGCGACTCAGTGAAGCTCTTGGCGAATTCTCAGCCTCAGTAACAGGCAAATCAAACTCTGCAAGACTCATTTCCAAGAAGTTCATGACTTCCAAAACCAATCTCATAGGCTAATGCTATCTTTCATTGGTGAATCTTTCAACAAGCGGAAGATTCAGATGGTCCAAGAAGTAGTTGCTCCAAGGTATTGATTAAAGGGTGCTTATGGAGGGTCATATTCTTCCACATGGTCTTCATCCTCTCTTGAGGCCGAATCACTTGATCCAGGAGGTCTTGAGAGAGTGGTGATCATACTCAACCATGTGGCGATCCAAGTGGAGCAATCTACAAGAAGAAGTGTGTATAGGCTCAAGCAAGCTATTCATGGTGGTGTTATGTGGAGGTAGATGATGTCCTTTGCGGCCTAATCCAAAATGGCTAGCAGACGAAAGCTTGTCCTAATTGGCAAGTGGGATAGATAGTCCAAGAGGACGCGGCATCATTGGCATAATCAAGCTTAGTGCTCTTTCCTTTGCAAGAGTGGTCCCTTGGCAATGGGCTAGTCTTGAAGGGAAGTGTTGAAGAAGCGGTGAGCTCCAAATTATGCAACGGTCTTCCTTGTCAAGTTTGGTTCTTCCCATACTCGAACCAAGCTTGAGGGGGACTGTTGAAGAAGACCGTTGAAGCACCAAGTTAGGTGATGGTCCAAGAAGAAGAGGACTATCACATTGTACCATGGATAGGTGCGGCATTCCGAGAGGAAGCCGGGAGAGTCTTATGATAAGTGGCTTAGAGCGGATGGCTCTTTGAAGAATCAAGATCAAATCTATGAAGGGTTAAAGCCAAGATTGATCTTGATAGATGGAGAGTGAAGTTCAGACCAAGAGGCGTTCACCTAGGAAGTTGTGGAACGGTAAACAAGGCAACAAGGGAATCCAAGCACCATATGAGGAGACGATGGCGAGAGGAAGCCGGGAGACACATATGAGTAGCTATGGATAATGTTGTAAGGAAACCGAAGGAGAAACCACCTTGCAGACCTTATTAGGTGTGGTGATCCGAGAAGCAGCGGGAAGTGGCGTCCAACGGATAGAGTATACTCCCAAGAGTCATCAAGAGGAAGCCAATGACAATGTGAGTATTCTATGAGCTAGAAGATGTCATCCGAGGAGCTTGAAGTCAAGATTAAGTTTGAGACAAGAAGCCCGAGGAGACATGATCCGAGTGAAGCTTAGAGAAGACAAAGCCTAATCCGCAAGAAAGAGTAAAGGCCATAGGAGAGGAAGCCGTGGTCTCATTGAGGTTAGGAGTCATCAAAACCATCTTTGGAGCAAGCAAGGATCAGCTAGCGGATATCCTTATCATGGCATCATCTTCTATCAATGAGGATCACGTACATGGCAAGATTGGCCTTAAGGACACCTACCGACCAATCTTGAGGGGGAGTGTTGAAATATGTGATCTCTATGATAGAAGAATTCAAATCTAAGAGAAGGAGGGAAAGGAAACCTAGTTCACAAGGAACTTGAAGAAGTCTTGGTTAGGATGTAACTAGAAGAAAGGAAGCTGTTACATACTAACTAGAAGACTAACTAAGTGGAAAAGAGGAAGCAAAGGAGAGCATGGGGCGCCAGAACCAGGGCATGGGCACAAGCATGGAGGCGTCAGCAGCAGGGTATGGGCGCAGCTTGAACAGGAGTCAAACAGTGAGCTGCTCCCTTCCCTCCTCTCTTCTTCACGCAAACCCCTCTCTTCTCTCCTTCCTTCTTCACGCCTATTCTCTTCTTCTCTATGTAAAAACTCTATAAATATACATGTAATGTGATGTAAAGAGTGTTGTGAATAAGAGAATAAGAAGATTAAAAGAGTAAAAGGAAGCTTAAAGGAAGCTTTGCTTATCTCCCTAAAGGCGCCGGTGGAGCCTTAGCTCTCCGGCGCCATACTTCTCCTTAGTTCATCTTATTTCATCAACCATTATCATTCTCATTCTCATCATCATTCTTATCATCATTCTCAAACAATAATCCCTCATTACATCAATACTCACGCCACCATCATCATCCTAAACATTCTCTAAATATCCAAACCTCAAACTCCTTATTATTCTCATGCCACAACTATCACTCTCTCAACAATCCCTAAGCCTCCATACTCTTAATTTCAACAAAAACATGAAGCATGTGCATCCAAACGTTTTGATATGATTTAAGCTTGGTTTCTTCTTGTACAACACTTCAAATGGGGACTTATCATCCAGATTTTTGGTTGGAAGTCGGTTGATTAAGTAGCTTGAAGTCATTACGGCATCTCCCCAATAGAACTTTGGTACTCTTTTGGCAATCATGAGAGTCCTTGCTACTTCTATTAGGTGTCTATTCTTCCTTTCAGCTATCCCGTTCTGTTGAGGAGTGTATGCACACGATGTTTGATGAATGATGCCAAAGTTGTTGAGCAACTCTTTGAATCGTTTACTCACATATTCCCCTCCATTATCACTACGCAATACTTTGATATTTGTTTTGAATTGGATAGAGATATAGTTAATGAAGTTGGTGAAGGCTTCATACACTTGATCTTTGGTATGTAGAAGAGTGATCCATGTATATCTTGAGTAGTCATCAATGAATGAAACAAAATGTTTATATTGATCTCTTGAATTACATGGTGAGGTCTATACATCTGAGTGTACAATGCCAAACGCTTCATCACAAGTTGTAGATGAAGTAGGAAAAGCTTGTCTACAATGCTTCCCTAGTACACACGCCTCACACACTACTTCTTCTTGGATGAGATTGGGTAAGACCATCTTGAGGACTGCTGAACTTGGATGTCCTAGCCTTCCATGCCATAATGGGCTATCTTCAATCTCTTTCCTCCCAAAAAACTTTGCATCTGCCTTCATTCCAAGAGCCATTGGTTCCTCTTGTTTATTTGATTCCAAGATATACACACCATCTTCTACCTTCCCTTCTCCGAGCACATGGTTTGTTTTAGGGTCCTGAAACTTAACAAAGTCAGTCCCAAACACAGCCACACACTCCAAATCCTTTGTACCTTTATTAACGGATAAAAGATTAGATGAGAAGGTAGGCATGTATAATGCTTTTGTTTCCCTTTTAAAAAGCTCTAACTCTCCTATCCCTTTGATTAGAACTGAGCTTCCATTGGCTACTTGTACACTTCCATGGCACGGTTCAAGATTCTTTAACATATATTGATCCTTGATTATGTGATGAGAAGCCCCTGAATCCACAATGATTCTAGTCTTCTTTATGGGTGTTTTAGAGCTGAACAAACTCTTACCCGAATCTGTGAGTTTGGCTAGGCTCTTGATGAGAGTTTCAAACTCAGACCTTCTAACCAGTTCTTCAACAGGTTGTGCAATTCCCGTGAAGGCTCTAGGTCCATTCCCATTCTCCCTTAGCCGCTTAGGCCTCAAGTGTGGATGGAGGGTCCAACACTTCTCCTTAGTGTGTCCTTTCATCTTGCAATGCTCACACTCCAACGTCCTCTTGTCTCCAAATGTGAGATTCTTTCTTGCAAGATGTGCAGCTTCACTTGGTGCACGAAACAGGTCTCTAGACCCTTCTTCCCTTTGTATCATACCGCATACTTCCGCTAGACTTAGCAGATTCTCAAATCGAAGTATATGCTTGATAAGATCCTTGTATGATCCATTGAGTGCCAAGAGAAGCCCAAACACTTGATCTTGGTCACGCCTTTCTCCTAACTCCTTTGGGTCTATAGTGTGTGGCCTCAAGATCTCCAACTCGGCCCATAAGCTTCTATACTCCCCAAACATTTCCTTGAATGACTTTTCCTCTTGTTGGAGCTCATTCAATGCCCTTTTCACCTCAAATATCCTTGATATGTTTCCATATACTCCTTTGAGTATATCCCAAAGTTCCTTGGCGGTATCCGCATATGAGTAAGCCGCCAAGATAGTTGGTTCTAGTGAGCTTAGGAGAAGAGAAAGAGTGTATTGTTCTTCTTGCTCTTCCTTAGCTTCCTCCTTCTCGTTTCTCACCGACGCTTCTGTTCCTTCTTTTGGCTCAACATATTGCCAAAGTCCTCGGCCTCTAAGAGTAGTTTTGGTGGTTTTTGCCCAAAGGAGATAGTTGTTTCCCTTGAGCATAACCGAGATTGTTACCCTATTAGTCTCTATTTTCTAGTAATAATACACAATCTTAGTCCTTTCACAACTTGAAGATCCTATGATCTCAAGGATATTAATCTCAGAGTGAATAGAACTAAGAAAGGTGTATTGTTATAGATTAGAAGCCTTGTAGAGTATTAGAGGAATCAAGAAGAGAATAAGCGGTTTAGTAGATAACCCGCTCTGATACCATGTTGAAATTATAAGTTTAAAGAGATTGAAGAATGTTTAGAGACTAAGAGTGAGAATAGCAAGGGATTATGAAAGTTTATATGTATTTTATTCTCTTAGTCATACAAATCTTTACAAGAGGTTACACATATATTTATAGACATTTGAATGAGAGGAGGCGCAGAAGAAGAGAAGAATGGCGTGAAGAAGGAAGAAGAGAAGAGAGGTTTTGCGTGAAGAAGAGAGGAGGGAGCAGCTCACCTACTCCAACAGTATTGCGCTCCATGCCTCTCTCTGGCGTCCTATGCTTGTGCCCATGCCTCTCCTTGCTTCCTTACTTAGTTTAGTTAGATCATCTAGTTGAGATCCAACAACTTCCTTTTCTTCTAGTTCCTTCTTAACTTGTTCTCTTTCTAGTTCCTTTTCAACTAGTTTTCTCCTTTTCCCTCCTTCTCTTGTGTTTGAATTCTTCTTCTTGAGATCACATATTTCAACAGTATCTTCATGATATTAATTTAACATGCTGACATGAAAGACTGGATGAATCTTCAAGGCCTTGGTAGATCAAGTTTGTAGGATACCTTACCCACTTTACTCGTAATCATGAAAGGACCCCTATATCTCCGGATTAAATCCTTATGCATTCTCTGGAAGAATTTGAACTGGTGGAAAGGGACTTTTACCAATACTTGATTGCCTATCTTAAACCTAAGTGGACATCTCTTCTCATCGTTCCACTTTTTCATCTACTTTCGAGATTTCTCCAAATAAATTCTTGCAAAGTCAGGATGATCTTTCCATGTTTTGGACATTTTATGTGCTCCAGAACTACGTGTGTCATTTTGGGCCATGGCTAAAACATGGGGAGTCGCTGGTTGTTGCCCAGTTCCAAGTTCAAATGGTTTCTTGCTGGCCACTTGCTCTGCTGCAAGTTGTAAGAGAATTGTGCAATATCCAATAACTTTGCCCAATCTTCCTGATTGGCACTCACGAAATACCAAAGATAACACTCCAATAAAGAATTTGCCCATTTTGTCTGGGCATCAATTTGTGGGTGGAAACTGGTAGAGAAATTAAGCCCAGTGTCCAAGGTTTTGAACAACTCTATCCAAAGCCTCATAGTAAATCGTGGATCTAGATAGTTTACAATGTTTCATGCTAGCTCCCAGAACTTAATCACGTTCTTGAAGAATGTCTGAGCTGCTTCTTCCACTGTGCAGTCTCTCAGACATGCTATGAATGTCCTATACATTAAAAATCGGTCAATGATCACCATGATTGACCTAAACCCTTTGAAATCAGATACAGCGCTAATAAAATAAAGAAAACAGATTCCCAAAGTGTCTAAAGTATGGATAGTGGTTCCAGTAACCCATATAGTTGTTTGTTCTATGTCTTGTCCTGTTGGAAACAAGACAAATCTTCACATAAAGTTCTACAGTATCCCGCATCCGTGGCCAAAAATACACAATTTCCACCAGCGCTCTTGTTCGTTTTTGCCCCGGATGTCCATCCCATTGGGTGTCATGAAATTCTTGGATTATATCACGTTGTAAGTTCCCGTGATTTGACACATACATTTGTCTGCCTTTGGTGTAAAGTACCCCATATTCTACCCAAAACTAGAGAGTTTTTTTTCCCTCTAAAGCCAATTTTACCAATGCCTTGTCTGTGGAATCATGATCGAGTCCCTCCTGAACATGACTCAAGAAAGTACTCTTGGCCTGACTGATTGAAGAAAGTTTGGTCTTTCGACTAAGTGCATCAGCAAAAAAAATTACTTTTCTCCAATTTGTACTCTAGGGAGAAGTCAAACTCGGCTAGAAAAATTTTGCCACCTTGATTGCTTTGGCGATAACTTCTTCTGAATTTGAATGTAACAATTTGTCACATTGTTTGTCTTAACAGAGAAAAAGAGAGCCTACCAAATAAAACCACTAAACTCACAAACATTAGTTAAGCACCGTCATTTATGACTCATGAACTGTATACCGGTATTCAATGTCATTGAGCTTGCAACTTTTAAAGGCTATTCGATGTCTCTCCTGCACAAAAACTCTACCAATAGTAAAATTGGAAGCATCTGTGTGAACCTCAAATGGATTTTTAAAATCCGGAAGAATAAGTACAGGTTTATAAATAATTGTCACCTTTAGTTCTTCAAAGGCATTCTTGCATTGAGCTAACCAGTCTCATTCCTCCTTCTTCTTGAGATGGTTGGCCAATGGTGCTGCTTTCTTTGAGATCCCTCAATGAACCGGTGGTAATAGTTCACCAATCCAAGGAATGATCGCAGCTTCGATACTTTGGTTAGTGCTACCACTCCGTGATAGCAATAATCTTGAGCTTTCCACGCCCAATAACATGCCCTAAGAATTTTACTTTCTCTGTAGAAAACTTGCACTTCTCTCGCGTTACATACAACTTGTTCTCTCGTAGAAGTCAGAATACCATTTGTAAGTGGATAATATGTTCCTCTATGGTATTCGAGAAGATTAAAATGTCATCAAGATGGGCTACCACAAACTGATCGAGATAGGATTGGAAGATCTGGTTCATCAGCGTGTAAAATGTTGCAGGTGCATTCGTGATGTCAAAGAGCATAACCAGCCACTCGAATGGACCATACTTCGTAACACACACAGTCTTGGGTTCATCACCTTTGGCAATCTAAAGTTGATAGTAACCCTTATGTAGATCCATTTTGGTGTATACCTTTGCACTTCCTAATCTATCAAATAAATCTGTGATCAAATGAATCAGATAAAAGTTCTTGATAGTTGCATTGTTAAGCGCTCGTTAATCCACACACATCCGCAAATAACAATCATGCTTCTTCTACAACAACACCGAGACACTTTATGGAGTATTGGATGGTCTCGACATTCCTGTTAAAAGCAACTCATCAAATTGCTTCCTTAATTTGGTGAGTTTAGAGAGAGCCATTCGGTACGGATCCATTGCGGGTGGTTTTGCTCCGATTTCCAACTCGATCACATGATCCACCTCTATCCTAGGTGGTAGTTTCTCCAGAATCTTTGTTGGCATCACGTCCTTATTATGCTAAAAGATTTTCTCAATCATGGGTGGTATAACTGAAACTTCTTCAAGCTCATCATCCAACTTCAAAACAGCAAGATATATCTTCTCACCCCGTCTTATCCCCTTAGAAAGTTGCATGGCCGACAGTTGCCTAACTTTGCCATTCTTCTTCCTCAAGACTTCCATGGTGAGAATCATGAACAGATAACCTTTCTCAAGAATGCACATTGTGCTGAGAGCGGGCATCGGTATCACTGAAATTTGTCTTTGGAATTCAAGACATAACACCACCTTGAAATCATCCATAGGTACAACAGAAAATTTTATTGTACCTTTCCATACTCCAACACTCAGCGGAATACCGTGCACAATACCATGGAGTGGTCAGGTTTTGTCATTCATGGACTTGAGCCAACTGTCCCCCTTTGTCTATGACATGCCTAGTCTCTTTGCTTCTTCTTCCGAGATGAAGTTATGGGTGGTACCAGTGTTAACCATTGCTTGGGTTACTTGCCCATTAATATTCACATCCAAATACACCAACCCCTTACTTGCTCCCTTTGATGTTAGAGCAGTCTTTAGGGCATTAAAAAATTGTAAAGACCCAAGCACCTCTGGGTTCTCACAAATGTTAAGACCGTCCTTATGGCATTAAGCAATTGTAAAGACCCAACCACCCCTGGCTCCTCATAAGAATCCGTCTCTTTTTGCTCGAATATAGTAAGATATCTCCCAAGATTTTGTCATCAAATTATATTATTACATATCCGTCTATCGAGAATATTCATCATATCCTTTTGAATCCGCTCATATTTATATATATATATATATATATATCTTGTAATTATGATCATATCTTCAATATAAGCCTTTAGATCAGTTTAATATTTACCATTCATCACATCTTCACTAATCATCTAGCATTTTTATCAAAGCAATTCAATATTCACTTATTTTCTAACATTTTATTTCTTTCTGATATTTTTTGCATAAATGGTCGGAATTCTTGAGGATTATGATGCATAGTCTATTCATATAAGGCAAAGAGAGACTACGGTCACATGGTTTGATTAAGACGGCTACATCATAGCTCACTGATACGGCCATACTCTGGTGGCGAATGCGTCATGCAGATAATAAACGAGGCACGTATATGATGAACATGTGGGAATAATTTAAGAAGGAGCTTAAACGACAGTTCTACCTTGAAAACTACTAATAAAAAATATATAACGTTTTGGTTCGGCCATAGAAAGTAAATCAACCGTTACCAACTGCGTTTCCCAATATGGGTATACGTTCTATCTTGTTGATCCATCTTTGTTCTATTGTTTTTTGTTTTCAGTAGTGTAATTTATGTTCATTCTGCTATTAATTATATATGTATCTTCTATAAAAAATGGTATATAATTTTAACATTTTATCCAAAAAAATAAAATAATAATTTTATCGTGATTTTATAAACTCGAATAATTTTAATTTTATATTCAGATCTTTCTTAAAAGTTAATTTATACCAATTAAAAAAATCAACGAATTGATTAATTTTGATAATTAAATCCTGTTAAATGTAAATTTCATTATATTTTAACACATTTAAAAAATTTAGAAACCGAATGATTAACACGATTTTTAATACTGTTTAGTGTTTACCTAATGCAAAAAAGTTTTACACCAATCAACTATTTTTTTAATAATTTGTGTTTTCTTGGTAACTTTCAAGAATATAGTAGGCCTGGGTAAAATATTCATTAGATTCGATTCGATTCATTATTCGCTTTGACTCAAATAAAAAAATCCAAATATTCGTAAAATTTTGAAGTAAAGCAAATATTAAAATATAATATTCGTAAATAACAAAGCAAATAATAAATATCATTTTCAAAAATATCGAATATTCGCTTCGATTCGTATATAATATAATTATAATATACATATTATATATAATTATAAATATATATTATATTATTAATTAGTTTTGTATAGATAGTATTATTGAAAGATTTTAAATACTTGTATTAGTATCTTATTTTATTTTTATTTAGATATATTTTGTTTATAAATTTGATATTGCGAGAATAAGAAAAAATGTTTTGATTTATTATGTTGTTATTATATTTTTTTTTGTAAATAAAATATTTTCTACCATATGATATAACTATTATGTTTAGTTTTTAGAAATTAATTTGAATATTTTTAAAAAAATATATACTATTTTATTATTATTTTTAACGAATCGAAGCGAATCAAATAATTCGGGAATACGAGCAAAATTTCTAAATATTTATATTTTCTGAATATTCGAAATTTTCCAAATCGAACCGATTCTTTAACTTAACTATTCTGTTGAAACAAAACGAATCAATACAAATTTTCTGAATATTCACTATTTGGACAATGCAGAATAATGGTTTCTTAATGCAAATTTTACTAATAATGCAGAATATAGGTTTTGGTGGTCCCCACTTAGGACAAAACCTTCTTTACTTGCAACATATCTGTCGAATAATCGGTAGGTAAGTTAAGACCCCAACCTCACCACCGCCGCCGTCGTGAATCAATGGAAGGAGAAACGAATCAAACAATTCTCAATGAAATCAAACATATGGCAGAAGCTCCACGGCAACGTCTCTCTCATCACCGACGAGCTCGTTCCGATACTTTTTTCACCGGTGAATCATTTGACGATCTCCTTCTATTCGATCCTTCCGATTTAGATTTCTCTTCTCTCGATTTCCTCACCGCTCCACAACAAACGCAACAAGCTTCTCCGATGACCGTTGATTCTCCTCCTGAAGAAACTTCATCCAACGGTCTTCCACCAAAACCGTTAGGTCGTCATGTTCGTAGCTTTTCAGTAGATTCAGATTTCTTTGATGATTTAAGTATCACTGAGAAATCTTTACCTACTAGCTCCGGTGAAAAGAAGGTTCATCATAATCATCATCATCGGAGTAGTTCTATGGATGGAGTTACTAGTACGGCGTCGTTTAATCTTGAATCGAATTTAGCTTCTGTGAGTGTTAAAGATGGTTGTGTTAAGAAAAATATTGGTATGGCTAATGATAGACTTGGTGAACTTGCTTTGCTTGATCCCAAAAGAGCTAAACGGTAACTGAAATTTTCAGAAATTAGGTTTTTTTAGCTTGATCAATACTCAATAGTGTTTTTTTGTGATGGTTGTTTGGTAGGATTTTAGCGAATAGACAATCGGCGGCGAGGTCGAAAGAGAGGAAGATTAGGTATACGGGTGAGCTTGAAAGGAAGGTTCAAACACTTCAGAATGAAGCTACTACACTCTCTGCTCAAGTCACTATGTTGCAGGTTAATATCTTTTTTAAACCATTGTTTTGTGATGTCATTAGTAAAGATTTAATCTTGGGATTATTATATGTTTTGTGTTTGTAGTTTTGCTGGTAATTGAGATCTAGTGTGTTTAAGATTGCTTCTTGGTGTTTCGAGAGGTACCCTCGCTTTCTAGCTTTGTAGACTTTGAGAAAGGATAAAACATTATGACATATCGAAAAAGCGATTCCAGTAGTCTATATATATTAGTAGCCAACCGGCCGAAGGGCCGGTAGTACTATACTATACTTGCATTAGTGTAAGTTTGCAGTTAAGTGATCGAAGCAATGGTGGATTAAGATAAAATGATTCTTGTTCTGAGGACATAAGTTGTGTTTTGCGTATATCTTGATCCATTCTTATTTGTTGTGTTCATTGTATATTGTGCAGAGAGGGACGTCAGATCTGAACACTGAAAATAAACACCTTAAGATGCGGCTGCAAGCTTTAGAACAACAAGCTGAACTTAAGGATGGTAAGCCATTTTTTTGAATTGTGCGGTTATGAATAAACCAAAGTTTTTGGTGTGAAAGATTTTTCAAGTACCTATCGCGGCATGTATATTGTTTTGGTATAACTTGCAGCTTTGAATGAAACGCTCCGGGAAGAACTGAACCGACTCAAGATAGCCGCAGGAGAAGTTCCTCAGGGGAATGGAAATTCATACAACCGTGCTCAGTTCTCATCTCAGTTTGGAAATAACAAGAACCAGCAAATGAACACAAATGGGCAGCCATCGCACCCAAGCTTTATGGATTTCACCAAGAGAGGCTAAGTTCGTTTGGCCTCTAAAATATGTTGGCTGAGTTATATATATATATACCTTATATTCATTCCAGGCTGCAATATTGGATGTATGTATATATGTATCAATGAATGTATTATGGCTTGATTGTATGTTTATGCAGTTATGTTCATGGTGACATCAGTCTTATCTTTTAGTAGTAGTAACTACTGTAATACTCTTGATAAATTTGTTTAGTATACTCTTCTTCTGTATGGTATTTAGCATCAATCGGCTGCGTTAGGCAACTTCATAATGTCTAAGATCAGGAGAAATAGGAAAAAGATGAAATATTCGAATTGAGCTTCAAACAAATTCAACATTTTATCACCAAAACCATTTTAACCCAATTTCAATATTCTAATGTTCTACCACAATCAGAAGAGAAACTGACAAAACGACAACACAGAGCAATACCAACATACGAGAAACTGCGCAGTCAGTCACTTGTGAGCTGGACAGATACAGTTGTGGGTTCCGACCTCCGAAGCAAGGCATGGAGGCTGAGTTCCATCTTCATACCAGGCAGCTCTGTGTTTAACCAGGTCGTCCAGGAAAGTATCAAGCTTGTCGATTGTAACACTTGGCATAACCACCACATGAGCTATATCGCCTTGGCAAGCGAGCTGCCACCTTCTAACAAATTCTTCATCTTTAGGCCGTTCAAAGACCACAGTACTACTAAGCTCATTGAGCATAGAGCTGATCCCAGATTCACGGAGTCTGTCTTTAAGATAATGCGCGTTTCTCAGGCATTTCTGAACTTCTTTCTGGAATCCTTTGTACCCTTTTCTGTTTAAGGTATACCAAAGGAACAAAGGGGCATGTCCATTCCTGCTTCCCATGATTGTCGCATCCCTCGAAGCGAGGTACTCAACGTTATTGGAAAGGACTTTGATATGTTCCATTCTTGTTATCTGAACACCACAAGGCATTGGACACCCAACAAACTTGTGACCCGAAACACTCACGCTTCCTATCGGTTTATTAAACGAGACTTTTGGTGCCTACAGAATAGGATAAAAAAACACACACACACAAAGCTCAGAGCAAAACTATGATTATCATAATGATTGAAGACAATAAGTACACTTACACGTTTAACAAAAGGCATCATAAGTCCAAACAAAGCACCATCACAATGAATATAAAACCTATCATGAGAAAACCCACACTCTTCAAGAGTTTTGATAACAAGATCAAGATCATCAACAGCTCCTTTAACCGTTGTTCCTACAAGACCAAAAAAATAAATAATAAAACAATCATAAAGCAAAATAAAAATCAAACCTTTCACAATGTAAACAAAGATACAAACAACAAACCAACCTATATTAACATTAAGAATCGCGGGTTTATCTTTATTCTCCAAGAGCTTTATCTTAAAATCATCACAATCAATCTCTCCGGAGATAAGTGTATTAACCTTCTCACAATCCATTCTATACATACGAGCAGCTTTAAACACAGAATAATGTGATTCACAAGAAGCATATAAAATCCCATTAGGAAACATTTCTCTCCTGTAAAACAAAACAAAAACAAATCAAAACCAACAAAAAAAAAAACAAACATAATACAATATATAAAAAAACTCACCCAACTAAAATGCCATGAAGGTTTCCTTCAGTACCACAATTTGTAATGTAACCCCAATAATCATCTCTTTCAATTTCCCAAAGACGAGCAAACCAATCCAACACACCAACTTCAAATGGTCTTGAGTGTACACCATAGTTACTTTCAATAAACGGATCTCCAAGATTATTTATTGAAAAATGTTGTAACTGACCAAGCGCACCATAGTCGAAATCCAAGTTATAAGGATAACCTACGCCAAAAATATTCATTCAAAAAAAAAAAAAACATTTTCTTCACAGATTCATTAAAATGAATCGAATTTTGTAATTTTACCTAAATGATTTGTAGTTCGTTCAACCAAAGTTTTCCGATAACGAGCAAGAACACTAGCCATGTAAGCTTCTTTATCTCCGGTGAATTCATCATTTACTTCAGGTTCAGTAACAGCAAGAGACGTTGTGTGAATATTTCTACCGAGAACCATTTCTCTTTCTCCTCCTCCGTCAATCTCCGTCTTCTTTTCATTCTCCTCACCGTTTGTTAACGGAGAAGGCAACGGTTCGGTAACTACAGCCGTTGGATCGAAATCGTCTGATAAGATGGGAATATTTTCGTTCAAGTTCGCCATTGCTAGGATTTGTTCAGATTCTAAAGCTCCAACCATTGGTGACTTCAAAGATTCAAAAAAAAAAAGGAGAAGAAGAATCTGTAGGTCTGGATTGGTGAAGAAGCGGTGAAAATGGTGGGACAAGAGATGGAGAGAGACGCAAGTGGCTTCGTTGATGGAGTATTTATATAAGGAGCAAAATATGAATCTCTTTTTTTGCTTTTGCCCTTTCGTTTGGCACTTGGTTTTATAAAAATGCTTAATTAAATATGATATGAGATTTGATTTATTTTAAAAATATAAAGGTTGTATCAACTTGCCATGAGATTAATGTATGGTTATTTTTTTTCTTTCTAATTACTTAATGTAAAATTTGAAATCAGAACAAAACAAAATTCGATTTGTTTCCTTTTTTTTTATAATGTTTCGAACAAATAATTAAAAACTTGGTGCCAATATTTAAAAAAGGAAAAGATTTTCCATTAGAGTCATTTATATAGTGTTAATACATACATGTTTAGTTTGAATTTGAGCGTTTGGAATATGGGTATTGGATGTTGAATAGTTTAAAATAATTTACAAAACATGGGGTTTAAACATGGTGCAAATTTCAGAAAAAGAAATTGATTTTTCATTAGCAACTAATTTACATGTAGTTTAAATTCAATAATCTAGAGAAAACCCCAAAAAATTAAACGAAAACTTTGTTTGATAATAATTTTATGATTTTTTTGTAAAGAATTTTCCGTTTTAGATTAATTTTCTGGTTTTACATAAACTCACACATTGTAAACTCTACAAAATTACAAACTCATGGATTACATAAAATAAAATAAAATAAAAAGAAAAAGATGCTCAAATCCACATGCTAATGTGGTCCACCAAGAAAATAAAACCTAAGTCCTCAACTAGGTCAAGAAGGTGTGATTTTAGCAGCATTGTGTGTAATATTTATAATATTAAGTTATTGGGTTTTGTAAAGGCAAAGGAGAAAAGTTTTTTAAAAAATGGGCATGAAATCATGTAGAGAATATGAGAAAATAGACCATCACCGATCAGTACACATTATCACTGATCGGTATGCGAGATCAAAGGTAGCGATCGGTACAAACTGTCATCGATTGATGATGATTCACGCGTTTTCAAGATCTGTTGGAGCTTGGTATATCGTATTTTTGGGGTTTGGGTCTTATATCATTAATTGTTCATACATGTTTTAGAATCTTATAGTTTAATTTTGAGTTATTTCAGGTTTTAGATACTTTATGGAGAAAATAAGTAATTTGGGGTAAAAAGAGTAATTGGAGATGAAGAATTATGCTGAAGCATAAAAAGTTTGTCATCCTTTAAACATCTTCCCATGAACATAATTTAATGAAATTTGGACAGAAAGATAGCCACAGAAGTAATTAGCTTTTATTTGAAACCAGTGTGAGGTCATTCCCATGGATGGTTAGAAAGATATGTTTGTTTTAGTGAATACATGTCTATCTAGTGAGCAGTTAAAGCAGTTGGAGATTATGTTCATGGAAATAACATATCGATCATTCTATAAAATGGCCAAATTTTGATATGAATCACTCTGGAGCCGATCCAACTCATCTTCTAATATTTTAAAAACCTTAAACTCAACATTTTAGATGTATTCTTGATATTTTTAAGTTCTAAACATTGTTCTTTGGTTTGTATACAATTTGGGACAAAAGAATCTATCATCTTGACAATTGGAAAAAAATTCTTTAACTTTTTTTCTTCAGTTTAATCATGTTTTCTTATTTTATCTCTTTTATGTTTCTTTACAATAAGGTTTCAAAGGAATTTCAGAATCATTGAATCAGATATATATATGCAATTATCTTAGGGTTTTTCATCTATTTTTATCTTATTGCTTAGACTAGATTGATCACTTAGTCTTTGATTCATGGTTTAATTTACTTATCAAAAATGTTATAGGTTGATGGATAAAACATAGATGGGCGTATTGTCCCTAGCCAACGAAAATGATGTTAAGACAATCAATGAATATATTGAACATGCTCGTTAATGTTTGTTTTGAATTATAGGTTCAAATAACATTTTAGATATTTAGGTTGCTAGATAAAGTAATTGATATCACGACAATGAATTAGTTAAATATTAATGTTTGAGTTCTAGCTGGTTTCTATTTATCCATGAATAGTTGTCTGGTTCGTGATCTCTAAATTTCTTCGAATTTTTCTTGACCTAGAAATTCGTTTAATTGATATTTACATCATTTTCTTTATTATTTTCATTCTTGTTACACCCAAAAATCATATTATTGTCTTAATTTAATTTTATTCCTAAAGAATCATAGTGTAACTTTAGTCTCTGTGGATTCTATCACATATATACTATTGTGATTGTATGTGCACTGGCAGTTTTTTAATTGGATTAAAACTCTGAGCATATCAAAGCTATATAAATAATATCTCAACCCGAGAAGGAAATATTTTTAATAAATGTTTTTTAAACCTTAGGGATTTATCTCCTTTGTAACTATTTTTAATAAATGTATTAGGTTTTATTACTTGTTCTTCTTTTTCTTTTATATTCATGTCTGCTAAATCTAGGGACTAAACTTGTAATTAGGGATTTTCTAGGAGTTTTTATGTAACAATCATGTTTATTATTTACGAGATTATTCTTATGTCTCCATATGCTTAATGTTTAGTCTATCGTTGTGAGTTTCGACTATGATATTAATCCATTGTATCAGGACTCACATAACTTTGTAGACATGTGAAACTATTTGTGATGGACAAGTTTTTATATTTGGAATACAACTGAACTAACTCTGTTACCATATATACTTGTAAGCATAATTAGGTTAGATTCATTAATGTTTGCTAGGTTCTTAGCAGGATACTATGGTTGTTGACCGTTAGAAACGCTTGCATAGATGGTTGATACATCACGAGAGTAGGGCAACTATACATTAGATAACCTAATCTCTAGAAGGGGTTTATGCATCTCATATGTAAAATGCATGTGTTCATATAATTCTATATAAATCCATATAAATTACTATCTATTTATTTTATGCATTTAGAATATTAGATACCTTGAGTTTTCCGTTAACTCTTTGTTGTCTGAGCTTAACTAAAACCATTATAATTCTTAGTGTACACTGTTGTTCTATGTGGATTAATACCTTAAGTGCTATTGTGATGTATTGTGCACTTACAATATTATTAGAGGATTAAGACCTGAGCACATTAAATTTTGGCACTGTTGCCGAGGAACAAGTAGGATGTCTTAGAATTCTTGATTTTATTTAGTCTAAGATTTTATTTTTGTATATAATCACTAATCAAGTTTGATTTTAATTTATTTTTAATTCTAGCACAGAACGGGTTAAGGTTACAAACATGGTCAAAGAGGCTCATGGATCCGAGGAGAGACTGGTATTGTCTGGTGATGATTATATACCACTTAAAGTAGTGAACATCTTGTCACCAACCAGAGAGCAACTAGTACCAAGTGGTACTAACTAGAGGATTCAAAAGATACTGTTCAACTGATTTCAGACTGCCGAACAGCAAAAAGTACTCAAGAACAAATGGGTTCAGATCTGGGTTACCTAGACTTGACGCTTTTGAGTGCTGCATTTCTTCCACTTCCATGGAAATGAAGAAGATCTCTATTATGAATTATGCGAGTTTTGAAGGCATGTGAAAAATTATCTGATGGAAACACCTTTGCTCAAGCTTGGGATATGAACAATCTCCAAAAATGGTTCTGACAAAGCAAGGAGACAAAAGAAGAGATCCAGTAGTTTTATCCAGATGATCATATCATGAAAGTTTTTCCGAAGTGCATATGCAACACCGATTCTGCATTTAGCATAATACCATCATGCTTCACAGATAGCATTGGCCTCACTGACTTTAAGCCAACATACATACAGCTATATCTGGAAAATGAGGTTAAGATCCACCCTGTGGGAGAGCTGAGAGACAAGATCGTCGAAATTCAAGGTGTGGACGTTGTGGCATATTTCACAGTAATCGATTTAGTGAATAAGCATGATGCTCAGATTATCTTAGGCATATAATTTCTATTTACTTGTGGAGTACTCATGGATATGCCCAAAATGACAGTATCACTGACGTATATCAACCCTAAAGTCCATTACTCGATCTTCCCATTCAAGGTAACCCGTGTGAGAGTCACTGAGGAGATCGCAGTCCCAGCTAGAGTACCAATGCCAACAGAAGTACCGGCAGAAAACCTTCAGTTGAAAAGGGGAGGTCAATGGGATAAGAAGATAAAAAATCTCAGAATAACTAAATGAAAAGGGTTCATAAAGGGTTAAAAACCACATACAGCAAAAGTCCTAAGACGAAAAAGAAGCAGAAAATTGTGAGATTTCCATCATTATGCCCAAAATAGAAAACTATAGGTTAGAATTAAAATAGAATATGATGATGAAATTTTTTTTCATTCTTTTTATCAAATGAAAATGGTTATGAATGTGATAATTCATAACCAAAGTTCATATCGGAATTCCAGCAAAAATCTCATTGGGAGATATGAAAAATTGCCTTGAAAACTGAGTTAAACTCACTTAATAAAAGAAATTTTTTTGGATATATTCTCATTATATATGCTGGTGTAAAGTCCGTTGGGCACAAATGATTTTTTGTACAAAAATAAATGAGAGTATGAGGTAACGGTATACAAAACCCAACTAGTTGAACAAGAATTTTCTCAAAGACTGATAACTGATTTTGAAGAAACATATTCTTCAGTTATGGATGCAATTACATTAAGATTTTAATGTGTTTAGCGGCCTCTAAAAATCAAGAAATTTTTTTAATAGATGTAGTGACAACATATCTATATGGATTACTTTATCATAACATATACAAAAATTCCAGAAGGATTGAAAATACCTGAAGCATTATGTTCAAAGTCCAAAGAAATATAAGTGGTCAAGTTACATCAATCATATTACGGATTAAAACAAATCTGGATGCATGTGGTATACTTAAGTAAATATTTGTTGAGAAAATAATATACCAAAAATGTGATATGCCCTTGCGTGTTTATACATAAATCTTTAACTGGATTTGGTATCATTGTTGTATATAATGATGATCTGAACATCATTGGAACTCAAAAAGAGATAAATGATGCAAGAAGTCATATGAAAGAAAAGTTGAAAATGAAAGACCTCTGGCCAACAAATTATTTTTTGGATTCTAAATAGAACATCTGTGTGAGAGAATTTTCACACATCAATAAAATTATACAAAAGAATCATAAAACACTTTTATATGGATAAACAATTTATTTGAGTATTTCTATAGTTAATAGACCACTTGATATCAATAAAGATAATTTTCGAACTTGTGAAGATAATGGATAAGTATTAGCTCCTGAAGTACCTTATATAACCCTTATTGGTGTACGTATGTATCTTGCAAATTACATTCGACCGAGTATTGCATTTACTACAAATCTATTTGCAAGATATAGTTTGACTCCCACACACAGACATTGGAATTAAATTAAATATATGTTTATCATCTTCAGGGAACGATTGAATTAAAATTATTTTATCCTAGAAAAACTAAATTCGATTTTGTTGGTTTTGCAAATGCACACTATTTATCAGATCCATATAAAATATGATCTCAAACTGGATATGTTTTCACAGTTGGAGATACTGCAATCTTATGGCATTCCCAAAAACAATCTTTAGTTGCAACATCATCAAATCATATATGGAACATTTGCACTTTACAAAGCATGTAAAAAATATGTGTGACTCATATCGATGACTCAACGTATACAAGAATCAACCAGTATAGTCATTAATAAGGAATAACAAAATTATTTGAAGATAATGTTACTTGTGTCGTCCAACCCAAAGAAGGTTATATCAAGAGTATAGAACGAATCATATCCCTCTAAGATTTTTCTTCTACACACAAGAACTCAAGAATAATCAAGAAGTGGATATACAATATACTCATTCCATTGATAGTGCATCTAATTTATTCACGAATGTTCTTCCCATTATAACATTTAGAAAACATATTCATTGTATTGGAATGCATCAATTACAATATTTTTGAAGGAGAAATTATATCCAACATTTCTGGGAGAAATTATGGTACTGTACTCTTTTTCTTGTCATAGTTTTCCCATTTAGTTTTTATATAATAAGATATTTAACGAGCCAGATCATAATATGCTTTTAGATACAGATAACTAAATCGGAGTAGTATAATATAAAATAATTATGCATTAGAATATTTTATTATTTTTACTTTTACCAACATATACATTCACTGCCATATTTTTCCTGTAGATATATATAGAAAAGTGATAAGAGAAGTCTTGTTAAAGATTAAAGTATTATTTTTCTACATAATAGTGATGTCTCCCTCATCTACATATAAAAAATATATATTATATTAGAGAAGTTTACCAATATGACACTACTTTATACATTTATAACTAAATAAAAATAACTTATTTTTCAATTACTAGTTTGTTTTTAGACATTTAATATTCAAAAGTACCCTTGAAATGCATTGAAAGGAAAAAAATATTAAGAAACTGTCATTACTAATTAATTTCTATGTATTTGTTATTTACAAAAATGTCACTCCATCATATATTACCACAGAGATATTATTTTCACATAATTATTTTCCATCACTGCAGAGTTTTTTTAATTTACTCGTTATCATATAGTTGTTCATGTAATTACAAAATTATTTCTAGACACATAGTTATATTCAACTGTCGTCAAGTTTTTGGATTTAACTCATTAACACAGAGTTATTATATTGGTTGCAGAGTTATTTTTAACCACATATTTAGTTTTAATTGCCGCTGAGTTGTTTGATTAGACTAGTTACTGCAGAATTATTATAGTGGCTGCATATATATTTTTTTGGCAGAGTTATTTTCAGTTATCACCAAAAAAAATGATTTATCTAGTTACCGCATAGTTGTTAACGTGATGGCAGAGTTAATTCCAATTCGCATAGTTATTTCTTTTTAGGGCTTACGATCTATATATCCATGAGAAGTATGGTATATCAGTAGATACGACTCAAACTAAAATATAAGTTTCATATCTAAATATATATTTATAAAAAGTTTAAAACATAAATACACATGCGCTATAATATATCTCAATTCAATTATCCACTGACATGGGTTATGTCAGTTAACGAAATTGAAAATTTCTCTTAACCATTTAAAATCAATAAAAAACCACATTACGACCCGATTATAAAATTAAACTGGATTATAACCTGTAACCGGATTAGATGATAAAATCAACCCATCCAAATCAATTCAAAACCCAAATCTTCTCCAATTCGAAAAATCCTCAATTCGAACAAAAACACCAATTCGAAACCTTGGAACAATCGAACACCGCCATAGTCAAAGCTGATGAAAGATCTCTGTCTCTCATGCTCGTTGGGAAATTAATTGATGGATTCCAGGTGGAGATCGCATTGGACGCCAATTTCAAATCGGATAAATTCTACAATCTAACAAACAGTTACAGCTCTATCATGCTATCGCCAAGACGATATTAGAAGCTCAAATGCCATCATCAATAAGTAGATGTTAATGGAAATGACTTGACAAGGACAGATGGATGCGGAGAAATGGAAGAAGAAAGGTGAGAGAGAATCACGTGCTTTGCTTGAATATGGATACAATAAGGACGCGTGTTTATAAGTTGGAGAGAGAATGCTCCAACATGAAGAAAGTAATCGGGAAGATTGATGAAGAAGGCTCACCGCCAATGACGACCCATCGGCCGAGAAGTTGATCGATTAGAAAAAAATTCGGATGTAAATTGAAGACATCGAAGCTACAGAAACATTACCCATTACTTACAAAGTTTGGGAACCACCTTGAATACTTTTGATTTTAGGATAGAAGAAGATTAATTTGGGGATTTTGGGATTATAGAGCTTGATTTTTGATTAGGGGATTTTCGATTTGATCTCAGGCGGGTCGGATCGGATTAAGCGAATCGGGTTAATGCTAGTTTGAGTTAGATTACTTGATCGGTTTACTATCAAGATTCGATAGGTTGAATTAGTGGTTTGCTGATTTTGGATTTTACGTGTATTTTATTTTTGAACAATTCAAATATATGTATTTAAGAAGTGGTCATAGTTTGAGACATATCCACTGATATACGATACTTCACATGTGTATATAGATTGTAAGCCCTTCTTTTTACTGCAAAGTTATGTGAATAGCTCGTTACTGCAGAGTTGTCGTTGTGATGACAGCCTTACTTCCAATTCACCGAGTTATTTTCTTTGACTGCATATTACGTAAATTAGTTTGTTACTGCAAACTTGTTGATGTGGTGATGTCATAGTTTTTTGCCGCAAATTTATTTTCTTTCACCGCAAAGTTATGTGAAATTAACATGTTATCGCAAACTTGATAATATATTGCCATAATTATTTTGAGTCACAAAATTATTTTCTGTCATTGCAAAACTATGTATATTTTGTAGTTGTCGCAAAATTATTTCAGTTTATTTGTCACAAACTTGTTTTCAAAACATTACCACAAGCTTATTTTGAGATAGAGAGTTTAGAGAGAGAAACAGTTTAGAGAGAAAGTTTAATGTGAGTGAGTTAAGAGAGTTAGAGAGAGAGAAAGAGAGTTAAGTGAGAGAGAGTTTAGAGGGAGAAAATTTGGAGAGAGAGTTAAGAGAGAGAGGAAAAGAGTTATTGAGAGAAAGAGAGTTATAAAGAGAGAGAAAGAGAAAGTTTATGGAGAGGCAGTTTAAAGAGAGAGAGAAAGATAAAGTCTAGAGAGTGAAATTTTATAGAAAGTTTAGATAAAGATTAGAGAGAGAAAGTTTAAATGATTTTAGAGAGAGAGAAAGAGAGTTTAGAGAGATAAAATTGAGAGAAGAAGGTTTAGAGGGAGAGTTGAGAGAGAGAGATTGTTTAGAGAGTTATTTAGAGAGGTGAGAGTTTATAGAGAGAGTTTAGAGAGAGGTAGTTTAGAGAGAGAGAGAGAGAGTATATTTAAAGAGAAAGAATTTAGAGAGATAAATTTTAGAGTGAGAATTTATATAGTGATAGTATAGAGAGAAATAATTTTTAATATTTTTAAATTTTAAATTTTAATTTTTATTATTATTTTGGTTATTTTTAAAATTTAATTATATATATATATATATTTAATTATACATATATTAAAAATTTTACTAATATTATCATAAATATTTTTAGACAAATTAGATATTTTAAAGCTTTTATGAATTAAAACACTTTTAAATAGTAAATCATTCTAACAAACAAAATTTAAGTTGGATATTTATCACATCTTCTAAGTTTTTTCCTCAAGTAAAGAATAAAAGAAATACTGTTATAGATAAATATATTAATTATCCATTTGGATAACTCATGTACACCGACTTAATTAACCGACTTACTCACCTCTTGTACTATCAATAAATAGGTAAAAGGTGTAATTCACATATGGAGATGTGTATGTCCATCAAGTAATAAAAATTCTTTTGAATTCTCTTGTTCTCATCTTGTTCTCTCCAATTTCATATCACGTTCTTTTTATCTCACCTTATCTATATAAAAATATACATACATAACTTCACTATATTATTTGTAATGATACATATTTCATAACACGTTATCAGCACGAACCACTCATATACTGATCTGCTCACATACCAATCCGTTCATATATCGATCTAATCATATACCAAAAAGATGAAGTTCCATATATCGGAAAGGTGGGGTTTAAATTTATGATTTAATTTATTTTATGTTGACGGACAGATAGACTCTTCTTTCTCCATTTATATGTTATTTCGGGATGATATGCTATGCCTTTTTCCGTTTATTTGTTATGTTAGGATGATAGGCGCTGCATTCCTCAGACCGATCGTTATGAAGGCTATGCCTTTACGATCAAATATTATATGGTAGCTTCTGCCTCCTCAAACGATAATGATCACATGGTAAACTATATCTCCTCAGATCATATGGTAGGCTCTGCCACCTCAAAAAGGTTTATGGCCATATGGTGGACTATGTCACCTCAGATCATACCATATTCACAAATATCCAGAAGATATTTAATGATTCCAGAAGAACTTATGATAAAATTTGTCCTGAAGACAAATTATACGTTTTAAATTATTGTTCTTTTAATTTCTATTTAATATCATTATTTTAAATATAGTTTTATGCTTACAAATTCTAAAAAAATTTCAAAATTAAATTAAAAATTAAAATTGGTTTAACTAAATTAATCAAATTTAATTTTCTCGTTCGATTTCAGAGTATCCATTTACGCGAAACTGATCCGCCTCCGTTTTTACTTTACGCAATGTTAAAATAATTTTCATGGTATACAGTTATCATGTCAAATTTGGAGAAACTTAAATTCTCTGCCCTTGATGTATATGGAAATAATTATTTAAGATGTGCAGTTGCATCACAGATGCATTTAAAGGAAAAAGACTCCTTGATACCATCGAAAAATCGAAAACGACTTCAGAGGAACAGAAGACGAAAGCTATGGTATTTTTGTTCTATCATATCCATGATGATTTAAAATAATAATATCTTACAAAAGAAGATCCTGCAGATCTTTGGTAATCACTCAAAGATAGATTTGATTACCAGAAATATGTGATCTTACCAAAGACAAAACATGAGTGGTTAAATCTCCGGTTTTAGGATTACAAAAGTGTTCGAATATAATTCCGCTTTATTCGGAATTACATCAAGGATGACTTTATGTCGAGAAAAGGTAAAGGATTATGATATAATTAAAAAAACTCTCCAAATATTTTATCCCGTGAACGTAATCCTTCAGCAACAATACCGGGCAACTGGATACCAGAAATATTCAGAATTGATGCAAGTTCTGTTGGTGGCAGAACAAAATAATAAACTTGTGATGTTAAATCATCAAATTTGTCCAACAGGATCAGCTTCACTCCCTGAAGTAAATGTTGCATCATCAAATTATAATAATTATAGACGTGGACACATCGAAATAATGATCGTGGTCAAGGATGAGGTGGATATGGTCATGGAAGTAGACGAGGATATGTAAGAAAATTCTGTTCATATGATTTTAATAATGAAAAAAATAATAAAAGGTCCAAAGGAAAAGATGTTGGTAATATGGTAAACAAGAAACACGAAAGTGTTTGTTACAGATGCGGCATGAAAGGACATTGGGGCCGTACCTGTCATACGCTAAAACATTTAGCCGATCTATATCAAGAATCACAAAAGGCGAAAGAAAAAGAAATTGAAACCAACCTCATGTACAATGAAGTCAGATCTTCTTTTGAAGGTACAAGCAAGGATCCATATCTTGATATAGCAGATTTTACAGTTGATCCTGAAGCTACCAACGAGAAATTAAATGAGTAAAATCTTCCTAAAGAAGATAATATGACATGATAGCTATGTTTTGTTAATCTTCCTGAAGAAGATGAAATGAATAATCTAATGTTTTTTTTAGTTTTGTTGTATTTCATGTTTTATGTAAAATAGTTTTATAATCTGAACTTTTGTTATGTATTAATGCATGTTTTATGAATATTTTGAAAATTAAGAAAATGTCAAAAATTGAGATGGAAGAAAGAGATATATGTCTGGCAGACAGTGTTATAATGCACACGATACTTAAAGATAAAAATTATTTCTCCTCTATTAAAATAAGTAATTCACCCGGAAGCGTGAATACTATATCTGGTAATGCAAAAATTATTATGGGCTCCGGAAAAGCCAGTTTTTCAATGCCAAGGGGAACTAAATTTGAAATAGATGATGCATTATATTCTTCAAAATCATAAAGAAACTTGTTGAGTTTCAGAGATATCCGCAGAAATGGATATCATATAGAAACTATGAATAAAATGGCATTGAATATCTTTGCATTGTTGAAATTATAAGTTTAAAGAGATTGAATAATGTTTAGAGACTAAGAGTGAGAATAGCAAGAGATTATGAAAGTTTGTATGTATTTTATTCTCTTAGTCTTACTAATCTTTACAAGAGGTTACACATATATTTATAGACATTTGAATGAGAGGAGGTGCAGAAGAAGAGAGGAATGGCGTGAAGAAGGAAGAGGAGAAGAGAGGTTTTGCGTGAAGAAGAGAGGAGGGAGCAGCTCACCTACTCCAACAGTATTGCACTCCATGCCTCTCTCTGGCGCCCCATGCTTGTGCCCATGCCTCTCCTTGCTTCCTTACTTAGTTTAGTTAGTTCATCTAGTTGAGATCCAACAACTTCCTTTTCTTCTAGTTCCTTCTTAACTTGTTCTCTTTCTAGTTCCTTTTCAACCAGTTTTCTCCTTTTCCCTCCTTCTCTTGTGTTTGAATTCTTCTTCTTGAGATCACATATTTCAACACTCCCCCTCAAGATTGGTCGGTGGAGATCCTTAAGACCGATCTTGCCATGAATGTGATCACAAGCAATAGTTGAAGTTGCCTTAGTGAAGATATCAGCTAATTGATCCTTGCTTGCTACAAAGGCGGTTTTGATAATTCTTTCTTGTATCTTCCCTCTCACAAAATGGCAATCAACTTCTATGTGCTTGGTTCTTTCATGAAATACCGGATTTGATGCTATATGCATTGCAGCTTGATTATCACAATACAACAGCATTTCTTCATCTCCCTGGATTCCAAGGTCTTTTAGAAGCGCTTTTATCCATATCAACTCCTTTGTCAATTCTTTCATGGCTCTGTACTCTGCTTCAGCACTTGATAAGGCTATGACCTTCTGTTTTTTGCTCCTCCAGGTTACTAGATTTCCTCCCACAAATGTGCAAAAACCAGATGTGGACTTTCTATCCTTTTTATCTCCAGCCCAATCCGCATCACAATAACCTTGGACCTTTGTGTTCCCATTAACATGCATCCATACACCTTTTCCAGGGCTATTCTTTAGGTACCTTAGCAACCTCTCAATCATGTTCCAATGTTGTGAGGTTGGCTTTTGCATATGCTGGCTCACACGGTTTACTGCAAAGCAGATGTCAGGTCTTGTAATGGTAAGATAGATAAGTTTGCCCACCATCCTTTGGTATCTTTTAATGTTCTCAAAAGGCTCCCCCTCAGGACTATCTTGGTATCCTTCTTCTATTGGAGTTTTGGCCGGCTTGGATCCTAACTTCCCGGTTTCTTCCAAGAGATCCAGCACATATTTCCTTTGAGATATGAACATTCCATCTCCAAATCGTGTCATCTCAATCCCTAGGAAGTACTTGAGCTCCCCTAGATCCTTTATATCAAAGTCGGCCTTCAAGAGTCCCTTGATTTGATCTACTCCATCTTTGTCACTTCCTGTGATGATTAGATCATCAACATAAATCAAGACTACCACTACTCCTCCTTCACTTTGTCTTGTGAATAGAGTATGATTCGCTTCAGATTTTATGAACTCCTTCTTCAAGAGACAAGCACTTAGCCTTTGGTACCATGCTCTTGGAGATTGCTTCAGCCCATAGATTGCTTTCTTCAATCTACACACTTTGTTGCCTCCATTATGATACCCTAGGGGTGGATCCATATATACTTCTTCTTCCAAATCCCCCTGCAAGAAGGCATTCTTGACGTCCATTTGCCATAAGTCCCATTCCAAGTTTACAGCTACCGAGATTAGAATTCTTATGGAATGAAGCTTAGCCACTGGAGCAAATGTTTCAGTATAGTCCTCCCCATAGACTTGAGTATATCCTTTTGCTACCAGCCTTGCTTTGTACCTTTCTATTTCCCCATCACTTGTGTATTTAATTGTATACACCCATCTACTCCCAACCGACTTCTTATCCTTTGGTAAGTCGGTTAAGTACCAAGTATTATTCCTTTACATGGACTTCATTTCCTCTTCCATGGCTTTCACCCATACTTCACTCTCACATGCTTCTTCATATGAGCTAGGAATGTATTCCTTGCTGATTTTTGTGAGAAACACTTCATGCTCCATGGGTAATGTCGCCAAGGAACAGAAATGCTCAATGGGATATGTGATAATACTAGTTTGAGTGTGATCTCCTCCTTGTGATATGAGAGTGCTGTCGCCAATAGGATCGAGATCTAAGCTCGCCGTACGCTCAGGACACTCTCTTATCACACAAGGAAAAATACTCGTACTAGACTCTCCTTGGAGCATAGCAGAATTGTTATAGCCATAAAAGACACGTTGTCGCCTCTGTCTTGTACTTCTTCTTAGAGGTATGGTTGGCTCCTGTCCTTCTTCAGCATCCGCTCCCTCTTCATCCAAATTCTGATCCACTTCCTCATGTGCATTATCCGCACTATCTTGCTCTATGAAGTTCTCAGATGTTTCTTCTTGTACTTCTTCACATAGGCTTGGCGTTTCATCAAACACCATCCAGTCCATGGATGAATAGATCATTCCTTTAGAAGCATCATGATCCTTAGCCCCATAGAAACTCTCTTGTTCATTAAACCTTACTTCTCTAGACACATACACTCTTCTTGTTTCCGGATTGTAGACCTTGTAGCCCTTTTGTGTTGGTGAATATCCAATGAACACACACCTCATGCTTCGAGGTTCAAGTTTGCTTCTGTGTCCTTCTGGTAAAAACATGAAGCATGTGCATCCAAACGTTTTGATATGATTTAAGCTTGGTTTCTTCTTGTACAACACTTCAAATGGGGACTTATCATCCAGATTTTTGGTTGGAAGTCGGTTGATTAAGTAGCTTGATGTCATTACGGCATCTCCCCAATGGAACTTTGGTACTCTTTTGGCAATCATGAGAGTCCTTGCTACTTCCATTAGGTGTCTATTCTTCCTTTCAGCTATCCCGTTCTGCTGAGGAGTGTATGCACACGATGTTTGATGAATGATGCCAAAGTTGTTGAGCAACTCTTTGAATCGTTTACTCACATATTCACCTCCATTATCACTACGCAATACTTTGATCTTTGTTTTGAATTGGGTAGAGATATAGTTAATGAAGTTGGTGAAGGCTTCATACACTTGATCTTTGGTATGTAGAAGAGTGATCCATGTATATCTTGAGTAGTCATCAATGAATGAAACAAAATATTTATATTGATCTCTTGAATTACATGGTGAGGTCCATACATCCGAGTGTACAATGCCAAACGCTTCATCACAAGTTGTAGATGAAGTAGGAAAAGCTTGTCTACAATGCTTCCCTAGTACACACGCCTCACACACTACTTCTTCTTGGATGAGATTGGGTAAGACCATCTTGAGGACTGCTGAACTTGGATGTCCTAGCCTTCCATGCCATAATGGGCTATCTTCAATCTCTTTCCTCCCAAAAAACTTTGCATCTGCCTTCATTCCAAGAGTCATTGGTTCCTCTTGTTTATTTGATTCCAAGATATACACACCATCTTCTACCTTCCCTTCTCCGAGCACATGGTTTGTTTTAGGGTCCTGAAACTTAACAAAGTCAGTCCCAAACACAGCCACACACTCCAAATCCTTTGTAGCTTTATTAACGGATAAAAGATTAGATGAGAAGTTAGGCATGTATAATGCTTTTGTTTCCCTTTTAAAAAGCTCTAACTCTCCTATCCCTTTAATTGGAACTGAGCTTCCATTGGCTACTTGTACACTTCCATGGCATGGTTCAAGATTTTTAACATATCTTGATCCTTGATCATGTGATGAGAAGCCCCTGAATCCACAATGATTCTAGTCTTCTTTATGGGTGTTTTAGAGCTGAAAAAACTCTTACCCGAATCTGTGAGTTTGGCTAGGCTCTTGATGAGAGCTTCAAACTCAGACCTTCTAACCAGTTCTTCAACAGGTTGTGCAATTCCCGTGAAGGCTCTAGGTCCATTCCCATTCTCCCTTAGCCGCTTAGGCCTCAAGTGTGGATGGAGAGTCCAACACTTCTCCTTAGTGTGTCCTTTCATCTTGCAATGCTCACACTCCAACGTCCTCTTGTCTCCAAATGTGAGATTCTTTCTTGCAAGATGTGCAGCTTCACTTGGTGCACGAAACAGGTCTCTAGACCCTTCTTCCCTTTGTATCATACCACATACTTCCGCTAGACTTGGCAGATTCTCAAATCGAAGTATATGCTTGATAAGATCCTTGTATGATGCATTGAGTGCCAAGAGAAGCCCAAACACTTGATCTTGGTCACGCCTTTCTCCTAACTCCTTGGGGTCTATAGTGTGTGGCCTCAAGATCTCCAACTCGGCCCATAAGCTTCTATACTCCCCAAACATTTCCTTGAATGACTTTTCCTCTTGTTGGAGCTCATTCAATGCCCTTTTCACCTCAAATATCCTTGATATGTTTGAGATGTTTCCATAAACTCCTTTGAGTATATCCCAAAGTTCCTTGGCGGTATCCGCATATGAGTAAGCCGCCAAGATAGTTGGTTCTAGTGAGCTTAGGAGAAGAGAAAGAGTGTATTGTTCTTCTTGCTCTTCCTTAGCTTCCTCCTTCTCATTTCTCACCGCCGCTTCTGTTCCTTCTTTTGGCTCAACATATTGCCAAAGTCCTCGGCCTCTAAGAGTAGTTTTGGTGGTTTTTGCCCAAAGGAGATAGTTGTTTCCCTTGAGCATAACCGAGATTGTTACCCTATTAGTCTCCATTTTCTAGTAATAATACACAATCTTAGTCCTTTCACAACTTGAAGATCCTATGATCTCAAGGATATTAATCTCAGAGTGAATAGAACTAAGGAAGGTGTATTGTTATAGATTAGAAGCCTTGTAGAGTATTAGAGGAATCAAGAAGAGAATAAGCGGTTTAGTAGATAACCTGCTCTGATACCAAGTTGAAATTATAAGTTTAAAGAGATTGAAGAATGTTTAGAGACTAAGAGTGAGAATAGCAAGAGATTATGAAAGTTTGTATGTATTTTATTCTCTTAGTCTTACTAATCTTTACAAGAGGTTACACATATATTTATAGACATTTGAATGAGAGGAGGTGCAGAAGAAGAGAGGAATGGCGTGAAGAAGGAAGAGGAGAAGAGAGGTTTTGCGTGAAGAAGAGAGGAGGGAGCAGCTCACCTACTCCAACAGTATTGCACTCCATGCCTCTCTCTGGCGCCCCATGCTTGTGCCCATGCCTCTCCTTGCTTCCTTACTTAGTTTAGTTAGTTCATCTAGTTGAGATCCAACAACTTCCTTTTCTTCTAGTTCCTTCTTAACTTGTTCTCTTTCTAGTTCCTTTTCAACCAGTTTTCTCCTTTTCCCTCCTTCTCTTGTGTTTGAATTCTTCTTCTTGAGATCACATATTTCAACATGCATTACATCGGAGAGAAAACAAATATTAGAAAAGCTACCAGCTTTATCCTGCGGAATTTATTCCATAAAAATTAGTATGACTGAATCATATATTACTGTAAACCAGAAGTTTACAGATATATTCAAAGTCTGGCATGAACATTTAGGGCATCCATGTTCAGTCATGATGAGAAAAATTGTGGATAATTCAAATGGTCATCCGTTGAAAAATCAGAATATTTTTCAATCGGGAGAAGTTTTATGTAACGCCTGTTCTCAAGGAAAATTAATAACTCGGTCATCACCAACTAAAATTGGGAATGAATCTCCAGTATTACTAGAGAAAAACATGGTAATATATGTAAACTGATTCATCCACAATGCAGGTAATTTTGATATTTTATGGTTTGACGCATCCAGCAGATGGTCATATGTGTGTCTATTGACGACACAAAATACGCCATTCGCAAGATTCATTATCCAAATAATCAGGTTGAGAGCACATTTTCCTGATTATATAATATAATAAAGAAAGTAAGACTTGATAATGCTGGTGAATTAACTTCGTAAGCCTTCAATGACTATTGTATGTCATTAGGAATTGATGTTGAACATCCGGTTCCGCATGTTCATACACAAAATAGTGTGGCTGAGTCTTTGATTAAACGATTACAACTTGTTTCTAGATCGTTAATACTGAGAACAAAGCTTCCAATTTCAGTATGTGGTCATGCAATATTGCATGCTACGGCACTAATTCAATTGCGGCCAAGTGCATATCATAAATATTCCCCTATAGAATTAACGTCTGGCCAGAAGCCAGATATATCCCATCTCCGTGTTTTTGGATGTGCAGTTTATGTCCCTATAACCGCACCACAAAGAACAAAAATGATACCATAAAGGAGACTAGAAATTTATACCGGATATACATCACCAAGTATAATTTGGTATCTTAAACCGCAAACTGGTGATATGTTTACGGCACGATTTGCCTATTGCCATTTTAATGAAGCTGAATTTCCAGAATTAGGGGGAGGAATTAAAAAAATTCCAAAAGATATTAAATGGTGCACACTGTCTTTGTTGTACCTTGATCTCCCATCGAAACCACGTGAACTAGAAATTCAGAAAACTGTGCATTTACAAAATTTGGCAAATCAGTTACCAGATGGTTTACTGATACGCAAAGGGTAACAAATTCATATATACCCGCGGCAAATGTTCTATCAAGAATTGATGTTTCTGAAGAACAAACTAATGGAAAAATAAATGAACCTAAAGTTCAGTTAATGAGGGGGAGACCGATAGGATCAAAAGATAAAAATTCATGTAAGAAAAAGAAAATGAGAGAACTTAATGATAAAGGTCAAAAAGACCTAAATAATAAAAATGGTTTAGAAGAACCAAATAATGAAAATGGTCTAGAAGAACCAAATAATGAAAATGGTCTTGAAGAACCATATACAGAGAAAAATTTTAAACATGAAAACGATAATGAAAATTGTGAGATTTCTATCAATTATGTCCAAAATAGAGAATTATGGATTAGAAATGAGATAGAAGATGATGATGGAATGTTTTCATTCTCTGTATCGAAAGAAATTGATTATTAAAGTGATGATCCAGAACCAAAGTTCATACTGGAATGCCAGCAAAGAAATGATTGGGAGAAGTGGAAAATGATCATGAAAAATGAGTTAAACTCCCTTAATAAAAGAAATATTTTTGGACCTATTTTCACTATATCTTGTGATATAAAATCAGTTGGATACAAATGAGTTTTTGTACGGAAAAAATGAGAAAATGAGGTAACAAGATATAAAATCTGACTTGTTGCCAAAAGATTTTCTCAAAGACCAAGAATTGATTATGAAAAACATATTCCCCGATAATGAATGCAATTACATTCAGATTTTTAATGTGCTTAGCGGCATCAAAAAATCTTGAAATGTATTTGATGGATGTAGTGACAGCATATTTATATGGATCACTTGATAATAATATATAAATGAAAATCTTAGAAGGATTGAAAATGATTGAAGCATTAAGTTTAAATTCTAAAGAGATATGTACGGTCAAATTACAGCGATCATTTTAGGGCTTGATGCAATCCGGCCGCATGTGGTATAATCGTTTAAGTGAATATTTGTTGAAAAAGGATATACCAACAATGCGATATGCCTTTACGTGTTTATAAAGAAATCTTTAACCAGATTTGTGATCATTGCTGTATATGTTGATGATCTGAATATTATTAGGACTCAAAAGGAGATAAATGATGCAAGAACTCATATGAAATAAGAGTTCAAAATGAAAGATCTCGGACAAACAAAATTTTGTCTTGGGCTCCAGATAAAGTATCTCCGAGAAAGAATTTTTATACATCAGTCAAATTATACGAAATGGATTTTAAAACGCTTTTATATGGATAAAACGACTCCTTTGAGTACTCGTATGGTCAATAAATCACTTGATGTTGATAAAGATCTATTCCGACCTTGTGAAAATAAGGAGGAAGTGTTAGGTCTTGAAGTACCTTATATGAGCATTATTGGTGGCCTTGTGTATCTTGCAAATTTTACTTGACCTGATATAACATTTGCTACAAATCTGCTTGCAAGATATAGTTCAGCCCAGCCCGAAGCGTAGACACTGGAATAAAATTAAACATATATTTCGTTATCTCCAGGGAACAATTGATTTATGATTATTTTATCCTAGAAACATCAAATTTGTTTTAGTTGGTTTTGAGATGCAGACTATTTATCAGATCTGTATAAGAGCAGATCGCAAACCGGATATGTTTTTCACAGTTGGAGGCACTGCAATATCTTGGCGTTCCCAAAAGCAGACTCTTGTAGCTATATCATCAGATCATGCAGAGATTATTGCAATTCACGAGATATGTAGAGAGTATGTATGACTCAGATCAATGACTCAACATATACAAGAATCAAGCGGAATAGTCACCAATAAGAAGTCAACAAAATTATTTGAAGATAATGCTGTTTATGTCGTACAACTCAAAGAATGTTATATAAAGAGCGACAGAACTAAACATATTCCCCCAAAATTTTTCTCTTATATACAAAAACTAGAGAAAAATCAAAAAGTAGACATTCAATATGTTTGGTCTATTGATAATGTAGCTGATTTATTCACAAATGCGCTTCCCACAACAAAATTCAGAAAACATGTTCAAAATATTGGAATGCATCATTTACGAAATTTATAAAGGAGAAATTAAATCCAGCATTTTCAGGGGAAATTATATTACTATACTTTTTTCCCTCGTCATAGTTTTTATTCATACGAGTTTTTCCATAACAAGATTTTTAACAAGACAATACATAATATATTTTACAAATAGATAATTAAAGAGGGCTATTATAGATAAATATATTAATTATCCATTTGGATAACTCATATACACCGAATTAATTAACCGATTTACTCACCTTTTATACTATCTATAAATAGGTGAATGATACCACATAGATCTGTGTAAGTCCATCAAATAATAAAAATTAATTTGACTTATTTTGTTCTTTCTTTTTATCTCACCCTATCTACATAATAAATATACATAGATTTGTAATATAGTACATATTTCACAACAAGTACCAAATTATAAAACTAGTAATTGATAATTGATAGCACATTCTCCGTAAACAAACATAACAGCTAAAACTAAGGAAATGTATAAGTTTCAAAATTAGACTTTGGTACATGCATATGGAAGCGGTTACAGTAGGAGAGAGTTAAGCTTTGAAGATTTGAATACGATTGTTTGTCTAAAACCTTCACCAGAAACCCTAAACCAACAAACTAAACAAAACCCTAATCTCCAAGTCCCAATTGCTCTGAATCTTTGCGAAAGTTTCGGACTTTGAAATTTCTCTTTATTAAAGATGGTAACTTTCTGACCCAATTCTTCTTTATTTCTCTACAATGATTGTGTTTTGGTATTTGGGTTTTGGGGTTGATGCTCATTGTGACATTGAATGTACGTGTTTGGGCATTGGATTGTTCTGTTATGCAAATTTCTCAAGCCGGGTTTGTAAAGAATTGCTATAAATCTTTGTTTCAGGTCACTGTTTGTCGGCTTTGTGGTGACATCGGTTTCGAAGAAGCATTAGTGTACTGTGATTTTGGCAAGACTGAAGCTATACACCGGTAAGTTTGGGTTCTCCATGATTGAATTATCTTTTGTTGCTTTGCATAGGATGGTTCTTGATTTTATCCTGTGGTTGATTGAATTATGTTGCTTTGCATATATGGTTCTTGATTTTATCATGTGGTTGATTTAATTGTGTAGCGTTGCATAGCATGTGATGGTTATTGATTTTATCATGTGTTTGGTTTTTTTATGGTTCTTGATTTTATCTTGTGATTGATTGATTTGTGTTTTGTTCCAAATGATTACACTGGAGAAACAATTTTTTTGTTTGGATTGTGTTATTTTGTTTAGAGTTACTTCTTCTGTTTTTAAAGTTCTCTGTAATGTTGTGGTTTGTCTTTGTGTGCATTACCTCTTTTCTTCTGTTCTTCAGCTATTGTGTAGGGATAGTGCCGGTTCCTTTTACGGAATACATAACTTGGATTTGTGATGACTGTGAGGGAAGTGATAGTGACTCTAATTGCAAAGAAATTGATCAAACTGCTAAGCTTGGAAATGTTATGAAGAAGGAGGCCAACAATCAGACCTTTCCAGTTTTAACTGAGGACCATGGGCTCCAGGATAGTACCAATGTTGAATCTATGGAGGTGTCTTCTTCACAAATTAAAGAAACGATGAAGGAATATAAGATAAGAGAAAGTTCAGATAGCGGAAATTGTCATGAATTGACTGGTTTATTAAGAAATGGAGCATCCATCTTGGACGCTGGAGATTCATCTAGTATCTCTGACCATAACTCATGTACTGGCAAAAGAAGTGAGAGTAGTTCTGTTCACAAAGAAGTTGATCAGACTGATAAGCTTACACATATGTCAAAAAAGACGAACAACAAAATGAGCAGCACCCCACCCTTTTTAGCTTTTGAGGACCATGGGGTCCAGGATACAACCAATGTTGAACCTGTGAAGATATCTTTTTCACGGATTAAACAAACTATGAAGGAGTCTAATAGACGAGAAAGTTCAGGTAGTGGAAAGCTTCTTAAAGTGACTGGTTCAGTAGGAAATGGAGAAACTGTCTCTGAGGTCGAAAAGTTATTTACTGTGCCAGATTATAGCGCTTGTACCAGAAAAATGTATGACAGTGGCTCTGATGGCAATGAGGTTGATCAGACTGCTAAGCTTGCACTTATTTCGAAGAGAAGTGGGAAAAAGGAGAAGAAGAAGAGCACAACGAGCATCAATCACTACCCACCCGTTATAGCTGTCACGGAAAATGGGCTCCAGGATGTGGCCAATGGTGAACCTGTGAAGGTGTCTTCTTCAATCAATGAAACAGGGAAGGAGTCTAAGAGCCGAGAAAACTCACATAGCAGAAAATCTCATGAATTGACTGGTTTAGAAAGAAATGGAGCATCTGTCATGGAGGCTGGAAATTCATCTAATATGCCAGATGATTACTCCTGTAACAGCAAAAAAAGAAAAAGTTCTGGCAACATACTGGCTACTCGTAAAAATAGACAGTTAGCTGAGGCTGAATCAAATAAGCATTATAGAGCGCAACCAATCGAGAAACCAATATGGAGGTAAATTGCTTTCTAGTTTTACCGCATTGCTTCTCAAACGTTTGTGGATGACATCATCACTTGAATTCTTATCTGTTTTGTCGATTTCTAGGGGATCAATATCTTGTAAAGGAGGAAACATTTGTAGCATTGATAGGATTGTTGCTCATGTATCAAGCTTAGCCTGCCTTAGAGTCCATGATACAGCGAGTTCGTTAAACACTCGCCTCTCTGCTGAAATGTTACCGAGGTTAGTGATATGGCCAAAAAGCTTTCTCAAGAATGCAGGACCCAATGATAAAAGTATTGCTCTTTACCTCTTCCCTTCGGGTGAAAGGTATAAAAATTAAAACACTGATATCTATTTTTTTTCTTTCCCTATGGATATGTTTTGAAAATATCTACCTTTTTTTGGTTTACAGTAATGATGAAAAGGTTTTCCATTCTCTTGTTCTTGAAATGAAAAAGAATGATTCTGCAATGATATGCGTGCTTGATAATGCAGAACTTCTACTCTTCACCTCTTATATGTTACCAATGGATTTTTGGAGTAAGTCTATATAAAGTTTTATACTAGAGATGGTTTTGTTCATTCATTAATCGGGTGAATCTTTAAAGCTAAGAAGGGTTGGTTTCCGTTTGCAGCATTTAACTCAAAGGAGTATCTTTGGGGCGTCTTCAGGCGTAGACAGACTTCTGGACATTACTCAGTAGACTCACTTACCTTTTTAACAGTTTCTGAATTGGAAGTTAGGATGAAAGTTTTTATGTAGGACCTTGTAGGGATGTATCCTGGCCTCTTTTTGTAGAGCGTATGGTAGTTCTGTTTCGGGTTTAACATGTATTGGGTTTTTGGTTGTCCAGTTGTTTGATAGTTTAGCCAAATTTTGTATAGAATCTACCTGATACGGCGTTCTTGATTAGCATATATTTGTTCATTTCAGGCTATGTTTTGTGCTACTGAGTAGTCAAGTTGGTGGATGACTTTGAGTTCTTTCTGAATGTGTTGAAGTTATTAGTCTAAATATCCAATACTTTCCTGGATGGTAGCCGTCTGTGAAAAGATGTGTTCAATATACATATCACTTTTAAATTTATAGTCACAACCCACAACAACTGTTTTGGCCCGGGTCTGAGTGAGTGGTGAATTCTGGATCCGTATACTACTATGGTTTGTGTTAGGACTGCGCATAATACCCAAATCCGATCCGATCTGATCTGAAATAGAGAGTTCAGATCGGGTATGGATATACCAAAATATTCGATCGGATGTATATTTTTTATTCATCGGATACCCATACCAGATCGGATATATCCAAAACACTCGATTTCCATCCAAAATAATCCAAACATATATAAACCCTAAACTTTCTAGTTTTTTATTTATTTTTATTTTCATATATGTCAATTTTCATATGTTAGTTTAATTATATTATATAATTTTTAATTGAAATTTATATCATTTGATGTTAAATATTTTAGAAAGTCAAGAACAAATGATGAAATGAATTTTGTGTTTTAGTTCCGTAGTTTGAAAACTTTGGTTTTATATTATTAATTATTACATTACAATAAATTTAGTATTTTATGTAGATTTATTTCTACACTCTATCTAGTTTTAATGAATTTGGATTTGTTAAAAAAATTATTGAATATATATGGATTTATTTCAGATTTTTAAGTTTGGTTCAAAAATTATTTGAGTTCGAGTATAACCTGAACATACTCGAACCCAACGGATGTTTATCCGAACCGACCCAAAATCCTAAAATATCCTATCGGATCCTATATTTCTATACACAAACATCCAAACACCCAAAATATTCGATCCGAATCTGATCAGATATCCGATGCCCATGCCTATTTTGTGTTGGTGATAAAATTTGCTGATTGTAGAAATAAATATGCAGAAAATCATCATTAACTGGTGAATCGGTCAAACCGACCAGTTGACGGGTAAAATTTTTCCCCTAAAATAGTTTGATTTTTTATACAAATAAAATACTTGATTTGGGTAATAAACTAATGTTTTATATATATAAGTTTTATAATTCATTTTGGTGGTGTACATATGACTACCCCTCTGATCTTATTCGAAGCAAAAACAACAAACTAATTTGTGTTTCTATCTTTTTTTGGGGACAAGTGCCCCTATTAGAAAAATGTTTTCCTCAAATATCCCTATTGAATGACAAATTTACCAAAAAAATATGGTATGTCAGTTGTTTAGACATTCCATGCACGTCCGCACGACCAAAGTTCAAATTTAGGATTTATGGTATAACTGGTACAACTAAAAATATAATATGTAGTTATATCTGGTGCAACTGGTACGACTGCTGCTACTGGTATGACTGGTGCAATTGGTATGGCTGGTACGAGTAGTACGACTGGTATAACTGGGTATAACCTAGTATAACTTCTGAGACTGGTACAACTGGTACAATTGGTACAACTGAGATACAACTAGGAATATATAACGGTATATAAGTACAAATGACTAATAGGTGTACTAGGTACCAATAACTTTACAACAATTTTAAATAAAAATAAAGGATATTTTTGTCATTTAATATTGAAGGGTATATATATATTAATGAGGGATATAAGAGATTTAATTTATGTAAGTAGGGGCAATAGAGACGATAACTCTATAAACTCCCATCTCTTTTAAAATAATCTCTAATATCTCCACTTAATCTATAATTCCTAAATCAATTTAACATATCCCTTTGAGAAATAATATTACAAAAATACCTATTGGAATTGGAAAAAGAAAAGAAAATTAAAATTGGGATTGCAAAAAGAAACTAAAATTAAAATTGAAATTAGAAATTCAATAATTGAAAAAGAAATAAAATGAAAACAGAAAATGGAGCTCGAGTACTAGTACTACTGGTACTACTAATAATTGTTGTATAACTAGTAAAACTAGTACTATTGATCATTGTTATAATTATAGCACATTGGTGTTTGATCATGTTTTGTGAGTGTATGAATATATTTTAATGGCTGCATCACAGTGCATTATAGATATTTCACTGGCTGCATCATAACGCTGCATTACCTATATTAAAACCAGAAACGAACCAATATTGATATAGTAAAACTGGAAAAATTAATACTACTGATACTACTGATACTACTAATAATTGTTATATAACTACTAAAACTGGTAATACTGATAATTGTTATAATTGTAGCACATTTGTGTTTGACCATGTTTTGTGAGTGTCTGAATGTATTTCAGTGGCTGCATCATAGTATACTATATATCAAACCCAGAAAGGATCTAATATTTATATATTTAAACAGGGGAGCTAGTACTAATAATACTACTAATAACTGTAATATAACTAGTAAAACTGATTATTTTTGTATTTTTAGCAGGATGCAATAAATAACAATGTGATCATACATTTTAAATACTAAGATTGCATATATAGTTTGATGTTAAAGACACTAGTGGAAGAGATAACCTTGTCGATTATCGAAGGTAGGATATACAAGACGCTTGCATTAGATAATAGTAAGGTTAAATTATATTTGAGTTATCATTCACCACTGGTAAGATGTGAGGAACAATTCACTATTTCAGATGATGAGGATGTATGTGTATATCTAAAGTCTATTGATAAAGAAAATCATAGATTTATTTTGTTTGTGGAGCAACTATGAAGAGCAGCGGCTAAAAGTTATTTTGGTAAAAATTATGAAGAGTTAAATTAAATGGTGGTGAAATTGGATGTGATGTCATTACAGTGTACGTAGAAGAGAAACAAGGCAAACAATAATAAGAGGCAAAAGTGGATAATGATGATGATACTATATGTGATGAAGATGTGGATAATGGTATGATTTAGATATATCGGATATTGGTGATGATTATGTTTAGCTTCCACCTGTTGTAGAAGTTACTCAGTGTATAGACCCATGGGAAGATGGTTTGGGTCTGAGTTCTCGTCAAGAATTTCCAAGTAAGAAAGCATTGCAAACAATAGTTGATAGAGCCGTGTTTGTAAAGAGTGATGCTTTATTTATCAAAAAGTCGGATCTAGTACGTTTGGTGTTAAAGTGTACTAAAAAAAGTTGTAAAAGGAGTTTACGAGTTGCAAGGATTCCAAACACGGAAAATTTCTCTATTAGAAGGTACATAAAGATGCATACATGCTCTCACACTACTTAAAGTAGAACCAACAGCAACATGAAGAGTCATGACACACCATAATTAGTTGCAGTTGTTTGGCATGAAGATTATCCAGGAAAAATGGATACTCCACCTCCTAGAGTTATCAGTGATCTTGTTCACACAAAATTAGGTGTGACTGTCTCTTACTCCACAACGTTGAGAGGAAAAAATTTAATTGTCAGTGACTTGTGTGGTAGCCCAGAAAAAAACTACCAAAATGTTATATTGTTATTTGCATATGTTAGATAAGATCAATTATGGTACAATAACACGTGAGAAATTGGATGAGAATGAAAATTTTAAGTACATATTCATAGCTTTGGGATTAGAAGCTAGCATTGAAGTGTTTCAAGTCATGAGAAGTAATAACTGTTGATGCTACGTTTCTCAAGAACGGATATGGTGGTGTACTCATTTTTGCCTGAGTTCAAGATCCTAATTGCCACCATTATCCCCTACCGTTTTGGTGTACTCAGTGGTGAGAATGATGCAATTTGGACATGATTTATGGAGATGCTGAAAACCCTTATACCAGACTCTTCTGAATTGGTTTTTATGAGTGATAGAGATGCAAGACTTATCAGCGCCATAAGTAATATGTATCCGCATGCTCATCATGGGTATTGTTTATTGCATTTGGCCCAAAATGCGAAAGGTCATGTTTCAGATGTCAACAAAGATGTAGTCATATGGAGATTCATAGAGTGTAGTAGGCATTACACAATATCAATATCAAATTTCAACTAAGATATCCATCAGCGAAAAATTTGTAGAGGAGACTACCGTCAAAGAAAAATGGGCAAAGTATTGTTTGCCAGGGGAAAGATACAACATACACATTAACAATTGTGTGGAATCTTTGAATAATATTTTTAAGAATGCAAAGAAATACCCTTTAATACCCATGCTTGATGTGATCATTAGAACATCAAAAGAAGGCTGCAAGTGGATCGATTGAACATAAATTGGTGTCTTTAATGGAGAACACAATGCACAATTTATGGGAAGTTGCTGAGAAATCGTTAGTGATTGAGCTAAAGAGTTTCAAGCTTGAATATAATATCATTGATAATGATGGAATGCCTCATTTGTTGAACTTGTTCTTGAAAAGTTGCTGACACGATCTCGGTCATGCCCAAGATTCAACTTTCTTGTTGGTAGGTTAGGTTGATAGACAAATGGATAGAAGAAGACATAAGGCCGAGTTGATGATGAAATGGACCGATTGAGGGGGTCTTCTTAGAAGCGGCCGAATGGTTCTTTGGATAGAAGTAGGATAGATCCTTGCCTTAGTGAATCAAAGACTCGAACTGGACAAGATGGTGGATTGATGTGGGACACAAGAAGTTGTGGAAGGGCTTCTTGATTTTCCTTGAGGTTTATTTCGGATATTACACACCTAATAAATACTCAACAATGTCTCTCCAAGATATGACACACTCGGGGAAAACAAAGGTTGATTTTCTGGATATGACACACCAGAGAATCGGGATTAATTGTTGGATATGACTCACCAAACAATCAAGAAATATTCTTAAAGAACTTAGAGAATTTTCTCTGAATAAGAAGTTGAATAAAAAGTTGGTTGTTTGCCAAATGAGGCTTACATCGACTTATATAGAGAGGTGACTTGAACAGACTCAAGTGCCTCAAAATTACTGACTCTTGGGACTCTAAACATTCATCCTAAGACTCTGAACAAAGACTAGAAGTTAACAAGACAGAATATGAAAGAGTTTTGTGAACTTAAAATATTAAAATGAAACTATAGTTTAACTTATACTATAAGATAGTTTGAGGTCGGTCCAATGCATCAAAGGACGGTCCAAAATATTAAGTGTGGCGCTAAGTTATTCATCATAAGGTTTAAGTGAATCTTGAGGCTTCACTAAAAACCTTAGCCGGAAAATCCATTGGGATAAAACTGAGCTTAAGGGAAAAAGAGCACACTCAAGTCACTTAGAAGATGTTTAACTTAGAGCGATTTGAATTGAAGTGAGCATGTCTTGGTGTTGCCTTTCCTTAGCTTCTTTATGCTTCCATGCTATCCTTAAGATGTTTCCTACAGCTTCTTGGAGTTTCCTTGATCTTGCCCGGGTCATAGGACCTTTGGGAATGGCCATGGTCCCTTCTTCTTCTTCTCCATGAGTTGGCGTTTCCATGCTCATATCATCCCCTCCCTCTTGAAAAGGATTTGTCCTCAAATATGGATTATCTGCAATGAAAGGAACCAAGTCAGTGATATTAAAACTGTTGCTTATATCATACTTACCTTGTAAGTCAAGCTGATAGGCGTTGTTGTTGATCTTTTTGATGATCTTGAAAGGCCCATCGATCCTTGGCATAAGCTTGGACTTTCTTCCTTCCGGGAACCTTTCTTTCCTTAAGTGAACCCAAACTTGGTCACCTTCTTCAAAGACTTTTTCTCGTCTCTTCTTGATCACATGATATCCACCTTGCTCAACGATGCATTTCTTTTCTTTCCCTCTTGTATTGAAAAGGATAGATTTCACCATCATAGGTAATCTACCAAGAGGAATAGTCTCCTTTATTCTTGATGAATAGGTCATGGACTGTCGCCTGGCTGGCGGAAGGAAAACAAACTCTTTCTTGGTGATAAGGGATTTTGTTGAGATAGATGCTCTTTCAAGTGATAGAATAATCAAAAAGAATTCAAACTCAAAGAAAGGAGGGAAAAGGAAACTAGTTAAACAAGAACTAGAAGGAAAAGGAAGCTGTTGGATATCAACTAAACAAGCTAACTAGGAAGCAAGAAGGTATGGGTGAAGGTATGGGCGCAGCATGGGTGAAGTATGGGCGCTGGTGACTGTTGAGACACTGTTGGAGTAGTTTGGCTTCTCATCTCCCATGCTTCTCCTTCCTTGCACGCCTTTCTTGTTATATGATTCTCCTTTCTTCTTCTCTTATGTAAAAAGTCTATATAAACTCATGTAAACCTCTTGTAAATGTAGAGAAAAAAATAAGAGAATAAGAACACAAGAAATTTCAGAAACTCTCTTTCTCTCTTATCTCGCCATTCTCCTCCATTCTCCTTCATTCTCTATCATCTCCTAACTTAAATTTCTACATGGTATCAGAGCGGGTTGAGTGTTCAAGCGCTTAACCTCTTTTAATTCTTCTAACACTCTACAAATCTTCTAATCTATAACAATACACTTTCTTAGTTCTATTCACTCTGAGATTAATATCCTTGAGATCATAGGATCTTCAAGTTGTGAAAGGACTAAGATTGTGTATTATTACTAGAAAATGGAGACTAATAGAGTAACAATCTCAGTTATGCTCAAAGGAAACAACTATATTCTTTGGGAAAAACCCACTAAAACCATCCTTAGAGGCCAAGGACTTTGGCGGTATGTTGAGCGAAAGGAGAGAACGGAAGTTATTGTGAGAAATGAGAAGGAGGAAGCTAAGGAAGAGCAAGAAGAACAATACACTCTTTCTTTACTTCAAAGCTCATTAGAACTAAACATCTTGGCGGCATACTCATATGCGGATACTGCCAAGGAGTTATGGGATATACTCAAGGGAGTATATGGAAACATCTCAAATATATCAAGAATATTTGAGGTGAAGAAGGCGTTGAATGAGCTTCAACAAGAGGAGAAGCCATTCAAGGAAATGTTTGGAGAATATAGAAGCTTGTGGGCCGAGTTGGAGATTTTGAGGCCACAAACTCTAAACTCCAAGGAATTAGATGAAAGGCGTGACCAAGATCAAGTGTTTGAACTTCTCTTGGCACTCAATACATCTTACACGGACCTCATTAAACACATACTAAGATTTGAGAAGCTGCCAAGTCTAGCGGTAGTATGTGGGACAAAGAGAGGAGGGGTCAAGAGACCTATTTCGTGCGCCAAGCGAAGCTGCACAGCTTGCAAAGAGGAACCTCACATTTAGAGACAAGAGGATGTTGGAATGTGAGTATTGCAAGATAAAGGGACATGCAAAGGAGAAATGTTGGATTCTCCATCCGCATTTGAGGTCTAAGCAACTAAAGGAGAGTGAAGATGGGCATAAAGCTTTCATGGGAGTGGTACAAAAGGTTGAGGATACTGTTAAAAGATCCGAGTTTGAAATTCTCATCAAGAGCTTAGCTAAATTAAGAGAATCTGGTAAAAGTTTTCTTAGCTCTAAAGGCGCCATAAGGAAGGGTGAAGTTATTGTGGATTCAGGAGCCTCTCATCACATGATCAAGGATCAAGACATGCTAAAAAACCTTGAGCCTTATCATGGAAATGTACAAGTAGCCAATGGATTCTCAGTCCCGATTGAAGGTGTAGGAGAGCTAGAACTTTTCAACAAAGAGACTAAAGCATTGTATATGCCTAGCTTCTCATCTAACCTCCTATCAGTCCATAAAGCTACAAAAGATATGGGTTGTGTGACATTGTTTGGGAGTGACTTTGTTGAATTTCAAGATCCTAAGTCAAAACATGTACTTGGGAAAGGGAAAGTGGAAGATGGGATTTACTACTTGAATGTCAATAAACAAGAGGAGTCGGTTCGCGGAATGAAAGCAAATATGGAAGTTCTTGATAAAAAGAAGATTGGAGATAGCCCATTATGGCATGAGAGGTTAGGACACCCAAGCTCAGCCATTCTAAAAAAGGCCTTACCCAATCTTATTCAAGAAGAAGTAGTATGTGAAACTTGTGTGCTAGGGAAGCATTGTAGACAAGTTTTTCCGAGTTCATCTACAACTTGTGATGAAGTCTTTGGCATGGTGCACTCAGATGTATGGACTGCTCCATGCAACTCTCGTGACCAATACAAGTATTTTGTATCATTCATTGATGATAAGTCAAGATATACATGGATAACTCTTCTACCTTCCAAAGATCAAGTCTATGAGGCATTCATAAACTTCATGCACTACGTCACTACCTAATTCAAAGCAACAATCAAAGTCTTGAGAAGTGACAATGGAGGAGAGTATGTGAGTAATCGATTCAAGTCATTACTCAACCAACATGGCATTGTCCATCAAACATCATGCGCATACACTCCACAACAAAACGGTGTAGCTGAGAGGAAAAATAGGCATCTAATGGAAGTAGCAAGGACTATCATGATTGCCAAAGATGTACCCAAATTTCATTGGGGAGATGCGGTGATGACTTCAAACTACTTGATAAACCGACTTCCAACCAAGAACTTGGAAGATAGGTCACCGTTTGAAGTGTTGTACAAGAAGAAGCCAAGCTTACATCATCTCAAGGCGTTTGGATGTAAGTGCTTTATGTTTCTACCAGAGGGTCAAAGAAACAAGCTTGAACCTAGAATCATGAAGTGTGTTTTCATTGGATACTCACCAACTCAAAAAGGATACAAGGTCTACAATCCGGAGACAAGAAGGGTCCATGTGTCTAGAGAGGTGAAGTTCAATGAAAAAGAAAGCTTCTATGGAACTAAGAATCAGGATACCCTTGGAGGTATGGTCTCATCGTCTTTGGATTTGATGCTGTTCAATGAAGCGCCAATAACAAGGGATGATATACAAGGAGAAAGCACATCATCTGAGAACATCATGGAAGGTGAAGATGCAGTTGATACACATATTGAACCAGATCATGATCCTGCTGAAGAAGAAGCGGATGTTGAGGGAGAAGGACCTGAGCCAATCATAACTCTAAGAAGAAGTACAAGACAGAGGCGACAACGTGTTTACTATGGTTACAACAACTCTGCCATGCTCCAAGGAGAGTCTAGTGCGAGTAATCTTCCTTGTGTGATAAGAGAATGTCCTGAGCGTACGGCGAGCTTAGATCTCGATCCTATTGGCGACAGCACTCTCTTATCACAAGGAGGATATAACACTCAAACTAGCACTATCACATATCCCATTGAGCATTTTTGCTCGTTGGCATCATTACCTATGGAGCATAAAGCTTTTCTTGGAAAAATCAGCAAAGAATCCATACCTAACTCATATGAAGAAGCGTGTGAGAGTGGAGTATGGGTAAAATCCTTGGAAGAGGAAATGAAGTCCATGGAAAGGAATCATACTTGGTACTTAACCGATTTACCAAGGGATAAGAAGCCAGTTGGGTGTAGATGGGTGTATACAATCAAATACACAAGTGATGGGTGGATAGAAAGATACAAGGCAAGGTTGGTAGCAAAAGGGTATACTCAAATCTATGGGCAAGATTATACCGAGAAATTTGCTCCGGTTGCTAAGCTCCACTCCATCAGAATCCTAATCTCGGTGGCAGTAAACTTGAAGTGGGATCTATGGCAGATGGATGTCAAGAACGCCTTCTTGCAAGGGGATTTGGAAGAGGAAGTGTATATGGATCCACCCTAAGGATATCATAAGGAAGACAACAAAGCTTGTAGATTGAAGAAAGCAATCTATGGGCTAAAACAATCTCCAAGAGCATGGTACCAAAGGCTAAGCGCTTGTCTTATGGAGAGGGGGTTCATAAGATCTGAAGTTGTTTACAAAACAGAGTGAAGGAGGAATGATTGCAGTCCTAATATATGTTGATGATCTAATTATCACAGGGAGTGACAAAGAAAGGGTTGATCAAACCAAGAAAATCTTGAAGGACGCCTTTGATATAAAAGACTTGGGGGAGCTTAAGTACTTCCTAGGATTTGAGATGACACGGTTTAAAGATGGAATGTTCATCTCTCAAAGGAAATATGTGCTTGATCTCTTGGAGGAAACCGGGAAGCTAGGATCCAAACCAGCTAAAACTCCAATAGAAGAAGGCTATCAAGATAGTCCTGAGGGGGAGCCTTTGGAGAACATTAAGAGATATCAAAGGATGGTGGGCAAACTCATCTATCTTACTATCACAAGGCCGGACATTTGCTTTGCAGTAAACCGTGTAAGACAACATATGCAAAAGCCAACCACACAGCATTGGAACATGATTGAGAGGCTGCTAAGATATCTAAAAAACAACCCCGGAAAAGGCATATGGATGAAGGCTAATGGAAACACAAAGGTTCAAGGATATTACGATGCAGATTGGGCCGGAGATAAGAAAGATAGGAAGTCCACATCCGGCTTTTGTACCTTTTTAGGAGGCAATCTAGTGACTTGGAGGAGTAAAAAGCAGAAGGTCATAGCCTTATCTAGTGCTGAAGCCGAGTATAGGGCTATGAAGGAAATAACAAAAGAGCTTATTTGGGTAAAGGCATTCCTAGAGGATCTTGGAATACATGAAGCTGAAGAAATGTTGTTGTATTGTGATAATCAAGCTGCAATACATATAGCATCCAATCCGGTATTCCATGAAAGGACTAAGAATATAGAGGTGGATTGTCACTGTGTGAGGGGAAAGATTCAAGAAGGAATCATTAAACCTGCCTTTGTAACAAGTGAGAACCAACTAGCTGATATCTTCACCAAAGCAACCTCATATGTCACTTGTGATCGCATCCATAGCAAGATCGGTCTAAAGGACCTTCACCGACCAATCTTGAGGGGGAGTGTTGAGATAGATGCTCTTTCAAGTGATAGAATAATCAAAAAGAATTCAAACTCAAAGAAAGGAGGGAAAAGGAAACTAGTTAAAGAAGAACTAGAAGGAAAAGGAAGCTGTTGGATATCAACTAAACAAGCTAACTAGGAAGCAAGAAGGTATGGGTGAAGGTATGGGTGCAGCATGGGTGAAGTATGGGCGCTGGTGACTGTTGAGACACTGTTGGAGTAGTTTGGCTTCTCATCTCCCATGCTTCTCCTTCCTTGCACGCCTCTCTTGTTATATGATTCTCCTTTCTTCTTCTCTTATGTAAAAAGTCTATATAAACTCATGTAAACCTCTTGTAAATGTAGAGAAAAAAATAAGAGAATACGAACACAAAAAATTTTAGAAACTCTCTTTCTCTCTTATCTCGCCATTCTCCTCCATTCTCCTTCATTCTCTATCATCTCCTAACTTAAATTTCTACAGATTTGGGCATCTCATAGTTGATTTGTTCCATCTTCACAGTTGCATAGCTGCATTCAAAGTTCTTGTTCTTTGATGCATCAAAGGATGGCATCTCACCAAAAGGTTCGTCATTTGTACCTTCCACGAGTATCTCACCAAAAGAATTAAGCGTCTTCTGGAACCTGTGTACAATGAAAAAGTTATAGGAATTGAGTTGAAAACCTATAAGTCCATACTCTTCAAAGACTGATGTTGCCATGTTTTTGTAGAAACTCGGAAGGAGTCTTTCTCCTAGCTCACAAAGTTTGATCTCCCCAGTAGCTTCAATATCATCAAAGTTCATTAGTGCTTTCACTGGTTTTTGAAGCTCCTTAGCCTCCACAGGATTGGTTTTGTACGCTGGACGGTTTGGAAGTGAAGCTGCAGACACAAAATCAATTTGATGTTCAATCCCACAGATAAGTGGCAATCCCTTGGGATTCTCTTCCTGAAAGACATCTTCAAACTTCTGCAAAAGAAAAAAAATGTTGCTCGGAACTTCTGGCACTAAGTTAGTAAGGTTTACCAAAACCTCTTTGTAAACAAATAAAATAATGGTTTGCTTAGAGAACAAGATTCTCTTAACAACACCAGATCCCACAAGAAAGTTTGATTGTCTCTCGGGTTTGCTCAAAAGGTCTTTTCCTTGGTTTTTCTCAAACTCTTCTCTTTGTTTGGTGGTGATGTGTTTGGGCTTTGGCTTTGTCTGTTTGTTTTAGCCATAGTTGATCTTGATAAACTTTTTGTGACGTCAATGGAGCAAGAATGGTCTTCTGGCCATTGTGTACAAAAGAATACCGATTGGTAAACCCATCATGGATGACCTTCTTATTAAACTGCCACGGCCTTCCAAGTAGAATGTAACCGGCCTCTATTGGTAGAACGTCACACAAGATCTCGTCCTGATACTTGCCTATGGTTAAGGGAACTAATACTTGGCTATGCACGATCATTTCCCCTTCATCGTTCAGCCATTGAAGCTTGTAGGGCTTCAGATGCTTCTTCTCTTCTAGTCCTATCTTTTTCACCATGGTTTCGCTTGCCACATTGGTACAGCTTCCTCCATCAATAATAAGGCTGCAAACCTTACCTTGTACCAGGCATCTGGTGTGAAACAGGTTTTCCCGTTGCTCCTGATCCGTATCCTTGGGTTGAATGTTTAATGATCGCCTTGTGACTAATAGCTCTCCTGTTGCTGGTAATTCTATCTCCTCAGCATCAGATTTCTCTTCTTTTTCAAGTTCTTCTTCTTTATCGGTTTCTATCTCACCATTATCCAAAAGGATCATGGTTCTTTTGTTGATGCACTCATTGGCGTAGTGTCCTCTCCCTTGACACTTGAAGCATCTAACATCTTGGTTCTTAGAAGAAGTAGCTACAGCTTTTCCCTTAGCATCTTGAGTTGTGGTGTAAGGTTTGGAATCATTCTTTGGCTTGGCAATGGTCTTGTCCTCCAGTTTGTAGCTTGATCTAGGATAGGTTGCTCCGACTCCATAGGAATTCCTGGAAGAACTCCTTCTCTTGATCTGCTGTTTCACAAGGATAGCCTTGTGAAGCATCTCTTCCAAATCTCCATAAGTTTGAAGCTCATCCTGTCTTGAATATCCCGAGCTAAACCACTTAGAAACCTCACCATAGTTGCCTCATGATCTTTATCTATGTTGGTTTTGATCATGAGAGATTTCATCCCTTGGTAATAGTCCTCCACACTCTTACTGCCTTGGCTTAACCTCCTAAGCCTCTGGTGCAATTCCCGGTGATAGTGACTTGGAACAAACCGCTTCTCATCAGGTTCTTCATCATTTTCCAAGTCTCCACATGCGGTTCTTTGTTGCGTCTCCTACTGGTACCCAGTTGATCCCACCAATTGATTGCATAGTCATAGAACTCGGTTGCAGCCACTTGAACCTTCTTCTGTTCGGTGTGAGACTGGCCATCGAAGACAAGTTCTATCTTCTTCTCCCACTCCAAGTAGGCGTCTGGATCATTCTTCCCATAGAATAGTGGTAAAGTTAAAACCATTAAGATTATCTACTAGATGTTCCCTTACTTCTCTTACACGTCTCGGACGTCCATTAGAAACTTGGCTTCCATGGCTGTCATAATCTGTCATAATCTTTAGATGGAATGGACCGATTGAGGGGGTCTTCTTAGAAATGCCCGAATGGTTCTTTAGATAGAAGTAGGATAGATCCTTGCCTTAGTGAATCAAAGACTTGAACTGGACAAGGTGGTGGATTGATGCGGGACACAAAAAGTTGCGGAAGGGTTTCTTGATACTCCTTGAGGTTTATTTCAGATATTACACACCTAATAAACACTCAACAATGTCTCTCCAAGATATGACACACTAGGGGAAAACAAAGGTTGTTTTTCTGGATATGGCACACCAGAGAATCGGGATTGATTGTTGGATATGACTCACCAAACAATCAAGAAATGTTCTTAAAGAACTTAGAGAATTTTCTCTGAAAAAGAAGTTGAATAAAAAAGTTGGTTGTTTGCCAAATGAGGCTTACATCAACTTATATAGAGAGGTGACTTGAACAGACTCAAGTGCCTCGAGATTACTGACTCTTGGGACTCTAAACATTCATCCTAAGACTCTGAACAAAGAGTAGAAGTTGACAAGACAGAATATGAAAGAGTTTTGCGAACTTAAAATAATAAAATGAAACTATAGTTTAACTTATACTATAAGATAGTTTGAGGTCGGTCCAATGCATCAAAGGATGGTCCAAAATATCAAGTGTGGTGCTAAGTTATTCATCATAAGGTTTAAGTGAATTTTGAGGCCTCATTAAAAACTTTAGCCGGAAAACCCATTGGGATAAAATCGAGCTTAAGGGAAAAAGAGCACACTCAAGTCACTTAGAAGATGTTTAACTTAGAGCCACTTGAATGGAAGTGAGCATGTCCTGGTGTTGCCTTTCCTTAGCTTCTTCATGCTTCCATGCTATCTTTAAGATGTTTCCTACAGCTTCTTAGAGTTTCTTTGATCTTGCCCGGGTCATAGGACCTTTGGGAATGGCCATGGTTCCTTATTCTTCTTCTCCATGAGTTGGCGTTTCCATGCTCATATCAGTTGCAGTTGCAGGGTGTTCGATATTGATAAGTATCTTTGTTTGCACAGATTAGCCGCTTTCATTGAATTCTTAAGGCATGAAGATTGAGGTCGTGATCTCTAACTACATGTTTTGCGTTCAAAATATTATTGGAAAGAGTTGTGGGTAATGACTTATTACATAACCATCTACTTAGTGCCAGATAAGTCTCTATGAGATGTTCCAGAGGATATCAAAAACAAAAGTATCATACCTCTAGAGCGAAAAAGAACAAAGGAAGAAAGAAAGTGAAAATATTTCCATCAGCATGAAAACGATGTCCAAAGACACAAAACAATAAGCACCCGAGACAAAGACTCCAATGGTTATTGTTTGGTAATCGTGGAAGTGTTTGATTTTGTTTTGTAACACTAGGTTTTAGTTTAACAACTACGGGAAACTGAATTTATGTTATGTAATACTATCTGTAACACTCGTGTTCCCAAAAACAAAAGATGAATCTAGTTTTTGGGATTAGGAAGTTAAGTATTTCAGTTTTGATTCGTACTAATTAAATTATATGATGTTAATAAAGAAGAATAAAAAAGATTGGGGTTATTTCTGTTAAATCAGAAAAGTTTTCTGGGTTAAATTGATAAATTCAAAAGTATGGGATTGCTTTGTAAAAACCACAAAGTCAGAGGATTTAGTTTTAGAGAAGAGGGAAGAAGGGAAATCTAAATTATTTTGGTGCTGTTGGCGTGAGCGAGGGTGAGAAGGAGGCTGTGTAAAAGTTCTTCAGAGATTTCTTGTGTCTGAAACAGGGTATAAGGTACACTTATCTCTTCTCGTCGATGTTATGTGTAGAGTACATAGCTGGAACTTAACCACTCCAAACCATAGAATTTTTCACGTAATTGATGACATAATCCTTTGTAACTACCATTGGCTGTAGCTGGTGATAATGAAATGCCGTTTTGACTTGATTAATACTTTGGATTTTGTTAAACCAAGTTAAGAGGCTGTTCTTATGGAATAAAACCCTACAAAAAAATCAAACGTATAATCATGGCATTACGTGAATTTGATATTGTTGCATGGTTGTGCAGAGACGTCATGAAGAAGATGACTATGTCATGTTAATTTAAATAATTTAATTATTATTTATATTAGTATTTTATTATGTTTAGGTGGTGTTCAAGAAAATTTAGGGTGTATTCATCTCGGGGTGTTTTAGGAAATTATAGAATTTGGTCATGAAAGTTTCTACACTTGGTTAAGGTGAGTGCAGTACCGTGGTCGGATTGAACTTACGGGAGTTCTCGCTCTAATTTTTGTGTTATGAATTATTTTCGTGTACTGATGTGTTTATTGAATTTGTGGTGTTTAAGCTGCTATTAAATTTCGAATATTTCTGAAATTACTTTAGTAATTAAATTGTGTTTTGCTGATTTTTGTTTTGCCTAAAAATATTTTTTATTAATTATTATTTAGCTGAATTCAATTAATTTTATATGGGAGAAGAAATGAAGTATTAAATTGCTGAAAATAATTATTATTTTATTTTAATTATTGTTGAAATTTATGTGTTGATTTTTGGTATTTGTTGCATTGTTCTTCTGAGCATAAAAATTATATCGGGAAAGTTTTTGTATTTTCATGTCCATAATTAACCCAGTAGACGAGTTGATCCCCTTCTCAGTATTTATTAAATACTAACTGCGTCTTTTCATAATGGCATAGGTAAAATAAAAGAACATAAGTCTTAGCTGGAGCTCGTGGGACCCTCGAACAGGATATGCTCCGACTTGGTATCAATCTTTACTGCGGCTGCTGGTTGAAATGACATACCATGAGGGTTTTATTTATTTATTCCTGATTTTTGTTTATTTTTGAATTGCAGTGAACTGGTAGGATACTAGATTTTAATGTTTGAATTTGATGTTTTTCTTAAAAATCGTGAATGCTGAGTTGGTGGTTTTATTTAATTAATTTACGATGATGATTTTTTTATTATTTATGGGAACAGTAAAAAAAAATATTGGGTCGGGGCATTTCAATTTGGTATCAGAGCGGAGTTGTTTCTAGAGCTGTTTGATTTTCTGTTGTATTTTATAGTTATTTTATAGGATGTCGGGTACGTCATCTTCTTGGCCGATAATGGTTCCACGGTAACACTCCCATGTTTTGTTGTTTGTTGCTATATTTTTGTAATAATGTTTTGTAACCTAACATTTATTGTTTCTGAAGGATGCTTAATTCAGACAGAGTTGGTAGGCATTCTGGTGGAGGTCGTGGTGGCCGAGCTGGCCATGGTGGCCGTACTGGCCAAAGGGGAAGAGCTGGCAGGACCAGGATTACTCCTGAGGGGAGTGTGGCGCAGAGTGTCACGATGGAACAGGTGGGAGTGGAACCTCATATCGGGGCTGATCAGGCTGGTTATGTTGCTGGCAATGCTGTGCCAGCACATGGAGTCGCTCCGCAGGGAGCAGATCAGAACCAGATGGGGGTTGTGCTTGGGTTGTTGACCCCTTTTGGAGAGGTTACCGGCTGGGGTACTGGCTCCTGCTCCGGTGGCACCACAGGCAGCATATGTTCTACCAAGGGCAGCTATTTCGAAAGTTCCGGATGTTGTTGTTGAGCCAGTTGCTCCCACTTATCTCAAGGTGATGGAGAACATGCGGAATTAAGGCTCTAAATACTTCGTTGGAGGTGTCAAGCCTTGTTGAGGCGGATGAGTGGAGATCCGGGCTGGAGAGGAACTTCCACTCTATCAGATGCCCTAAATAGTATCGATTTGACTTGGCGGTTCATTTTCTGGAGGGTGATGCTCACACTTGGTGGGAGGGTGTGTTATCATGGAGGGGTAATGTGGTATTGACTTGGGGAAAATTCCGCGATGAATTTGACCTTAAATACTTTCCGCAGGAGGCTTTGGATAAGATGGAGGGTGAGTTCTTGGATTTATCATAGGGAAACCCATCAGTCCGAGAGTATGAGAATAAATTCAACCGGCTTAAGAGGTATACTGGTCGGGGTCTTGATTGTGAGAGAACGCAAGTGCGTAGGTTTCTGCATGGTAAGCGGTTAGAACTGAGGAACTGTGCATAGTTCGCAGCTATGCTTCAGTGGCCGAGTCGGTTGAATGGGCAGCCTTGATTGAAGATGACATGAGGCAAAAGTCTAGAGTGCAGGCTGTGGGATCTGGGGTTCATAAAAATCCTCATAATTCTGTTCCAAGCAAAGGGGATAAGTCAGGCAGTGATCAGGGGCAGAAGAGGAAGTGGGAGGATGCTTCTAAAACTGTTGGTGCAGGCTACCAGTGTTTCCGCTGTGGTAATCCAGAGCACCGTATTGCGGATTGCACCAAGACTGATGAGCGGGTTTGCTATCACTGCAATGAACCGAGACACATCAAACCGAGCTGCCCAAAGTTATCACAGCAGGCACCAAGGTTAGAGGCACCACCGCTGAAGCGGGCCGCAGTAACGCCTTAAGTATATGCTTTAGGCGCAGTGGCAGGTGGAGCGAGTAGCAGCGGACCAAGCACTGGTTAGTTTATGATATTAAAGTGGTTTATTTTTAAGTGTTAAGATTTGTTTTTCTTCCTTGTGTTTGTGTTTGGTTGTCTTACTTTACTATTTGCGCAGGAACTTTAAGCGTAGCTGGGGTAGAGTCTCATGTTTTTTTTTGACTCCGGAACATCTCACAGTTTTGTTACACCGAGCTGGGTATCTGATAGTGGGATCCAAGAGCTGTCTGGTGACCAGTCGGGAGTTGTAAAGGTTGATGGGGGTCGTATGCTCAGAACACATGGTTGTGTTAAGGACATTGACATTCTTATTGTGGGAGAGTTAATGTCGGCCGGCTCAATTGTGTGTCCGGTCGAGTTGTATGACGTTATTTTGGGCATGGACTGGCTTGGAAAGCTCAAAGCCTATCTCGATTGTCATAGAGGCCGATTGGTTTTTGAGCGAGCTGGTAAAAAGCTGGTTTATCAGGGAGTAAGACCAGTTTCTAAGAGCATAGTGATTTCCGCTATCCAGGCCGAGAGGTTGATTCAGCAGGATTGTGAAGCATACATCACAACTATATCAATGTCTGGTGATGTCGGGGAAGCTACCTTGCAAAACATTTCGGTTGTTTGGGAGTTTGAGGATGTATTCCAGCCTTTGAGAGGGTTACCGCCATCGAGATCTGATCCTTTCACTATAGAGTTGGAACTGGGGACGATACCATTGTCTAAGGCTCCTTATAGAATAGCTCCAGCAGAGTTGACAGAGCTAAAAAAATAGTTAGAAGAACTTTAGAAAAGGGGTTTATTAGACCGAGTAGTTCATTATGGGGAGCACCTGTTTTATTTGTGAAGAAGAAAGACGGGACTTTTCGGTTATGCATTTACCGGGGACTTAACCGTGTTACTGTGAAGAACAAGTACCCTTTGCCAAGGATTGATGAGTTGTTGGACCAATTGAGAGGGTCTACGTGGTTCTCAAAGATTGACTTGGTATCTGGATACCATATTCCCATAGATGTGGAGGATATCCAAACAACGGCTTTCAGGACAAGGTACGGGCACTATGAGTTTGTGGTGATGCAATTCGGTTTGACTAATGCTCCAGCTGCATTTATGAGATTGATGAACGGAGTCTTTCAGGAGTATCTAGATGAGTTTGTCATTATCTTTATCGATGACATCCTGCTGTATTCCAAAGTCTCGAGGAGCATGCAGATTATTTGAGGAGAGTTCTGCAGAAGCTGCGATAGCAGCAGTTATTTGCTAAGCTGAGCAAGTGCAGTTTTAGGCAACGCGAGATTGTTTTTCTGGGTCATATTGTTTCAGAGAGTGGGGTTTCAGTGGATCCAGAAAAGATTCGTGCGATCGAGGAGTGGCCGAGACCAAGGAATGCGACGGAGATCCAGAGTTTTCTTGGCTTGGCTGGTTATTATAGGAGGTTTGTCAAGGATTTTGCCAGCATGGCTCAGTCCATGACCAAGCTTACAGGAAAGGATGTTCCTTTTGTGTGGTCGGCAGAGTGTGAAGAGAGCTTTGCAAAGCTTAAGGAGATGTTAGTTAGCACGCATGTGTTAGCCTTGCCAGAGCTAGATGAGCCTTATGTGGTGTACACTGATGCATCTAAGTTTGGACTTGGGTGTGTACTTATGCAGCATGGAAGGGTGATAGCTTTTGCTTTACGGCAGTTGAGGAAACATGAGTGCAATTACCCTACTCAATTTCGGATATGACACACCTAATAATCACCCTCAATATCACGCCAAGATATTACACACTTGGGGATGACAAGGTTTGATTTCCGGATATGACTCTTCGAAGAATCGAATTGATTGTGGGATATGACTCACCAAACAATCAGAAAATGTTCTTAAAGAACTAAAAAGATTTGTCTCTGAAAATAATTTGATAAAATTTGGATGCTCTAGAATGGAGCTTACAATGAGTTTAAATAGAGGAGGGACAAGCTCCTCGTAAACTATTCTATTGGGACTCTAAAAATAAGACCAAAGACATTGACCCAAAGTAAATGGCGTCTAGGGCTGAAATAAAATAAGTTTGTCGAATAAAAGACATTGAAATGAAACTATAGTCTAGATTATAACATAAAGTCGATGCTTGAATCGGTCCATGGCTTCATGAAATCATCCTAGTTAATCATCAAAGTGGTGAAAGTGAACTTGAGGCCTCATTAAAAATCTTAATTTGGAAAACTCATTGGGATAAAACCAAACCAAGGGGAAAAGAACACACACAAACCACTTGATGATGATCAACTTGAAATGGCTTGAATGGAGGTAAGCATGTCATGGTTGTTTTGTCTTGGATGAACTTCTTCTTGCTCCCAAGACATCTTTAGGATTGTTCCAATAGCTTCTTGGAGTCTTCTTGTTCTTAAACGGCTCATGGGACCTCCAGGAATGACTAAGGCATTATCCTCTTCTTCTCCAAGTGCCAGCTGGTCCATGATCATATCATCCCCTCTCTCTTGAAAAGGATTTGTCCTCAAATCTGGATCATCTGCAACAAAAGGGATCAAGTTAGTAACATGAAAACTATCATTTATTTCATACTTACCTTGCAAATCCAGTTTGTAGGCATTGTTGCTGATCTTCTTAATGATCTCAAAAAGCCCATCAATCCGTGACATGAGCTTAGACTTCCTCTCATTAGGAAATCTCTCTTTCCTTAGGTGAACCCATACTTGATCACCTACTTTAAAGATCTTCTCACGCCTTCCCTTATTAGCATGCTTGACATATTGCTTAGTCTTCTCTTCAATGTTTCGCCTTGCTTGCTTATGTATTTGTTGTATCAGCTCTGCCTTCTTCTTTCCATCAAAGCTAACTCTTTCATACTCAGGCAAAGGTATTAGATCCAAAGGAGAAGTAACCCAACACTCAGGCAAAGGTAGAAAACCTATCCACCACAACAAAGATAGAATCCTTTCCGGTTCGAGTCTTTGGACATAGCTTGTTTACATGTTGCACATCTTCCACAGATCCACTCCACATATCTTTTCATGTGTGACCAAAAGAAATGGTCTTGCAAAACTTTAAGTGTCTTGGCAATGCCAAAATGTCCCATAAGACTACCTCCACGTGCCTCCCTAACAAACAGATCTCTCAAAGAACAGTTAGGTACACATAAGCGGTTATCATAGAAAAGAAAATATTCCTACCTTAAGTAATGTACATAAGCAAATTTCTCACACAACTTGTATGCATCACAAAAATTAGAATCGGTCTCATACATACCTTTGATCTGCTCAAACCCCAATAGTTTAGCATCAAGAGTGTTTAAAAGAACATACCTCCGAGATAGTGCATCAGTCACTATGTTTTCCTTACCTTGTTTGTACTTGATCACATAAGGAAATATTTCTATGAATTCAACCCATCTGGCATGTCATTTGTTCAGCTTTTTCTGCCCCTTTAGGTACTTGAGAGATTCATGGTCTGTGTGTATTACAAACTCCTTAGGCCAAAGATAATGTTGTCATGTTCATGAAGCCCTCACCAAAGCATACAGCTCCTTGTCGTAAGTAGCATAGTTGAGAGTTGCTCCTCCAAGCTTCTCACCGAAGTATGCTATAAGTCTTTTCTCCTGCATTAACACAGCACCAATACCAATTTCTGACGCATCACATTCAATCTCAAATGTTTTATTAAAATCAGGAAGGGTAAGGAGAGTAGAATGAGTAAGCTTCTCTTTAAGGCATAGGAATGCAGCTTCTTGTGCCTCTTCCCACTTGAATCCAACATATTTCTTAATCACTTCTGTCAATGGAGCAGCAATGGTGCTAAAGTTCTTGACAAAATGCCTGTAGAAACCAACAAGTCCATGAAAACTTCTCACTTCACTAACGGTGGTTGGACTTGGCCACTCCATGATTGCTTTAATCTTCTCTGGGTCTACCTTTACACCATCTGCACTCACAGCAAAGCCTAAAAAGACCAAGTTATCTGTTCCAAAAGTACACTTCTTAAGATTGGCATAAAGTGTTTTTTTCTTAACAAATCAAGAACAGCCCTAAAATGCTCTTGCTGTACACTAGAATGTCATCAAAATACACAACCACAAAGATGCCAATGAAAGATCTAAGGAAATGATTCATTAACCTCATGAATGTACTAGGTGCATTGGTTAATCCAAAAGGCATGACTAACCACTCATACAATCCATGCTTACTTTTAAATGCAGTTTTCCACTCATCTCCTTCTATCATCATAATTTGATGATATCCACTTTTTAAGTCTATTTTAGAAAAAATGCAAGAACCATGCAATTCATCAAGCATATCATCTAAACGAGGAATAGGATGGCAATACTTTACATTGATATTGTTGATGGCTCTACAATCCACACACATCCTCCAAGTTCTATCCTTCTTTGGAACAAGCAATACTGGCACAGCACAATGGCTCATGCTCTCTCGGATATGCCCCTTCGCCATTAGCTACTCTACTTGTCTTTGAAGTTCCTTAGTCACCACAGGGTTTGTTCTATATGCTGGATGGTTAGGAAGTGAAGCTCCAGGCACGAAATCAATCTGGTGCTCAATTCCATGGATAGACGGTAGTCCTTTGGGATTCTTCTCCGGAAAAACATCTTCAAACTCCTGCAAAAGAAAAGAAATACCACTCGGAACTTTCAGTACTAGATTAGTAAGATTCATCAACACCTATTTGTAAACAAAAAATAATGAGTTTTTTTTGGAGAAGAGAGCTCTCTTAATCACATTAGACCTCACAAGAAAGTCTGATTGCCTCACATGTTTGCTCTCTAAGGCCTTTTCTTGGTTTTTCTCAAACTCTCATTTTTGTTTGTTGGTGGTGTATTTAGGGGGTCACTCACATTAGTTTTTTCTTGTTGCCTCAGCCATGTTTGATCATGATGAACTTCTTGTGGCGTCAATGGAGCAAGGGTGGTGTTCTGGCCGTTGTATTCAAAGGAATAACGGTTTGTAAACCCATCATGGATGACCCTTCTATCAAATTGCCATCGTCTCCCTAGCAAGATGTGGCCGGCCTCCATTGGTAAGAAATCACACAAGATTTCATCCTTGTATTTGCCTATGGTTAAAGGAACTAATACTTGGCTGCTTACGACCATTTCTCCTTCATCATTCAACCATTGAAGCTTGTGAGGCTTCGGATGCTTCTTCACTTCTAGACCTAACTTCTTGACCATAGTTTCACTTGCCACATTAGTACTGCTATCCCCATCAATAATAAGGCTGCAAACCTTACCTTGTACTAGGCATCTTGTGTGAAACAAGTTCTCCCGTTGTTCTTGGTCAGCATCTTTGGCTTGAATGCTTAATGATCTCCTTGTTACTAACAGTTCTTCTGTTGCTGGTAGCTCTATCTCCTCAGCCTCTGAGCTTTCTTCTTCTTCAAGTTCTTCCTCTTCTGTTTCAATCTTGCCACTATTCAAAAGGATCATAGTTCTTTTGTTGATGCATTCATTGGCGTAATGTCCTCTCCCTTGACACTCGAAACATTTAACATCATGTTTCCTAGAAGAAGTTGTTATACCTTTCCCTTTGGCGTCTTGAGTGGCGGTATAAGGTTTGGATTCTTGTTTTGGCTTGACAATAGTCTTGTCCTCTTGTTTGTAGCTTGCCCTAGCATAGGTTTCTCCAGCTCCATAGGAATTTCTGGAAGTACTCCTTCTCTGGAATTTCTGGAAGTACTCCTTCTCCTCCAAATCTCTATAAGTTTGAAGTTCCATCCCATCTTGAATATCTCGAGCCAAGCCACTCAAGAACCTTGCCATGGTTGCCTCATGATCCTCATCTATGTCGGCTTTGATCATAAGAGACTCCTGTTGATTTTAGAAGTTTAGGGAGAGATAAGGATGAAGATAAGAGAATTGGCGTAATAAGAGAGAGAGAGATTGCTGAATTTTTCTTCTTATTCACACTCATTCAACCAATACAATGCACAAGTATATATAGACTTTACAAGCATAAGCTAAGGAAAAAATATCTAAGGAAGAGGAAGAGAAGAGGTGTGATGATGGAGTGGTTGAGCTGCTCCAACAGTGCAGCTGCGCCCATGCTGTTCCCATTCTGTGCCCATACCTTCTCCCTGCAGCGCCCATGCCTCTTTTGCTTCCTCACTTGGTTTAGTTAGCTTGTCTAGTTTATATCCAACAGCTTCCTTTTCTTCTAGTTCCTTATAAACTAGCACTCCTTCTAGTTCCTTCACAACTAGTTCTTTCCTTTTCCCTCCTTTTCTTGAGTTTGAATTCTTCTTCTTGAGATCACATATTTCAACACTCCCCCTCAAGATTGGTCGGTGAATATCCTTTAGACCGATCTTGCCATATATAAGATCTCCAATGATCGAGGATGTTGCCTTGGTGAAGATATCCGCTAGCTGTTCCCCACTTGCTACGAATGCGGGTTTGATGATTCCTTCTTGAATCTTTCCCCTCACAAAGTGACTGTTGAAATTATAAGTTTAAAGAGATTGAAGAATGTTTAGAGACTAAGAGTGAGAATAGCAAGAGATTATGAAAGTTTGTATGTATTTTATTCTCTTAGTCTTACAAATCTTTACAAGAGGTTACACATATATTTATAGACATTTGAATGAGAGGAGGTGCAGAAGAAGAGAGGAATGGCGTGAAGAAGGAAGAGGAGAAGAGAGGTTTTGCGTGAAGAAGAGAGGAGGGAGCAGCTCACCTACTCCAACAGTATTGCACTCCATGCCTCTCTCTGGCGCCCCATGCTTGTGCCCATGCCTCTCCTTGCTTCCTTACTTAGTTTAGTTAGTTCATCTAGTTGAGATCCAACAACTTCCTTTTCTTCTAGTTCCTTCTTAACTTGTTCTCTTTCTAGTTCCTTTTCAACCAGTTTTCTCCTTTTCCCTCCTTCTCTTGTGTTTGAATTCTTCTTCTTGAGATCACATATTTCAACACTCCCCCTCAAGATTGGTCGGTGGAGATCCTTAAGACCGATCTTGCCATGAATGTGATCACAAGTAATAGTTGAAGTTGCCTTAGTGAAGATATCAGCTAATTGATCCTTGCTTGCTACAAAGGCGGTTTTGATAATTTCTTCTTGTATCTTCCCTCTCACAAAATGGCAATCAACTTCTATGTGCTTGGTTCTTTCATGAAATACCGGATTTGATGCTATATGCATTGCAGCTTGATTATCACAATACAACAGCATTTCTTCATCTCCCTGGATTCCAAGGTCTTTTAGAAGCGCTTTTATCCATATCAACTCCTTTGTCAATTCTTTCATGGCTCTGTACTCTGCTTCAGCACTTGATAAGGCTATGACCTTCTGTTTTTTGCTCCTCCAGGTTACTAGATTTCCTCCCACAAATGTGCAAAAACCAGATGTGGACTTTCTATCCTTTTTATCTCCAGCCCAATCCGCATACAATAACCTTGGACCTTTGTGTTCCCATTAACATGCATCCATACACCTTTTCCAGGGCTATTCTTTAGGTACCTTAGCAACCTCTCAATCATGTTCCAATGTTGTGAGGTTGGCTTTTGCATATGCTGGCTCACACGGTTTACTGCAAAGCAGATGTCAGGTCTTGTAATGGTAAGATAGATAAGTTTGCCCACCATCCTTTGGTATCTTTTAATGTTCTCAAAAGGCTCCCCCTCAGGACTATCTTGGTATCCTTCTTCTATTGGAGTTTTGGCCGGCTTGGATCCTAACTTCCCGGTTTCTTCCAAGAGATCCAGCACATATTTCCTTTGAGATATGAACATTCCATCTCCAAATCGTGTCATCTCAATCCCTAGGAAGTACTTGAGCTCCCCTAGATCCTTTATATCAAAGTCGGCCTTCAAGAGTCCCTTGATTTGATCTACTCCATCTTTGTCACTTCCTGTGATGATTAGATCATCAACATAAATCAAGACTACCACTACTCCTCCTTCACTTTGTCTTGTGAATAGAGTATGATCCGCTTCAGATTTTATGAACTCCTTCTTCAAGAGACAAGCACTTAGCCTTTGGTACCATGCTCTTGGAGATTGCTTCAGCCCATAGATTGCTTTCTTCAATCTACACACTTTGTTGCCTCCATTATGATACCCTAGGGGTGGATCCATATATACTTCTTCTTCCAAATCCCCCTGCAAGAAGGCATTCTTGACGTCCATTTGCCATAAGTCCCATTCCAAGTTTACAGCTACCGAGATTAGAATTCTTATGGAATGAAGCTTAGCCACTGGAGCAAATGTTTCAGTATAGTCCTCCCCATAGACTTGAGTATATCCTTTTGCTACCAGCCTTGCTTTGTACCTTTATATTTCCCCATCACTTGTGTATTTAATTGTATACACCCATCTACTCCCAACCGACTTCTTATCCTTTGGTAAGTCGGTTAAGTACCAAGTATTATTCCTTTACATGGACTTCATTTCCTCTTCCATGGCTTTCACCCATACTTCACTCTCACATGCTTCTTCATATGAGCTAGGAATGTATTCCTTGCTGATTTTTGTGAGAAACACTTCATGCTCCATGGGTAATGTCGCCAAGGAACAGAAATGCTCAATGGGATATGTGATAATACTAGTTTGAGTGTGATCTCCTCCTTGTGATATGAGAGTGCTGTCGCCAATAGGATCGAGATCTAAGCTCGCCGTACGCTCAGGACACTCTCTTATCACACAAGGAAAAATACTCGTACTAGACTCTCCTTGGAGCATAGCAGAATTGTTATAGCCATAAAAGACACGTTGTCGCCTCTGTCTTGTACTTCTTCTTAGAGGTATGGTTGGCTCCTGTCCTTCTTCAGCATCCGCTCCCTCTTCATCCAAATTCTGATCCACTTCCTCATGTGCATTATCCGCACTATCTTGCTCTATGAAGTTCTCAGATGTTTCTTCTTGTACTTCTTCACATAGGCTTGGCGTTTCATCAAACACCATCCAGTCCATGGATGAATAGATCATTCCTTTAGAAGCATCATGATCCTTAGCCCCATAGAAACTCTCTTGTTCATTAAACCTTACTTCTCTAGACACATACACTCTTCTTGTTTCCGGATTGTAGACCTTGTAGCCCTTTTGTGTTGGTGAATATCCAATGAACACACACCTCATGCTTCGAGGTTCAAGTTTGCTTCTGTGTCCTTCTGGTAAAAACATGAAGCATGTGCATCCAAACGTTTTGATATGATTTAAGCTTGGTTTCTTCTTGTACAACACTTCAAATGGGGACTTATCATCCAGATTTTTGGTTGGAAGTCGGTTGATTAAGTAGCTTGATGTCATTACGGCATCTCCCCAATGGAACTTTGGTACTCTTTGTTGAAATATGTGATCTCTATGATAGAAGAATTTAAATCTAAGAGAAGGAGGGAAAGGAAACCTAGTTCACAAGGAACTAGAAGAAGTCTTGGTTAGGATGTAACTAGAAGAAAGGAAGCTGTTACATACTAACTAGAAGACTAACTAAGTGGAAAAGAGGAAGCAAAGGAGAGCATGGGGCGCCAGAACCAGGGCATGGGCACAAGCATGGAAGCGTCAGCAGCAGGGTATGGGCGCAGCTTGAACAGGAGTCAAACAGTGAGCTGCTCCCTTCCCTCCTCTCTTCTTCACGCAAACTCCTCTCTTCTCTCCTTCCTTCTTCACGCCTCTTCTCTCCTTCTCTATGTAAAAACTCTATAAATATACATGTAATGTGATGTAAAGAGTGTTGTGAATAAGAGAATAAGAAGATTAAAAGAGTAAAAGGAAGCTTTGCTTATCTCCCTAAAGGCGCCGGTGGAGCCTTAGCTCTCCGGCGCCATGCTTCTCCTTAGTTCATCTTATTTCATCAACCATTATCATTCTCATTCTCATCATCATTCTTATCATCATTCTCAAACAATAATCCCTCATTACATCAATACTCACGCAACCACCTTCATCCTAAACATTCTCCAAGTATCCAAACCTCAAACTCCTTATCATTCTCACGCCACAACTATCACTCTCTCAACTATCCCTAAGCCTCCATACTCTTAATTTCAACATGGTATCAGAGCACATAATGATCCTTGGAGCCTGTTCAAGGAAGGAGAAGAAATCAGTCCAAAAGGAGGCTGAAGAGAAGAAGAAGATATGGCCGTGAGAAGAAAACAGAAAAGAAAAGAAGAGAAGAAAAGAAGAGAGGTACAAACCTGAAGCTTGGTGAGAAAATGCCAAGAAGATTCAGCCATACTGAAGCTGAAAGGAGAAGAAGAAAACGAGTGAAGGCGGCAAATAAGATGTCGTGAGAGAATAGAAGAAAAGAGCAATCCACTGTCGAAAAAGAAAAGAAGGAAAAGAAGGTGGTGACAAAAGATAGCACCATCAACTTTCACAAGTGCATTCACAGTCGTACCTCAAAGAAGGTGGGCTTCATGCGCATCCAATGAGACGTGGAGATCTTATGGAAGAAGCAATGAAGACACCGGTGTAGAGACATGATTGTGGAGGAGATTTCTATTCTTATTTGACATGTCTAGGTGAAGCTTGAAGAAGCTTGTTGAAGTTGAGAATCCATGTGTTTCCTTAACTGAAACAAGAATAGAGGAGAAGCATGTACAAAGAGAAGTATAAGGCTGGAAAAAGAAAATGTATCCTCCAAAGAAGAGGACGTGAACAAAGATAGAGATGCTACAGCAACTGTACACAAAACTCATGATGAAACAAATTGAAAAAGCCAAAGTTAGAATGCTAAGTTGATGGTGAAAGAATCAAAGAGACCAAGGCTCAAAATGCTAAAGTAATGATTCATAAACCTAACATACTAAGCTTGAAAACAGAGGTGGGGGTTCAAGGAATCAAACACTGATACTAAGAAAGCTAGGATGCTCACTAATGGAAAAACCTAAAAGACTACGTAGAAAACCGGGTAACGGTGCCAGAGTCAAAGAGATCCAAAGCTAAAGTCAAAGTGATGGTTTCTATAATCTAAAAGAAAAAAAGCTGGTGATTGAGAGTCAACACCAAGCAGAAAAGAAGAAAGCTCACATAAATGAGAGAGCTAAAAGCTGGTTGAAGTGGAAGCCGGTAAAGAAGTGAGGAGAACTCACAGTGAGAGTACCTGCTAAAGAAGATATTGATCAAAGAAATTGATCAAAGAGATGTAAAGGGAGATTGACGAAAAACCAGTCAAATTGTCGGTAATGAAAATTGAAAAAGAAAATGGCCGGAACCAAGGAGTTCCGAGCAAGAGGGAGATCGAAAAATTGAGTATACCTACACCAACCTCGTGAAAGGATTGAGAATTCTGCAGAGAAGAGGCGATCCAAGCAAAGAACAATAAGTGAAGGGATTCAAATCCCTAAACTAAAAATGGGGAATTCAATCAAGGATCCAAGAGGGAGTGTTGGAATTGTATCCTTGGTTGAATCTGCAAAAGATAAAAGCAGAATCCATGAGAAGAAGATGAAGATAACAGAAGTCCTGCAGCAATCAAAGAAGAAGTCATCATCGTAGAAGAGGAGGAGGATTCAACGAAGAAGAAGAAGGGTTGTTGGTGAAATGGGCTAAGTAATGTTGGGTCTTAACATGCTATTGGGTCTCTATGTGTATAAGGCTCATGTTATGCAACTATGATCAAGTTAGAGTCTAAGTATTAGTTATATGATTTAAGCAAGTAGTTAAGAGTTGGTAGAGTTGTTGTGGCCTAGAGTAAGGTAGTTAAGGGATTGCTTGTAAGCATGAACCTAGAAGCATGGTGTTATAAGTGGTTATACTTAGAGTCATACTCAATGTCTTGTGCCAAGTGGTGAGAACCACTATATGTATGTAGGAGTAGTGTAGTAAGAAAAACATCTTTTGATCCATATTAAAAATGTAGTCTCAAAGCAATTTCTCTGTTCTACGAGTTTTAGTGAGAAGCAAACAAATAGAACTAGAGAGGAAGAGGAAACTTACCTCAAAAGTGTGAATGAGGTGAGATTGTCAACATGGTATCAGAGCAAGTTGAGTGATCTAGCGCCTAATCTCTTGTTATTCTTCTAGCTCTCTACAAAGTCTTCTAATCTATAACCATACACTTTCTTAGTTCTATTCACTCTGAGATTAATATCCTTGAGATCATAAGATCTTCAAGTTGTGAAAGGACTAAGGGTGTGTATTGTTACTAGAAAATGATGACAAATTGAGGGAGATTTCGTTGGGCTATCCTTGGCTCCTTGCCTTGAGGACCTTGGTCTTTTGTTAAACACATGAGAGAAAAAGTTTTTGGGGTAATTTGTTCCTCCCATTCGTTTTCTAATTAATGGGGTGTGTGTGAGAGAGTAAATATTTTTCTTTGTGGTTCTTGTGTGTGGAGTCTAGATCCACATACAAAACTTTGAAAAGGGGTTGTATCAATATCAATTCCTTGGTGATCCTCTTTGGAAACAAGATCCAGAGGATTTTTAGAATCATTCATCCATGAAGAAGCTTGTCATGGCGTGATGGTCTTTGGCATGTATGGCGTGGGAAATAAGGCATCTAGGAGATGAAGAGTGTTTTTGGCGTGATGGTTTAGAAGAGGAGAAGGCTGGGTAGTGACCTTAAATGGTGATCCAAGCAAGCTCCAAGTGAAAACAAATCATTGAACAGGAAGTAAAGTGGCTGGTGTTCAAATGAAGACATCCAGCAAGAAAGAAGAGGAAGCATTAAACCGGCTGTACAAAAAACAGTCAAAGAAAGTGTGAATCTAGTTCACATAAGACTTCAAGAAAAATATGAGACAGCTCATAGTAAAACTTGGAGAAAAGGAGAAGCTTACCTTAGAAAGAGGAAGCTGAAGAAGGTTGAATCCCGGAAGAGACTTGCGGAAGAGAAGTGACAAGAGGAGTTCACATCTTTAACCCGGAAGAGACTTGCGGAAGAGACGTGACAAGAGGAGTTCACGTGGAAGGCTTGCATGAAACAGAGATGAAGCACAAGGCTGAGATGTTTCCTGCAAAGAAAAGGAAGTGGTCAATAATTTTTTGATCAAAGAAACACAGTTGATAAGAGGAAAATCAATTGTGGAAAAGAGGTGGTGAAGAGATAGTAAGCAATGTTTTTGGATGGGCTTATGTTGTGATTCTTGAGAGATTGATTCCAGTTATGGTGATTGGAAACTCACATTCGCTTGTAACTTCAAGCGTTAAGGAGGAGAAGAGTAAGGCTGCTGAGAGAGGGAAACCTCAGAGGAAGAGGTTAAGAGCGATTGTTGCTCTGAGAAGAAGAAGAGCAACAGCGACTCAGTGAAGCTCTTGGCGAATTCTCAGCCTCAGTAACAGGCGAATCAAACTCTGCAAGACTCATTTCCAAGAAGTTCATGACTTCCAAAACCAATCTCATAGGCTAATGCTATCTTTCATTGGTGAATCTTTCAACAAGCGGAAGATTCAGATGGTCAAGAAGTAGTTGCTCCAAGGTATTGATTAAAGGGTGCTTATGGAGGGTCATATTCTTCCACATGGTCTTCATCCTCTCTTGATGCCGAATCACTTGATCCAGGAGGTCTTGAGGGAGTGGTGATCATACTCAACCATGTGGCGATCCAAGCGGAGCAATTTACAAGAAGAAGTGTGTATAGGCTCAAGCAAGCTATTCATGGTGGTGTTATGTGGAGGTAGATGATGTCCTTTGCGGCCTAATCCAAAATGGCTAGCAGATGAATGCTTGTCCTAATTGGCAAGTGGGATAGATAGTCCAAGAGGAGGCGGCATCATTGACATAATCAAGCTTAGTGCTCTTTCCTTTGCAAGAGTGGTCCCTTGGCAATGGGCTAGTCTTGAAGGGAAGTGTTGAAGAAGCGGTGAGCTCCAAATTATGCAACGGGAGTGTTGAAGAAGAGGGGGAGTGTTGAAGAAGACCGTTGAAGCACCAAGTTAGGTGATGGTCCAAGAAGAAGAGGACTATCACATTGTACCATGGATAGGTGCGGCATTCCGAGAGGAAACCGGGAGAGTCTTATGATAAGTGGCTTAGAGCGGATGGCTCTTTGAAGAATCAAGATCAAATCTATGAAGGGTTAAAGCCAAGATTGATCTTGATAGATGGAGAGTGAAGTTCAGACCAAGAGGCATTCACCTAGGAAGTTGTGGAACGGTAAACAAGGCAACAAGGGAATCCAAGCACCATATGAGGAGACGATGGCGAGAGGAAGCCGGGAGACACATATGAGTAGCTATGGATAATGTTGTAAGGAAACCGAAGGAGAAACCACCTTGCAGACCTTATTAGGTGTGGTGATCCGAGAAGCAGCGGGAAGTGGCATCCAACGGATAGAGTATACTCCCAAGAGTCATCAAGAGGAAGCCAATGACAATGTGAGTATTCTATGAGCTAGAAGATGTCATCCGAGGAGCTTGAAGTCAAGATTAAGTTTGAGACAAGAAGCCAGAGGAGACATGATCCGAGTGAAGCTTAGAGAAGACAAAGCCTAATCCGCAAGAAAGAGTAAAGGCCATAGGAGAGGAAGCCGTGGTCTCATTGAGGTTAGGAGTCATCAAAACCATCTTTGGAGCAAGCAAGGATCAGCTAGCGGATATCCTTATCATGGCATCATCTTCTATCAATGAGGATCACTTACATGGCAAGATTGGCCTTAAGGACACCTACCGACCAATCTTGAGGGGGAGTGTTGAAATATGTGATCTCTATGATAGAAGAATTTAAATCTAAGAGAAGGAGGGAAAGGAAACCTAGTTCACAAGGAACTAGAAGAAGTCTTGGTTAGGATGTAACTAGAAGAAAGGAAGCTGTTACATACTAACTAGAAGACTAACTAAGTGGAAAAGAGGAAGCAAAGGAGAGCATGGGGCGCCAGAACCAGGGCATGGGCACAAGCATGGATGTAAGGAGAGCATGGGGCGCCTTCCCTCCTCTCTTCTTCACGCAAACTCCTCTCTTCTCTCCTTCTTTCTTCACGCCTCTTCTCTTCTTCTCTATGTAAAAACTCTATAAATATACATGTAATGTGATGTAAAGAGTGTTGTGAATAAGAGAATAAGAAGATTAAAAGAGTAAAAGGAAGCTTTGCTTATCTCCCTAAAGGCGCCGGTGGAGCCTTAGCTCTCCGGCGCCATGCTTCTCCTTAGTTCATCTTATTTCATCAACCATTATCATTCTCATTCTCATCATCATTCTTATCATCATTCTCAAACAATAATCCCTCATTACATCAATACTCACGCAACCACCTTCATCCTAAACATTCTCCAAGTATCCAAACCTCAAACTCCTTATCATTCTCACGCCACAACTATCACTCTCTCAACTATCCCTAAGCCTCCATACTCTTAATTTCAACACTCTTTTGGCAATCATGAGAGTCCTTGCTACTTCCATTAGGTGTCTATTCTTCCTTTCAGCTATCCCGTTCTGCTGAGGAGTGTATGCACACGATGTTTGATGAATGATGCCAAAGTTGTTGAGCAACTCTTTGAATCGTTTACTCACATATTCACCTCCATTATCACTACGCAATACTTTGATCTTTGTTTTGAATTGGGTAGAGATATAGTTAATGAAGTTGGTGAAGGCTTCATACACTTGATCTTTGGTATGTAGAAGAATGATCCATGTATATCTTGAGTAGTCATCAATGAATGAAACAAAATATTTATATTGATCTCTTGAATTACATGGTGAGGTCCATACATCCGAGTGTACAATGCCAAACGCTTCATCACAAGTTGTAGATGAAGTAGGAAAAGCTTGTCTACAATGCTTCCCTAGTACACACGCCTCACACACTACTTCTTCTTGGATGAGATTGGGTAAGACCATCTTGAGGACTGCTGAACTTGGATGTCCTAGCCTTCCATGCCATAATGGGCTATCTTCAATCTCTTTCCTCCCAAAAAACTTTGCATCTGCCTTCATTCCAAGAGTCATTGGTTCCTCTTGTTTATTTGATTCCAAGATATACACACCATCTTCTACCTTCCCTTCTCCGAGCACATGGTTTGTTTTAGGGTCCTGAAACTTAACAAAGTCAGTCCCAAACACAGCCACACACTCCAAATCCTTTGTAGCTTTATTAACGGATAAAAGATTAGATGAGAAGTTAGGCATGTATAATGCTTTTGTTTCCCTTTTAAAAAGCTCTAACTCTCCTATCCCTTTAATTGGAACTGAGCTTCCATTGGCTACTTGTACACTTCCATGGCATGGTTCAAGATTCTTTAACATATCTTGATCCTTGATCATGTGATGAGAAGCCCCTGAATCCACAATGATTCTAGTCTTCTTTATGGGTGTTTTAGAGCTGAAAAAACTCTTACCCGAATCTGTGAGTTTGGCTAGGCTCTTGATGAGAGCTTCAAACTCAGACCTTCTAACCAGTTCTTCAACAGGTTGTGCAATTCCCGTGAAGGCTCTAGGTCCATTCCCATTCTCCCTTAGCCGCTTAGGCCTCAAGTGTGGATGGAGAGTCCAACACTTCTCCTTAGTGTGTCCTTTCATCTTGCAATGCTCACACTCCAACGTCCTCTTGTCTCCAAATGTGAGATTCTTTCTTGCAAGATGTGCAGCTTCACTTGGTGCACGAAACAGGTCTCTAGACCCTTCTTCCCTTTGTATCATACCGCATACTTCCGCTAGACTTGGCAGATTCTCAAATCGAAGTATATGCTTGATAAGATCCTTGTATGATGCATTGAGTGCCAAGAGAAGCCCAAACACTTGATCTTGGTCACGCCTTTCTCCTAACTCCTTGGGGTCTATAGTGTGTGGCCTCAAGATCTCCAACTCGGCCCATAAGCTTCTATACTCCCCAAACATTTCCTTGAATGACTTTTCCTCTTGTTGGAGCTCATTCAATGCCCTTTTCACCTCAAATATCCTTGATATGTTTGAGATGTTTCCATAAACTCCTTTGAGTATATCCCAAAGTTCCTTGGCGGTATCCGCATATGAGTAAGCCGCCAAGATAGTTGGTTCTAGTGAGCTTAGGAGAAGAGAAAGAGTGTATTGTTCTTCTTGCTCTTCCTTAGCTTCCTCCTTCTCATTTCTCACCGCCGCTTCTGTTCCTTCTTTTGGCTCAACATATTGCCAAAGTCCTCGGCCTCTAAGAGTAGTTTTGGTGGTTTTTGCCCAAAGGAGATAGTTGTTTCCCTTGAGCATAACCGAGATTGTTACCCTATTAGTCTCCATTTTCTAGTAATAATACACAATCTTAGTCCTTTCACAACTTGAAGATCCTATGATCTCAAGGATATTAATCTCAGAGTGAATAGAACTAAGGAAGGTGTATTGTTATAGATTAGAAGCCTTGTAGAGTATTAGAGGAATCAAGAAGAGAATAAGCGGTTTAGTAGATAACCTGCTCTGATACCATGTTGAAATTATAAGTTTAAAGAGATTGAAGAATGTTTAGAGACTAAGAGTGAGAATAGCAAGAGATTATGAAAGTTTGTATGTATTTTATTCTCTTAGTCTTACAAATCTTTACAAGAGGTTACACATATATTTATAGACATTTGAATGAGAGGAGGTGCAGAAGAAGAGAGGAATGGCGTGAAGAAGGAAGAGGAGAAGAGAGGTTTTGCGTGAAGAAGAGAGGAGGGAGCAGCTCACCTACTCCAACAGTATTGCACTCCATGCCTCTCTCTGGCGCCCCATGCTTGTGCCCATGCCTCTCCTTGCTTCCTTACTTAGTTTAGTTAGTTCATCTAGTTGAGATCCAACAACTTCCTTTTCTTCTAGTTCCTTCTTAACTTGTTCTCTTTCTAGTTCCTTTTCAACCAGTTTTCTCCTTTTCCCTCCTTCTCTTGTGTTTGAATTCTTCTTCTTGAGATCACATATTTCAACAGTGACAATCCACTTCTATATGCTTGGTTCTTTCATGGAATACCGGATTGGATGCTATATGTATTGCAGCTTGATTATCACAATACAACAGCATCTCCTCAGCCTCAAGTATCCCAAGATCTTCTAGGAATGCCCTCACCCATATCAATTCTTTTGTCACCTCCTTCATAGCCCTATACTCGGCTTCAGCACTTGATAAGGCTATTACTTTCTGCTTCTTACTTCTCCAAGTGACTAGATTACCTCCCACAAAGGTACAAAAACCGGATGTGGACTTTCTATCTTGCTTATCTCCAGCCCAATCCGCATCACAATATCCTTGAACCTTTGTGTTTCCATTAGCCTTCATCCATATGCCTTTTCCAGGGCTGTTTTTTAAGTACCTTAGCAGCCTCTCAATCATGTTCCAATGATGCATAGTTGGTTTTTGCATATGTTGACTCACACGGTTCACTGCAAAGCAAATATCCGGCCTTGTAATAGTAAGATAGATGAGCTTGCCCACCATCCTCTGGTATCTTTTAATATTCTCCAATGGCTCCCCCTCAGGACTATCTTGGTAGCCTTCTTCTATTGGAGTTTTGGCCGGTTTGAATCCTAACTTCCCGGTTTCTTCCAAGAGATCCAGCACATATTTCTTTTGGGAGATGAACATCCCATCTTCAAACCGTATCATTTCAATCCCTAGGAAGTATTTAAGCTCTCCTAGATCCTTTATATCAAAAGCAACCTTCAAGAGTTCCTTGATTCGATCTACTCCATCTTTGTCACCTCCTGTGATGATTAGATCATCAACATAGATCAAGACCACCACTACTCCTCCTTTACTTTTCCTTGTGAAAAGTGTATGATCAGCTTCCGATCTTATGAACTCCTTCTCCAAAAGACAAGCACTTAGCCTTTGGTACCATGCCCTTGGAGATTGCTTTAGCCCATAGATTGCTTTCTTCAATCTACAAACTTTGTTGCCTTCCTTATGATATCCTTGGGGTGGATCCATATACACTTCCTCTTCCAAATCCCCTTGCAAGAAGGCGTTCTTGACATCCATCTGCCATAGATCCCACTTCAAGTTCACTGCCACCGAGATTAGGATTCTGATGGAATGGAGCTTAGCAACCGGAGCAAATGTCTCGGTATAATCCTCCCCATAGATTTGAGTATACCCTTTTGCTACCAACCTTGCCTTGTATCTTTCTATCCTCCCATCACTTGTGTATTTGATTGTATACACCCATCTACACCCAACTGGCTTCTTATCCCTTGGTAAATCGGTTAAGTACCAAGTATGATTCCTTTCCATGGACTTCATTTCCTCTTCCATGGCTTTTACCCATACTCCACTCTCACACGCTTCTTCATATGAGTTAGGTATGGATTCCTTGCTGATTTTTCCAAGAAAAGCTTCATGCTCCATAGGTAAGGATGCCAACGAGCAAAAATGCTCAATGGGATATGTAACAGTGCTAGTTTGAGTGTTATCTCCCCCTTGTGATAAGAGAGTGCTGTCGCCAATAGGATCGAGATCTAAGCTCGCCGTACGCTCAGGGCATTCTCTTATCACACAAGGAAGATTACTCGCACTAGACTCTCCTTGGAGCATGGCAGAGTTGTTGTAGCCATAGTAAACACGTTGTCGCCTCTGTCTTGTACTTCTTCTTAGAGGTACTGTTGGCTCAGGTTCTTCTTTGACAATGTCAATGCTTTCTACACCTGGATTAGGTTCACTTTCCTCATCCGTGGCTTCATGATCTGAGGTTGGGTCATTCTCCTCATGTACATCATCCCTTGTTCTTGAATCTTCAAAGAATGGTATCCACTCCATAAATGGTGAGCTCATACCTTGAGGGGTATCATGATTCTTAGCTCCATAGAAGCTCTCCTTTTCATTGAACCTCACCTCTCTTGATACATAGACTCGTCTTGTCTCCGGGTTGTAGACCTTGTATCCTTTTTGTGTTGGTGAATATCCAATGAATACACACTTCATGCTTCTAGGTTCAAGCTTGTTTCTTTGACCTTCTGGTGTGAACATAAAGCAGCTACATCCAAAGGTTTTGAGATGATGTAGGCTTGGTTTCTTGTTGTACAATGCCTCAAATGGTGACTTATTATCCAGGTTCTTGGTTGGAAGACGGTTGATCAAGTAGTTTGAAGTCATCACAGCATCTCCCCAATGAAGTTTAGGTACTCCTTTGGCAATCATGATGGTCCTTGCTACCTCCATTAGGTGTCTATTTTTTCTTTCAGCTACTCCGTTTTGTTGTGGAGTATAGGCGCAAGATGTTTGATGGATGGTGCCAAGGTTGTTGAGTAATTCCTTGAACCGCTTGCTTATATACTCTCCTCCATTATCACTTCTTAAGATCTTGATTGTTGTTTTGAATTGTGTAGACACATAGTTGATGAAGTTGGTGAATGCTTCATAAACTTGATCTTTGGTATGTAGAAGAGTAATCCATGTGTATTTTGAGTAGTCATCTATGAATGAAACAAAATACTTATATTGATCTCTTGAATTACAAGGAGCGGTCCATACATCCGAGTGTACAATGCCAAAAGCTTCATCACAAAATGTAGATGAAGTAGGAAACACTTGTCTACAATGTTTCCCTAGTACACATGCTTCACATACTAATTCTTCTTGAATGAGATTGGGTAAGGCCACTTTGAGAACTGCAGAGCTTGGATGTCCCAACCTTTCATGCCATAGTGGACTATCTCCAATCTCCTTCCTACTAGATACTTCTACATCCGCCTTCATTCCAAGCGCTTTCACATCCGCTTGTTTATTTGTGTGCAAAAGATATACTCCATCCTCTACCTTCCCTTCTCCGAGCACTTTGTTTGTTTTAGGGTCCTGAAACTTAACAAAGTCAGTCCCAAACAATGCCACACAATCCAAATCCTTGGTAGCTTTATGAACTGATAGAAGATTAGATGAGAAACTAGGCATGTATAAGGCTTTTGTTCCTTTTTTGAAAAGTTCTAATTCCCCTATCCCTTCAATCGGAACTGAACTCCCATTTGCCACTTGCACATTCCCATGATAAGGCTCAAGATTTTTAAGCATGTCTTGATCCTTAATCATGTGATGAGAAGCCCCTGAATCCACAATCACTTTGTCCTTTTTTATGGAGCTTTTAGAACCGAGGAAGCCCTTACCAGATTCAGTGAGCTTGGCTAGGCTCTTGATGAGGGCTTCGAATTCGGACCTCTTGACCGTATCCTCAACTGGTTGTGCCACACCCATGAAGGCTCTAGGTCCACTTCCATTCTCCTTTAGCCTCTTAGGCCTCAAGTGTGGATGAAGGGTCCAACACTTCTCCTTAGTGTGTCCCTTCATTTTACAATGCTCACATTCCAACACCCTCTTGTCGAATGTAAGATTCTTCCTTGCAAGATGTGCAGCCTCGCTTGGTGCACGAAATAGGTCTCTTGACCCTTCCTCTCTTTGAATCATGCCACATACTTCCGCTAGACTTGGCAGCTTCTCAAATCTAAGTATGTGCTTGATAAGATCTTTGTAGGATGCGTTGAGCGCCAAGAGAAGCCCAAACACTTGATCTTGGTCACGCCTTTCTCCTAACTCCTTGGGGTCCATAGTTTGTGGCCTCAAGATCTCCAGTTCAGCCCACAAGCTTCTATACTCCCCAAACATTTCCTTGAATGGCTTCTCTCCTTGTTGAAGCTCATTCAATGCCCTCTTCACCTCAAATATCCTTGATATATTTGAGATGTTTCCATATACTCCCTTGAGTATATCCCACAACTCCTTGGCGGTATCCGCATATGAGTAGGCCGCCAGGATAGATGGCTCTAGTGAGCTTTGAAGAAGTGAAAGAGTGAACTGCTCTTCTTGCTCTTCCTTGTCATTGTATGGTTCGGCTTCTTCCTTAGGTTCAATGAACTTCCAAAGTCCTCTACCTCTTACAACGGTCTTAGTAGTTTTTGCCCAAAGAAGGTAGTTATCTCCTTTAAGAACAACAGAAATCGCTACTCTATTCACCTCCATTCTCTTGTAGTAATACACAATCCCAGCTCTTTCACAACTTGAAGATCAACCGATCTCAAGGATATTAATCTCAGAGTGAATAGAACTTGGTAAGATGTATTGCTATAGATTAGAAGGTTTTGAAGATAGCTTAAAGGGATTATGAAGAGAGTTTAAGCGGTTGGATAAAGAACCCGCTCTGATACCATGTTGATTTTAGAAGTTTAGGGAGAGATAAGGATGAAGATAAGAGAATTGGCGTAATAAGAGAGAGAGAGATTGCTGAATTTTTCTTCTTATTCACACTCATTCAACCAATACAATGCACAAGTATATATAGACTTTACAAGCATAAGCTAAGGAAAAAATATCTAAGGAAGAGGAAGAGAAGAGGTGTGATGATGGAGTGGTTGAGCTGCTCCAACAGTGCAGCTGCGCCCATGCTGTTCCCATGCTGTGCCCATACCTTCTCCCTGCAGCGCCCATGCCTCCTTTGCTTCCTCACTTGGTTTAGTTAGCTTGTCTAGTTGATATCCAACAGCTTCCTTTTCTTCTAGTTCCTTATAAACTAGCTCTCCTTCTAGTTCCTTCACAACTAGTTCTTTCCTTTTTCCTCCTTTTCTTGAGTTTGAATTCTTCTTCTTGAGATCACATATTTCAACAACTCCATCTCTTAAAAGTAACCCTCCACACTCTTACTGCCTCGGCTTAATCTTCTTAGCCTTTGATGCAACTACCGGTGGTAATGACTTGAAACAAACCTCTTCCTCATCAAGTTTTTCATCACTTCCCAAGTTTCCACACGCGGCTCCTGGTTGTGTCTCCTACTTGTAACAATCTGATCCCACCAGTTGATGGCATAATGATATGAGCATGGAAACGCCAACTCATGGAGAAGAAGAAGGAACCATGGCCATTCCCAAAAGTCCTATGACCCGGGCAAGATTAAGGAAACTCCAAGAAGCTGTAGGAAACATCTTAAGGATAGCATGGAAGCATGAAGAAGCTAAGGAAAGGCAACACCAAGACATGCTCACTTCCATTCAAGTCGCTTTAAGTTAAACATCTTCTAAGTGACTTGAGTGTGCTCTTTTTCCCTTAAGCTTGGTTTTATCCCAATGGGTTTTCCGGCTAAGGTTTTTAAAATGGCCTCAAGATTCACTTAAACCTTATGATGAATAACTTAGCGCCACACTTGATATTTTGGACCGTCCTTTGATGCATTGGACCGAACTCAAACTATCTTATAGTATAAGTTAAACTATAGTTTCATTTTATTATTTTAAGTTCGCAAAACTCTTTCATATTCTGTCTTGTCAACTTCTAGTCTTTATTAAGAGTCTTAGGATGAATGTTTAGGGTCCCAAGAGTTAGTAATCTCGAGGCACTTGAGTATGTTCAAGTCACCTCTCTATATAAGTCGATGTAAGCCTCATTTGGCAAATAACCAACTTTTTATTCAACTTCTTTTTCAGAGAAAATTCTCTAAGTTCTTTAAGAACATTTCTTGATTGTTTGGTGAATAGTATCTAACAATCAACCCCGATTCTCTGGTGTGTCATATCCAGAAAATCAACCTTTGTTTTCCCTGAGTGTGTCATATCTTGGAGAGACATTGTTGAGTATTTATTAGGCGTGTAGTATCCGAAATATACCTCAAGGAGTATCAAGAAGCCCTTCCGCAACTTCTTGTGTCCCGCATCAATCCACCACCTTGTCCAGTTCGAGTTTTTGATTCACTAAGGCAAGGATCTATCCTACTTCTATCCAAAGAACCATTCGGCCGCTTCTAAAAAGACCCCCTCAATCGGTCCATTCCATCATCAACTCGTCCTTATGTCTTCTTCTATCCATTTGTCATTCAACCTAACCTACCAACGAGAAAGTTGAATCTTGGGCGTGACCAAGATCGTGTCATTTGGTATCAGAGCAGCTTTTTCGATTTGGTAGTAAATTGTTCATCTTCTTGTTCTTTCATCTTCTTGTTCTTTCACCTTCTTGATCTTTCATCTTCTGTCTTTTCATTTCCAACTCCTCATCTTCTTAGTCCAGATTCTCATCTCGCCATTTCTGTTCTTATATTCCTTTCTATTCTATTCTAAAGATCCGTTGGTTCTCATTCAAAAAAAAAAGAAACAAAAGAAAAACAAAGAAAACCAAAACCAAGAAGCATTCTATAACTCATCTTGAGTCGGGATTGTTGTTATATTTCTCAACAAATTTGATCGGATCTGTTTGAAAAGAAATCTGTGAGAAAATCTCTGTGAGAAGTACTTGATAGAAACACTTGAGAAAACAACACGTGAGAGAAAAACTTGAGAGAAGTTACTTGAGAGGAAACACTCGAGAGAAACACTAGTGAGGAAAATCCTGTTAGAGCTTATTCTTCTAACCATTTGTTAAGGTTTGCAGGGAAGATGTCTCATAGTGAAGCCGGAAGTGAGAACACCAATCGCCCAAGAAGAGCCAGACCACAAAACATGAACGTGCAAACCCTCATGGAAGAGATGAGGCGGCTCTTAAGGCAGGAACTAGATCCTGTCCATGAAAGAATGGACACCATTCAGCAATCAGTTAACCAAGGACTTACTCAACGTCCTGCTGAAAGGAGAAGGGTGCAAATACCCACTGATGAAGATGAAGGGCCAGATTATGATAGCCATGGAAGCCAAGCTTCTAATGGACGTCCAGATGTGCAATAGAAGCAAGGGAACGTCAAGTAGATAATCTTAATGGTCTTAAGTTAAAAATACCACCATTCTATGGGAAGAATGATCCAGACGCCTACTTGGAGTGGGAGAAGAAGATAGAACTTGTCTTCGATTGCCAGCCTTACACCGAACGGAAGAAGGTTCAAGTGGCTGCAACCGAGTTCTATGACTATGCAATCAATTGGTGGGATCAACTGGTTACCAGTAGGAGACGCAACCAAGAACCGCATGTGGAGACTTGGGAAATGATGAAGAACCTGATGAGAAAGAGGTTTATTCCAAGTCATTATCATCGGGAGTTGCACCAGAGGCTTAAGAGGTTAAGCCAAGGCAGTAAGAGTGCGGAGGACTATTACCAAGAGATGGAATCTCTCATGATCAAAGCCGACATAAATGAAGATCATGAGGCAACTATGGCAAGGTTTCTAAGTGGTTTAGCTCGGGATATTCAAGACAGGATGGAGCTTCAAACTTATGGAGATTTGGAAGAGATGCTTCACAAGGCTATCCTTGTGGAACAGCAGATCAAGAGAAGGAGTTCTTCCAGGAATTCCTATGGAGCCAGAGCAACTTATCCTAGATCAAGCTACAAACTGGAGGACAAGACCATTGCCAAGCCAAAGACTGATTCCAAACCTTACACCACAACTCAAGACGCCAAGGGAAAAGCTGTAGCTACTTCTTCTAAGAACCGAGATGTTAGATGCTTCAAGTGTCAAGGGAGAGGACACTACACCAATGAGTGCATCAACAAAAGAACCATGATCCTTTTGGATAATGGTGAGATAGAAACCGATGAAGAAGAAGAACTTGAAGAAGAAGAGAAATCCGATGCTGAGGAGATAGAGTTACCAGCAACAGGAGAGCTATTAGTCATGAGGTGATCATTAAACATTCAAGCCAAGGATACGGATCAGGAGCAACGGGAAAACCTGTTTCACACCAGATGCCTGGTACAAGGCACGGTTTGCAGCCTAATCATTGATGGAGGAAGCTGTACCAATGTGGCAAGCGAAACCATGGTGAAAAAGATAGGACTAGAAGATAAGAAGCATCTGAAACCCTACAAGTTTTAATGGCTGAATGATGAAGGAGAAATGATCGTGCATAGCCAAGTATTGGTTCCCTTAACCATAGGCAAGTATCAGGACGAGATCTTGTGTGATGTTCTACCAATGGAGGCCGGTCACATTCTACTTGGAAGGCCGTGGCAGTTTGATAAGAAGGTCATCCATGATGGGTTTACCAATCGGTATTCCTTTGTACACAATGGTTGGAAGACCATTCTTGCTCCATTGACACCAGCAGAAATTTATCAAGATAAACTATGGCTAAAACAATCAGACAAAGCCAAAGAGAGAGAACCCCCAAACACATCACCACCAAACAAAGAGAAGAGTTTGAGAAAAACCAAGGAAAAGACCTTTGAGAGCAAACCCGAGAGACAATCAAACTTCCTTGTGAGATCTAGTGTTGTTAAGAGAACCTTGTTCTCTAAGCAAACCATTCTTTTGTTTGTTTACAAAGAGGTTTTGGTAAACCTTATTAACTTAGTGCCGGAAGTTCTGAGCAACATTTCTTTTCTTTTGCAGGAGTTTGAAGATGTCTTTCCGGAAGAGAATCCCAAGGGATTGCCACCTATCCATGGGATTGAACATCAAATTGATTTTGTCCCTGGAGCTTCACTCCCAAACCGTCCAGCGTACAGAACCAATCCTGTGGAGACTAAGGAGCTTCAAAGACAAGTAGAAGAGCTAATGGCTAAGGGCCATATCCGAGAGAACATGAGTCCTTGTGCTGTGCCAGTGCTATTTGTTCCCAAAAAAGATGGCACCTGGAGGATGTGCGTGGATTGCAGAGCCATCAACAATACCACTGTAAAGTATCGCCACCATATTCCTCGTTTAGATGACATGTTAGATGAATTGCATGGTTCTTGCATATTCTCGAAGATATATCTTAAAATTGGATACCATCAGATTAGGATGAAAGAAGGGGATGAATGGAAAACCGCTTTTAAAACTAAACATGGGTTGTATGAGTGGTTGGTAATGCCTTTTGGACTGACAAATGCACCTAGTACATTCATGAGGTTGATGAACCATGTCCATAGGTTCTTTATAGGCATTTGTGTGGTTGTATACTTTGATGATATTCTTGTTACAGAAAAAGCCTGGATGAGCATGTTAAGCACCTAGAGGCTGTTCTGAATGTACTTAGGGAGGAAAAGCTTTATGCAAATCTTAAGAAATGTAGTTTTGGAACAGATAACTTGGTCTTTTTAGGCTTTGTTGTGAGTGCAGATGGCGTGAAGGTAGATCCGGAGAAGATCAAAGCTATCATGGAGTGGCCAAGTCCAACTAATGTTAGTGAAGTAAGAAGCTTCCATGGGCTTGCTGGTTTCTACGGAAGTTTTGTCCAGAACTTTAGCACCATAGCTGCTCCATTGACCGAAGTAATTAAGAAGGAAGTCGGATTCAAGTGGGGAGAAGCACAAGAAGCCGTTTTCCAATGCCTTAAAGAGAAGCTTACTAATTCACCTCTCCTTGCTCTTCCTGATTTTAACAAAACCTTTGAAATTGAATGTGATGCCTCAGGGATTGGAATTGGTGTTGTGTTGATGCAGGAGAAAAGGCCTATAGCATACTTCAGTGTGAAACTTGGAGGAGCAACTCTCAACTATGCCACGTACGACACGGAGATGTATGCTTTAGTGAGGGCACTCCGAACTTGGCAACACCATCTCTGGCCTAAGGAGTTTGTGATACATACTGATCATGAATCGCTCAAGTATCTAAAAGGTCAGAACAAGCTGAGCAAGAGCCATGCCAGATGGGTCGAGTTCATAGAGACTTTTCCTTATGTAATCAAGTACAAACAAGGTAAGGAAAACATAGTGGCCGATGCACTATCTCGGAGGTATGTTCTCTTAAGTACTCTTGATGCCAAGCTCTTAGGATTTGAACAAATCAAAGGAAAGCACATGGACGGAGTCTCATGGGTCACTTTGGCATCGCCAAGAAACTTAAGGTATTACAAGACCATTTCTTTTTGCCACACATGAGAAGGGACGTGGAATGGATTTGTGAAAGATGCACAACCTGCAAACAAGCTAAGTCCAAAGTCCAAAACCATGGTTTGTACACTCCCTTACCTATTCCTTATCACCCTTGGAATGACATATCCATGGATTTCATTGTTGGATTGCCTAGAACTAGAACCGGGAAGGATTCCATCTTTGTGGTAGTAGATAGGTTCTCCAAAATGTCACACTTCATAGCTTGTAACAAAACAGATGATGCATTACATATTGCTAACTTGTTCTTTAAGGAAGTAGTATGTTTGCATGGTATGCCTAAGACCATAGTCTCTGATAGGGATACTAAATTCCTTAGTTATTTCTGGAAGACCCTTTGGTCTAAGTTAGGTACCAAGCTTTTGTTCTCTACTACTTGTCATCCACAAACTGATGGACAAACCGAAGTAGTTAATAGAACCTTAGGAACCCTTTTGTGTGCATTCATTAGGAAAAATTTGAAGTCATGGAAAGATTATTTACCTCACTGTGAATTTGCATATAACCATGCGGTGCACTTTACTTCTAAGTTTTCTCCTTTTGAGATGGTTTATGGGTTCAACCCCACTTCTCCTTTGGATATAATCCCTTTGCCTGAGTGTAAAAGAATTAGTTTTGATGGGAAAAAGAAGGCCGAACTGATACGACAAATACACAAGCAAGCGAGGCAAAACATTGAAGAGAAGACCAAGCAATACGTCAAGCATGCCAACAAAGGAAGACGAGAAAAGTCTTTGAAGAAGGTGACCAAGTTTGGGTTCACTTAAGGAAAGAAAGGTTCCCGGAAGGAAAAAAGTCCAAGCTTATGCCAAGGATCGATGGGCCTTTCAAGATCATCAAAAAGATCAACAACAACGCCTACCAGCTTGACTTACAAGGTAAGTATGATATAAGCAACAGTTTTAATATCACTGACTTGGTTCCTTTCATTGCAGCTAATCCAGATTTGAGGACAAATCCTTTTCAAGAGGGAGGGGATGATATGAGCTGGAAACACCAACTCATGGAGAAGAAGAAGAAACCATGGCCATTCCCAAAGGTCCTATGACCCGGGCAAGATCAAGGAAACTCCAAGAAGCTGTAGGAAACATCTTAAGGATAGCATGGAAGCATGAAGAAGGTAAGGAAAGGAAACACCAAGATATGCTCATTTCCATTCAAGTCGCTCTAAGTTAAACATCTTCTAAGTGACTTGAGTGTGCTCTTTTCCCTTAAGCTCGATTTTATCCCAATGGGTTTTCCGGCTAAGGTTTTTAATGAGGCCTCAAGATTCACTTAAATCTTATGATGAATAACTTAGCACCACACTTGATATTTTGGACCGTCCTTTGATGCATTGGACCGTCCTTTGATGCATTGGACTGACCTCAAACTATCTTATAGTATAAGTTAAACTATAGTTTCATTTTATTATTTTAAGTTTGCAAAACTCTTTCATATTTTGTCTTGTCAACTTCTAGTCTTTGTTCAGAGTCTTAGGATGAATGTTTAGAGTCCCAAGAGTCAGTAATCTCGAGGCACTTGAGTCTGTTCAAGTCACCTCTCTATATAAGTCGATGTAAACCTCATTTGGCAATCAACCAACTTTTTATTCAACTTCTTTTTCAGAGAAAATTCTCTAAGTTCTTTAAGAACAATTCTTGATTGTTTGGTGAGTCATATCCAACAATCAACCCCGATTCTCTGGTGTGTCATATCCAGAAAATCAACATTTGTGTTCCCCGAGTGTGTCATATCTTGGAGAGAAATTGTTGAGTGTTTATTAGGTGTGTAATATCCGAAATAAACCTCAAGGAGTATCAAGAAGCCCTTCCGCAACTTCTTGTGTCCCACATCAATCCACCACCTTGTCCAGTTCAAGTCTTTGATTCACTAAGGCAAGGATCTATCCTACTTCTATCCAAAGAACCATTCGGCCGCTTCTAAGAAGACCCCTTAATCGGTCCATTCAATCATCAACTCGGCCTTATGTCTTCTTCTATACATTTGTCTATCAACCTAACCTACCAATGAGAAAGTTGAATCTTGGGTGTGACCGAGATCGTGTCACATAATCATATAACTCTGTTGCAGCAACTTAAACCATCTTCCTTTATGAGTAAGGGTGACAATCAAAGACGAGTTCTATTTTCTTCTCCCATTCTAGATAGGTGTCCGGATCATTCTTCCCATAAAATGGTGGTATATTCAACTTAATACCACTGAGATTGTCTTCATTGCGTTCCCTGGCTTCTCTTACACGTTTTGGACGTTTAGGTTCCCCATTAGAAGCTTGACTTACACGGCTGTAGTAGTCTGGTCCTTCCTCATCGTCTTCTGGCCGTTGTGCCCTTCTTCTTCTTTCAGCAGGGCGTGGGGGAAGTCCTTGATTAACCGACTCTTGTATGGTGTCCATTCTCTCATCAACTGTATCTAACTCCCGCCTTAAGAGTCATCGCATTTCTTCCATAAGAGCTTGTACGTCCAGGTTCTTTGGTCTGGCTCTTCTTGGTCGGTTGGTGTTTTCACTTTCTCCAACTTCACTATGGCACATCTTAAATTTTCCTTCAAAACTCAACAAACTTGTTTCTCAATTATTTTCCTCTCAAGTGTTTCACTCACTCTCAAGATGTTCTCACTCATTGTTCTCTCAATGGTTCTTATCAAACAAATCCCAATCAAATTTGATGAGAAATTTTTCAACAATCTGAATAGGATAGAAAGGAAAAGTGTTGGAACACTTTTTGTTTTGTTTTTTTTGAACAGAAGATCCAACAGATCTTCAAAGAGAAAGATAGGAAGAAATGACACAAATGAAAGACATATTTTTTAAGGCGAGATGAAGACTCACAGTGAAGAAGATGAGAGATCAGAAATGAAAGGTCAGAAGTTGAAAGATCAGAAATGAAAAGGTATGAAAACCTCACTACCAAACTCGAAAATGATGCCCTGATACCAAATGATGAAGATCAAACCCAAGGCTTGGTACTTTCGAGGTTAGATATGGTTGGATATGGATATATCATTGCATAAACGAATCAAAAACTCAAGTTTATCAAGGCTGTGGATCGAATGGTGACACCAAAGGCTGCGGAAGGCTCCTTGATACTCCTAGATGATTATTTCGGATATGACACACCTAATAATCACCTTTAATGTCACACCAAGATATTACACACTTGGGACGAAAAGGTTTGGATCCCAGATATGACTCACCGGAAAATTGAATAGATTGTTGGATATGACTCAGCAAACAATCAGAAAATGTTCCTAAAGAAGTAAAGAGATTTGTGTCTGAAAATAATTTGATAAAAAGTTGGATGCTCTAGAATGGAGCTAACGATGAGTTTAAATAGAGGAGATACTTGATCAGACTCAACCTCCTCGTAAACTACTCTATTGGGACTCTAAAAATAATACCAAAGAACTTGACCCAAAGTAAATGGCCTCTAGGACCGAAATAAAAGAAGTTTGTGGAATAAAAGACATTAAAATGAAACTATAGACTAGATAATAACATAATGTCGATGCTTGAGTCGGTCCATGGCTTCATGAAATCGTCCAAGTTAATCATCAAAGTGGTGAATGTGAACTTGAGGCCTCATTAAAAACCTTAGTTTGGAAAACCCATTGGGATAAAACCAAACCAAGAGAAAAAGAGCACACACAAGCCACTTGATGATGATCAACTTGAAATGGCTTGAATGGAGGTAAGCATGTCTTGGTTGTTTTGTCTTGGACGAACTTCTTCTTGCTTCCAAGACATCTTTAGGATTGTTCCAACAGCTTCTTGGAGTCTTCTTGTTCTTGACGGGTCATGGGACCTCTAGGAATGACTAAGGCATTATCCTCTTCTTCTCCAAGTGCTAGCTGGTCCATGATCATATCAACCGTGATCTCTTAATTTGAGAGAGTAGCTCTAAGGGTAAATTTGAGCCTATCAAATTTTGGCGCCGTTGCCGGGGACTCAATTGAGTTTCCGATAGATTTAAATGTAGAATTTAGTCTAAGTTTTAATTTTCAATTTTACTCACCTGGTTCTTTCTTTTTTTTCTGGCTTGTTTCAGGTGTATGCCTAATCACAATACTCCGAGCAACAAAGACGCTGAGCTTGTGTATTTTCCAAATCAGGAGTTAGCAAGGATTGAACGGACAAACATAAAAGCACATAAGCCAGCTGAGATGTTTAATGCAGTGATTTTACTGAGGAACGAGGCTGGTGTAATTATGGACCAAGAGGGTCATGTTTGCAACATGCAGGGTCAGCGACTGGATGAGAATGGAGTACCCATCGCCCCTGCTGCTGCTGTTGTGAATGCAAATGAAGCGGCTGAACATGCTGGAAGAGCTAGGACACTTGGTGACTACAATATATTGACATAGGGAAATATCATCAAGGTATCATTGGACGGGTCTGTGCAAAATCCGGGATGTACGGACCGAGCAAAATCCGTGTGTACAAAATCTGAATTGGAGTTCTAGGATGACTTGGGAGAAAAGTTTGAAGATTGAGGATCGTGCAAAATTTGTGATAAAATAGAAGTTTCTAGAAGTTTCAGATCTTTCTCATTGAGCACATGTAATTTGTTTTAATCATATCTTGCCTTCTAGTCAATTTAGGGCTTCCCCTTAGCACATAAAAGGGGAGTCATCAGCTTTGTAATGTTTTACCTAATGTGGACTCTTTCTCTCTAGTGTGGCCGCCAATGGCATTCTCTTTTTCTCTCTTAATCTCTTGATTCTCCCAATCTCTCATCTCCTAAATCTCTTAAATCTCTTAATCTCTTATGGTATCAGAGCATGGTTAATGATTCTTGCATTCTTTTTTATGATTCTTTCACTCTTAGCGGCCTTAAATCTCTTTTTGCTTTCTCTATTCTCTAGAAATCTATAACCTAGCTTTTGGCGGCTTGGAATCTTCCCTTGTTTCCTCTATTCTCTTGGAATCCCTCTTTATTTCCTCTGTTCTAGTGTTCTCTTGGCTGTTTGGTTGATCTAGTGAAGGTTCTTCTTGGCGGCTTGGAATCTTCCTTTTGGTTCTTCTATTCTCTTGGAATCTCTCTTTGTTTTCTCTATTCTAGTGTTCTCCTGGCTGTTTGATAGATTTAGTGAAGACTCTTGTTGGCAGCGTGTTCTCTTTGTTTCCTTTAGGTCATTCTAGTTGTTCTCCTTGTTTCCACTGTTTTAGTGAAGGTAGAGCTAGTTTTTGGCGATTTGGTGAACTATGGATAGCTCTAAACCCATTGTGATTTTGGTGATTCTCAAAGGAGTGAACTACTTGCTGCGGGCTAGAACCACCAGAATAGCTCTTTGTGGTCGTGATCTTTGGAGCCATGTAGAAGGCTATCAAGCGCAAAAGGGAACCACAACGGAAGGTGGGATGGAAAGTAGTAAATATCTAAGCTCTGAGGATAGCAAATGGTTCCAAGAGGATAAAAGTGTTCTTGGGCCACTTCAAAACTCCCTAGAAGCACCAATACTTGAAGCTTACTCCTATTGTGAAACATCTAATGAATTGTGGGATGCTCTCAAGAATGTTTATGGGAATGTTTCTAACCTCACCCGTGTGTTTGAAGTGAAGAAAGCAATCCAAAATCTCAACCAAGAAGACGTAGAGTTCACTACACACTTTGGAAAAATTAGATCACTTTGGGCAGAATTGGAGATGCTTAGGCCTCTCTCGGTGGATCCTGTAGTTATCAGGGAAAGAAGTGAACAAGACAAGGTTTTGGCCTTCTACTTACCTTGAATCATGCCTACAACGACCTGATCAAGCATATACTTAGGGCTGAGAAGTTACCAAGCTTGGAGGAAGTGTGTTCTCAAGAGCAACGTGAGCAAGGTTCGGTTGGGCTCTTTGGTGGGAAAGGAGGAGATATGGTCATGGCTCACAAGGTAGCATTCAAACATGAAGATAGGAAGACCTTGGTTTATGATCATTGCAAAAAGAAAGGCCATATCAAGGACAAGTACTGGATCCTTCACCCACATCTCAAGACGGCCAAGTTCAAGAAACAAGCTCAAGCACACCTTGCTGAGGTGAGAATCGATCAAGGACAAGCTGGATCATCTAAGCAACGAGAGGAGCTTTCTATGGTCGCCTATACCAATGATGTTGTGAGGAAGTCAGACTTGGAGGCCCTTACTAAGTCCACTGCTGCTTTTACCAATAAGGAATCCGGTATCACTCATTTAGCCTCTTTACCAAATTCACTTAGTAAAACATTGGTAATTGATTCAGGTGCTTCACATCATATGATTAGTAATCCTAGACTCATTAACAATTTTAAACCAGCTAGTGGAAATGTGATAATTGCAAATGGTGATAGGATTCCCGTAAGAGGAATAGGTGATTTAAAACTGTGTGATAAGAACTCTAAAGCCTTCTTTATGCCTGACTTTACTTCTAATCTTGTATCAGTGAAAAGGGCAACAAATGATCTTAATTGCGATGCTATCTTTGGTCCTAACATTTTTTATTTTCAGGATATTAAGAGTGAACAGGTTATTGGGGAAGGAAAGACTAAGGGAGACTTATATACTCTTGAAGATCCTTCATCCAGTCGTTCTCCATCACCTTCTTTCACATCATGTTTTGCATCTAGTTCCAATACATTGTGGTATGCTAGACTAGGACATCCTCACTCTAGAGCTCTTGAAATAATGTTACCCTATGTGGTCTTTGATAATTCTAGTTGTGAAGCTTGCATTTTAGGCAAACATTGTAAAACCGTATTTCCCAAGTCCTCTACTATATATGAACAATGTTTTGACTTAATGCACTCTGATGTATGGACTTCACCTTGCTTATCTAGGGATAACAACAAGTATTATGTCACATTAATTGATGAGAAATCAAAGTATACTTGGATCACACTATTATCATCTAAGGACAAAGTATTTGATGCATTTCTTAATTTCCAATCTTATGTGACGAATCAGTTTAATGCAAGGATCAAGGTACTTAGGTATGACAATGGTTGGGAATACACAAGTCACAAGTTCAAAGATCACTTGAAGAAACATAGGATTTTACATCAAACTAGTTGTCCTTACACAGCACAACAAAATGGAGTGGCCGAAAGGAAGAATAGACATCTCATGGAGGTAGCAAGATCTATGATGTTTTACACCAATGTTACAAGGAGATTCTGGGGTGATGTGGTCATGGCAGTATGCTACCTCATCAATAGGATACCAACAAGGATCCTAAATAACATATCACCATTTGAGGTACTAAATAAAACTAAACCTTCTCTTGATCACTTACGTGTCTTTGGGTGTGTTTGTTTTATCTTAAGGCCAGGTGAATTAAGAGACAAGCTTGAAGGCAAGAGAACGAGAGAGATGTTCCTAGGATACTCCACTACTCAAAAGGGCTACAAATGCTATAACTTCTCAAAGAACCGAACTGTTGTGTCAAGAGTACAATGAGAAGAAGGATTAGGAGAACTTGAAAGATTTGGCAAACTCACCAAATGATAGAGCTGCAAGTCTGAAATATCTCTTCAGTCACCTTGGAAACACTCCAAAATCTTCTAACGCCATGGAAAAAACCAAAACCATTCAGCCAGAACCAAACTCACTTGACAAGGAACAAGACCAAGATCAAGTGGAGGAACTTGTTACTGAGGAAATGGTTACGGAAAGCCAAGATCATGGGTTAGAACAAGAATAAGAGAATTTTGTTCCTCTTAGGAGAAGCACAAGGGTAAAGGAAAAATGGTTCAGGAAAGCCAAGATTATGGGTTGGAATGAGGTGAAGAAACTATTCCTCATGAGTTAGAACACGAAGAAGAGAATGTTTTCCCTCTTAGGAGAAGTACAAGGCAAAAGCAAACAAGGGTTTACTACAACAATAAAGCCATGGAACATCCCATTCAAGCTGTGTGTTCTCTTGACCTTTTGCCAACAATTCATCAAGCTTTCCTAGGCAAGATTGAAGCTCAATGGATTCCCCAGAGTTATGAAGAAGCCAAAGGTAGCAAACAGTGGTTAGCAGCTGTAGATGATGAAGTTTGAGCTATGGAGAGGAATCATATATGGGATAAGGCTGATCTCCCTTCGGAAAAGAAAGCGGTTAGCTCAAAATGGGTATTTACCATCAAACACCTCAGCAATAGCGATATTGAGAGGTATAAGGCTAGATTAGTAGAAAGAAGATTCACACAAACATATGGAGATGACTACACGAATACCTTTTCCCCAGTAGCCAAACTTCACACAGTTAAGATGGTCATTTTCTTAGTAACAAATCTAAAGTGGGAGCTATGGCAAATGGATGTGAAGAATGTGTTCCTTCAAGAAGAACTTGAGGAAGAAGTGTATATGACTCCACCACCGGGACTTGAAGACTCCATTGCTCCAGGGAAAGTACTCTGGCTTAGGAAGGCTATCTATGGGCAAAAGCAATCCACAAGGACGTGGTATCACAAACTAAGTTCTACCAAGGACATAAGCTTCAAAAGATCGAAAGCTGATCACACTCTCTTCACCCTTCAAAGCTCTAAGGGAACTAATGTGGTCTTGGTATATGTGGATAACCTTATCATTTACGGCAATGATAAGGAAGGTATTCAAAACACTAAAACCTTTCTTAAGACTATCTTTGACATCAAAGACCTTGGAAAACTAAGATATTTCCTAGGGATTGAAATTTGTAGTTCTCTGGAAGGCTTATTTCTTTCACGAAGGAAATATACTCTTGATTTGTTGAGAGAGACAGGAAATCTTGGAGCAAAACCAGCCAAAACTCCACTTGAAGATGGCTGCAAGGTCAAGCGAAAGAGGGAGAAAAATGAGGGAGAAGAAGACCCATTAGACAAGCCATATGCTGATCCTCTCCAATACCGTCGATTAGCGGGTAAGATTATCTATTTGACTATCACTAGACCTGAATTGAGCTTTGCTGTTAACCAGATAACTCAACACATGAAAACCCCACAGTATACCATTGGAATATGGTGGAGCGGATCTTAAGATACCTCAAAGGGAGTCCCGGACAAGGCATATGGATGGGAAAGAATGGGAATGCTGAGATTGTGGGCTATTGTGATGTGGACTTTGCTGGTGACACAAAGGATAGGAAGTCCACCACAGGCTATTGCACATTCATTGGTGGGAACTTGGTTACATGGAATTCTAAGAAGAAGAATGTAGTGTCATGTTCAAGTGCTGATCAGATTATAGGGTAATGAGGAAGCTCACAAATGAATGGTTTGGCTCAAGGCACTACTCAAAGATCTAGGCATTGAATCCACAAGCCCCATCATGATGCATTGTGATAACCAAGCGGCCATCCATATAGCTAGTAACTCAATGTTTCATGAGAGGATAAAACACATAGAGATTGACTGCCACAAAGTTCGAGAGAAGATTGAAGAAGGAGTGACTGTACCGTGTTATACAAGAAATGAAGACCAACTAGCGGATATCTTCACCAAAGCCACAAGTCTTAAGGTTTGTAATCACATTTACATCAAACTAGGACTTGTGGATCCAACTCGCCCTTGATCATATCCCTACACCCATAGAGGTTATGCCCTTTTCCTTATCATAGATTTTTCCCATGTGGTTTTTTCTATGATGAGGTTTTTACCAAGGTAACGCCTATGGGGTATCTAAGCTTAGTCTTTGCTCACCGACGTCTAAGCTTGAGGGGGAGTATTGATATAGGGAAATATCATCAAGGCATCATTGGACGGGTCTGTGCAAAATCCGGGATGTACAGACCTTGCAAAATCCATTTGTACAAAATCCGGATTGGAGTTCTATGATGACATGGGAGAAAAGTTTGAAGAACTGCTACTTAATTAGATTTTCCCAATTGATTTATATTCATGACATGAGTTTCTGAGAAGTTCCCTAACACTTTTCCATCTGAATTTAAACCAAATTATTTCATTATTTGCACTGTTATTTACATTATCAATTGCTTGCTTAGTTGAATTCGAAGCGAAATAATATATCGTGAAGCCGTGAATTTTTGTGGATTCGATCCCTAAATACTACTGTGATCTCTTAATTTGAGAGAGTAGGTCTAAGGGTAAATTTGAGCCTATCAGATGGTTTCTATTTTTAATATATAATACACTATGATACAGCCACAGAAATACATTGAGACACTCACAAAACATGGTCAAACACCAATGTGCAAAATAATAACTAGGAAAACTAACCTTACTTGTACCAAGTTTTCCATATATTTTCGAAAGAGGAAACCCTTTAATGTCGCATTTCTTGAACGTTTTCTTGCACATTATAGGACAATCTTTGTATACGTCTGCATAATCTTCAAGAAATTGCATTCCTTATTCTGGAATTACCTCAAATGCTAAAAGCTACACAACACATATTGTTAAAAATTAGCTTCGAATATATATAATGACCCAAACCTTAGATAATGTTTACTAACCTCCATAGGAATGTAGAAACCTGGAACATGCCATATAGCCTTTTCGTTGACGACAGTTCCTTTAAAATGATCCACGGTTTTTTAATCTCGTTTAGTATGTGATCAAATGAGAATCTGCCCCAAGGAAAACTCTTGCAGAAATTAAGATCATCCATCGCTCTAAGACAGAATGGATACACAGCCGTTGTATTTTTCCACATTTTGTCTGCCCAATAATAATACTACCTAAGAAGTAGAGGACCGCCATCTTCAGTATTTCATGAGTACGTTGGGCTGGTGTTATTGCCTTTAACCTCTCTTTCACATCTTGAAGTCTTATTGTTTTCTTACACTTGAAATGCTTCTTCACAAACTTATCATTTCCGGCATTCTGCTAATCCAATGGATAATTGCGGCAGTTTAATCCAGAGAGTAAGGCATGTGTCCTTTATCTCATAGCTAATGGGAATACCATTAACAATGAACCAAACTTCCTTCTTCCTCTCAAAACATGTTGTTTGAAGAAGAAGCATCCACATACCCATAAGCTTGTATTTTTTGTTCTGTGGTATGTGGAAAATGTGTCTAAACTGCAAATGTTCTTCAACCCATTTCCTTTCATACTCGCTAAGAGCCAAATATTTTAGTGTGGCCAACTTTTCTTGGATGAAACACCTCGTTGATAGCTTGATTTTGTTTTTATACTCTGTTGCCAGGAAGTACATTCTGAGAGGTTTCATTGGTATCGTATCTTCATCCATATCCTGCAACAATCAGCAAACCAAAACGAATACTAAGTTCTTAAATTTTCAAAAATTTCTCTGTTTTACTAAGTTACACAATTGACCAGTTTTACCAGTTATCCAGTCTATCCGTTCTACCAGTTCTACTTCATCATCAATTCAAAATTCATATTCAAATTAATTTCATACTCAATTTAATTGAATTCTTAATTCTACTAATTACCCTAGAGTCGATGGAGGAGTCACTGAGCGTTTGGCTTGTACTTCCATCATCATTGATGATTTTGTCTTTATCTCCTTCTACTTCTTCTTCTTCATCTTTTTTGTCTTCTTCATCATCTTCTTTGTCTCCTTCTTCATCATCTTCTTTGTCTCCTTCTTCATCGTTTTTTCATCTCCTTCTTTGTCTTCTTCTTCATCTCCTTATTCGTCTTCTTCTTCATCTCCTTCTTTGCATTCTAATTCTTTTCATCACTTTCTTCTCCTACTTCTTCTTCATGTTAATCACCCACCGAAACCGGAGATGCATCTTCTCTACTTCTTCTTCATCACCTTTGTCACCTTCTTCTCCTACTTCTTCATCGTGTTCTTCACCCACCGGAATCGGAGATGGCACCTTCTCTACTTCTTCTTCTTCTTCGTGTTCTTCCCCAACAATTGGAGATGGCACCTTCTCTACTTCTCCTTCTTATCCTTCATCACCATCTTCTCCTTCTTCACCATCTTCTTCTTCGTCACCTTCTTCTCCTATTTCTTTTTTTTTTTGTTTTTTCACCAATTGGAACCGGAGTTAGCATATTCTCTTCTTCCTCTACATTCTTTTGAACCGAATCCTCTTTATCGACTTGAGATAGCACCGATATTTTCCATCTCTTCCCATTTCCATACCTTGTTTTAACTATTTTGTTAAGTTGGATCTCCAATTCTCTCTCAATTGAACACAAGTAACCCTAGTTTTACGTAGATGGTGTGACGTTTCGAAAGAGAAGAATCTCAAGATCGATAACGATTGAGAAATTAATAGATTTCGAGAAAATGGAGAAAATGAGGGATTTTAATAATATATTTTGAGAGAAAATGGGTTGAAATTTAAATAAATTGAATTTAGAAATTGTTGGTGGGTGGGTGGGTTTTGCCCAGGTTTTATGTAGTTTTATAAAAAAGTGAAGGGTAAGAGATTAAAAGCTTTGGTTTGTGATTTAAAAATAAATCAAAATTAAATATAGAATATATATATATATATATATATATATATATGGGAGGTTTGAGGGTTGATTTTAAGAAATGGGGATATTTGAAAAGATTTCTCATTTTTTGTCTTGCCTTAATTAGACTAGACTTTCCAAATCAGTTAACTTACTTTAATTCTATTTCTTCACTGTTATCGTTAGATATTAAACTTATCATTTTGGCGTATTTATATGTTATTTGATAGTTCACAAGTTTAGCTTAAAAAACTCGTTCACTAAACTGATTCACAGTTTATTCCGGTAGGATATCTAGCTCAGTTTGAATGTCAAAATACTGATGAAATCGTTATTTTGTTAATATTCATAAGTTAGATGAAATTAAAAAATATATATGAGCTATGTGAGTTTGGATTATATGGGGAAATAAGATAGATCGACCCAACCCGAATTGAGATCAATCGAGATTACAAACCGTGATCAAGAAGGATCTCGAACATTATAGATAAATATCAATATTTAGTTTAGGAAGTTCAATATTATTATTAAATATATTATTTACATTTATATCTCAATGTTTATATAAATCATTGTATATGTAAACAATATTCTTGTGAGAGTCTAATATAGTTCTCCTTAACACCTTTGAGTTTTTACTCTCATCAAACTTATCATGATATCAGAGCATGCGATTTTTAGACATAATATTCTAAAAAAATATTTGTTCTATATTTGTTCTTGTTTGTTGATTTTGAAGTTTCTAAATTAACTGAATTATCCAAAGTTTCGAGTTCATTGTTTACCCTTTTCTAGTTATGAGAATTTCCTATGGAAAATGGAGCAATACTTTGACAATCTTAGTCTAGGAGACGAGTTAGCAAAGTTTAAGGTGGCTAGATCATACTTCACTGATACGGCCACAGGGCGAAGTATAGCATCCTTGCGGTTTATAATGGCTCAAGCTCTCGTCAAACATATGCATTTATTCAAAAGATTTTATTTTTACATCAAGTTCTTCTTCTAGTTGAGCATTCAACGGGATTCCCAGATCAACAACACCACGCATTCCTAGTTTATCATATAATTAATCATCCCAAATCTGACCAAATATCAAACCAAAATGAAGTATTTTCCCACTTGCAACATCCGCCTTGTGAAAATTTTGAGCAAGCGGTCTAACTTTAAATATTTTCCTGCACGTCCGAGAGCCTATGTTAGTTTTCTCATGGATAGAGAAAAATGTGTTATTTTGTATCAAATATATTTGAATCCTTTTTACCAAAGATTGAGAGGAGATTACTCGCCAAATCAACCTAAGATAGAAAAGGGTGTTAACCTCTTTCAAAGGTCTCAGAAAAAATTGGGTTAGATCAACCCGAAGATGGAATGCCTTAACCGGATGTGTTCATAAGACCCAAAGGTGCATCCCGACTCTATCGGAGGATATGCCAACCATCTCTCCTTTCTACGAAAACTTGTTTACTAGTTTATTACCATGTTTTAAAATTCGTTAGAAGCGAGTCGGACGGTCATGGTGGGCCTAACAGCTAGAGGATTAATCAGAAAGTAAACGGGAATTAGTTTTAGGTTATTTTAATGTTTTAAAATATATTTATCCATTATATTAAACTTTAAAATAATATTGTTTTTTAAATTATACTAAATACATGAAAGTGTAGTATTAATAATTTATTTTATGATTTTTATTTATAATGTTAACATAATTTATTATTAAAGATCACAAATTCTCAATATAAATGTCTGAATAACAAAAACAAAATTTTTTTATACTTGAAAATTTTAAAATAATTGGATTATAGATGATTATGAGGAAAATAATCGGATTAGACAGGAATTAATCAGATTAGGTGGGAGTAATTGGTTGGCTGACTTTTTTGAGGGATTAGTCATTAATCGAGGCAGTGGGGGTGGGGCTAGCGACTAGGCAGGGTGTAATCGGAGCTAGGCGGGGATTTTTAGAACATGGGTTTATTGTTAGGTTATAAATTATTTGGTCATAAGTTAAGTAAATTGTTGTTCTTAAACCTGTGTGTAACCAATTAATAGTGTGTAACGTGTAACAATCTTAAAGATTTATATACAGATTTGGACCTTGGTGTGCTGGAGTTTAGGAGATTTTTCTTGTGAAGGATTCATCTTCTTTTTCAATTATCTCATAACAATACTATGTATTATATATAATGTTATTATTTATAGAAAATGTCAAAATGGAAAATATAGTTATGAACATGAATTTTAGGTGATTTCGTCGATAAGTTTGTTTCTTTTCTCTATTCGTTCTCTTAAGCTATCCACAAACTTGTACGTTCGTTTGCTTCTAGAACACAAAACCATCGCCGACCCAAGTTTGAATAACCTTTATCGCCCAAAGATGGGATTGTTTGAGTAAGATGGAGATTTAGGTGGCTTATTTGTAGGGAGGATTGAGAGCACTAAGGTTGCTGCTAAGTTTATAATGACTTTGCTCCCATCCTAAGGTTTTGTTTGCTTGATGTTTTTGTTAAGCTAACCTAGAAAACAAAAATTAAAGATTGAGTAAAAGCCAAGGAAAATAGGTCTCACTATAAATGATTTTGTTGGTTGATTACCTTCAAAATATGAGAATTTGAAGTGGTAAAAAACTTTGATTTGGATCTAGAGAGAGAGAGAGGTTAGTATGTTGTATAATGTTTTGTATTGAATGTATTGAGTTTATTGAGCAGAGTTTACAGAGTTTATATAGAGTTCTATTGTGTATCTACAAGAGAATATATGAGAAGATACGCCTTGATATACAAGGAGATATGACTTGATCTGCAAGGAGATATGACTTGATTTGCAAGGAGATATGGTTTGGTTGCCAAGGAGAGAATCTTCTGTAGCACAGGAACTGTGACTCCACCACAGCCGGTGAAGGACTATAACACTACAAGAAAACAACGTTTTACCGATTTCATGTGGCGACTAATGTTTTAGTCGCCAAATATGGTGACTATGTAGCCACTAATCAGCGACTATATTGTGACTACTAACAGTTTTTGGCATAGTACACTCGGATGTATGGACCGCCCCATGTAATTCAAGAAATCAATATAGGTACTTTGTTTCTTTCATTGATGACTACTCAAGATACACATGGATCACACTCTTACACTCCAAAGACCAAGTTTATGAAGCATTCACTAACTTCATTAACTATGTCTCTACACAATTCAAAACAACAATCAAAGCCTTAAGAAGTGATAATGGAGGAGAATAAGTGAGCAAGAGATTCAAAGAGCTACTCAACAACTTTGGCACCATTCATCAAACATCTTGCGCATGCACTCCCCAACAAAATGGGGTAGCAGAAAGGAAGAATAGGCATCTAATGGAGGTAGCACATACTATCATGATTGCCAAAGGAGTACCTAAATCTCATTGGGGTGATGCGGTTATGACTTCAAACTATTTGATTAACCGGCTTCCAACCAAGAACTTGGAAGATAGGTCACTGTTTGAAGTATTGTACAAGAAGGAGCCAAGCTTACATCACCTTAAGGCATTTGGATGTGAGTGCTTTATGTCTCTACCAGAAGGACAAAGAAACAATCTTGAGCCTAGAAGCATGAAGTGTGTTTTCATTGGATATTCACCAACTCAAAAGGGCTACAAGGTCTACAATCCGGAGACAAGAAGGGTCTATGTGTCTAGAGTGTTGAAATATGTGATCTCTATGATAGAAGAATTCAAATCTAAGAGAAGGAGGGAAAGGAAACCTAGTTCACAAGGAACTAGAAGAAGTCTTGGTTAGGATGTAACTAGAAGAAAGGAAGCTGTTACATACTAACTAGAAGACTAACTAAGTGGAAAAGAGGAAGCAAAGGAGAGCATGGGGCGCCAGAACCAGGGCATGGGCACAAGCATGGAGGCGTCAGCAGCAGGGTATGGGCGCAGCTTGAACAGGAGTCAAACAGTGAGCTGCTCCCTTCCCTCCTCTCTTCTTCATGCAAACTCCTCTCTTCTCTCCTTCCTTCTTCACGCCTCTTCTCTTCTTCTCTATGTAAAAACTCTATAAATATACATGTAATGTGATGTAATGAGTTGTGAATAAGAGAATAAGAAGATTAAAAGAGTAAAAGGAAGCTTTGATTATCTCCCTAAAGGCGCCGGTGGAGCCTTAGCTCTCCGGCGCCATGCTTCTCCTTAGTTCATCTTATTTCATCAACCATTATCATTCTCATTCTCATCATCATTCTTATCATCATTCTCAAACAATAATCCCTCATTACATCAATACTCACGCCACCATCTTCATCCTAAATATTCTCCAAGTATCCTAACCTCAAACTCCTTATCATTCTCATGCCACAACTATCACTCTCTCAACAATCCCTAAGCCTCCATACTCTTAATTTCAACATGGTATCAGAGCAAGTTGAGTGATCTAGCACCTAATCTCTTGTTATTCTTCTAGCTCTCTACAAAGTCTTCTAATCTATAACCATACACTTTCTTAGTTCTATTCACTCTGAGATTAATATCCTTGAGATCATAAGATCTTCAAGTTGTGAAAGGACTAAGGGTGTGTATTGTTACTAGAAATTGATGACAAATTGAGGGAGATTTCGTTGGGCTCTCCTTGGCTCCTTGCCTTGAGGAGCTCGGTCTTTTGTTAAACATATGAGAGAAAATTTTCTGGGGTAATTTGTTCCTCCCATGCGTTTTCTAATTAATGGGGTGTGTGTGAGAGAGTAAATATTTTTCTTTGTGGTTCTTGTGTGTGGAGTCTAAATCCACATACAAAACTTTGAAAAGGGGTTGTATCAATATCAATTCCTTGATGATCCTCTTTGGAAACAAGATCCTGAGGATTTTTTAAGAATCATTCATCCATGAAGAAGCTTGTCTTGGCATGTATGGCGTGGGAAATAAGGCATCTAGGAGATGAAGAATGTTTTTGGCGTGATGGTTTAGAAGAGGAGAAGGCTGGGTGGTGACCTTAAGTGGTGATCCAAGCAAGCTCCAAGTGAAAACAAAACATTGAACAGGAAGTAAAGTGGCTGGTGATCAAATGAAGACATCCAGCAAGAAAGAAGAGGAATCATTAAACCGGCTGTACAAAAAAAGTCAAAGAAAGTGTGAATCTAGTTCACATAAGACTTCAAGGAAAATATGAGACAGCTCATAGTAAAACTTGGAGAAAAGGAGAAGCTTACCTTAGAAAGAGGAAGCTGAAGAAGGTTGAATCCGAGAAGAGACTTGTGGAAGAGAAGTGACAAAAGGAGTTCACATCTTCAACCCGGAAGAGACTTGCGGAAGGGACGTGACAAGAGGAGTTCACGTAGAAGACTTGCAGTAGACGGAGATGAAGCACAAGGCTTATGCTATAATTCTTTGGTGAGTCTTCCAATAAGCGGAAGATTCATATGGTCCAAGAAGTAGTTGCTCCAAGGTATTGATTAAAGGGTGCTTATGGAGGGTCATATTATTCCACGGTCTTCATCCTCTCTTGAGGCCAAATCACTTGATCCAGGAGGTATTGAGAGAGTGGTGATCATACTCAACCATGTGGCGATCCAAGCGGAGCAATCTACAAGAAGAAGTGTGTATAGGCTCAAGCAAGCTATTCATGGTGGTGTTATGTGGAGGTAGATGATGTCCTTTGTGGCCTAATCCAAAATGGCTAGCAGACGAAAGCTTGTCCTAATTGCCAAGTGGGATAGATAGTCCAAGAGGAGGCGGCATCATTGGCATAATCAAGCTTAGTGCTCTTTCCTTTGCAAGAGTGGTCCCTTGGCAACGGGCTAGTCTTGAAGGGAAGTGTTGAAGAAGCGGTGAGCTCCAAATTATGCAACGGTCTTCCTTGTCAAGTTTGGTTCTTCCCATACTCAAACCAAGCTTGAGGGGGAGTGTTGAAGAAGACCGTTGAAGCACCAAGTTAGGTGATGGTCCAAGAAGAAGAGGACTATCACATTGTACCATGGATAGGTGCGGCATTTCGAGAGGAAGCCGGGAGAATCTTATGATAAGTGGGATTAGAGCGGATGGCTCTTTGAAGAATCAAGATCAAATCTATGAAGGGTTGAAGCCAAGATTGATCTTGATAGATGGAGTGTGAAGCTCAGACCAAGAGGCGTTCACCTAGGAGGCTGTGGAACGGTAAACAAGGCAACAAGGCACTCCAAGCACCGTATGAGGAGACGATGGCGAGAGAAAGCCGGGAGACACATACGAGTAGCTATGGATGATGTTGTAAGAAAACCGAAGGAGAAACCACCTTTCAGACCTTATTAGGTGTGGTGATCCGAGAAGCAGCGGGAAGTGGCGTCTAACGGATAGAGTATACTCCCAAGAGTCATCAAGAGGAAGCCAATGACAATGTGAGTATTCCGTGAGCTAGAAGATGTCATCCGAGGAGCTTGAAGTCAAGATTAAGTTTGAGACAAGAATCCCGAGGAGACATGATCCGAGTGAAGCTTAGAGAAGACAAAGCCTAATCCGCAAGAAAGAGTGAAGGCCATAGGAGAGGAAGCCGTGGTCTCATTGAGGTTAGGAGTCATCAAAACCGTCTTTGGAGCAAGCAAGGATCAGCTAGCGGATATCGTTATCATGGCATCATCTTCTATCAATGAGGATCACGTACATGGCAAGATTGGCCTTAAGGACACCTACCGACCAATCTTGAGGGGGAGTGTTGAAATATGTGATCTCTATGATAGAAGAATTCAAATCTAAGAGAAGGAGGGAAAGGAAACCTAGTTCACAAGGAACTAGAAGAAGTCTTGGTTAGGATGTAACTAGAAGAAAGGAAGCTGTTACATACTAACTAGAAGACTAACTAAGTGGAAAAGAGGAAGCAAAGGAGAGCATGGGGCGCCAGAACCAGGGCATGGGCACAAGCATGGAGGCGTCAGCAGCAGGGTATGGGCGCAGCTTGAACAGGAGTCAAACAGTGAGCTGCTCCCTTCCCTCCTCTCTTCTTCATGCAAACTCCTCTCTTCTCTCCTTCCTTCTTCACGCCTCTTCTCTTCTTCTCTATGTAAAAACTCTATAAATATACATGTAATGTGATGTAATGAGTTGTGAATAAGAGAATAAGAAGATTAAAAGAGTAAAAGGAAGCTTTGATTATCTCCCTAAAGGCGCCGGTGGAGCCTTAGCTCTCCGGCGCCATGCTTCTCCTTAGTTCATCTTATTTCATCAACCATTATCATTCTCATTCTCATCATCATTCTTATCATCATTCTCAAACAATAATCCCTCATTACATCAATACTCACGCCACCATCTTCATCCTAAATATTCTCCAAGTATCCTAACTTCAAACTCCTTATCATTCTCATGCCACAACTATCACTCTCTCAACAATCCCTAAGCCTCCATACTCTTAATTTCAACATAGAGAAGTGAAGTTCAATGAAAAGAAAGCTTTTATGGAGCTAAGAATCATGATACTCTTGAAGGAATTGTTTCATCATTATATGGATTGGACGCTGTTCATTGAAGATGCAATGACAAGGGTTGATGTATATGAAGAGAATGATTCAATTTTGGATCATGAAACTGCAGATGAGGTAGAACATGACCCAGGTGTAGGAGGACAGGCTGTTGAAGAAGAGGAGCCTGAGCCAACAATATCACTAAGAAGAAGTACAAGACAGAGGCAACAGCATGTCTACTACAACAACTCGGCCATGCTCCAAGGAGAGTCTAGTACGAGTCATCTTCCTTGTGTGATAAGAGATTGTCCTGAGCGTACGGAGAGCTTAGATCTTGATCCTATTGGTGACAGCACCCTCATATCACAAGGGGTAGATAAGACTCAAACTAGCACTATCACATATCCTATTGAGCATTTTTGCTCGCTGGCATCATTACCTATGGAGCATAAAGCCTTTCTTGGAAAAATCAGCAAGGAATCCATTCCTAGCTCATATGAAGAAGCGTGTGAGAGTGGAGTATGGGTAAAATCCATGGAAGAAGAAATGAAGTCTATGGAGAAAAACCGCACTTGGTACTTGACCGAATTGGCAAGGGATAAGAAACCGGTTGGGTGTAGATAGGTTTATACGATCAAGTATACAAGTGATGGAAAAATAGAGAGGTATAAAGCAAGGCTGCTAGGAAAAGGATACACTCAAGTTTATGGGGAAGACTATACAGAAACGTTTGCTCCAGTTGCTAAGCTCCACTCAATTAGAATTTTAATCTCGGTGGCAGTAAACTTGAAGTGGGATCTATGGCAGATGGATGTCAAGAATGCCTTCTTGCAAGGAGATTTGGAAGAAGAAGTATATATGGATCCACCCCAAGGATATCATAAGAAAGGCAACAAAGTTTGTAGATTAAAGAAAGCAATCAATGGACTGAAGCAATCTCCAAGAGCATGGTACCAAAGGCTAAGCGCTTGCCTTTTGGTGAGAGGGTTCATAAGATCTGAAGCTGATCATACTTTATTCACAATACAAAGTGAAGGAGGAATGGTCGTGTTACTAATATATGTTGATGATCTAATCATCACAGGGAGTGACAAGGATGGAATAGATCAAACCAAGAAGATCTTGAAGATCGATTTTGATATAAAAGACCTGGGAGAGCTTAAGTACTTCCTAGGAATTGAGATGACACGGTTTGAAGATGGGATGTTCATCTCTCAAAGGAAATATGTACTTGATCTCTTGGAAGAAACTGGATAGCTAGGATCCAAGCCGGCTAAAACTCCGATAGAAGAAGGCTACCAAGATAATCCTGAGGGGGAGCCATTGGAGAACTTTAAAAGATATCAAAGGATGGTGGGCAAGCTCATTTATCTTACTATCACAAGGCTGGAAATTTGCTTTGCAGTAAACCGTGTGAGCCAACATATGCAAATGCCAAGTATGCAGCATTGGAACATGATTGAGAGGCTGCTAAGGTATCTGAAAAACAACCCCGGAAAAGGCATATGGATAAAAGCCAATGGAAACACAAAGGTTCAAGGATATTGTGATGCAGATTGGGCTGGAGATAATGACACGATCTCGGACACGCCTAAGACTCAACTTTCTCGTTGGTAGGATAGGTTGATAGACAAATGGATAGAAGAAGACATAAGGCCGAGTTGATGCTGGAATGGACCAACTGAAGGGGTCTTTATAGAAGCGGCCGAATGGTTATTTGGATAGAAGAATGATAGATCCTTGCCTTAGTGAATCAAAGACTCAAAATGGACAAGGTGATGGATTGATGCGGGACACAAGAAGTTGCGGAAGGGCTTCTTGATACTCCTTGAGGTTTATTTCGGATATTAACACCTAATAAACACTCAACAATGTCTCTCCAAGATATAACACACTCGGGGAAGACAAAAGTTGATTTTCTGGATATGACACACCAGAGAATCAGAGTCGATTGTTGGATATGACTGACCAAATAATCTTGAAATGTTCTTAAAGAACGTAAAAAAATTTCTCCGAAAAAGAAGTTGAATAAAAGTTGATTGTTTGCCAAATGAGGCTTACATCGACTTATATAGAGAGGTGACTTGAACAGACTCAAGTGCCTCAAGACTACTAACTCTTGGGACTCTAAACAATCATCCTAAGACTCTGAACAAAGACTAGAAGTCGACAAGACAGAATATGAAAGCATTTTGCGAATTTAAACAATAAAATGAAACTATAGTTTAACTTATACTATAAGATAGTTTGAGGTCAGTCCAATGCATCAAAGGACGGACCAAAATATCAAGTGTGGCGCCAAGTTATTCATCATAAGGTTTAATTGAATCTTGAGGCCTCATTAAAAACCTTAGTCGGAAACCCCATTGGGATAAAACCGAGCTTAAGGGAAAAAGGGCACACTCAAGTCACTTAGAAGATGTTTAACTTAGAGTGACTTGAATGGAAGTGACCATGTCTTGGTGTTGCCATTCCTTAGCTTCTTCATGCTTCCATGCTATCCTTAAGATGTTTCCTACAGCTTCTTTGAGTTTCCTTGATCTTGCCCGGGTCATAGGACCTTTGGGAATGGACATGGTTTCTTCTTCTTCTTCTCCATGTGTTGGCGTTTCCATGCTTATATCATCCCCTCCCTCTTGAAAAGGATTTGTCCTCAAATCTGGATTATCTGCAATGAAAGGAACCAAGTCAGTGATATTAAAACTGTTGCTTATATCATACTTACCTTGTAAGTCAAGCTGGTAGGCATTGTTGTTGATCTTTTTGATGATCTTGAAAGGTCCATCGATCTTCGCATAAGTTTGGACTTTCTTGCTTCTGGGAACCTTTCTTTCCTTAAGTGAACCCAAACTTGGTCACCTTCTTCAAAGACTTTTTCTCGTCTTCCCTTGTTGGCATGCTTGACGTATTGCTTTGTCTTCTCTTCAATGTTTTGCCTCGGTTGCTTGTGTATTTGTTGTATCAGTTCTGCCTTATAGTTCCCATCAAAACTAATTCTTTCACACTCAGGCAAAGGAATTAGATCCAAAAGAGAAGTGGGGTTGAACCCATAAACAATCTCAAAAGGAGAAACTTAGAAGTAGAATGCACCGCATGGTTATAAGTAAATTCACAGTGAGGTAGATAATCTTCCCATGACTTCAAATTTATCCTTATGAATGCACCCAAAAGGGTTCCTAAGTTTCTATTAACTACTTCGGTTTGTCCATCAGCTTGTGGATGACAAGTAGTATAGAACAACAGCTTGGTACCTAACTTAGACCAAAGGGTCTTCCAAAAATAACTAAGGAAATTAGTATCCCTATCAGAGACTATGGTCTTAGGCATACCATGCAAACGTACCACTTCCTTAAAGAACAAGTTAGCAATATGCAATGCATCATCTTTTTTGTTGCAAGCTATGAAGTGTGCCATTTTGGAGAACCTATCTACTACCACAAAGATGGAATCCTTCCCGGTTCTAGTTCTAGGCAATCCAACAATGAAATCCATGGATATGTCATTCCAAGGGTGATAAGGAATAGGTAAGGGAGTGTACAAACCATGGCTTTGGACTTTGGACTTAGCTTGTTTGCAGGTTGTGCATCTTTCACAAATCCGTTCCACGTCCTTTCTCATGTGAGGCCAAAAGAAATGGTCTTGTAACACCTTAAGTGTCTTGGCAATGCTGAAGTGACCCATGAGACTCCCTCCATGTACTTCCCTAACAAATAAATCTCTCAAGGAACAATAAGGTACAAATAGGCGGTTGTCATAGAAGAGATAGTCATCTTGCCAAAGTAATGGCCAGAGGCAAATTTTGCACACATTCTATAGGCATCATAAAAATCAGAATCTGTTCCATACATACCTTTGATTTTTTCAAATCCTAAGAGCTTGGCATCAAGAGTATTTAAGAGAACATACCTCCGAGATAGTGCATCGGCCACCATGTTTTCCTTACCTTGTTTGTACTTGATTACATAAGGAAAAGTCTCTATGAACTTGACCCATCTGGCATGTCTCTTGTTTAGCTTGTTCTTACCTGTTAGATACTTGAGTGATTCATGGTCGGTACGTATCACAAACTCTTTAGGCCAGAGATAATGTTTCCAAGTTCGGAGTGCCCTCACTAAAGCATACATCTCCTTGTCGTACGTAGCATAGTTGAGAGTTGCTCCTCCAACCTTCTCACTGAAGTATGCTATAGGCCTTTTCTCCTGCATTAACACAGCACCAATTCCAATACCTGAGGCATCACATTCAATTTCAAAGGTTTTTTTTAAAATCAGGAAGAGCAAGGAGAGGTGAATTAGTAAGCTTCTCTTTAAGGCATTGGAAAGCGGCTTCTTGTGCTTCTCCCCACTTGACACGATCTCGGTCACGCCAAGATTCAACTTTCTCGTTGGTAGGTTAGGTTGATAGACAAATGGATAGAAGAAGACATAGGGCCGAGTTGATGATGGAATGGACTGATTGAGGGGGGTCTTCTTAGAAGCGGCCGAATGGTTCTTTGGATAGAAGTAGGATAGATCCTTACCTTAGTGAATCAAAGACTCGAACTGGACAAGGTGGTGGATTGATGCGGGACAAAAGAAGTTGCGGAAGGGCTTCTTGATACTCCTTGAGGTTGATTTCGGATATTAAACACCTAATAAACACTCAACAATGTCTCTCCAAGATATGGCACACTCGGGGAAAACAAAGGTTGATTTTCTGGATATGACACACCAGAGAATCGGGGTTGATTGTTGGATATGACTCATCAAACAATCAAGAAATGTTCTTAAAGAACTTAGAGAATTTTCTCTGAAAAACAAGTTGAATAAAAAGGTTGTTGTTTGCCAAATGAGGCTTACATCGACTTATATAGAGAGTTGACTTGAATAGACTCAAGTGCCTCGAGATTACTGACTCTTGAGACTCTAAACATTCATCCTAAAACTCTGAACAAAGATTAGAAGTTGACAAGACAGAATATGAAAGAGTTTTGCGAACTTAAAATAATAAAATGAAACTATAGTTCAACTTATACTATAAGATAGTTAGAGGTTGGTCCAATGCATCAAAGGACGGTCTAAAATATCAAGTGTGGTGCAACGTTATTCATCATAAGGTTTAAGTGAATCTTGAGGCCTCATTAAAAGCCTTAGCCGGAAAACCCATTGGGATAAAACTGAGCTTAAGGGAAAAAGAGCACACTCAAGTCACTTAGAAGATGTTTAACTTAGAGCGAGTTGAATGGAAGTGACCATTTCTTGGTGTTGCCTTTCCTTAGATTATTCATGCTTCCATGCTATCTTTAAGATGTTTCCTACAGCTTCTTGGAGTTTCCTTGATCTTGCCCGAGTCATAGGACCTTTGGGAATTGTCATGGTTCCTTCTTCTTCTCCATGAGTTGGCATTTCCATGCTCATATCATCCCCTCCCTATTGAAAAGGATTTGTCCTCAAATCTGGATTATCTGCAATGAAAGGAACCAAGTCAGTGATATTAAAACTGTTGCTTATATCATACTTACCTTGTAAGTCAAGCTTGTAGGCATTTTTGTTGATCTTTTTGATGATCTTGAAAGGTCCATCAATCCTTGACATAAGTTTGGATTTTCTTCCTTCCGTAAACCTTCCTTTCCTTAAGTGAACCCAAACTTGGTCACCTTTTTCAAAGACTTTTCTCGTCTTCCTTTATTGGCATGCTTGACGTATTGCTTGGTCTTCTCTTCAATGTTTTGCCTCGCTTGCTTGTGTATTTGTTGTATCAGTTTGGCCTTCTTTTCCCATAAAAACTAATTCTTTCACACTCAGGCAAAGGTATTAGATCCAAAGGAGAAGTGGGGTTGAACCCATAAACAATCTCAAAAGGAGAAAACTTAGAAGTAGAGTGCACTGCATGGTTATATGCAAATTCACAGTGAGGTGAATAATCTTCCCATGACTTCAAAATTTTCCTAATGAATGCATGCAAAAGGGTTCCTAAGGTTCTATTAACTACTTCGGTTTGTCCATCAGTTTGTGGATGACAAGTAGTAGAAAACAACAGCATGGTACCTAACTTAGACCAAAGGGTCTTCCAGAAATAACTAAGGAATTTAGTATCCCTATCAGAGACTATGGTCTTAGGCATACCATGCAAACATTCTACTTCATTAAAGAACAAGTTAGCAATATGTACTACCACAAAGATGGAATCCTTCCCGGTTCTAGTTTTAGGTAATCCAACAATGAAATCCATGGATATGTCATTCCAAGGGTGATAAGAAATAGGTAAGGGAGTGTACAAACCGTGGTTTTGGACTTTGGACTTAGCTTGTTTGCAGGTTGTGCATCTTTCACAAATTCGTTCCACGTCCCTTCTCTTGTGTGGCCAAAAGAAATGGCCTTGTAACACCTTAAGTGTCTTTGCGATGCCAAAGTGACCCATGAGACTCCCTCCATGTGCTTCCCTAACAAATAAATCTCTCAAGGAACAATTAGATACACATAGGCAGTTGTCATAGAAGAGATAGTCATCTTGCCGAAAGTAATGGCCAGAGGCAAATTTTGCACACATTCTATAGGCATCGCAAAAATCAGAATCTGTTCCATACATACCTTTGATTTGTTCAAATCCTAAGAGCTTGGCTTCAAGAGTACTTAAGAGAACATACCTTCGATATAGTGCATCGGCCACTATGTTTTCCTTACCTTGTTTGTACTTGATTACATAAGGAAAATTCTCTATGAACTCCACCCATCTGGCATGTCTCTTGCTCAGCTTGTTCTGACCTTTTAGATACTTGAGCGATTCATGGTCAGTATGTATCACAAACTCTTTAGGCCAGAGAGAGTGTTGCCAAGTTTGGAGTGCCCTCACTAAAGCATACATCTCCTTGTCGTACGTGGCATAGTTGAGAGTTGCTCCTCTAAGCTTCTCACTGAAGAATGCTATAGGCCTTTTCTTCTGCATCAACACAGCACCAATTCCAATCCCTGAGGCATCACATTCAATTTCAAAGGTTTTGTTAAAATCAGAGAGAGCAAGGAGAGGTGAATTAGTAAGCTTATCTTTAAGGCATTGGGAAGCGGTTTCTTGTGCTTCTCCCCACTTGAATCCGACTTCCTTCTTAATCACTTCGGTCAATGGAGCAGCTATGGTGCTAAAGTTCTGGACAAAACGTCTGTATAAACCAGCAAGCCCATGGAAGCTTCTTACTTCACTAATATTAGTTGGACTTGGCCACTCCATGATAGCTTTGATCTTCTCCGGATCTACCTTCACACCATCTGCACTCACAACAAAGCCTAAAAAGACCAAGTTATCTGTTCCAAAAGTACATTTCTTAAGATTGGCATAAAGCTTTTCCTCCCTTAGTACATTCAGAACAGCCTCTAGGTGCTTAACATGCTCATACAGGCTTTCGCTGTAAACAAGAATATCATCAAAGTATACAACCACACAAATGCCTATAAAGGACCTAAGGACATGGGTCATCAACCTCATGAATGTACTAGGTGCATTTGTCAGTCCAAAAGGCATTACCAACCACTCATACAACCCATGTTTAGTTTTAAAAGCGGTTTTCCATTCATCCCCTTCTTTCATCCTAATCTGATGGTATCCACTTTAAAGATCTATCTTAGAGAATATGCAAGAACCATGCAATTTATCTAACATGTCATCTAAACGAGGAATAAGGTGGTGATACTTTACACTGATATTGTTGAAGGCTCTGCAATCCACGAACATCCTCCAGGTGCCATCTTTTTTGGGAACAAGTAGCACCGGCACAGCACAAGGGCTCAAGCTCTCTCGGATATGGCCCTTAGCCATCAGCTCTTCTACTTGTCTTTGAAGCTCCTTAGTCTCTATAGGATTGGTTCTGTACACTGGACGGTTTGGGAGTGAAGCTCCAGGCACAAAATCAATTTGATGTTCAATCCCACAGATAGGTGGCAATCCCTTGGGATTCTCTTCCGGAAAGACATCTTCAAACTCCTGCAAAAGAAAAGAAATGTTGCTCGGAACTTCTGGCACTAAGTTAGTAAGGTTTACCAAAACCTCTTTGTAAACAAACAAAAGAATGGTTTGCTTAGAGAACAAGGTTCTCTTAACAACACTAGATCTCACAAGGAAGTTTGATTGTCTCTCGGGTTTGCTCTCAAAAGTCTTTTCCTTGGTTTTTCTCAAACTCTTTTCTTTCTTTGGTGGTGATCTGTTTCGGGGTTATCTCTCTTTGGCTTTGTCTATTTGTTTTAGCCATACTTGATCTTGATAAACTTCTGGTGGCATCAATGGAGCAAGAATGGTCTTCCGGCAATTGTGTATAAAGGAATACCGATTGGTAAACCCATCATGGATGACCTTCTTATCAAACTGCCACGGCCTTCCAAGTAGAATGTGACAGGCCTCCATTGGTAGAACATCACACAAGATCTCGTCCTGATACTTGCCTATGGTTAAGGGAACCAATACTTGGCTATGCACGATCATTTCCCCTTCATCATTCAGCCATTAAAGCTTGTAAGGCTTCTGATGCTTCTTCTCTTCTAGTCCTGTCTTTTTCACCATTGTTTCGCTTGCCACATTGATACAGCTTCCTCCGTCAATGATAAGACTGCAAACCTTGCCTTGTACCAGGCATCTGGTGTGAAACAGGTTTTCCCGTTGCTCCTGATCCGTATCCTTGGCTTGAATGTTTAATGATCACCTTGTGACTAATAGCTCTCTTGTTGTTGGTAACTCTATCTCCTCAGCATCGGATTTCTCTTCTTTTTCAAGTTCTTCTTCTTCATAAGTTTCTATCTCACCATTATCCAAAAGGATCATAGTTCTTTTGTTGATGCACTCATTGGCGTAGTGTCCTCTCCCTTTACACTTGAAGCATCTAACATCTCGGTGTTTAGAAGAAGTAGCTACAACTTTTCCCTTGGCGTCTTGAGTTGTGGTGTAAGGTTTGGAATCAGTCTTTGGCTTGGCAATGGTCTTGTCCTTCTCTTGATCTGTTTTCCACAAGAATAGCCTTGTGAAGCATCTCTTCCAAATCTCCATAAGTTTGAAGCTCCATCCTGTCTTGAATATCCCAAGATAAACCACTTAGAAACCTTGCCATAGTTTCCTCATGATCTTCATCTATGTCGGCTTTGATCATGAGAGATTCCATCTCTTGGTAATAGTCCTCCACACTCTTACTGCCTTGGCTTAACCACCTAAGCCTCTGGTGCAACTCCCGGTGATAGTGACTTGGAACAAACCGCTTTCTCATCAGGTTCTTCATCATTTCCCAAGTCTCCACATGCGGTTCTTGGTTGCATGTCCTACTGGTAACCAGTTGATCCCACCAATTGATTGCATAGTCATAGAACTCAGTTGCAGCCACTTGAACCTTCTTCCATTCGGTGTAAGACTGGCAATCGAAGACAAGTTCTATCTTCTTCTCCCACTCCAAGTAGGCATCTGGATCATTCTTTCCATAGAATGGTGGTATTTTTAACTCAAGACCATTAAGATTATTTACTTGACGTTCCCTTGCTTCTCTTGCATGTCTCGGACGTCCATTTGAAGCTTGGCTTCCACGGCTGTCATAATATGGCCCTTCATCTTCATCAATGGGTATTTGCGCCCTTTTCCTTTCAACAGGACATTGAGGAAGTCCTTGGTTCACTGATTTCTGAATGGTGTCCATTCTTTTATGGACAGGATCTAGTTCCTGCCTTAAGAGCCGCCTCATCTCTTCCATGAGGGTTTGCACGTCCATGTTTTGTGGTCTGGCTCTCCTTGGGCAATTGGTGTTCTTACTTCCGGCCTCACTATGAGACATCTTCCCTGCAAAACTTAACAAACGGTTAGAAGTATAAGCTCTCACAGGATTTTCCTCACTAGTGTTTCTCTTGAGTGTTTCCTCTCAAGTAACTTCTCTCAAGTGTTTCTCTCACGTGTTGTTTTCTCAAGTGTTTCTCTCAAGTACTTCTCAGAGAGATTTTCTCACAGAGTTCTTATCAAACAGATCCGATCAAATTTGTTGAGAAATATAACAACAATCCTGACTCAAGATGAGTTATAGACTGCTTCTTGGTTTTGGTTTTCTTTGTTTTTCTTTTGTTTCTTTTTTTTTGAATGAGATCCAACTGATCTTTAGAATAGAATAGAAAGGAATAGAAGAGCAGAAATGGCGAGATGAGAATCTTGACCAAGAAGATGAGGAGTTCGAAATGAAAAGACAGAAGATGAAAAGACACGATCTCGGTCACGCCCAAGATTCAACTTTCTCGTTGGTAGGTTAGGATTGATAGACAGAAGGATAGAAGAAACCATATGGCCGAGTTGATGATGAAAAGGACCGTTTGAAGGTCTTCTTTGAAGTGGCCGAATGGTTCTTTGAATAGATATGGGATAGATCCTTGCCTTAGTGAATCCAAGACTCGAACTGGACAAGGTGATGGATTGATGCAGGACACAAGAAGTTGCGGAAGGCTCCTTGATACTCCTTGCGGTTTATTTCGGATATTACACACCTAATAAACACTCAACAATGTCTCTCCAAGATATGACACACTCGGGGAAGACAAAGGTTGATTTTCTGGATATGACACACCAGAGAACCGAGGTTGATTGTTGGATATGACACACCAAACAATTGGAAATGTTCTAAAAGAACTTAGAGAATATTCTATGAAAAGAAGTTGATTAAAAGATGGATGATTGCCGAGTGAGATATACAATCGACTTATAAAGAGAGGTGACTTGAACAGACTCAAATGCCTCGTGATTACTACTTCTTGGGACTCTAAACAATCACCTAAGACTTTGATCAAAGACTAGAAGTTTACTAGACAATAAAATAAAAGTGTTTACGGAATAGAATAGATGAAATAAAACCATAATCTAGGTTATATCATAAAGTTGATGCTTGAGTCGGTCTATAGCTTCATGAAATCGTCCAAGGCATCAAGGAAACTCCTAAGCTAATCATTAAAGAGATATAAGTGATCTTGAGGCCTCATTAAAAACCTTAGCCGGAAAACCCATTGAGATAAAACCGAGCTTAAGGAAAAAGAGCACACTCAAGTTACTTTGAAGATGATTTAACTTAGAGCGACTTGAATGGAAGTGAGCATGTCTTGGTGTTGTTTTTCCTTAGCTTCTTCATGCTTCCATGTGATCCTTAAGATGTTTCCTACAGCTTCTTGAAGTTCTCTTGATCTTGCCGGAGTCATAGGACCTTTGGGAATGGCCATGGTTCCTTCTTCTTTTCCTCCAATTGTTGGCGTTTCCATGCTCATATCAATAGCCTTCTGAAGCATCTCTTCCAAGTCTCCATAAGTTTGAAGCTTCATCCTGTCTTGAATATCTCGACCTAAACCACTTAGAAACCTTGCCATAGTTGCCTCATGATCTTCATCTATGTCGGCCTTGATCATGAGAGATTCCATCTCTTGGTAATAGTCTTCCACACTCTTACTGCCTTGGCTTAACCTCCTAAGCCTCTGGTGCATCTCCCGGTGATATAGACTTGGAACAAACCGATTTCTCATCAGGTTCTTCATCATGTCCCAAGTCTCCACATGCGGTTCTTGGTTGCGTCTCCTACTGGTGACAAGTTGATCCCACCAATTGATTTCATAGTCATAGAACTCGGTTGCAGCCACTTGAACCTTCTTACGTTCGGTGTAAGGCTGGCAATCAAAAACAAGTTTTATCTTCTTCTCCCACTCCAAGTAGGCGTCTGGATCATTTTTCCCATAGAATGGTGGTATTTTTAACTTAAGACCATTAAGATTATCTACTTGACGTTCCCTTGCTTCTCTTGCACATATCGGATGTCCATTAGAAGCTTGGCTTCCACGGCTGTCATAATCTGGCCCTTCATCTTCATCAATGGGTATTTTGCCCTTCTTCTTTCAGTAGGACGTTGAGGAAGTCCTTGGTTCACCGATTGCCGAATGGTGTCCATTCTTTCATGGACAGGATCTAGTTCCTGCCTTAAGAGCCGCCTCATCTCTTCTATGAGGGTTTGGACGTCCATGTTATGTGGTCTGGCTCTTCTTGGGTGATTTGTGTTTTCATTTCCGGCTTCACTATGAGACATCTTCCCTGCAAAACTTAACAAACGGTTAGAAGAAAAAGCTCTCACAGGATTTTCCTCACTAGTGTTTCTCTCAAGTGTTTTCTCTCAAGTTTCTCTCACGTGTTTTTCTCTCAAGTAGTTCTCACAGAGATTTTCTCACAGAGTTCTTATCAAACAAATCTGATCAAATTTGTTGAGAAATATGAACAACTATCCCGACTCAAGATGAGTTATTGAATGCTTCTCTGTTTCTTTGTTTTTCTTTTGTTTCTTTTGTTTTTTTGTTTGAATGAGATCCAACGGATCTTTAGAATAGTATACTAACTGGAAAATATGTTCATCTCTCAAAGGAAATATGTACTTGATCTCTTGGAAGAAACTGGGAAGATAGGATCCAAGCCGGCTAAAACTCCAATAGAAGAAGGCTACCAAGATAAGCCATTGGAGAACATTAAAAGATATCAAAGAATGGTGGGCAAGCTCATTTATCTTACTATCACAAGGCCGGACATTTTCTTTGCAGTAAACCGTGTGAGCCAACATATGCAAATGCCAACTATGCAGCATTGGAACATGATTGATAGGCTGCTAAGGTATCTGAAAAACAACCCCAGAAAAGGCATATGGATAAAAGCCAATGGAAACACAAAGGATCAAGAATATTGTGATGCGTATTGGGCTGGAGATAATGACATGATCTCAGTCATGCCCAAGACTCAACTTTCTCGTTGGTAGGATAGGTTGATAGACAAATGGATACAAGAAGACATAAGGCCGAGTTGATGCTGGAATGGACCGATTGAAGGGATCTTCTCAGAAGCGGCCGAATGGTTCTTTGGATAGAAGAAGGAAAGATCCTTGCCTTAGTGAATCAAAGACTCGAACTGGACAAGGTGGTGGATTGATGCGGGACAAAAGAAGTTGCGGAAGGGCTTCTTGATACTCCTTGAGGTTGATTTCGGATATTAAACACCTAATAAACACTCAACAATGTCTCTCCAAGATATGGCACACTCGGGGAAAACAAAGGTTGATTTTCTGGATATGACACACCAGAGAATCGGGGTTGATTGTTGGATATGACTCATCAAACAATCAAGAAATGTTCTTAAAGAACTTAGAGAATTTTCTCTGAAAAACAAGTTGAATAAAAAGTTGGTTGTTTGCCAAATGAGGCTTACATCGACTTATATAGAGAGTTGACTTGAATAGACTCAAGTGCCTCGAGATTACTGACTCTTGAGACTCTAAACATTCATCCTAAAACTCTGAACAAAGATTAGAAGTTAACAAGACAGAATATGAAAGAGTTTTGCGAATTTAATCAATAAAATGAAACTATAGTTTAACTTATACTATAAGATAGTTTGAGGTCGGTCCAATGCATCAAAGGACGGTCCAAAATATCAAGTGTGGTGCTAAGTTATTCATCATAAGGTTTAAGTGAATCTTGAGGCCTCATTAAAAACCTTAGTCGGAAAACTCATTGGGATAAAACTGAGCTTAAGGGAAAAAGAGCACACTCAAGTCACTTAGAAGATGTTTAACTTAGAGCGACTTGAATGGAAGTGAGCATGTCTTGGTGTTAACTTTCCCTAGCTTCTTCATGCTTCCATGCTATCCTTAAGATGTTTCCTACAGCTTCATGGAGTTTCCTTGATCTTGCCCGGGTCACAGGACCTTTGGGAATGGCCATGGTTCCTTCCTCTTCTTCTCCATGTGTTGGCGTTTCCATGCTCATATCAGATGAGAATGATCGAAAGTCCACATCCGGATTTTGTACTTTTGTGGGAGGCAATCTAGTGACTTGGAGAAGTAAAAAGCAGAAGGTCATAGCCTTATCAAGTGCTGAAGCCGAGTATAGGGCTATGAAGGAGGTGACAAAAGAACTAATATGGGTGAAGGCATTCCTAGAGGATCTTTGAATACATGAAGCTGAAGAAATGCTTTTGTATTGTGTTAATCAAGCTGCAATACATATAGCACCCAATCCAGTATTCCATGAAAGGATTAAGCATATAGAGGTAGATTGTAACTTTGTGAGGAGAAAGATTCAAGAAGGAATCATCAAACCCGCCTTTATAACAAGTGAGAACCAACTAGCGGATATCTTTACCAATGCAACCTCATCTATCACTTGTGATCACATTCATAGCAAGATCGGTCTAAGCGACCCTTACCGACCAATCATGAGGGGGAGTGTTGAAATAAGTGCTCATTCAAGTGATGAATTAATCAAGAATAATTCAAATGACAAGGAAGAGAGAACAAGGAAGGAATCAGGTAGGATGAAAGAGGAAGCTGTTAGTAATGAACTAAAAGGTAGTTGAGTAACTAAGTAGAAGAGGAGAAACAAGTTGGTGTATGGGCACAGCATGGGAGGTATGGGAGCCGCCTACTATTGAGACACTGTTGGAGTAGCTCGGCCCCCATCACCGAGCTACCCACATCTAGTGAAGTCTATATATACTCATGTAAACCTCTTGTAAATGTAAGAAAGTGAATAAGAAAATAAGAACACAAGAAAATTTAGAAACTCTTTTCTCTTATCTCGCCATTCTTCATCATTCTCTATCATCTCTAAAACTTAAATTTCACAAGTATCTCTATCAGAAACTATAGTTCTAGGCATGTCATGCAAGCGCACAACCTCTTTAAAGAATAAGTTAGCAATATTCAATGCATCATCAACTTTGTGACAAGATATGAAATGTGCCATCTGAGAAAACCTATCTACCACAACAAAGATAGAATCATTTCCAGTTTGGGTTCTAGGCAATCCCACAATGAAATCCATAGATATTTCATTCCAAGGATAATAAAGAATAGGCAAAGGAGTATACATACCGTGGTTTTGGAATTTGGACTTAGCTTGTTTACAAGTTGCACACCTTTCACAAATCCGCTCTGCATCTTTTCTCATGTGTGGCCAAAAGAAATGGTCTTGCAAAACCTTAAGTATCTTGGCGATGCCAAAATGTCCCATAAGCCTTCCTACACGTGCTTCCCTAACAAACAAGTCTCTCAAAGAACAATTAGGTACACACAAATGGTTTTCAAAGAATAGAAATCCTTCATGCCTAAAGTATTTTCCAGAAGCAAATTTTTCACAAGATTTGTATGCATCACAAAAATCAGAATCAGTCTCATACATACCTTTTGATCTGCTCAAATCCCAACAGTTTAGCATCAAGAGTGCTTAAGAGAACATACATTCGAGATAAGGCATCAGCAACAATATTTTCTTTACCTTGTTTGTACTTGATCACATATGTAAAGGTTTCTATGAATTCAACCCATCTAGCATGTCTTTTGCTCAGCTTGTTCTGCCCCTTAAGGTACTTGAGAGATTCATGGTCTGTGTGTATTACAAACTCCTTAGGCCATGTTCGTAAGGCCCTCACCAAAGCATACAACTCCTTGTCATAAGTAGCATAGTTGATAGTTGCTCCTCCAAGCTTCTCACTGAAGTATGATATTGGTCTTTTCTCTTGCATTAACACAACACCAATACCAATCCCTGAGGCATCACATTCAATTTCAAATGTTTTATTAAAATCAAGAAGGATAAGGAGAGGAGAATGAGTAAGCATCTCTTTAAGGCATTGAAATGCAGCTTCTTGTGCCTCTTCCCACTAGAATCCAACATCTTTCTTGATCACTTCAGTCAATGGAGCAGCAATGGTGCTAAAGTTCTTGACAAAGTGCCTGTAGAACCCAGAAAGTCCATGGAAACTCCTCACTTCACTAATGGTTGTTGGACTCGGCTACTCCATGATTGCTTTAATCTTCTCTGGATCTACCTTTACACCATCTGGACTTATAACAAAGCCTAAAAAGACCAAGTTATCTGTTCCAAAAGTACATTTCTTAAGATTGGCATAAAGTGTTTCTTTTCTTAACAAATCAAGAACAGCCCTAAGATGTTCTATATGTTCCTCAAAGCTCTTGCTGTACACTAGAATGTCATCAAAATATACAACCACAAAGATGCCAATGAAAGATCTAAGGACATGATTCATTAACCTCATGAATGTACTAGGTGCATTGGTTAATCCAAAAGGCATGACTAACCACTCATACAATCCATGTTTAGTTTTAAATGCAGTTTTCCACTCATCTCCTTCTTTCATTCTAATTTGATGATATCCACTCTTTAAATCTATCTTAGAAAAATTTAAGAACCATGCAATTCATCTAACATGTCATCTAAACGAGGAATAGGATGTCAATACTTTATAGTCATATTGTTGATGGTTCTATAATACACACACATCCTCCAAGTTTCATCCTTCTTTGGAACAAGCAATACCGGCACAGCACAAGGGCTCATGCTCTCTCGGATATGGCCTTTAGCCATTAGCTCTTCCACTTGCCTTTGAAGTTCCTTAGTCTCCACATGGTTGGTTCTATATGCTGGATGGTTAGGAAGTGAAGCTCCAGGCACGAAATTAAGCTGGTGCTCAATCCTACGGATAGGTGGTAATCCTTTGGGATTCTCCTCCGGGAAAACATCTTCAAACTCCTGCAAAAGAAAAAAATACTACTTGGAACTTCCGGTACTGGATTAATAAGGTTAACCAACACCTCTTTGTAGACAAACAAAAGAATGAGTTGTTTAGAGAACAGAGCTCTCTGAACCACATTAGACCTCACAAGAAAGTTTGATTGCCTCACAGGTTTGCTCTCAAAGGCCTTTTTCTTGGTTTTCTCAAACTCTTATTTTTGTTTGATGATGGTGTGTTTAGGGGGTCACACATTGGTTTTATCTTGTTGTTTCAGCCATGTTTGATCATGATGAACTTCTTGTGACATCAATGGAGCAAGGGTGGTCTTCCGGCCGTTGTATTCAAAGGAATAACGGTTTGTAAATCCATCATGGATGACCCTTCTATCAAACTGCCTTGGTCTCCCTAACAAGATGTGGCTGGCCTCCATTGGTAAGATATCACACAAGATTTCATCTTTGTATTTGCTTATGGTTAAAGGAACCAATGATTGGCTGCTTACGATTATTTCTCCATCATCATTCAACCATTAAAGCTTAGAAGGCTTCAGATGCTTCTTCACTTCTTGACAATAGTTTCACTTGACAGATTAGTACAGATTCCCCTATTAATAATAAGGCTGCAAACCTTACCTTGTACTAGGTATCTTGTATGAAACAAGTTCTTCCTTTGTTATTGGTCAGCATCTTTGGCTTGAATGCTTAATGATCGCCTTGTTACTAACAATTCTCCTCAGCATCAGAGTTGTCTTCTTATTCAGGTTCTTCTTCTTCTGTTTCAATCTCGCCATTATGCAAAAGGATAATAGTTATTTTGTTGATACATTCATTGGCGTAGTGTCCTCTCCCTTGACACTTGACACTTGAAACATCTAACATCCTTGTTCCTAGAAGAATTTGCCACAACTTTCTCTTTGGCGTCTTGAGTAGGGGTGTAGGTTTTGGAGTCAAGTTTTGGTTTGACCACAGTCTTGTCTAAGAGATTAGGAGATTTCGGAGAATAAGAGTTACAACAAGCTAGAAGAAGGTGGCCTAGGCGGTCATAGAGAAGAGATGTCTTATTAGGTTAAGTTGTTTACATTGGCTGCAGGATTTTCCTTTTATAGGCTAAGGGAAATCCTTGAGTTGCACGCCCAAGATAAATGGAAATAATACAAAGTAGATATGCTGCTATAAGAGAAATGGAAAACTTAGGATAAATGGAAAACTTCCATTTATCTTATGTGCTGATGATGATTGCATGGTATGCTCGGATCATCCTTCACATGATGATATTCCCTATGTCAATACTCCCCCTTAAGATTAGTTGTCGGTATACAAAAGCTAAGTTTGGATACCTCATAGGCGTTATGATATGAGCATGGAAACGCCAACACTTAGAGGAAAAGAAGAAGGAACCATGGCCATTCCCAAAGGTCCTATGACCCAGGCAAGATCAAGAGAACTTCAAGAAGCTGTAGGAAACATCTTAAGGATCACATGGAAGCATGAGGAAGCTAAGGAAAAACAACACCAAGACATGCTCACTTCCATTCAAGTCGCTCTAAGATAAATCATCTTCAAAGTAACTTGAGTGTGCTCTTTTTCCTTAAGCTCAGTTTTATCCCAATGGGTTTTCCGGCTAAGGTTTTTAATGAGGCCTCAAGATCACTTATATCTCTTTTATGATTAGCTTAGGAGTTTCCTTGATGCCTTGGACGATTTCATGAAGCTATGGACCAACTCAAGCATCAACTTTATGATATAACCTAGATTATGGTTTTATTTCATCTTTTCTATTCCGCAAACTCTTTTATTTTCTTGTCGAGTCGACTTCTAGTCTTTGTTCAAAGTCTTAGGTGATTGTTTAGAGTCCCAATAAGTAGTAATCACGAGGCACTTGAGTCTGTTCAAGTCACCTCTCTTTATAAGTCGATTGTATGCCTCACTCGGCAATCATCCATCTTTTAATCAACTTCTTTTCAGAGAAAATTCTCTAAGTTCTTTTAGAACATTTCCGATTGTTTGGTGTGTCATATCCAACAATCAACCTCGGTTCTCTGGTGTGTCATATCCAGAAAATCAACCTTTGTCTTCCCCGAGTGTGTCATATCTTGGAGAGATATTGTTGAGTGTTTACTAGGTGTGTAATATCCGAAATAAACCTCAAGAAGTATCAAGGAGCCTTCCACAACTTCTTGTGTCCCGCATCAATCCATCACCTTGTCCAGTTCGAGTTTGGATTCACTAAGGCAAGGATCTATCCCATATCTATTCAAAGAACCATTCGGCCGCTTCAAAGAAGACCTTCAAACGGTCTTTTCATCATCAACTCGGCCATATGGTTTCTTCTATCCTTCTATCTATCATTCCAACCTACCAACGAGAAAGTTGAATCTTGGGCGTGACCGAGATCGTGTCATTTGGTATCAGAGCAAGCTTTTTCGATTTGGTAGTAAGTTTTTAATCTTCTTGTTCTTTCATCTTCTTGATCTTTCATCTTCTGTCTTTTCATTTCCAACTCCTCATCTTCTTGGCCGAGATTCTCATCTCGCCAATTCTGTTCTTCTATTCTTTCTATTCTATTTCTTCAAAAGATCCGTTGGATCTCATTCTAAAAAAAAAAAAAAAAACAAAGCAAAAAGAAAAACAAAAACAAAAGAAAAAGTCACCAAGAAACATACTACATATCATTGGATTCGGGGTTGTTGTTATATTTCTCATCAAATTTGATTTGATTTGTTTGATAAGAACTCTGTGAGAAAATCTTTGAGAGAAGTATTTGAGAGAAACACTTGAGAGGACACACTTGAGAGGAAAACACTTGAGAGAAACACTAGTGAGAGCTTATTCTTCTAACTGTTTGTTAAGTTTTGCAGGGAAGATGTCTCATAGTGAAGCTGGGAGTGAAAATACCAACCGCCCAAGAAGAGCCAGACAACCAAACATGGACGTACAAACCCTCATGGAAGAGATGAGATGGCTCTTAAGGCAGGAACTGGACCCTGTCCATGAAAGAATGGACACCATTCAGCAATCGGTGAACCAAGGACTTCCCCAATGTCCTGCTCAAAGGAGAAGAAGGGCGCAAATGCCAATAGATGAAGATGAAGGGCCAGATTATGACAGCCGTGGAAGCCAAGCTTCTAATAGACGTCCAAGACGTGCAAGAGAAGTAAGGGAACGCCATGAAGATAATCTTAATGGTCTTAAGTTGAAAATACTACCATTCTATGGAAAGAATGATCCAGACGCCTACTTGGAATGGGAGAAGAAGATAGAACTTGTCTTCGATTGCCAGCCTTACACTGAACGGAAGAAGGTTCAAGTGGCAGCAACCGAGTTCTATGAGTATGCAATCAATTGGTGGGATTAAATTGTTACCAATAGGAGACGCAACCAAGAACCGCATGTAGAGACTTGGGAGATGATGAAGAACCTAATGAGAAAGCGGTTTGTTCCAAGTCACTATCACCGGGAGTTGCACCAGAGGCTTAGGAGGTTAAGCCAAGGCAGTAAGAGTGTGGATGATTATTACCAAGAGATGGAATCTCTCATGATCAAAGCCGACATAGATGAGGATCATGAGGCAACAATGGAAAGATTTCTAAGTGGTTTAGTGAGAGACATTCAAGACAGGATGGAGCTTCAAACTTATGGAGACTTAGAAGATATGCTTAACAAGGCTATCTTTGTGGAACAGCAGATCAAAAGAAGGAATCCTTCTAAGAATTCCTATGGAGCCGGAACAAACTATTCTAGATCAAGCTATAAACCGGAGGACAAGACCATTGTCAAACCAAAGACTGATTCCAAACCTTACACCATAACTCAAGACACCAAGGTAAAAGCTGTAGCTACTTCTTCTAAAAACCGTGATGTTAGATGCTTCAAGTGTCAAGGGAGAGGACACTATGCCAACAAATGTATCAACAAGAGAACCATCATCCTTTTGGATAATGGTGATATAGAAACCGATGAAGAAGAAGAATTTGAAAGAGAAGAGAGCTCTGATGCTGAGGAGATTGAGTTACCAGCAACAGGAGAGCTATTAGTCACAAGGCGATCACTAAACATTCAAGCCAAGGATACGGATCAGGAGCAACGGGAAAACTTGTTTCACACTAGATGTCTGGTACAAGGCAAAGTTTGCAGCCTTATCATCGACGGAGGAAGCTGTACCACTGTGGCAAGTGAAACCATGGTAAAGAAGTTAAGTTTAGAAGAGAAGAAACATCCGAAGCCCTACAAGCTTCAATGGCTGAATGATGAAGTAGAGATGATCGTGCATATTCAAGTATTGGTTCCTTTAACCATAGGCAAGTATCAGGACAAGATATTGTGCGACGTTCTACCAATGGAGGCCGGTCACATTCTACTTGGAAGGCCGTGGCAATTTGATAAGAAGGTCATCCATGATGGGTTTACCAATCGGTATTCCTTTGTACACAATGGCCGGAAGACCATTCTTGCTCCATTGACGCCACCAGAAGTTTATCAAGATCAACTATGGCTAAAATAAAAAGACAAAGAGAGAATTCCTAAACACTTCACCACCAAACAAAGAAGAGAGTTTGAGAAAAATCAAGAAAAAGACCTTTGAGAGCAAACCCGAGAGACAATCAAACTTCCTTGTGAGATCTAGTGTTGTTAAGAGAGCCATGTTCTCTAAGCAAACCATTCTCTTGTTTGTTTACAAAGAGGTTTTGGTAATCCTTACTAAGTCAGTGCCGGAAGTTCCGAGCAACATTTCTTTTCTTTTGCAGGAGTTTGAGGATATCTTTCCGGAGAAGAATCCCAAGGGATTACCACCTATCCGTGGGATTGAACATCAAATTGATTTTGTGCCTGGAGCTTCACTTCCGAACCGTCCAGCGTACAGAACCAATCTTGTGGAGACTAGGGAGCTTCAAAAACCAAATAGAGTACTGTTAGACTTTGATGATATTGAAGCTGCTGGGGAGATCAACCTTTGTGAGCTAGGAGAAAGATCACTTCCGAGTTGCTACAAAAACACGGCGACATCAATCTTTGAAGAGTATGGACTTATAAGTTTTCGACTCCATTTCTATAATTTTTTTCTTGAAAACAGGTTCCAGAAGTTGCGTAATTCTTGTGGAGATATGCTTGCGGAGCCATCCTTTGTTGTACCAAAAAAGAACTTTGAATGGAACTATGCAACCGAGAATATGGAACAAAACACCTATGAGATGCCCAAACCCTTTGACAAAAAGAAAGAGTTCGCTTTCCATCGACCAGTCAAGCTTCAGTCCTTGACCTATTCATCAAGATTAAAGGAGACCATTCCTCTTGGTAGGTCATCTGTGATGGATAAATCTGTCCTTTTCCATACGAGAGGGAAGGAAGAGGGATCCGCATTTGAGCAAAATGGATATTGTGTGAACAAGGGAAGACAAGAAAAAGTCTTTGAAGAAGGTGACCAAGTCTGGATTCACTTAAGAAAAGAAAGGTTCCCGGAAGGAAGAAAGTCCAAGCTAATGCCAAGAATCGATGGACCTTTCAAGATCATCGAAAAGATCAACAACAATGCCTACCAGTTGGACTTGCAAGGTAAGTATGATATAAGCAACAGTTTTAATATTACTGACTTGGTTCCTTTCATTGAAGATCATCCAGATTTGAGGAAAAATCTTTTTCAAGAGGGAGGGGATGATATGAGCATGGAAACGCCAACACTTGGAGGAAAAGAAGAAGGAACCATGCCCATTTCCAAAGGTCCTATGACCCGGGCAAGATCAAGAGAACTTCAAGAAGGTGTAGGAAACATCTTAAGGATCACATGGAAGCATGAGGAAGCTAAGGAAAAACAACACCAAGACATGCTCACTTCCATTCAAGTCGCTCTAAGTTAAATCATCTTCAAAGTAACTTGAGTGTGCTCTTTTTCCTTAAGCTCGGTTTTATCCCAATGGGTTTTCCAGCTAAGGTTTTTAATGAGGCCTCAAGATCACTTATATCTCTTTGATGATTAGCTTAGGAGTTTCCTTGATGCCTTGGACGATTTCATGAAGCTATAGACCGACTCAAGCATCAACTTTATGATATAACCTAGATTATGGTTTTATTTCATCTTTTCTATTCCGCAAACTCTTTTATTTTCTTGTCTAGTCGACTTCTAGTCTTTGTTCAAAGTCTTAGGTGATTGGTTAGAGTCCCAAGAAGTAGTAATCACGAGGCACTTGAGTCTGTTCAAGTCACCTCTCTTTAAAAGTCGATTGTATGCCTCATTCGGCAATCATCCATCTTTTAATCAACTTCTTTTCAGAGAAAATTCTCTAAGTTCTTTTAGAACATTTCCGATTGTTTGGTGTGTCATATCCAACAATCAACCTTGGTTCTCTGGTGTGTCATATCCAGAAAATCAACCTTTGTCTTCCCCGAGTGTGTCATATATTTGAGAGACATTGTTGAGTGTTTACTAGGTGTGTAATATCCGAAATAAACCTTAAGGAGTATCAAGGAGCCTTCCGCAACTTCTTGTGTCCCGCATCAATCCATCACCTTGTCCATTTCGAGTCTTGGATTCACTAAGGCAAGGATCTATCCCATATCTATTTAAAGAACCATTCAGCCGCTTCAAAGAAGACCTTCAAACGGTCCTTTTCATCATCAACTCGGCCATATGGTTTCTTCTATCCTTCTGTCTATCATTCCAACCTACCAACGAGAAAGTTGAACCTTGGGCGTGACCGAGATCGTGTCACGTTACCTCGGTAAAAACCTCATCATAGAGTAAAACCACATGGGAAAAAACCTTATGATGAGGAAAAGAGCATAACGTCCATGGGTGTGGAGGATCTTTATCAAGGATGAGATGGATCCACAAGGCCTAGTTTGCTGTATATGTGGTTGCAAACCTTGAGACTTGTGGCTTTGGTGAAGATATCAGCTAGTTGGTCTTCACTTCTTGTATAACACGGTAGAGTCACTCCTTCTTCGATCTTCTCCTGAACTTTGTGGCAGTCAACCCCTATGTGTTTTGTTCTCTCATGGAACCCGAGTTACTAGCTATGTGGATGGCAGCTTGGTTGTCACAGTGCATCATGATGGGGCTTGTGGTTTCAATACCTAGGTCTTTGAGAAGTGCTTTAAGCCTAGCCAGTTCATTTGTGAGCTTCCTCATTGCTCTATATTCTGATTCAGCACTTGAGCATGACATTACCTTCTGTTTCTTAGACTTCCATGTAACCAAGTTTCCACCAATAAATGTGCAGTAGCCTGTGGTTGATTTCCTATCCTTTGTATCCCCAGCATAGTCCGCATCACAATAGCCAACAATCTCAAAATTTCCATTCTTTCCCATCCATATACCTTGTCCTGGACTCCCTTTAAGATACCTCAAGATCCGTTCCACCATTTTCCAATGATATATTGTGGGTGTTTGCATGTGTTGACTCACCTGGTTCACAGCAAAACACAAATCAGGTCTAGTGATAGTCAAGTAGATGAGCTTACCTACTAATCGCCTATATTGAAGGGGATCAACATAAGGCTTGTTTGATGGATCCTGTTCTTCTCCTTCCATGTTCTCCCCCTTTCGCTTGACCTTGTAGCCATCTTCAAGTGGAGTTTTAGCTGGCTTTGCTCCAAGCTTTCCTGTCTCACTTAACAAATCAAGAGTATATTTCCTTTGTGAAAGAAATAGGCCATCCTCTGAACGACATATTTCAATCCCTAGGAAATATTTTAGTTCTCAAAGGTCTTTGATGTCAAAGATAGTCTTAAGGATAAATTTAGTGTTTTGAATACTGTCCTTATCATTGCCTGAAATGATAAGATCATCCACATAGACTAAGACCGCAATGATCCTTTTAGAGCTTTGGAGGGTGAAGAGTGTATGGTCGGATTCTGATCTTTTGAAGCCTCTTCCCTTAAGAGTAGAGCTTAGTTTGTGGTACCATGCCCTTGGAGATTGCTTCAACCCATAAATCACTTTTCTAAGTCTGTGGACTCTTCCTGGAGTAATGGAACCTTCAAGATCTGGTGGTGGCGTTATGTACACTTCTTCTGCAAGTTCTCCTTGTAAGAAAGCATTCTTCACATCCATTTGCCACAGCTCCCAATCTAGATTTGTTTCTAAGGAAAGGACCACCCTGACTGTGTGGAGTTTGGCTACTGGAGCAAAGGTATCTGTGTAATCATCTCCATATGTTTGTGTGAATCCCCTTGCAACTAGTCGAGCCTTATACCTTTCAATATCTCCATTGCTTAGATATTTGATAGTGAAAACCCATTTAGAGCTAACCGGTTTCTTCCCTTGAGGAAAATCAACCTCATCCCATGTATGATTTCTTTCCATGGCCCCAACTTCATCTTTTACCACTTTTAACCATTGTTTGTTGCCTTTTGCTTCTTCATAACTTTGGGGAATCCATTGAGCTTCAATCTTGCCTAGGAAAGCTTGATGAGTTGTTGGCAAAAGGTCAAGAGAACATACAGCTTGAATAGGATGTGCCACGGCTTTATTGTTGTAGTAAACTCTTGTTTGCTTTTGCCTTGTACTTCTCCTAAGAGGGACAACATTCTCTTCTTCTTGTTTTAACTCATGATCTTAGCTTCCCTTAACCAATTTTTTCTTTAGCCTTGTGCTTCTCCTAAGAGGGACAACATTCTCTTCTTCTTGTTCTAACCTCTGATCTTGGCTTTCCTTCTCTTCTTCTTGTTCTAACCCATGATCTTGGCTTTCCTTAACCATTTCCTCAGTAACAACTTTCTCCACTTGATCTTGGTCTTGTTCTTTGTCAAGGAAATCTGGTTCTGGTTGAATGTTTTTAGTTTCTTCCCTGGTGTTACTAGTTTCATGATTGTTCCCAAGGTGACTTAGAAGATATATGAGGCTTGCGGCTCTATCATTTGGTGAGCTTGCCAAATCCTTCAAGCTCTCCCAGTCCTTCTTCTCATAGTACCCTTAGTGTTCAATAAACTTGACTTCCCTTGAAACAACAGTTCTGTTCTTCGAGAAGTCATAGCATTTGTACCCCTTTTGAGTACTGGAGTATCCTAGAAACATTCCTCTTGTACTCTTAGCCTCAAGCTTGTCCCTTAGCTCACCTGGTTTAAAGATAAAACATACACACCCAAATACACGTAAGTGATCAAGGGAATGTTTTGTTTTATTTAGTACCTCAAATGGTGATATGTCATTGAGAACCCTTGTTGGTATACTATTAATGAGATAGCATGCTGCCATGACCGCATCCCCCCAAAATCTTCTTGGAACATTGATGTAAAACATCATGGATCTTGCTACTTCCATGAGATGTCTATTCTTTCTCTTGGCCACTCCATTCTGTTGTGGTGTATAAGAGCAGCTGGTTTGTTGTAGAATCACATGTTTTTCCAAGTGATGTTTGAACTTGTGACTTGTGTATTCTCCACCATTGTCCGACCTAAGTATCTTAATCTTTGCATTAAACTGATTAGTCACATACGCTTGAAAGTTTAGAAATGCATTAAATACTTTGTCCTTAGATGCTAATAGTGTGACCCACGTATACTTAGACTTTTCATCAATGAATGTGACATAGTACTTATTATTATCCCTAGACAATGAAGGTAAAGTCCATACATCAGAATGTTGAAATATGTGATCTCAAGAAGAAGAATTCAAACAAAAGAGAAGGAGGGAAAAGGAGAAAACTGGTTGAAAAGGAACTAGGAAGAGAACAAGTTAAGAAGGAACTAGAAGAAAAGGAAGTTGTTGGATCTCAACTAGATGAACTAACTAAACTAAGTAAGGAAGCAAGGAGAGGCATGGGCACAAGCATGGGGCGCCAGAGAGAGGCATGGAGTGCAATACTGTTGGAGTAGGTGAGCTGCTCCCTCCTCTCTTCTTCACGCAAAACCTCTCTTCTCCTCTTCCTTCTTCACGCCATTCCTCTCTTCTTCTGCACCTCCTCTCATTCAAATGTCTATAAATATATGTGTAACCTCTTGTAAAGATTTGTAAGACTAAGAGAATAAAATACATACAAACTTTCATAATCTCTTGCTATTCTCACTCTTAGTCTCTAAACATTCTTCAATCTCTTTAAACTTATAATTTCAACATGGTATCAGAGCAGGTTATCTACTAAACCGCTTATTCTCTTCTTGATTCCTCTAATACTCTACAAGGCTTCTAATCTATAACAATACACCTTCCTTAGTTCTATTCACTCTGAGATTAATATCCTTGAGATCATAGGATCTTCAAGTTGTGAAAGGACTAAGATTGTGTATTATTACTAGAAAATGGAGACTAATAGGGTAACAATCTCGGTTATGCTCAAGGGAAACAACTATCTCCTTTGGGCAAAAACCACCAAAACTACTCTTAGAGGCCGAGGACTTTGGCAATATGTTGAGCCAAAAGAAGGAACAGAAGCGGCGGTGAGAAATGAGAAGGAGGAAGCTAAGGAAGAGCAAGAAGAACAATACACTCTTTCTCTTCTCCTAAGCTCACTAGAACCAACTATCTTGGCGGCTTACTCATATGCGGATACCGCCAAGGAACTTTGGGATATACTCAAAGGAGTTTATGGAAACATCTCAAACATATCAAGGATATTTGAGGTGAAAAGGGCATTGAATGAGCTCCAACAAGAGGAAAAGTCATTCAAGGAAATGTTTGGGGAGTATAGAAGCTTATGGGCCGAGTTGGAGATCTTGAGGCCACACACTATAGACCCCAAGGAGTTAGGAGAAAGGCGTGACCAAGATCAAGTGTTTGGGCTTCTCTTGGCACTCAATGCATCATACAAGGATCTTATCAAGCATATACTTCGATTTGAGAATCTGCCAAGTCTAGCGGAAGTATGCGGTATGATACAAAGGGAAGAAGGGTCTAGAGACCTGTTTCGTGCACCAAGTGAAGCTGCACATCTTGCAAGAAAGAATCTCACATTTGGAGACAAGAGGACGTTGGAGTGTGAGCATTGCAAGATGAAAGGACACACTAAGGAGAAGTGTTGGACCCTCCATCCACACTTGAGGCCTAAGCGGCTAAGGGAGAATGGGAATGGACCTAGAGCCTTCACGGGAATTGCACAACCTGTTGAAGAACTGGTTAGAAGGTCTGAGTTTGAAGCTCTCATCAAGAGCCTAGCCAAACTCACAGATTCGGGTAAGAGTTTTTTCAGCTCTAAAACACCCATAAAGAAGACTAGAATCATTGTGGATTCAGGGGCTTCTCATCACATGATCAAGGATCAAGATATGTTAAAGAATCTTGAACCATGCCATGGAAGTGTACAAGTAGCCAATGGAAGCTCAGTTCCAATTAAAGGGATAGGAGAGTTAGAGCTTTTTAAAAGGGAAACAAAAGCATTATACATGCCTAACTTCTCATCTAATCTTTTATCCGTTAATAAAGCTACAAAGGATTTGGAGTGTGTGGCTGTGTTTGGGACTGACTTTGTTAAGTTTCAGGACCCTAAAACAAACCATGTGCTCGGAGAAGGGAAGGTAGAAGATGGTGTGTATATCTTGGAATCAAATAAACAAGAGGAACCAATGACTCTTGGAATGAAGGCAGATGCAAAGTTTTTTGGGAGGAAAGAGATTGAAGATAGCCCATTATGGCATGGAAGGCTAGGACATCCAAGTTCAGCAGTCCTCAAGATGGTCTTACCCAATCTCATCCAAGAAGAAGTAGTGTGTGAGGCGTGTGTACTAGGGAAGCATTGTAGACAAGCTTTTCCTACTTCATCTACAACTTGTGATGAAGCGTTTGGCATTGTACACTCGGATGTATGGACCTCACCATGTAATTCAAGAGATCAATATAAATATTTTGTTTCATTCATTGATGACTACTCAAGATATACATGGATCACTCTTCTACATACCAAAGATCAAGTGTATGAAGCCTTCACCAACTTCATTAACTATATCTCTACCCAATTCAAAACAAAGATCAAAGTATTGCGTAGTGATAATGGAGGTGAATATGTGAGTAAACGATTCAAAGTGTTGCTCAACAACTTTGGCATCATTCATCAAACATCGTGTGCATACACTCCTCAGCAGAACGGGATAGCTGAAAGGAAGAATAGACACCTAATGGAAGTAGCAAGGACTCTCATGATTGCCAAAAGAGTACCAAAGTTCCATTGGGGAGATGTCGTAATGACATCAAGCTACTTAATCAACCGACTTCCAACCAAAAATCTGGATGATAAGTCCCCATTTGAAGTGTTGTACAAGAAGAAACCAAGCTTAAATCATATCAAAACGTTTGGATGCACATGCTTCATGTTTTTACCAGAAGGACACAGAAGCAAACTTGAACCTCGAAGCATGAGGTGTGTGTTCATTGGATATTCACCAACACAAAAGGGCTACAAGGTCTACAATCCGGAAACAAGAAGAGTGTATGTGTCTAGAGAAGTAAGGTTTAATGAACAAGAGAGTTTCTATGGGGCTAAGGATCATGATGCTTCTAAAGGAATGATCTATTCATCCATGGACTGGATGGTGTTTGATGAAACGCCAAGCCTATGTGAAGAAGTACAAGAAGAAACATCTGAGAACTTCATAGAGCAAGATAGTGCGGATAATGCACATGAGGAAGTGGATCAGAATTTGGATGAAGAGGGAGCGGATGCTGAAGAAGGACAAGAGCCAACCATACCTCTAAGAAGAAGTACAAGACAGAGGCGACAACGTGTCTTTTATGGCTATAACAATTCTGCTATGCTCCAAGGAGAGTCTAGTACGAGTATTTTTCCTTGTGTGATAAGAGAGTGTCCTGAGCGTACGGCGAGCTTAGATCTCGATCCTATTGGCGACAGCACTCTCATATCACAAGGAGGAGATCACACTCAAACTAGTATTATCACATATCCCATTGAGCATTTCTGTTCCTTGGCGACATTACCCATGGAGCATGAAGTGTTTCTCACAAAAATCAGCAAGGAATACATTCCTAGCTCATATGAAGAAGCATGTGAGAGTGAAGTATGGGTGAAAGCCATGGAAGAGGAAATGAAGTCCATGGAAAGGAATAATACTTGGTACTTAACCGACTTACCAAAGGATAAGAAGTCGGTTGGGAGTAGATGGGTGTATACAATTAAATACACAAGTGATGGGGAAATAGAAAGGTACAAAGCAAGGCTGGTAGCAAAAGGATATACTCAAGTCTATGGGGAGGACTATACTGAAACATTTGCTCCAGTGGCTAAGCTTCATTCCATAAGAATTCTAATCTCGGTAGCTGTAAACTTTGAATGGGACTTATGGCAAATGGACGTCAAGAATGCCTTCTTGCAGGGGGATTTGGAAGAAGAAGTATATATGGATCCACCCCTAGGGTATCATAATGGAGGCAACAAAGTGTGTAGATTGAAGAAAGCAATCTATGGGCTGAAGCAATCTCCAAGAGCATGGTACCAAAGGCTAAGTGCTTGTCTCTTGAAGAAGGAGTTCATAAAATCTGAAGCGGATCATACTCTATTCACAAGACAAAGTGAAGGAGGAGTAGTGGTAGTCTTGATTTATGTTGATGATCTAATCATCACAGGAAGTGACAAAGATGGAGTAGATCAAATCAAGGGACTCTTGAAGGCCGACTTTGATATAAAGGATCTAGGGGAGCTCAAGTACTTCCTAGGGATTGAGATGACACGATTTGGAGATGGAATGTTCATATCTCAAAGGAAATATGTGCTGGATCTCTTGGAAGAAACCGGGAAGTTAGGATCCAAGCCGGCCAAAACTCCAATAGAAGAAGGATACCAAGATAGTCCTGAGGGGGAGCCTTTGGAGAACATTAAAAGATACCAAAGGATGGTCGGCAAACTTATCTATCTTACCATTACAAGACCTGACATCTGCTTTGCAGTAAACCGTGTGAGCCAGCATATGCAAAAGCCAACCTCACAACATTGGAACATGATTGAGAGGTTGCTAAGGTACCTAAAGAATAGCCCTGGAAAAGGTGTATGGATGCATGTTAATGGGAACACAAAGGTCCAAGGTTATTGTGATGCGGATTGGGCTGGAGATAAAAAGGATAGAAAGTCCACATCTGGTTTTTGCACATTTGTGGGAGGAAATCTAGTAACCTGGAGGAGCAAAAAACAGAAGGTCATAGCCTTATCAAGTGCTGAAGCAGAGTACAGAGCCATGAAAGAATTGACAAAGGAGTTGATATGGATAAAAGCGCTTCTAAAAGACCTTGGAATCCAGGGAGATGAAGAAATGCTGTTGTATTGTGATAATCAAGCTGCAATGCATATAGCATCAAATCCGGTATTTCATGAAAGAACCAAGCACATAGAAGTTGATTGCCATTTTGTGAGAGGGAAGATACAAGAAGGAATTATCAAAACCGCCTTTGTAGCAAGCAAGGATCAATTAGCTGATATCTTCACTAAGGCAACTTCAACTATTACTTGTGATCACATTCATGGCAAGATCGGTCTTAAGGATCTCCACCGACCAATCTTGAGGGGGAGTGTTGAAATATGTGATCTCAAGAAGAAGAATTCAAACAAAAGAGAAGGAGGGAAAAGGAGAAAACTGGTTGAAAAGGAACTAGGAAGAGAACAAGTTAAGAAGGAACTAGAAGAAAAGGAAGTTGTTGGATCTCAACTAGATGAACTAACTAAACTAAGTAAGGAAGCAAGGAGAGGCATGGGCACAAGCATGGGGCGCCAGAGAGAGGCATGGAGTGCAATACTGTTGGAGTAGGTGAGCTGCTCCCTCCTCTCTTCTTCACGCAAAACCTCTCTTCTCCTCTTCCTTCTTCACGCCATTCCTCTCTTCTTCTGCACCTCCTCTCATTCAAATGTCTATAAATATATGTGTAACCTCTTGTAAAGATTTGTAAGACTAAGAGAATAAAATACATACAAACTTTCATAATCTCTTGCTATTCTCACTCTTAGTCTCTAAACATTCTTCAATCTCTTTAAACTTATAATTTCAACACAGAATGCACTAGGTAAAAGCATTGTTCATATATTGTTGAAGACTTGGGAAATACAGTTTTACAATGTTTGCCTAGAATGCAAGCTTCACAACTCGAATTATTAAAGACAACATTAGGTAACATTATTTCAAGGGCTCTAGAGTGAGGATGTCCTAATCTAGCATTCTATAGTGTACTAGAACTCGAAGCAAAACAAGATTTAAAAGAAAGAGATGAAGAGTTGTTAGATGATGGATCTTCAAGAATGTGTAAGTCTCCCTTAGTGTTTCTTTCTCCAATAACCTTTCCACTTTTAATATCCTGAAAATGAAAGCTATTAGGACCAAAGATAGCATAACAATAAAATCATTCGTTGCCCTTTTTACTGATACAAGGTTAGAAATGAAATCAGGCATAAAGAAAGCTTTAAAGTTCTTATCACACAATTTCAAGTCACCTATTCCTCTTACGGGAATTCTATCACCATTTGCAATTATCACATCACCACTAGCTAATTTAACATTATTAATGAGTCTAGGATTACTATTCATGTGATGTGAAGCCCCTGAATCAATTACTAATGTTTTACTAGTTGAATTAGGTAAAGAAACTAAATGAGTGATACCGGATTCCCTTTGAGTAAGGGTGGCAATCGACTTGATAAGGGCTTCCAAGTCCGACTTCCTCACAACATCATTGCTATAGATGACCATAGCAAGCTCCTCTCCTTGCTTAGATGATCCAACTTTTCCTTGATCACTTATCTCTTCGGTAAAGTGTGCTTGAGCTTTTATTTGGAACTTGGCCGGCTTGAGATGTGGGTGGAGAATCCAACACTTGTCCTTGATATGGCCTCTCTTCTTGCAATGATCACACAGCAAGGTCTTCCGATCATCATGTCTGAATGCTACCTTGTAGGCCATGACCATATCTCCTTTCCTACTGAAGAATCCAGCCGACCCTTGCTCACGTTGAACTTGAGAACACACATCTTCTAAGCTTGGTAACTTCTCTGCTCTAAGGATATGCTTGATCAGATCGTTGTAGGATGGATTCAGAGTAAGTAGCAAGCCAAAGACCTTGTCTTGTTCACTCTTTTCCCTGATGACTGCCGGATCTATTGATATAGGCCTAAGCATCTCCAATTCTGCCCAAAGTGATCTAAACCATCCAAAGTGAGTCGTGAACTCTAGGTCTTCTTGGCTGAGATTTTTGATAGCCTTTTTTACTTCAAACACACAGGTAAGGTTGGAAACATTCCCATAGACATTCTTAAGAGTATCCCATAGTTCCTTAGCCATTTCACAATAGGAGTAGGCTTCAAGTATTGGTGCTTCTAGAGAATTGTGGAGTAGTCCCAGAACACTTTGATCCTCTTGGAACCATTGGTTCTCTTCTGTGGTTCCCTTCTTCACTTGGATGCCTTCTATATGGCTCCAAAGTCCACGGCCAGAAAGAGTTGTTCTGGTTGTCCTAGCCCACAGCAAGTAGTTTACTCCTTTGAGAACTACCGGAGTGATAATGGGTTTAGAACTTTCCATGGCTCACCAGATCTATCAACTCACTTGTACAAGTGTAACAAAGATAAGATTTCAAGAAATATTAAGAGAATTTGGATGAAAGAGGGTCGAGAAAATGACAGAAAGAGAGATGAAACTTCAACCCGCCAAAGACTAGGCTAAATATTTCTAGAAAGTGTTGAAACAAAAGATTTGAGACGCCAAGGCCACTAAGAATGATTTTAAGAATAAAGGATTAAGGACCACGCTCTGATACCATAAGAGATTAGGAGATTTCGTAGAATAAGAGTTACAACAAGCTAGAGGAAGGTGGCATTGGTGGCCATAGAGAAGAGATTTCTTATTAGGTTAAGTTATTTACATTGGCTGTGGGATTTCCCTTTTATAGGCTAAGGGAAATCCTTGAGTTGCATGCCCAAGATAAATAGAAATAATAGAAAGTAAATATGCTGCTATAAGAGAAATGGAAAACTTAGGATAAATGGAAAACTTCCATTTATCTTATGTGTTGATGATGATTGCATGGTACGCTCGGATTGTCCTTCACATGACATGATGATATTCCCTATGTCAATATTGTCCTCTCTTTGATAACTTGACCTAGCATGAGATGCTCCAGCCCCATAGATTGTTTTAGAACTACTCCTCCTCTTGACTTGTTGTTCTACTAGAACAGCCTTGTGAAGCATCTCATCCAAACCTCCATCAGTTTGAAGCTCCATCCAATCTTGAATATCTCTAGCCAAGCCACTCAAGAATCTTGCCATGGTTGTCTCATCTATGTCGGCTTTGATCATAAGAGACTCCATCTCTTGAAATTAATCTTCCACACTTTTACTGCCTTGGCTTAATCTCATAAGCCTTTGATGCAACTCCCGGTGGTAATGACTTGGAAAAATCTCTTCCTCATCAAGTTTTCATTACTTCCCAAATTTCCACACGTGGCTCTTGGTTGCGTCTCCTACTGGTAACAATCTGATCCCACAAGTTGATGGCATAATCATAGAACTTTGTTGCAGCAACTTGAACCTTCTTCCGTTCTGAGTAAGGCTGATAATCAAAGATAAGTTCTATCTTCTTCTCCAATTCTAGTTAGGTGTCCGAATCATTCTTTACATAGAATGGTGGTATCTTCAACTTAAGACCACTAAGATTGTCTTCATTGCATTCCCTGTCTTCTCTTACACGTCTTGGACGTCTATGTTCTCCATTAGAAGCTTGACTTCCACGACTGTAGTAGTCTGGTCCTCCCTCATCGTCTAATGGCCGTTGTGTCCTTCTTCTTCTTTCAGCAGGGTGTTGAGGAAGTCCTTGGTTAACCGACTCTTGTATGGTGCCCATTCTCTCATGAACCGTATCTAACTCCTGACTCAAGAGGCACCTCATTTCTTCCATAAGAGCTTGTACGTCCAGGTTGTTTGGTCTGGCTCTTCTTGGTCGGTTAGTGTTTTCACTTTCTCTAGCTTCAATATTGGACATCTTAAATTTTCCTGCAAAACTCAACAAACTTATTAGTAGATAAATCTCTCAATTATTTTTCTCTCAAGTGTTTCACTCAAGTGTTTCACTCAAGATTTTCTCACTCAGAGATCTCTCAATGGTTCTTATTAAATAAATCCCAATCAAATTTGATGAGAAATTGTCCAACAATTCAAATAGGATAGAAAGGAAAAGAGTTGGAAAACTTTTTGTTTTGTTTCTTCTTCTTTTTCATAACAGAAGATCCACGGATCTTTAGAGAGAAAGATAGGAAGAAAAGACACAAATGAAAGACAGAATTTGACAAGAGGTTGAAGACGAGATGAAGACTCACGGTGAAGAAGATGAGAGATCAGAAATGAAAGGTCAGAAGTTAAAATATCAGAAATGAAAAGGTATGAAAAACTCACTACCAAATTCGAAAATGATGCTCTGATACCAAAAGATGAAGATCAAACCCAAGACTCGGTATTTTCGAGGATAGAACACAAGAAGATGGAAGTTAAAGAAGGTGGATGAAGGATATGCATAGATTCTTGCATAAATGAATCAAAGACTCAAGTTTATCAAGGCTGTGGATCGAATGGTAACACGAGAGGCTGCGGAAGACTCCTTGTTGAATGGGATGAACATCTTCTTGCTTTCAAGACATCTTTAGAATTGTTCCGACAGCTTCATTGATTCTTTTTGTCCTTGCACGGGTCATGGGGCCTCTAGGAATGACTAAGACATCATCCTCTTCTTCTCCAAGTGTTTGCTTGTCCATGATCATATCAGTTAGTGTACTAATATGTTTTGTTTCTCATAAACTTATTATTCTTTAAATATGACTAACAAAAACCTGACTTACTTTTTGACATCTGGATTAATTTTTGGAGTGGTGTACCACACGTGAGTCGATAAAAATTCTCTTGCGGTTGTTTATTTAATAATTTGGCGGAACAATACAAATCGTACACTCTCTAATATATTTTGACAAAACAGTTTACACGGCCAGTTTCGCGAAACAAGTTCTCGAAATATCTCAACGATCTGAAAAATAATAAATTATCTAAAATACTTTTAGTTGCGGATTCTAAAAATGTTATTATTTATCTTATTTTGGAAACTAAAACGATTTGTATACGCTTGTATAAGCAATTTACACAAATGTTATTTTCAGAAAAATAAATAAATTAAGATTTTTTTTTAAATGCTTCTAGCATTTCAGAAATTGTTTTATTTATTTGATTTTAATGATTTAAATATTTTATACGCTATTTTAAATATTTATTTTCTCAATAGTGACATATATTTATCTTTCTTGAAATAGAAAATGCAAACTTGTTTCAGTTTAGTTGCCATAAACTTGTTTTCAAAACCTTACAGCAAATTTACTTTTGAGAGAGATAATTTAGACTTGTTTTCAAAACTAGAGAGAGAATTTAGAGAGAAAAAGTTTAGAGAGAGAGAGTTAAGTATGAGAGAGTTAAGAGAGAGAGAGAGTATAGAGAGAGCAAGAGAGTTAAGTGGGAGAGTTTAGAGGCAGAAATTAGGAGAGAGAGAGTTTAGTGAGAGAGGGAAAGATTATTGAGAGAAAGAGAAAGTTATTAAGAGAGAAAAAATAAAAATTAGGAGATAGAGAGAGTTAAAAGCGAGAGGAAGAGAACGTCTAGAAAGAGAAATTTAAGAGAGAGAGAGAGAGAGATTTGAAAAAGAGAGAGTATTGAGAGGGAGAGAGAAAGTTTAGAGAGAGTTGAGAGAGAGAAAACATAGAGTTTAGAGAGATAGAAAAAGTTTAGAGAGTTATTTAGAGAAAGAGAGTCTAGAGTGAAAGTGTTAAGAGATAAAGTTTAGAGAGCGAGTTAATAGAGAGAGAAAAATAGTTTAGAGAGAGAGTTTAGAAAGAGAGAGTCTAGAGAGAGAGTTTAGAGAGATAGAGTTTAGAGTAAGAATTTATAAACAGAGATTTAGAGAAAAAATTCTAGAGATAGTTTTACCAATTAAATTAAGATATTTTAAAATAATGTAACTGTACAAATTTCACTTAAATAAATCATAGTTTAGTCAGAAATTGGGTGGAATATATGGTTAAAATTATGTTGACCATGTATTTTGGTCATCAAGTTTTGACAACTTAATATTTTAGGAATTTATGACCACCTCAATTGGTCATAATTTCTTGGCCGTTTTATTTAGTAAAAAAATGTTGATCATTTTGTTGGTCATTAAAGTATTTTCACATTTCAACTACATGTTTTGTCAGTATTTTTTTTACCAAAACTCATTATCATCCATTGATTCATGACCACTCGATTTTTGTCAAATGTAGATGTTTATAACTATTTTCTTTTACCAAAACCATGGTCAAAATTTGATATTTTTGTAGTGATGGAGGGACTTCATAGAATTATAATACTGTAGTGAATTGACATTGACGTAGAAAGAAAAAAGGTTTCCTCAAAGATGGCATGCCGACACTCCACAAACATAACAAAATATATTAGCAAAAGAATGATGATATGTCTTAAACGAACTATGAGCACTGTCATCTTCTAGATGAAACTGTGTAAAGTATCAAGTTGAACCTATTTAGTGCATGAATCATAAGGAATGTATGTGTGAGACTTATCAAAAGTATGGGGATTTAAGAATTAATCAGTTAACGAACTAAAAAATAGCTACTAATGAAGAATATAATACTCTAGAAAGAAATTCAGGAGATTCGGATTATGGATAATGTAACGATATATACTAGTGTTCATGTGTACCGAATATAAGCATCATATGTCATGACGTAATTGCCATATGTGTCATGAGTTGTGTGTAGCATGTACAATATAATTATACAATGAGATTACTTAGTGGTTTGTGGTTAGGGACGAGAAATGTGGCACATGGATATTCAAATGAGGCCATATATAAGACCCTATAACTTTATTTTATTTGTCATCTGAATTTGATTAAAAACATGGAAAGTTACACAAAGGGATCAACAACTCAAAGACAAAGCCGAAGGAAGATAAATTTCCTCGAAGAAAAATTTCTTCGGAGACAAAAGCGCTAACAAGCGTGACTAAAATTAAGCCAAACAAGCGATTGAGGATCTCGACTTGAAACTAAAAACAAATACCAAAGTGATATCAGAGACTAAGCCAAACACCTGACCTACACGGCTACACCTAAACCAAAAACTCGAAACCCTTTGAAATGACGCCCTTGCGAGGCAAACACAGGCCTAAAGAAACAGCGACGAAACCTCCTATAGCGAATGAATACTACCTCTCCAATCAAAGTTCCTTGGATTTTTAAACCGGTAAGACATAAAAGCATATTCATCCAATAATCTACCGGAAACGGCGAGGGTAGTATCAAACCAACCCACAAGGATGCCTTAAAAACCCACTGAGAGAGTAGCCCACGAACAAAGCTGATATATAGAAACAAGAAGCGAAACTAGGACCTTATCAGATATCACTGCTCACAAACAAGGATCAGCAACCGATCAAAACCGGAACGGAACCAAAAGACCAATCCAAGCTAATGGAACTTGCAGGTCTGATAGCAAGCCTGAAGACAACAGATCAGACAAAGCATTTGACCCAGCATAAGAAGAAACAAAATCCAAACGCTTGGTCCAAAAATAAGACTACCCAAGCCCAAGAGAGGAAAAAAAACGAGCAGAGAAAACACCCTAAGCGCAAAAGTGATGAAAGAGATCCATCCCTACCGCCGGCCACAGATCTGCTACGCACCTGAGAGACCCAGATCTGTCACAATCAGCTAATAGAGGCCAAATGATGGTTGCAGACGTTTGCAAAAAGCCCGTCAACCATGATGTACCGGCGTCTGAATCCAAAATTGTCCTTTCTCATTTTTTGACAATGTGGCTTTAGCCATTTTATTGTATATTTTTAGTAAGAGGTTAACTGAAATAACCTGTCTTGGGTACGATAGAATCGTCGACGTGATACTACATGGTAGTGTATTAGAATGTCAAAAATCAAGTTTATTTGAATGTGATATGGAGTTAAGAAGTTGCTAGCTTGACTAAGAATCAAATATCGCACTTCAGAACTTTCAAGAAAAAACTCAAACCGCATCTGTGAAAAATCATGTGGGATAGGGATTACAAAATTTAGAATTTATATAATGGGTTTATAACCCAATAATTATTATATTTGTCCAAATATATTTAAGTCATATTGTTGTCAGAATCAATAATTATTTTTCATTAATTATGAATTTGGTAACAGTAAAATCAATTCATAAAATGATGGAATAATGACTTTAAATATTGAGAATAATTCTCATTACTTGACTGTTCTAGCAAAAAATGTTGAAAGTTTTGTCTATATAAACAAATCTTTATTCTTTTCATTTGATAGCAACAAACAATGGTATAAACACACCACAACAAACAATCTTCCTCATGTTTCTATATTTTTTGTTTGAGTCTTGAGAGTACACAAAGAAACAACATTCGTTAGGTTTTTGATTTTGAGTACTGCAAATCAAAAGAAGATATGATTGTTTTCTGTGATTCTGGTTGCGAAAAACCATCACACTACGAGAAATTAAAGAATTAAGGAAAAATATATTTATCTCGATTCCGCAACTGTTATTCCTTCAAAGTGTTAGTATTATTTGTTGTATTTTAGTTCTGTTTTATATTTTAATCTATTGAAATTATTCAGTTTGCCATATTCTAAAAATCAAGTTCCTATAGTTTCTCCACTCAAATTCTTTCAAACTAGATTAGAAACATCTACAAAGTGATCAAGAGAAAATAAAGAGGACCGGTGTCGGCGCTAAGGAAGCCGTCAAGCACAATCAAGCAAAGAAAGCGGCTGAGAAGTTTAGAGCAGAGGCAGAGAGACAATTAGGGTTTTTAGACCCTATAATTATACAATGAGAGTACTTAGTGGTTTGTGGTTAGGGTTGAGAAATGTTGCACATGGATATTTAAATAAAAACGGATGGATCAACAAGAATAACTCAGAATTCATGATCCAATGATGAACCCAAAATAGGTTGAAAAAAGCTATAATTAATACTCTTGACCCTGATTACGAATGGAACGGAAAATGGTGAGGAAGAAAAGAAATATTGGTCGCATATCATTAAGGTTTTTCATTTTTAATGTGAATTCTCTCTTCCTTGCATCACAAGCCATTCACATGCATGACATAAAGATTGTTGGGCTCTCTAACAAGCTTTTTTTAATCAATCTTTGCGCTGTAGGCTTTGTTAAGAACTATTTAAAAAATTTAGGGTCCAAAATGCTTTAAAAGTTAATAAAAATGGTAGGACTTTTTCTTCAATCACTATTAACACACTCAGAAATCCGGATTAAGCTAATATAATCTTAAACATTCAAGAATTTTAAATTTATTGAAGAAAAAGGGAGGCCAAAATTATAAAAGGATATATTCCTTGTATAGACATTTGACAATTTTATTGTCAAAAATGATCCATATGGTGTAAAATTATAACACCATATGGATCCGTGATTATGATCCATGTTTGACAATAAAAAATTTATAGGAATATATTTTCAAGAATTTTCCCAATTGTAAAGACAACAAACTTGGACTTAAATAACTTAAACATAAACAAAGGTGACGAGTACAAGAAAACCTCGACTACCATATTGGTCAGAATATGGTCGAAATAGGGGATTTTTGGACTAATTTCTAACTATAGTCGATTAGTCAGAATACAAGCATCAGAAATGTGTAATCGGTCGGAAGTTGGTCTGAAATGTTCCAACTAATTACTGACAAAAATGAATTTGGTCAGAAATTGATCTGATATTTCGGACCAATTTCCGACAAAAAAACATTGTTTAAACATTGGTCTGAAAATTCCAACTAATTTCCCACAAATTGGTCAGAATTTGGTCGGAAAATTTCCCACTAATTTCCTACTAATTATTATTATTATTATTATTATTATTATTATTTTTTTATTATTATTATTATTATTATTATTTATTATTAATTGAATTTTTCTTCTAAACGTGTGCCGTCTGGTCCACGAGCTCGTCTAGATGGAGCAACGACATTGGATATAGAGTTTCCATCAACTGTGTCCAATACGCAATATCCCATTACGTGCTTGTAAATTTGGTGTAATTTCGTCTTGTGATAAAAATTCCTTTTGAAAGAATCAGTTTTCCCTGACCAAAACGTATCGAACCTCTCTGTTTGACTGTACGAGATTGATCCATATCAGAACACCTTCCACTTACCGTGGGAAATTTTCTTTTAAAAAGAAAATGTTATATATATAATATTAGTTAGAAATTTTGTATTAATAATTAGTAGTTAAATAAGAAATACTACCTCTTGAAAGATTTTGTTCTTCTCAGCTTGTGAGAGAGACATTTCCCAGAGTTTCAGACTTATGTGTCAATTGTGTTAACCACACTTGCTGAGGCTCTCTACATTCTCGTACAATGGCTTCTGCTTCCTTGTCCACATAAAGTCTCATCTTTCTTTGTATGGGTCGCTTCCATAAAGTCAACCATATATGGTTGTTGGCTCATCAAGGGATCACTCTTTGTAATATTAAATATAATATCATTAATATATAATTTAAATAAGTTAAAAGAATTAAATAATAAATTAATAATTTGAATTACCATTTTATGCGTTTGAAGATATATGGCATCCACCCACATGTATGTCTGGAAGGACCGTATCCATTGTGACTACTATTACGGTTACCCGATCATTGAATCCCCGTGATTTGTTTTTCATGATCTCTTAAGAACTACCAAGATTGGTCCATACTCCAGTTGTGGTGGGTCTTTCTTGCCTTTCAATTTTTGCTTTAACTCGTTAACCCACGACACACTGAAACTCATCCCATATGCTGAAACTCCACCGATCTCCTTTCCCAAAAGGATTAAACCAATCAGTAAATAGACCGAGGTATATATTTCTCACTTCAGCTGAAAATGAAGGGTAAGTGAATCAAAAGTGTTTCCAAGCTTCAGTTTCTGATGGATGTGAGGTATCACCAGTAAATGAATGTTCGTCATGTTATCTTAAAACCTCGGTTATACGCTCTGATTGATACAAATGTTTAAGTTTATCAGCAATTGGTAAGTACCTCATTCGCTGATATGGGATTTGATTCCGGTCAGATGAAACTTGGAATCTTGATTGACCACAGAATTTGCAAGCTTCTAAATTAGAATATTCTCTCCAAATTACCATGAATTTATCTTGACACAAATCAATAATTTGATATGGTAACCCTAAACCATCTACCAACTTCTGGATTTCATAATATGAACGCGGTGCAATGTTGTCTTTTGGGAGGTAATCGTAGAAAAAATCTGCAATTGCATCGACACAATCTTCATTTAGATTAAAATACATTTTGATGCCTATCATCCTAGTTGCTGCCGATAATGGAGAATGATCTTCTTCACAATCATAATAGATTGGATGTTTAGCAACATCTAACATTTTAAAAACCTTCTCTGCTCATAGTTTGGTTCTTCAACAACTTTAGACTGTTCTACAACTTCTGGAAGCGCTTCTCTAAGCATTGAATGAATATTATCATCCTCTATAACAGCTATTTTTAAAAAATTTCTGACCAATTTCCAAAAATTATTAGCCGTTTCAAAGTTCCTTCCAATTTCCAAAATTAGTAGCCGTTTAAAAATAACGACCAATTTCCAACCAAGTTTAGTCGAAAATTGGTTGGAAATTTTAAAAATAATTCTGACTAATTTACGACTAACCTTGGATGGAAATCGGTCAAAATATTGAAACCATTGAAAATGTGCAACTAAATTCCAACCAATATTGGTCGGAATATTTATCACTTTAAAAAAAATCTGAGTCATCACCGATTTTTTGACCACCATTGCCGACTAATTTCTGACCAATGTGTGGTTTTCAGAAAATTCCGACCAACTCCCATTTCGTTATAACTTAGTCGGTTTTTGATCGGAAAATTTCCGACCACCAGAGTTGGTTGGAGTGGTGAAATTTTCTTTAAGTGGAAGAAGAAGATAGATATAGAGGGAAAGGACAAAATATCACATGGGAGAGGTAGGAAGCTCAGACATGAGCTTTCCAACAATGTACATTTCACAAACCAGCTTCATGCATTCAAAGAATGTGCAAATCTAATGGGATACTAATCCCACTGATTTAGCTATTCTACAATCATGTTTATTCCCTTGATATATTCATCGTATCCTTGTATATTAGGCAAGTAGGTTTATTCTGTTCTACTATATATTTCAATGTACAGTTTCTATAACATATATAGAAAATTCCCAAACACTTTCACCTTCATCTCTATGCCTTGTATCATGGTATCAGAGCCTACTTTTCATTTTTTTAACGTACACCAAACCCAGTAATCTGTAACTTCAAAATCAACCACCGAACACTGACTATACGAACCCGACGATGACTGAATCCTCAGTAGCCCGAGTTGAAGTTCGTTGGACTATCTCACCGTACGATCTCATAGCCGCAGACAACCCAGGAGCGGTCATCTCCCATCCTCTACTCCAGGGATCGAATTATGATGAGTGGGCATGTGGTATCAAAACTGCTCTCACTTCTCGTAAGAAATTTGGATTCTTAGATGGATCCATCGCTAAACCAAGTGCTGATTCTTCCGACTATGAAGATTGGCTCACTGTTAATGCTCTTCTCGTCTCTTGGATTAGGATGACGATCGATCCTAGCATTAAATCGAATATATCTCATCGTGATGTTGCCAAGGATTTATGGGATCATATTATGCGGAGATATGCTGTGACTAGCGGACCTCGGAATCAACAGATCAAATCCGACCTTGCCAATTGCAGACAGCAAGGAATGAACGTTGAAACTTATTTTGGTAAACTTAACCAGATTTGGTACAGAGTATCGAGTTACCGACCTCTTCGCACCTGCAAGTGCGGGAAATGCACGTGTAATCTCATGAGTCTTCAAGAAAAAGATCGTGAAGACGACATGGTTCAACAATTTTTGTTTGGCCTTGATGACCGATATTTTCACACAATACGATCCAGTTTAACGGCAAGAACTCCACTTCCTAGTTTAGAGGAAGCATATAATCTAGTAAAACAAGAAGAGGACCTCCATCAAAATACCAAAGTGAAAGAAGAAAAATCAGAAGTTGTAGCTTTTTCAGTTCAAACAAAGTCTCGGATTCGGAATGAAGAAAGGAAAGATTTTTCCTCAGTTCTGTGTCGTCATTGTAACCACATGGGTCATTCCTCAGATTCGTGTTTTGCGGTTTTGGGATATCCAGAATGGTGGGGTGATCGACCTCGGTCAAGGGTTACTCAAGGCCGCGGACGCGGAAGAAATTTGCCATCACCTCCACTTGGAACACCACGGCTTCCCACCTATGTTAATGCAGTCTCTTCTATGCCGACTACAGCAGAACGTGTTAATCACATGATTACGGACCGTGACTGGGATGCTGTAGCGGGCCTCAATGACGACCAATGGTGTACGGTGATGAACCTCCTAAATGCAAGCCGCTCTGCTACAACAGAGACACTCACCGGTATGATTTCTAAACCCTCTTGGATTCTGGATACGGGTGCTTCACACCACATGACTGGGAAACTTGAATCTTTGTCTAATCTACGTACTATGCCTCCGGTACTGGTTATATTGGCTGATGGCACTGAAAGGATTTCTGTTAAAGAAGGGACAGTTTCTCTTGGTTCGCATTTGGTTTTGCAATCTGTTTTTTATGTGGAAGAAATGAAGTCGGATTTAATCTCTATGGGTCAATTGATGGATGAAAATCGGTGTGTAGTTCAACTTGCTGATCACTTTTTGGTGATACAGGACCGCACTACGAGGACGGTGATTGGTGTCGGTAAGCGTGAGGAGGGGACTTTCTTTTTCTGCGGTATTGAGTCTGTTGCGGCTGTTACTGCTCGTGTGAAGTCTTACGAGCTATGGCACAACCGCATGGGACATCCATCTGCACAAGTTACTAGTTTGATTCCCGATGTTGTTATTTCTTCAAATTTGAATAAGTCGTGTGATACATGTTTCCGTGCCAAACAGACTCGTGACTCGTTTCCTTTAAGCAATAATAAAGCAACTCAAGTTTTTGAACTAATACATATGGATGTATGGGGTCCCTATAGAACAAAATCATCCTCTGGCGCACGCTATTTTCTTACGATCGTTAACGATTACTCTCGAAGTGTCTGGATTTATCTGATGCGAGAAAAGAGTGACACTCAACAACATGTCACGGATTTTATTTCTATGGTTGAGCGCCAATTTCAAACACTAGTTAAGAAGATACGAAGTGATAACGGTACCGAGTTTATGTGTCTAACGTCATTTTTCCAAAGAAAGGGTATTCATCATGAAACTTCTTGTGTTGGAACTCCGAATCAGAACGGTAGAGTGGAGCGAAAGCATCGTCATATTCTTAATGTGGCGCGTGCTCTTCGTTTTGAAGCTCACATGCCTATTGAGTTTTGGGGTGAGTGCATCTTGACTGCCGGATATTTGATTAACCGGACACCCTCCATGCTACTAAATGGTAAAACCCCATATGAGATGCTTTACTCGACTCCTCCACCTGTCAAACATCTACGGGTTTTTGGCTCACTATGCTACGCTCACGATCAGCAAACTCATGGAGACAAGTTTGCACCAAGAGCTAAAAAGTGTATATTTGTCGGATATCCTTTTGGACAGAAGGGTTGGCGGCTTTATGATCTTGAAAAACAAATTTTCCTCGTGTCTCGTGATGTGAAGTTTTTGGAAACCGAGTTTCCGTTCAAAACAATTCGGCCGGATGAAGATGATGATTATGTTCCATTTGACTTACAGATTTCACCATGTGATCATTTGGGCTTGCTGGATCCCCTTGATGTCCATGGCCCAAATACACAATCTATGCCCATAGCTAATCCGCAGCCTCCAACTGAGCCTGCTGAAAGCTCGTCTGCCTCTGTTACGGAAAAAACGACTTCCGCCACTGATTCTGGTTACAACTCCACTGGTCATGATCTTGACCCTCAGCCTACACCGTCATCATCTTCGACCTCAGAATCAGGTCCAGCAGCTCCGACTCCGGAAATTTCCATCTCTGTTGCTAATCCACCGGCCCCACCACCTGCTCCGCTGTTACGTCGCAGCACGCGAATAAAAACCCAGCCTGTCGCTCTACGTGATTTTGTTACCAACACTGCGACTGCTAATCACTCTCAAGCATCGGCATATTTAACAGGTTCGCGATACCCAATAACGGATTATGTTACCTGCAATCGTTTTTCGGAAGCTCATCGAGCTTTCCAAGTTGCGATTACAACAGCGGTAGAACCAAAGACATATTATCAGGCATTCAAGCAAGAGGCTTGGCGTAATGCAATGAAAGCAGAGATACAAGCACTGGAGTTAAATAAAACTTGGAGTTTAACAACATTACCGGATGGCAAGAAAGCAATTGGTACTAAATGGGTCTACAAATTAAAATATCGCTCTGATGGCCATTTAGAACAGCATAAAGCTTGACTGGTAGTACTAGGGAATCGCCAAATTGAAGGTCAAGATTATGGGGAAACATTTGCACCTGTCGCAAAAATGGACACAGTTCGTCTTTTCCTTGGTGTCGCTGCAGGTCAGCAATGGTTAGTCCATCAAATGGACGTACATAACGCGTTCCTTCACGGAGAATTAGAAGAGGAAGTCTATGTAAAGCCACCACCTGGGTTCCACTGTGATGATCCTTCTCAGGTATTTCGTTTGCACAAGTCTCTTTACGGTTTGAAACAGGCTCCACGCTGTTGGTTTGCAAAATTGTCAAAGGCACTTTGTGATTATGGTTTTCAACAATCAAGGTCTGATTACTCGCTGTTTACACTGGATTACAATGGTGTTTCTTTACGGGTTCTAGTATATGTGGATGATCTTATAGTTGCTGGGAATACCGAGACTGAGCTTACAAAATTCAAAGACTATATGTCAACTTGTTTTTTTATGAAAGACTTGGGCCCGTTAAAATATTTTCTCGGCATTGAGGTAGCTCGTAACTCTGAAGGATTCTATATTTGTCAACGCAAATATGCTCTGGACATAATTACGGAAACAGGTTTACTTGGAGCTCAACCTGTTTCATTTCCTCTGCCACAAAATCATAAACTTGCAATTTCGAAGTCATCTTTGCTACTGGATGCTGAACCTTATCGCAGGTTAGTAGGCCGTTTAATCTACCTATCTGTTACTCGTCCCGACCTGGCATACTCTGCTCACATTTTGGCTCAGTTTATGCAAGCTCCTAGACACGATCATTGGGATGCAGCACTCCGAGTTGTACGTTATTTGAAGAAAAATCCAGGCCAAGGCATTTTATTAAAGTCATTAACTGATTTCCGGCTATATGGTTGGTGTGATAGTGATTATGCTAGCTGTCCAACATCACGACGTTCACTTACAGGGTATTTCGTACAACTTGGAACCTCCCCCATAGCGTGGAAAACAAAGAAACAACCTACAGTCAGTAAATCTTCAGCCGAGGCTGAGTATCGCGCTATGGCATTTCTTACTCAAGAACTCATATGGCTCAAGCGACTTCTTCATGACTTAGGAGTACAACATTCTGATTCTATGATGATTTATTCAGACAGCAAAGCTGCTATTGATCTTGGAGCAAACCCAGTTTTCCATGAAAGAACCAAACATGTCGGTGTCGATTGTCATTTCATCCGCGACGAGATTGCCTCCAAAAACATTGCCACTTCTTATGTTTCTACTAAATCACAGATCGCAGATATACTTACCAAGGCATTAGGCGTAAAGGAGTTTCAATGGTTTATTGGCAAGTTAGGCATTGTTGATCTACATGCTCCAACTTGAGGAGGGATAATGGGATACTAATCCCACTGATTTAGCTATTCTACAATCATGTTTATTCCCTTGATATATTCATCGTATCCTTGTATATTAGGCAAGTAGGTTTATTCTGTTCTACTATATATTTCAATGTACAGCTTCTATAACATATATAGAAAATTCCCAAACACTTTCACCTTCGTCTCTATGCCTTGTATCAAAATCTTTCTTTTTTACTGTTGCTTTTAACTTTTTAACTTGTTTTCTCTTCTAAATCAACATTGGAAATTTCCTGCCGGTCGTCTTGTAATTTATCAGAGACAAGTAATGAAAGAAGGTTTTTCTCTTATTGAATGAAAATGACGACAAGGCTTTTTTATATAGCCTTATGAACTACGACTAAAATGGAAACAAATCAATGACTTCCTAACAAGTAGGATCAAGAAATAGACTAGTTCAAAATAAGAAAACAGAGCATAAGGTTCCTCAACAATAGGACCTTTATTTTGACTTAACAACCCGGTTTATTCTCAACAAATCCTCTCCTAAACTGAACTCGCTTTTTCAGTTTACCACACAGACTCCAAGCATGTAGCGTAACTTCTCATACGTCTCTAGCTTCAGTGGCTTTGTCATAATAGCAGCAATTTGTACCTCTGTTCTGCAATGAACTAGCTCCACCGTACAATCGTTTGTGAGATCTCTAAGGAAGTAAAACCTCACGTATATGTGCTTACTCCTCTTGTGCATAACTGGATTCTTTGACAACTTGATAGTGTACATGTTATCGCAGTAAATGATTGTACCTTCTCTCTGAAAAATTCCAATTTCTTCTCATCCATACCGCTTGACAAGCACATCCAGCAGCTGCCACAAACTCAGCTTCAGTTGTAGACAATGTAACTACAGGCTGCTTCTTAGATGACCACACGATTACTGCATCACTAAGAAACAGAGCATAACCGGATGTACTTCTTCTACTGTCTAAATCACCAGCATAATCACTGTCTGAGTATGCTTCCAGAATGCTGCTCCCATTCCTTTTGTAGTGAATTCCTAGACTCATCGTTCCCTTCACATAGCGTAGTACTCTCTTCACTGTACCCATATGAATCTGAGTAGAACTCTCCATGAATCTACTGATCAAACCAAGAACATACATCAGGTCTGGCCTCGTTGCCGCCAAGTACATTAGACACCCCACCATCTGTTTTACACACTCGCATCAGCCTTCCCATATCCATCTTCTTTCACTAGCTTAGTTCCAGGAACGATGGGATTTTTGACTGCGTTGCACTCCTCCATTTGAAATCTCTCTAGAATTTCTGTGGCATACTTCTTTTGGCACATGTATATTCCGGTTTCATTTTGAGTAATCTCCACACCAAGGAAGTACCGCATCTCTCCTAGATCAGACATATCGAATTCTTTCTTCATAGAGACTTTGAAATCTTCAACCATATCTCTCTTTGTCCATGTGACGATCATATCATCAACATATAAGGAAACAATGATCATGTTACCTTCTTTATCGGTCTTCACAAACAGTATATGCTCGTAGGGGCACTTATCAAAGCCATTTTTAGTGAAGTAACTTCAATTCTGCTATATCAAGCCCTAGGAGCCTGCTTGAGTCCATATAGAGCTTTATTGAGTTTGTAAACCTTTGACTCATGTTCTTTCTTCTCATATCCTTGCGGCTGGTCAACATAAACAATTTCAGAAAGCTCTCCATGAAGAAAAGCACTCTTAACATCAAGCTGATAGACTGTTAAGCCTCGTTGCGCCGCCAAAAGCAAGAATAGCTCTAATGGTGTCCCACCTTGTTACAGGGGCAAACACTTCATTGTAATCGATCCCATACTTCTGTGCATAGCCTGTTGCCACTAATTTGGCTTTGCATTCTCCCCATTCTCATTTAACTTTGTTTTGTAAATCCACTTGACTCCAATTGTACTAGCTCCAGAAGGTAGACTGCACAGCACCCACGTTTCGTTCTTTTCAATGGGTCTAATTTCTCGATCCATTGCTTCCCTCCATCTATCTTCTCTTAAAGCTTCTTCAAATGATGCAGGATCATTGATTGAAGTGAAAAGAACAAGATTATCTTCCCCTTCTTCTTCTTCTTTTGAGAGATTCTCTTCACTCACATATTCCTGCATCCACATTGGCGGGTTTCTTCTTCTTCTTTCTTGGTTAGAATAATTTGTACCTGGTCCTTCTCCTCTTTCATTTACGTTTTCCTCTCCTGATTCTGGTCCTTCTCTTCCATTAGCAGAATCATCATCATCATCATCATCATCATCATCATCATCATCATCATCATCATCGTCGTCACATGAAAGTTTGCTTTTCTCCTCCCCAGATTTCTCCTTCCAATCCCATTCAGCATCTTCTTCAAAGACTACATATCTGCTTATGATAATCTTTTCACCAACTGGATCATACAACCTGTACGCTTTTGATTCTTCACTGAGTCCAAACATAGTATACTTGATGCTCTTGTCATCTAACGTCTTTCGCTTCTCTTTAGGGATGTGACCATGTGCTTGTAACATCCCAAACCCATCAATTTAAATTACAACGTTAAGGCCTATTAAAAACTCATTAAGCCCAAATCCTAAATTAATAAAGAGACTTATATAAAGAGAATATTAGAGTTTTTAGCTTTATTTTCGTGGCCACCTGATCAGAAGAAGAGACAAAGAGAGAAAAGAGAAAGAAGAAGAAGGAGAAAACAGATCCGACCAGTTCTGAGAGAAAGGAGAAACGGAGAAGAAGATTGAATCCTTTTCTTCTCAAATTTTATGGAGTGATTCACGACATCAAATCTAGCCATATCCGTAAAACAATTGTAATTAGGAGTTCTGAGCTGAAAGTTATGGCTGTTCTTCTCAGGAGGATGTGTGCAGATCCGAACCTGTCATTACCCAACTTCAAGGACAGTTTTCCAATAAACTTAAGGAGTTAGAAGATGATCAACCTAACAATAGAAAGTCCCCAGACGTCAGCTTTGTAAAGCCATGGTCCGATCCAGATTCCGATGTAAATCGCGGTTGGAATCCAACATTAAATATGAGGTATGGTATGATTTTTTTTAGGAAACCCTTGTTGTTATAATTGGAAAACCCTAATTTCTGTTTTTGGAATTTTCTATTTTGGAAAGTTTCTATTAAAGGAAATTCTAGAAAAGGAAAGTTTAGAAAGGGAAAGTTTGCGGAAGAGTAAGCATTGGTGGTCTTCGTCTATAGGATAAGGTGAGGGTTAGGCACGCAATCCCCCCTACATATCTGTTTATCCTAGGCATATGCTTTTCTATCGCTAGTTTATGAATTGAATATGTATGGTCTCTTTAATTAAGTCTGCTTTCTTTTATGTAATCAGGACTAGGGAATTATAGAGGAATTCATATATTAATTGTTTCACATATTGTGGTGCTAGTGATGTGTTATATATATGTATATGTGGAAACTCGGTGGAGGTACAGAGTCGGCGGTTCCGCTGTACTGTCGAGGTCATTTTTTGTTGGGTACGGTCAATCAGTCGATCGTTGAATCGTGACCCCAGGTGTATCGATTAAGCGTCTAAGGGCGGTGTGATTGGGCACGATCCCATAGTAAGCCTCTTCGGAGGGTGGACGAGCACTTATCTCGTTTAGGGACCATTGTTTGCCATGTGTGGGTGTTTAGGTGCCGTTCTTGTTACATGTTTGGATCTGGACAATCGTGTTTGTGGTGTTAAGCTGGGTATGCAGACTTGCGTTGCCTCTAGCATCCTAATCTTGCTGAGTAACTCCCCTTTTTCGCACCCCTCTCTTCTATTGCAGGTTAGTTAGGAAGGTTTTTGGCAGGATCTGGAGGTTAATTCATTGACTAAGATCATGCTAGGAACCTGGTATCACAATTTGGTATCAGAGCCCCAGGTTATGTCAAACCGGTTCTGACACGGGAGACAGTCCTGAGGGAGATTATATTTCTTATGTTTAGTATCTTATTAGTGGTAGTGGGCTTAGAATAACGCATAAGAAACTTTTAGAGATGGTGCTTCAATGTCCAATGAGATCTTGTAGCAAGTGCACCAATCAAATTTTTACCTGTATGGAAAGCATATGACCAAGAATGCGAGGACGAATTCCGTTTAAGTAGGGAAGAATTGTAACATCCCAAACCCGTCAATTTAAATTACAACGTAAAGGCCCATGAAAAACTCATTAACCCAAATCCTAAATTAATAAAGAGACTTATATAAAGAGGATATTAGGGTTTTTAGCTTTATTTTCGTGGTCACTTGATCAGAAGAAGAGATATATAGAGAAAAGAGAGAAAAGAGAAAGAAGAAGGAGAAAACAGATCCAACCAGTTCTGAGAGAAAGGAGAAACGGAGAAGAAGATTGAATCCTTTTTTCTCAAATTTTACGGAATGATTCATGACATCTAAATCTAGCCATATCCGCAAACGGATTGTAATTAGAAGTTATGAACTGGAAGTTATGGCTGTTCTTCTAAGGAGGATGTCTGCAGATCCGAACCTGTCATTACCCAACTACAAGAGCAGTTTTCTGATAAACCGTAAGGAGTTAGAAGACGATCAACCTATCAATAGAAAGCCCCCATACGTCAGTTTGTAGATCCATGGTCCGATCCGGATTCCAATGTAAATCACGGCTGGAAAATGACTTTGAATATAAGGTATGGTATGATCTTTTTTTTGGAAACACTTGTTGTTATAATTTGGAATTCCTAATTTCTGTTTTTGGGATTTTCTATTTTTGGAAGATTTCTAATTTTGGAAATTTCTATTAAAGGAAAGTCTAGAAAAGGAAAGTTTAGAAAGGAAAAGTTTGCGCGAGAGTAAAGCATTGGTGGTCTTCGTCATCTATAGGCTAAGGTAAGGGTTAAGCTCGCAATCCCCCCTACATTTCTATTTATCCTAGGCCTAAGCTCTTCTATAGCTAGTTTATGATTTGAATATGTATGGTCTCTGTGATTGAGTCTTCTATGATCGAGTCTGCTTTCTTTGTGTAATACGGACCTAGGAAATATAGAGGAATCACATATTGATTGTTTCACATGTTGTGATGCTAGTGATGTGTTATATATATATATATGTGGAGACTCGGTGGAGCTACAGAGTTGGCAATTCCACTGTACTACCAAGGTCTTTTGTGTGTTAGGTATGGTCAATCAGTCGATCGCTGATTCGTGACCCCGGGTGTATCGATAGTAAGACTCATCGGAGTGTGGACGAGCACTTATCTCGTATAGAGACCATTGTTTGCCATGTGTGGGTGCTTTAGGTGCCATTCTTGTTACATTTTTGGATCTGGACTATCGTGGTTGTTGTGTTATTCCGGGTATGCTGACTTGTGTTGTCTCGTAGCATCCTATACCTCGCTGAGTAACTCCCATGTTGCTAACCCCTCTCTTCTCTTACAGGTTAGTTAGGAAGGTTTTTTGGCGGGATTTGGATGTCAATTCGTTAACTAAGATCGTGCTAGGAACCGGGTATCACAATTTGGTATCAAAAACCCATGTTATATCAAACCGGTTCTGACCCGGGAAACAGTCCTGAGGGAGATTAGATTTCTTTGTTTAGTATTATTGGTAGTGGGCTTAGAATACCGCATAAGAAACTTTTAGCGATGATGCTTCAATGGCCAATGAGATCTTGTAGCAAGTGCACCAATCAAGTTTTTACTTGTATGGAAAGCATATGACCAAGAATGTGAGGACGAATTCCGTTTAAGTAGGGAAGAATTGTAACATCCCAAACCCTTCAATTTAAATTACAACGTTAAGGCCCATTAGAAACTTAGTAAGCCCAAATCCTAAATTAATAAAGAGACTTATATAAAGAGGTTATTAGGGTTTTTAGCTTTATTTTCGTGGCCACCTGATCAGAAGAAGAGACAAAGAGAGAAAAGAGAAAGAAGAAGAAGGAGAAAACAGATCCGACCAGTTCTGAGAGAAAGTAGAAACGGAGAAGAAGATAGAATTCTTTTCTTCTCAAATTTTATGGAATGATTCATGACATCTAAATCTAGCCATAGCCATAAACGGATTGTAATTAGGAGTTCTGAACTGAAAGTTATGGCTGTTCTTCTAAGGAGGATGTCTGCAGATCCGACCCTGTCATTACCCAACTTCAAGAGCAGTTTTCATATAAACCGCAAGGAGTTAGAAGTCAACTTTGTAGAGCCATGGTCCAATCCGGATTCCGATCCGGATTCCAATGTAAATCATGGCTGGAATCCAATTTTGAATATGAGGTATGATATGGTCTGTTTTTAGGAAACCGTAGTTATAATTTGAAAACCCTAATTTCTGTTTTTGGGGTTTTCTATTTTTGCAAGATTTCTAATTTTGGAAAGTTTCTATTAAATGAATGTCTAGAAAAGGAAAGTTTAGAAAGGGAAAGTTTGCGGAAGAGTAAAGAACTGGTGCTCTTCGCCGTCTATAGGCTAAGGTGAGGGTTAAGGTCGTAATCCCCCCTACATATCTGATTATCCTAGGCCTAAGCTCTTCTATCGCTAGTTTATGAGTTGAATATGTATGGTCTCTGTGATTGAGTCTTCTATAATCGAATCTGCTTTCTTTTGTGTAATCCGGACCTAGGAATTATAGAGGAAACACATATTGATTGTTTCACATGTTGTGATGCTAGTGATATGTTATATATATATATATATGTATATGTGGAGACTCGGTGGAGGTACAGAGTTGGTGGTTCCACTGTACTGCCAAGGTCTTTGGTGTGTTGGGTATTGTCAATCAGTCGATCGTTGATTCGTGACCCCAGTTGTATCGATAGAGCGTCTACGGGTGGTGTGACTGGGCACTATCCCATAGTAAGCCTCTTCGGTGGGTGGACGAGCACTTATCTCGTTTAGGGACCATTGTTTGCCATGTTTGGGTGCTTTAGGTGCCGTTCTTGTTATATTTTTAGATCTGGACTATCGTGGTTGTGGTGTTAAGCCGGGTATGCAGACTTGCGTTGCCTCCTAGCATCCCATACCTCGCTTAGTAACTCCCCTGTTGCTCAGCCCTCTCTTCTCTTGCAGGTTAGTTAGGAAGGTTTTTGGCAGGATCTGGAGGTCAATTCGTTGACTAAGATCGTGGTAGGAACCTGGTATCACAATTTGGTATCAGAGCCCCAGGTTATGTCAAACCGGTTCTGACCCGGGAGACAGTCCTGAGGGAGATTAGATTTCTTAGGTTTAGTACCTTATTAGTGGTAGTGGGCTTAGAATACCGCATAAAAAACTTTTAGAGATGGTGCTTCAATATCCAATGAGAACTTGTAGCAAGTGCACTAATGAAGTTTTTACTTGTATGGAAAGCATATGACCAAGAATACGAGGACGAATTCTGTTTAAGTAGGGAAAAATTGTAACATCCCAAACCCATCAATTTAAATTACAACGTTAAGGCGCATGAGAAACTCATTAAGCCCAAATCCTAAATTAATAAAGAGACTTATATAAAGAGTATATTAGGGGTTTTAAGTTTATTTTCGTGGCCACTTGATCAGAAGAAGAGACAAAGAGAGAAAAGAGAAAGAAGAAGAAGGAGAAAACAGATCCGAACAGTTCTGAGAGAAAGGAGAAACGGAGAAGAAGATAAAATGATTTTCTTCTCAAATTTTATAGAGTGTTTCATGAGATCAAAATCTAGCCATAGCAGCAAACGGATTGTAAATTGGAGTTCTGAACTGAAAGTTATGACTGTTCTTCTAAGGAGGATGTCTGCAGATCCGAACCTTTCATTACCCAACTTCAAGAGCAGTTTTCCGATAAACCATAAAGTGTTAGAAGACAATTAACCTATCAATAGAAAGTCCCCATATGTCAGTTTTGTAGAGTCATGCTCCAATCCGGATTCCGATGTAAATCACGGCTGGAATCTGACTATGAATATGAGGTATGGTATGATCTTTTTTTAGGAAACCGTAGTTGTTATAATTCGGAAACCCTTATTTCTGTTTTTGGGATTTTCTATTTTTGGAAGATTTCTAATTTTGGAAAGTTTCTATTAAAGGAAAGTCTAGAAAAGGAAAAGTTTAGAAAAAGAAAGTTTGCAGAAGAGTAAAGCATTGGTGGTCTTCGTCGTCTATAGGCTAAGGTGATGGTTACGGTCATAATCCCCCCTACATATCTGTTTATCCTAGGCCTAAGCTCTTCTATCGCTAGTTTATGTGTTGAATATATATGGTCTCTGTGATTGAGTTTTCTATGATCGGGTCTGATTTCTTTCGTGTAATCCGGACCTAGGAATTATAGAGGAATCACATATTGATTGTTTCACATGTTGTGGTGCTAATGATGTGTTATATATATGTATATGTGGAGACTCGGTGGAGGTACAGAGCCGGTGGTTCCGCTGTACTGCCGAGGTCTTTTGTGTGTTGGGTATGGTCAATCAGTCGATCCCTGATTCGTGACCCCAAGTGTATTGATAAAGCGTCTACCGTTGGTGTGATTGGGCACTATCCCATAGTAAACCTCTTCGGAGGGCGGACGAGCATTTATCTCGTTTACGGACCATTGTTTGCCATGTGTGGGTGATTTAGGTGCCGTTCTTGTTACATGTTTGGATCTGGACTATCGTGGTTGTGAAGTTAAGCCGGGTATGCAGACTTGCGTTGCCTCCTACCATCCCATACCTCGCTTAGTAACTCCCATGTTGCTCACCCCTCTCTTCTCTTGCAGGTTAGTTAGGAAGGTTTTTGACAGGATCTGGAGGTCAATTTGTTGACTAAGATCGTGCTAGGAACCTGATATCACAATTTGATATCAGAGCCCCAGGTTATGTCAAACCGGTTCTGACCCGGGAGATAGTCCAGAGGGAGATTAGATTTCTTAGGTTTAGTACCTTATTAGTGGTAGTGGGCTTAGAATACCGCATAAGAAACTTTTAGAGATGGTGCTTAAATGTCCAATTAGACCTTGTAGCAAGTGCACCAATCAAGTTTTTACTTGTATGGAAAGCATATGACCCAGAATACGAGGACGAATTCCGTTTAAGTAGGGAAGAATTATAACATCCCAAACCCGTCAATATAAATTACAACGTTAAGGCCCATGAGAAACTCAATAAGCCCAAATCCTAAATTAATAAAAAGACTTATATAAAGAGGATATTAGGGGTTTTAGGTTTATTTTCGTGGCCACCTGATCAGAAGAAGAGACAAAGAGAGAAAATAAAGAAAAGAGAAAGAAGAAGAAGGAGAAAACAGATCCGATCAGTTCTGTAAGAAAGGAGAAACGGAGAAGAAGATAGATTGCTTTTCTTCTCAAATTTTGTGGAGTAATTCACGAGATCTAAACTAGCCATAGCCGCAAACGGATTGTATTTAGGAATTCCGAACTGAAAGTTATGGCTGTTCTTCTAATGAGGATGTCTGTAGATCTGAACCTGTGATTACCCAATTTCAAGAGCAGTTTTCCGATTAACTGTATGGAGTTAGAAGACGATCAAACTATCAATAGAAAGTCCTTGATGTCAGCTTTATAGAGCCATGGCCCAATCCGGATTCTGATGTAAATCACGGCTGAAATCTGACTATGAATATGAGGTATGGTATGATCTTTTTTTAAGGAAACACTTGTTATAATTTTGAAATCCTAATTTCTGTTTTTGGGATTTTATATTTTTGGAAGATTTCTATATTTGGAAAGTTTCTATTAAAGGAAAGTCTAGAAAAGGAAAGGTTAGAAAGGGAAAGTTTGCGGAGGAGTAAAGCATTGGTGGTCTTCGTCGTCTATAGGCTAAGGTAAGGGTTAGGCTCGCAATCCCCCCTACATTTCTGTTTATCTTAGGCCTAAGCTCTTCTATAGCAAGTTTATTATTTGAATATGTATGGTCTCTATGATTGAGTCTTCTATGATCGAGTCTGCTTTCTTTTATGTAATCCGGACCTAGGAATTATAAAGGAATTAATATATTGATTGTTTCAGATGTTGTGGTGCTAGTGATGTGTTATATATATGTATATCTGGAGACTCGGTGGAGGTACAGAGTCGGCGGTTCCGATGTACTGCCTAGGTCTTTTGTGTGTTGGGTATGGTAAATCAGTCGATCGCTGATTCGTGACCCTGGGTGTATCGATAAAGCATCTATGGGTGGTGTGATTGGGTACTATCCCATAGTAAGCCTCATCGGAGGGTGGACGAGCACTTATCTTGTATAGGGACCATTGTTTGCCATGTGTGGGTGGTTTAGGTGCCGTTCTTGTTAAATGTTTGGATCTAGCATCATATACATCGCTGAGTAACTCCCCTGTTGCTAACTCCTCTCTTCTCTTGCAGGTTAGTTAGGAAGGTTTTTGGCGGGATCTGGAGGTCAGTTCATTGACTAAAATTGTGATAGGAACCGGGTATCACAATTTGGTATCAGAGACCCAGGTTATGTCAAACCGGTTCTGACCCGGGAGACAGTCCTGACAGAGATTAGATTTCTTAGGTTTAGTACCTTATTATTGGTAGTTGGCTTAGAATACCGCATAAGAAACTTTTAAAGATGGTGCTTCAATGGCCAATGAGATCTTGTAGCAAGTGCACCAATCAAGGTTTTACTTGTATGGAAAGTATAAGACCAAGAATGTGAGGACGAATTCGGTTTAAGTAGGGATAAATTGTAACATCCCAAACCCTTCAATTTAAATTACAACGTTAAGGCCCATTTGAAACTCATTAAGCTCAAATCCTAAATTAATAAAGAGACTTATATAAAGAGGATATTAGGGTTTTAGCTTTATTTTCGTGGCCACCTGATCAGAAGAAGAGACAAATAGAGAAAAGAGAGAAAAGAGAAAGAAGAAGAAGGAGAAAATAGATCCAACCAGTTCTGAGAGAAAGGAGAAATGGAGAAGAAGATAGAATCCTTTTCTTCTCAAAATTTTATGGAATAATTCATGACGTCTAAATCTAGCTATAGCTGCAAACGGATTGTAATTAGGAGTTCTAAACTGAAAGTTATGGCTGTTCTTAAGAAGGATGTCTGCAGATCCGAACCTGTCATTACCCAACTTCAAGATCAGTTTTCCTATAAACTGTAAGGTGTTAGAAGACAATTAACCTATCAATAGAAAGTCCCCCGACGTCAGCTTTGTAGAGCCATGGTCCGATCCGGATTCCGATGTAAATCATGGCTGGCATCTAACTTTGAATATGAGGTATGGTTTTATATTTTTTTAGGAAACACTAGTTTTTATAATTTGGAAACCCTAATTTCTGTTTTTGGGATTTTCTATTTTTGGAAGATTTCTACGGGTGGTGTGATTGGGCACTATCCCATAGTAAGCCTCTTCGGAGGGTGGACGAGCACTTATCTCATTTAGAGACCATTTTTTGCCATGTGTGGGTGCTTTAGGTACCGTTCTTGTTACATGTTTGGATCTGGACTATCGTGGTTGTGGTGTTTAGTCGGGTATGCAGACTTGAGTTGCCTCCTAGCATCCCATACCTCACTGAGTAACTCCGTTGTTGGTCATCCCTCTCTTCTCTTACAAGCTATTTAGGAAGGTTTTTGGCGGGATCTGGTGGTCAATTCATTGACTAAGATCATGCTAGGAACCTGGTATCACAATTTGATATCAGAGCCCCAGGTGATGTCAAACCAGTTTTGATCCGGGAGACAGTCCAGAGGGAGATTAGATTTCTTAGGTTTAGTACCTTATTAGTGGTAGTGGGCTTAGAATACGGCATAAGAAACTTTTAGAGATGGTGCTTCAATGTCCAATGAGATCTTGTAGCAAGTGCACCAATCAAGTTTCTACTTATATGGAAAGCATATGACCTAGAATGTGAGGATGAATTCCATTTAAATAGGGAAGAATTGTAACATCTCAAACCCTTCAATTTAAATTACAACGTTAAGGCCCATGAGAAACTCAATAAGCCTAAATCCTAAATTAATAAAGAGACTTATATAAAGAGGATATTAGGGTTTTTAGTTTTATTTTCGTGGCCACCTGATCAGAAGAAGAGACAATTAGAGAAAAGAGAAAGAAGAAGAAGGAGAAAACAGATCCGACCAGTTCTGAGAGAAAAGACAAACAGAGAAGAAGATAGAATCATTTTCTTCTCAAATTTAATGGAGTTATTCACGACGTCTAAATCTAGCCATAGCTGTTCTTCTAAGGAGGATATCTGCAGATCCGAACCTGCCATTACCCAACTTCAAGAGCAGTTTTCTGATAAACCGCAAGGAGTTAGAAGGCGATCAACCTATCAATAGAAAGTTCCCAGACGTCAACTTTGTAGAACCATGGTCCGATCCAGATTCCGATGTAAATCACAGATGGAATCTGACTTTGAATATGAGGTATGGTACGGTCTTTGATAGGAAACCATAGTTGTTATAATTCGGAAATCCTAATTTCTGTTTTGGGGATTTTATATTTTTGGAAGATTTCTAATTTTGGAAAGTTTCTAATAAAGGAAATTCTAAAAAAGAAAATTTTAGAAAGGGAAAGTTTGCGAAAGAGTAAAAGCATTGGTGGTCTTTGTCGTCTATACGCTAAGGTGAGGGTTAGTCTGGACTATCGTGGTTGTGGTGTTAAGCTGGGTATGCAGACTTGCGTTGCCTCCTAGCATTCCATACCTCGCTGAGTAACTCCCCTGTTGCTCACCCCTCTCTTCTCTTGCAGGTTAGTTAGGAAGGTTTTGGTGGGATCCGGAGGTCAATTCGTTGACTAAGGTCATGCTAGGAACTGGGTAACACAATTTGGTGATTTGTAGGAATAGTAACAAATCTTTAGAGCCCCTCGAGATAATGTACCGGCTATCGGACAATGGTGGGCCCAATGGACCTAGAGAGGATGTAGGGCACATGGACCTAGAGATAGTGATGTGCCGCAGTACACGGAACCAACTCAGCACGGGTCAAGTAGAGATGCATCCTGTACGTGAAAGTCACCTGAACCATCCCGCGGAGAGCCGTCTGTTCATCCATCTCCTTACCCCGCTTCCTACAGCAGGATACATCGAATCTGGACAAGTAGCTGAAGGGTCAGATTGACCAGTCTTCCTTGTTTTCTGTTGAAATTATAAGTTTAAAGAGATTGAAGAATGTTTAGAGACTAAGAGTGAGAATAACAAGAGATTATGAAAGTTTGTATGTATTTTATTCTCTTAGTCATACTAATCTTTACAAGAGGTTACACATATATTTATAGACTTTGAATAAGAGGAGGCGCAGAAGAAGAGAAGAATGGCGTGAAGAAGGAAGAAGAGAAGAGAGGTTTTGCATGAATAAGAGAGGAGGGAGCAGCTCACCTACTCCAACAGTATTGCGCTCCATGCCTCTCTCTGGCGCCCCATGCTTGTGCCCATACCTCTCCTTGCTTCCTTACTTAGTTTAGTTAGATCATCTAGTTGAGATCCAACAGCTTCCTTTTCTTCTAGTTCCTTCTTAACTTGTTCTCCTTCTAGTTTCTTTTCAACTAGTTTTCTCCTTTTCCCTCCTTCTCTTGTGTTTGAATTCTTCTTCTTGAGATCACACATTTCAACACTCCCCCTCAAGATTGGTCGGTGGAGATCCTTAAGACCGATCTTGCCATGAATGTGATCACAAGTAATAGTTGAAGTTGCCTTAGTGAAGATATCAGCTAATTGATCGTTGCTTGCTACAAAGACGGTTTTGATAATTCCTTCTTGTATCTTCCCTCTCACAAAGTGGCAATCAACTTCTATGTGCTTGGTTCTTTCATAAAATACCGGATTTGATGCTATATGCATTGCAGCTTGATTATCACAATACAATAGCATTTCTTCATCTCCCTGGATTCCAAGGTCTTTTAGAAGCGCTTTTATCCATATCAACTCCTTTGTCAATTCTTTCATGGCTCTGTACTCTGCTTCAGCACTTGATAAGGCTATGACCTTCTGTTTATTGCTCCTCCAAGTTACTAGATTTCCTCCCATAAATGTGCAAAAACCAGATGTGGATTTTCTATCCTTTTTATCTCCAGCCCAATCCGCATCACAATAACCTTGGACCTTTGTGTTCCCATTAACATGCATCCATACACCTTTTCCAGGGCTATTCTTTAGGTACCTTAGCAACCTCTCAATCATGTTCCAATGTTGTGAGGTTGGCTTTTGCATATGCTGGCTCACACGGTTTACTGCAAAGCAGATGTCAGGTCTTGTAATGGTAAGATAGATAAGTTTGCCCACCATCCTTTGGTATCTTTTAATGTTCTCCAAATGCTACCCCTCAGGACTATCTTGGTATACTTCTTCTATTGGAGTTTTGGCCGGCTTGGATCCTAACTTCCTGGTTTCTTCCAAGAGATCCAGCACATATTTCCTTTGAGATATGAACATTCCAGCTCCAAATCGTGTCATCTCAATCCCTAGGAAGTACTTGAGCTTCCCTAGATCCTTTATATCAAAGTTGGCCTTCAAGAGTCCCTTGATTTGATCTACTCCATCTTTGTCACTTCCTGTGATGATTAGATCATCAACATAAATCAAGACTACCACTACTCCTCCTTCACTTTGTCTTGTGAATAGAGTATGATCCGCTTCAGATTTTATGAACTCCTTCTTCAAGAGGCAAGCGCTTAGCCTTTGGTACCATGCTCTTGGAGATTGCTTCAGCTTATAGATTGCTTTCTTCAATCTACACACTTTGTTGCCTCCATTATGATACCCTTGGGTTGGATCCATATATACTTCTTCTTCCAAATCCCCCTGCAAGAAGGCGTTCTTGACGTCCATTTGCCATAAGTCCCATTCCAAGTTTACAGCTACCGAGATTAGAATTCTTATGGAATGAAGCTTAGCCACTGGAGCAAATGTTTCAGTATAATCCTCCCCATAGACTTGAGTATATCTTTTTGCTACCAGCCTTGCTTTGTACCTTTCTATTTCCCCATCACTTGTGTATTTAATTGTATACACCCATCTACTCCCAACCGACTTCTTATCCTTTGGTAAGTCGGTTAAGTACCAAGTATTATTCCTTTCCATGGACTTCATTTCCTCTTCCATGGCTTTCACCCATACTTCACTCTCACATGCTTCTTCATATGAGCTATGAATGTATTCCTTGCTGATTTTTGTAAGAAACACTTCATGCTCCATGGGTAATGTCGCCAAGGAACAGAAATGCTCAATGGGATATGTGATAATACTAGTTTGAGTGTGATCTCCTCCTTGTGATATGAGAGTGCTGTCGCCAATAGGATCGAGATCTAAGCTCGCCGTATGCTCAGGACACTCTCTTATCACACAAGGAAGATTACTCGTACTAGACTCTCCTTGGAGGATAGCAGAATTGTTGTAGCCATAAAAAACACGTTGTCGCCTCTGTCTTGTAATTCTTCTTAGAGGTATGGTTGGCTCCGGTCCTTCTTCAGCATCCGCTCCCTCTTCATCCAAATTCTGATCCGCTTCCTCATGTGCATTATCCGCACTATCTTGCTCTATGAAGTTCTCAGATATTTCTTCTTGTACTTCTTCACATAGGCTTGGCGTTTCATCAAACACCATCCAGTCCATAGGTGAATAGATCATTCCTTTAGAAGCATCATGATCCTTAGCCCCATAGAAACTCTCTTGTTCATTAAACCTTACTTCTCTAGACACATACACTCTTCTTGTTTCCGGATTGTAGACCTTGTAGCCCTTTTGTGTTGGTGAATATCCAATGAACACACACCTCACGCTTCGAGGTTCAAGTTTGCTTCGGTGTCCTTCTGGTAAAAACATGAAGCATGTGCATCCAAACGTTTTGATATGATTTAAGCTTGGTTTTTTCTTGTACAACACCTCAAATGGGGACATATCATCCAGATTTTTGGTTGGAAGTCGGTTGATTAAGTAGCTTGATGTCATTACGGCATCTCCCCAATGGAACTTTGGTATCTTTTGGCAATAATGAGAGTCCTTGCTACTTCCATTAGGTGTCTATTCTTCCTTTCAGCTATCCCGTTCTGCTGAGGAGTGTATGCACACGATGTTTGATGAATGATGCCAAAGTTGTTGAGCAACTCTTTGAATCGTTTACTCACATATTCCCCTCCATTATCACTACGCAATACTTTGATCTTTGTTTTGAATTGGGTAGAGATATGATGAGGCCCAAGCCACATCCGATCTGGAGGATAGCCAGCCGGACGATACCGGGACAGACACGGACGGAAGCCAAGGAGCATTGCCTGATATGCCGGTTTCGGTCATTGACCGCGAGCACTCGAGACCATACCAAACAAGGATGAACCTGGTGATTGCCCAAGGAATGAAGACAGGCAAATGGCAACAACACAAGCTGGCAACATTGGCAAACGTCAAGGACCAAGTCCTTAGCGTTTTCACCTTGATACGGTGAAAACGCCCCACTAAAGTCGTTTGGGAAAGGAACACTCTTTTCCCTTGATTGGGTTTTATCCCTAAGTGGTTTTCCCATCAAGGTTTTTAATGAGGTTCACGACCCAGACGCATTGGGACCGAGCCGATCATCACCTTACCTATCCATGGTTCATGTGGTTGTCACCCGGTCCTAATCCCTATCCCTTCTTCTTCTCTTGTTTTTACCGCTTTACTAAAGGACTTAAGTTACTGATTTACGGGTATGTAAAAGCACCCAAGGACACGCTGGTACTTTGTAAGAATCGGATGCCCTAGCTATCCCGCCTATATAAAGGCATGTAACCTCAACTTTGAAATCAGATTTGAATAAATGCATTTAGCTTAAAGCTTGCTCTCGAATCTCAAGTAGTTTAAACATCGTTGTCCTTGAAGCTCGGCTCGGACTTCGATCAGTCGTATCACGGCGTTGTCCAAACACCGTGTGGCCGGCTTTTGATCCATTGTTACCTTTCCATCTTTCCATTATCACTTCGATCCACCCTCCCACCATCAGTCGCCTTTCGCCTACCTTCATCTCTGTCTTCGTTTCCATCTAACCATCATACCGCTCAACTTCCGCTCAACCTCGCATCGATCTTGTCCAATACCGTACCAGTATTGACTCTTCACCGCCAAAGGACCCGTACCGCGTCCTTCAACCCCAGCCGAGATACCGTCCCTGATGAGGCCCAAGCCACATCCGATCCGGAGGATAGCCAGCCGGATGATGCCGGGATAGACACGGACGAAAGCCAAGGAACGTTGCCAAATATGCCGGTATTGGTCATTGACCGCGCATACTCAAGGCCATACCAAACAAGGATGAACATGGTGATTGCCCAAGGATTGAAGGAAGGCAAATGGCAACAACCCAAGTTGGCAACCGCGGCAAAGATCAAGGACCAAGTCCTTAGCGTTTTCACCTTGACCCGGTGAAAACGCCCCACTAAAGTCGTTTGGGAAAGGAACACTCTTTTTCCCTTGATCGGGTTTTATCCCTAGGTGGTTTTCCCATCAAGGTTTTTAACGAGGTTCACGACCCGGAGGCATTAGGACCGAGCCGATCATCACCTTACCCGTCCATGGTCCGCGTGGTTGTCGTCCGGCCCTAATCTCTATCCCTTCCTGTTTTCTTGTTTTTACCGTTTTACTAAGAACTTAAGTTACTGTTTTATGGGTATGTAAACACCCAAGGGCACGCTGGTCCTTTGTGAGGGGCTTGTTGCCCTATGTCTTTCGCCTATATAAGGGCGTGTAACATCCCCCTTGAACTCAGATTTGAATGAATGCAATTAGCTTAAAGCTTGCTCACGAATCTCAAGTAGTTTAAACATCGTTGTCCTGGAAGCTCAGCTCGGACTCTGATCAGTCGTATCACGGCATTGTCCAAATACCGTGTGGCCGGCTTTCGATCCATTGTTACCGACCCATCTACCCATTCTCACTTCGCTCCATCCTTTCCACTCTCCAAACGCTTATCTCCATCCTCTTCCATCTCTACCTTCATCCAACCTTCCCGCCGTACAAACCCCGCCTTGACACCACCACTTTACCATCCCGTTTTTCCCCCATCCGTACCGCCGAGGACCCGTACCGCGGCCCTTCCACCAACCGAGGTACCGTACCGGTACACGTACGACCGCCTCCTTCCCGGTCTCGACCCGATTCAGCCTGATTCCGAAGCCAACGTTCCTGGAGCGTATCAGCTGGTATCAGAGCCAAGCTTCATCCGTCAGGTTGTAACTTTCCATTAAACATCTTCCATTGTTTCTCTACCTTTTACCGCTTTGAACTTGTCTTATCTCGCACCTTACTCTCTAACAGTCTAGTCTTTGCCACGGTCATTATTGTCTCAAAGCTTTGTGCTTATAGCTAGCCTTTGGTCGCCGACGTGTGAAAGACTAAGTCTTAGTACCACCGAAGCACCATTGTTGCCCTAGTGAGACGAGAGGTTGAAGACGAGTAAGTGGGGACCATTTCTGGTCAACACACTTTACTCGCCTATTCTCTGACCCAGCCACGTGAGGAATATCCTGTCCTTGCCTTATTTGTGATCCGTCCCTTTACCGACTCCGACCCCGACGAACTCACCCCGTTGTCCATACCGCGCCGTCCGTATGAACCATCCGTACCGACCATACCAGCCATGGCCGAACCCGTGGAAGACTTGCCCCGTCCTATTGAGATCGGTCCCATCCTGGCTACTATCCAGGCCCAAATAGAGCGCCTCACCGAGCGAATGGCCCGATACGATCTTCCACCTGATGCTCGACCACCCCTCCCAAACCCGCCGGCCGATTTCGCCGACCGACCCCTTGAAGAACCCGTCCCGGCTTACCAATCCGACGACGGGTACGATCCATACCAACCCCGTCCAGGACGACCCCGGCGCAGAGAGCGACCAAACGATCGGGATGACCGTGCACCTCGACCCGAGGCCCCGATCCATAAACTGGTCCCACCAACCTTCGCGGGAAAGGTTGACCCGGAAGCCTACCTCGATTGGGAAAGGCGAATGGACCATCTGTTTGATTGCTACGACTACTCCGAACCTAAGAAGGTTGCCTATGCAGCGGCCCAACTGACCGACCACGCCCTTACATGGTGGGACCGCGACTTGGCAGAACGCAGGCGACGACGTGAAGGCCTAATCCCTACTTGGGACGTTATGAAATATGTCATGAGGAAGCGCTACGTCCCGCCCCTCTATCACCGCGATTTACAAAAGCGGTTCTGGAAACTTCACCAAGGCACCCGGACCGTTGAAGAGTACTACGACGAGTTTGAGCATCTGCGAAACCGTCTCCAGCTCAATGACTGTGAAGAGACCTTAATGGCCCAGTTCGTCGACGGCATGCAAGACCGAATTGCCCGCAAAGTAGAGCGACAGTCTTACCAAGGTTTTGATGAGCTCTTGCACCTGGCCATCCACTTAGAAGCTCAGATCAAGAGGAAAACCGCCTCGGCCTTCCGAGGAAAGACCTCCCCGAACCAAGTCTGGTCTCCCAACCCTACAGCCACGTCCACTAGCCCCAAACCACCGGTTGCATCCAAGGCCATTGCCATCGATTCACGTTTCAAGCCAAGGCAACCCGAAGCCAATGCGGGAAGAAGCCGGGACGTGATATGCTACAAATGCCAAGGCAGAGGGCATTACTCCAGGGACTGCCCCAACAACCGAGCCATGATCCTTACCCCCGAAGGCAACTATGAATCCCAGGACGAGGAGCCGGACGAGGAAAGCAATCCCGAGCCAGCTCAACCAGAAGACACGGTCGAATACCCTGATGTAGGAGACCTCCTGGTCGTCCAAAGGAGCCTGAGCACCTTGACCTTGCCCGAGCCGACCGGACAGCGGGACAACATCTTCCACACACGCTGCACCATCAACGGCAAGGTTTGCGGCTTGATCATTGACGGTGGGTCCTGTACCAATGTGGCCAGCTCCCACCTCGTGACAAAGGTTTCCCTCCCTACCTCTAAACACCCTCATCCCTATAAACTGCGATGGCTGAATGATAAAACTGTTATACCCGTTACCGAACAGGTAGATCTAGCCTTTAGTATAGGGCAGTACCGGGACACGGTCCAATGTGATGTTGTTCCAATGCAAGCTAGCCACGTCCTCTTAGGACGCCCATGGCAGTTTGACAAGGACGCCACCCACAACGGCCGTTCCAACTTTTATTCGTTTATGCATGAAACTAAGCGTGTTACCCTAGCACCTCTAACACCCGTTCAAGTACATGAACTCCAATCTCGCTTAGCCAAAACCACATCTTCCCGTCCCAACTTCCTCATATCCATTAGGGACGCTTGTAAAACCCTCGGCAATGAGTGCCGAGTTGTACTAATGGTTTACAAAGATGTGATGAGCGCAGGTACCAGGAAAGATCCAATCCCGGATGAGCTCCAAAGGATCCTCCAGAAGTATTCGTCCGTCTTCCCTGAAGAGATTCCCCACGGACTCCCACCCCTCCGGGGTATTGAACACCGGAACGACTTCATTCCCGGAGCCTCCCTGCCCAACCGGCCTGCTTACCGCGTCAAGAACTAGAACGACAGGTTGCCGACCTTTTGTCCAAGGGATACGTCCGCGAAAGCCTCAGTCCGTGCGCCGTACCAGTCCTTTTGGTTCCCAAGAAGGATGGTAGCTGGAGGATGTGCGTGGACTGCCGGCCCATCAACAATATCACGGTCAAGTACCGACATCCAATTCCCCGTTTGGATGACATGTTGGACGAACTTAGTGGTGCGTCCATTTTCTCCAAGATCGACCTCAAAAGTGGCTACCACCAAGTCCGAATGAGGGAAGGTGACGAATGGAAGACCGCCTTCAAAACCAAGCAAGGGCTGTACGAGTGGCTAGTCATGCCGTTCGGCCTGTCCAACGCCCCTTCCACCTTCATGCGACTGATGAACCATACTCTCCGAGCGTTCCTCAATAAATTCGTGGTTGTCTACTTTGACGACATCCTTGTCTACAGCAAGGATCTTACTGCACACGCTTCCCACCTAGATACGGTCCTACGAACCTTGCAACAAGAGGAGCTTTATGCTAACATGGCCAAATGCACCTTCGGCGCTCGAGAACTTATCTTCTTAGGCTTTGTCCTCAGTGGTCAGGGTCTAAAAGTAGACCAAGAGAAGATCAGGGCCATTCAAGAATGGCCAACCCCTACCAGTGTCAGCCAAGTCCGTAGCTTCCATGGTCTGGCCAGCTTCTACCGGCGTTTCGTTCAGGACTTTAGTTCCATTGCCGCTCCCTTAACGGCTTTGGTGAAAAGGTCTTCCGGGTTTATATGGGAAGAACCCCAAGAGAAGGCTTTCCAAGAGCTCAAGGGTCGGCTCACTCAAGCACCCTTGCTAGCCTTGCCCGACTTCAACAAGACCTTCGAAATTGAGTGTGACGCGTCCGGTATAGGCATTGGAGCTGTGCTAACACAAGGAGGGCGTCTCGTGGCCTACTTCAGTGAGAAGCTCAATGGAGCCACACTCAATTACCCCACCTACGACAAAGAGCTCTATGCGTTGGTCCGAGCCCTTGAAACCTGGCAACACTACCTCCTCTCCAAAGAGTGCGTGATCCACTCGGATCATGAAACCTTGAAGCATCTCCGGGGGCAAACCAACCTGAAGAAGCGGTACGCCAAATGGCTCGAGTTCATCGAGATGTTTCCCTATGTCATCAAGTATAAGAAGGGAAAAGAGAATGTAGTCGCCGATGCCCTTTCCCGTCGCCACGCCCTTATCACTACTGTTGAGGCCAAGGTTCTAGGCTTCGGCCCTCTTAAGGACCGGTACCAAGATGATCCCGGTCTAAAACTTCCCTATGCCGAACATGGGAAGGACTCCTTCAAGGATTTTCATGTCCACGACGGCTTCCTTTTTAAGGGCAAACGGTTGTGCATACCAGAGGGATCTGTTCGAGAGCTGCTCGTTCAAGAAGCCCACAGTGGCGGTTTAATGGGACACTTTGGGACGCATAAGACCTTAGACATGTTGCGGAGTCACTTCTACTGGCCTAGGATGAGAAGTATGGTCGAAGTCTTCTGCGCAAGGTGTTTAACCTGCAGGCGCGCCAAGACCAAGTCCCATCCGTACGGACTATACATGCCCCTGCCCATCCCAACCTCCCCATGGGTCGACCTATCCATGGACTTTCTGCTAGGATTGCCTCCAATTGAAAGAAAGGACTCAGTGATGGTAGTGGTCGACCGTTTTTCCAAAATGGCCCATTTCATGCCCTGTTCCAAGGCGTGGGACGCTACGGCCATTGCCGACCTTTTCTTCCGGGACGTTGTCAAACTTCACGGCCTGCCCCAAACCATTGTCTCTGATCGAGACCCAAAATTCCTCAGCCATTTCTGGAGAACCTTGTGGAGACGCATGGGAACCAAACTCCTTTTCTCCACTGCCGCGCATCCTCAAACTGATGGGCAGACTGAAGTCGTTAACCGAACCTTGGGAGCCTTGCTCAGGACGGCCGTGGACTCCAACAAAGCCAATTGGCTCCAAAGCCTACCCTATGTGGAATTTGCCTATAACCGGGCGACCCACTCAACTACCGGCCTCTCCCCATTTGAAATATGCTACGGGTTTAATCCGCGTACACCGCTCGACATGATTCCATTGCCCCCTGAAAGGATGGAAGACCAAAATGGGGTAGCCAAGGCTGAATATGTCCGTAAACTTCATGAACGGGTCCGCAACCGAATCCTCAAGAAGACGGAGCAGTACAAGCAGAAAGCGGACCGAGGAAGACAGCCAATGATCCTACAACCAGGAGATTGGGTTTGGCTACACACCCGAACTGAACGATTCAACAAAACCCGGCAAACCAAGCTACAACCGCGAGGAGATGGTCCCTTCCAAGTCCTAGAGCGCATTAACAACAACGCGTACCGGATAGACATCCCAGGTAAAGGTAACATGTCCACCACTTTCAATGTTGCTGACTTGTCCCGTTTTGATGCAGGTGATCAAGTTTTGAGGACAAAACATTTTCAAGAGGGAGGGCATGATGAGGCCCAAGCCACATCCGATCCGGAGGATAGCCAGCCGGATGATGCCGGGATAGACACGGACGAAAGCCAAGGAACGTTGCCAAATATGCCGGTATCGGTCATTGACCGCGCATACTCAAGGCCATACCAAACAAGGATGAACATGGTGATTGCCCAAGGATTGAAGGAAGGCAAATGGCAACAACCCAAGCTGGCAACCGCGGCAAACATCAAGGACCAAGTCCTTAGCGTTTTCACCTTGACCCGGTGAAAACGCCCCACTAAAGTCGTTTGGGAAAGGAACACTCTTTTTCCCTTGATCGGGTTTTATCCCTAGGTGGTTTTCCCATCAAGGTTTTTAACGAGGTTCACGACCCGGATGCATTAGGACCGAGCCGATCATCACCTTACCCGACCATGGTCCGCGTGGTTGTCGTCCGGCCCTAATCTCTATCCCTTCCTGTTTTCTTGTTTTTACCGTTTTACTAAGAACTTAAGTTACTGTTTTATGGGTATGTAAACACCCAAGGGCACGCTGGTCCTTTGTGAGGGGCTTGTTGCCCTATGTCTTTCGCCTATATAAGGGCGTGTAACATCCCCCTTGAACTCAGATTTGAATGAATGCAATTAGCTTAAAGCTTGCTCTCGAATCTCAAGTAGTTTAAACATCGTTGTCCTGGAAGCTCAGCTCGGACTCCGATCAGTCGTATCACGGCATTGTCCAAATACCGTGTGGCCGGCTTTCGATCCATTGTTACCGACCCATCTACCCATTCTCACTTCGCTCCATCCTTTCCACTCTCCAAACGCTTATCTCCATCCTCTTCCATCTCTACCTTCATCCAACCTTCCCGCCGTACAAACCCCGCCTTGACACCACCACTTTACCATCCCGTTTTTCCCCCATCCGTACCGCCGAGGACCCGTACCGCGGCCCTTCCACCAACCGAGGTACCGTACCGGTACACGTACGACCGCCTCCTTCCCGGTCTCGACCCGATTCAGCCTGATTCCGAAGCCAACGTTCCTGGAGCGTATCAGTCCCGGTACCCGTACGACCGATTCCAACCCGGTCACGTTCCGTCTAAGCCTGATTCTGAAGCTAGCGTTCCTGGAGCGTATCAGCTGGTATCAGAGCTAAGCTTCATCTGTCAGGTTGTAACTTTCCTGTTAGCACGTTCCATTATTTCTCAACTGTTTTACCATTTTAAAATTTGTTCTATCTCGCACTTTTGTTAAACGTTCTAAGCTTTCCTCGGTCATTCTGTCTCAAAGCCCTGTGCTTGTAGCTAGCCTTTGGTCGACGACGTGTAAAAGACTAAGTCTTAAAACCACGGATCGCCATTTTTGCCCTAGTGAGACGAGAGGTTGAAGACGAGTACGTGGGGACCATCTCTGGTTAACACGCCTTACTCGCCTGTCCTCTGACCCGGTCACGTGTGGAATATTCCGTCCTTGCCTTATCATTGGGATCCGTCTCATTGGCAGGACGTTAGAAAACCGCGTGCAAGCTGTCCTTTACTTTTATAAGCTGTCCTTTTTTTTGCTTAATACGGTCGACTGTTGCACGGTCGCTTGTAATTTAGCAAACCTACCCTTTATCTTTATCCGTACTTCATACTTCTTAAAACTTATCGCTGTAAACCGCGAGCTTTCATCTCTTGTCATTATATGCGCGTAGGTCCCATCTCACAACCCCATGATCCATTGCCCGTACTGGCCGGATACGGCAGCTCCAACAGCCGTACACCCCCGTTTCTGATCATTCCCACGATTGACCCATCCCCCGACCCTATTGGGCTACCGTCCCTCGACCAGGACGACACCGGCGGACTAACCCTTCAGGACCTAGTACCTCCGAGGGTCTCCCACCGTCCGTACGCCACCGCCGTACCCCACCACCGTCCGTACAGGCCAACCCCGCCGGCTTGACCTTTACTGACTCCGATCCCGACGAACTTACCCCACCATCCGTACCGCGCCGTCCGTACGAACCTTCCGTACCGACCATACCGTCCCTGGCCGAACCCATAGGAGAACTGCACCGTCCTATTGAGATCGGTACCATACTGGCCACCATCCAGGCCCAAATAGAACGCCTGACCGAGCGAATGGCCCGATACGATCTCCTGCCTGATGCTCGACCGCCCTTCCCAAACCAGCCGGTTGATCTCGCCGATCGACCCAATAAAGAACCCATCCCGGCCTATCCATCCGACGACGGGTACGACCCATACCAACCACGACCCGGTCGACCCCGACGAAGAGAGCGACCGAACGCATATGACCGGGATGACCGTACACCTCGACCCGAGGCCCCGGTCCACAAACTGGTCCCACCAACCTTCGCGGGAAAGGTTGACCCAGAAGCATACCTCGACTGGGAAAGGCGAATGGACCATCTGTTTGATTGCTACGATTACTCCGAACCTAAGAAGGTTGCCTATGCCGCAGCCCAACTGATCGACCATGCCCTCACATGGTGGGACCGCGACTTGGCAGAACGAAGGCGGCACCGTGAAGGCATGATCCCCACCTGGGATGTCATGAAGCATGTCATGAGGAAGCGCTACGTTCTGCCCCTCTATCATCGCGACTTGCAAAAACGGTTCCGGAAACTTCACCAAGGCACCCGGACCATTGAAGAGTACTACGACGAGTTTGAGCATCTACGAAACCGTCTCCAACTAAATGACTGCGAAGAAACCTTAATGGCCCAGTTCATGGACGGCATGCAAGACCTGATTGCCCGCAAGGTCGAGAGGCAATCTTACCAAGGTTTCGATGAGCTCTTGCACCTGGCCATACACTTAGAAGCTCAAATTAGAAGAAAATCCGCCTCAGCCGCCCGAGGAAGGATATCCCCGAGCCAAGTCTGGTCTCCCAACCCCACAGCCGCGTCCACCAGCCCCAAACCACCGATCGGACCCAAGGCCATTGCCATTGATTCCCGATTCAAGCCCCGGCAACCCGAAGGTCCTATGCCTGGCCGTCCTGTTCAAAAACCCGAAGCCAATGCTGGAAGAAGCCGAGACGTGATATGCTACAAGTGCCAAGGTAGAGGGCACTACTCCAGGGATTGCCCCAACAACCGAGCCATGATCCTCACCCCCGAAGGCAACTATGAATGTCAGGATGAGGAGTCGGACGAGGAGAACGACCCCGAGGTCGTTCAACCAGAAGACACGGTCGAGTATCCGGATGTAGGAGACCTTCTGGTCATCCAGAGGAGCCTGAGCACCCTGACCTTTTCCAAGCCGGCCGGACAGCGGGACAAAATCTTCCACACACGCTGCACCATCAACGGCAAGGTTTGCGGTTTGATCATTGATGGTGGGTCCTGTACTAATGTGGCCAGCTCCCACCTCGTGACCAAACTTTCTCTCCCTACCTCTAAACACCCTCATCCCTATAAACTGCGTTGGTTGAATGATAAAACCGTTATACCCATTACCGAACAAGTAGATCTAGCCTTTAGCATAGGGCAGTACCGGGACACGGTCCAATGTGATGTTGTTCCAATGCAAGCTAGCCACGTCCTCCTAGGGCGCCCATGGCAGTTTGACAAGGACACCACCCACAACGGTCGGTCCAATTTCTACTCGTTTGTACACGAATCCAAGCGTGTTAACCTAGCCCCTCTATCACCCGTTCAAGTGCATGAACTCCAGTCTCGTTTGTCTAAAACCACATCCTCCCGACCTAACTTCCTTATATCCATTAAGGACACTTGTAAAACCATCGGCAAGGACTGCCGAGTTGTACTAATAATTTACAAAGATGTGTTGAGTACAGGTACCAGGGAAGACCCAATCCCGTATGAGCTCCAAAGGATCCTTCAGAAGTATGCGTCCGTCTTCCCTGAAGAGATCCCCCACGGACTTCCACCCCTCCGGGGCATTGAACACAGGATCGACTTCATTCCCGGAGCCTCCCTGCCCAACCGTCCTGCTTACCGCGTTAACCCGGAGGAGGCCAAAGAGCTAGAGCGACAGGTTGCCGACCTCTTGTCCAAGGGATATGTCCGGGAAAGCCTCAGTCCATGCGCCCTACCAGTCCTTTTGGTTTCCAAGAAGGACAGCAGCTGGAGGATGTGCGTGGACTGCCGGCCCATCAACAATATTACGGTCAAGTACCGGCATCCAATTCCTCGATTGGATGACATGTTGGACGAACTTAGTGGCGCGTCCATTTTCTCCAAGATCGACCTCAGAAGCGGTTACTATCAAGTCCGAATGAGAGAAGGTGACGAATGGAAGACCGCCTTCAAGACCAAGCAAGGGCTGTATGAGTGGCTAGTCATGCCATTCGGCCTGTCCAACGCCCCTTCCACATTCATGCGACTAATGAACCACACCCTCCGAGCATTCCTTAACAAGTTCGTGGTCGTCTATTTCGACGACATCCTCGGCTACAGCAAGGGTCTTACCGAACATGCCTCCCACTGGACACGGTCCTACGAACCCTGCAACAAGAAGAGCTTTACGCCAACATGGCCAAATGCACCTTCGGCGCTCGAGAACTTATCTTCTTGGGTTTTGTCCTCAGTGGTCAAGGTCTGAAAGTTGACCAAAAAAAGATCAGGTCCATCCAAGAATGGCCAACCCCTACCAATATCAGCCAAGTCCGAAGTTTCCATGGTCTGGCCAGCTTCTACCGGCGTTTCGTTCGGGACTTTAGCTCCATTGCCGCCCCTTAACGGCTTTGGTCAAGAAGTCTTCCGGGTTTATATGGGGGGATCCCAAGAGAAGGCCTTCCAAGAACTCAAGGATCGGCTCACTCAAGCTCCATTGCTAGCCTTGCCCGTCTTCAGCAAAACCTTTTGAGATCGAGTGTGATGCATCCGGTATAGGAATTGGAGCTGTACTAACACAAGGAGGGCGCCCCGTTGCCTACTTCAGTGAGAAGCTCAGTGGAGCCGCGCTCAACTATCCCACCTACGATAAAGAGCTCTATGCGTTGGTACGAGCCCTTGAAACCTGGCAACACTACCTCCTCTCCAAGGAGTGCATGATCCATTCGGATCATGAGACCTTGAAGCATCTCCGGGGACAAACCAATCTGAAGAAGCGGCACGCCAAGTGGCTCCAGTTCATCGAGATGTTTCCCTATGTCATCAAATATAAGAAGGGAAAAGAGAACGTGGTGGCCGATGCCCTGTCCCGTCGCCACGCCCTCATCACTACTGTTGAGGCCAAGGTTCTTGGCTTCGGCCATCTTAAGGACCGGTACCAAGATGACCCTGTCCTCAAAGTTCCCTATACCAAACATGGGAAGGAGTCCTTCAAAGAGTTCCATATCCACGATGGGTTCCTTTTTAAAAGCAAACGGTTGTGCATACCGGAGGGATCTATTCGGGAGCTTCTCATTCAAGAAGCCCACAGTGGCGGTTTAATGGGACACTTTGGAGTGCACAAGACCTTGGACATGCTGAGGAGTCACTTCTATTGGCCTAGGATGAGAAGTATGGTCGAAGTCTTCTGTGCAAGATGCTTAACCTGCAAGCGCGCCAAGACCAAGTCCCACCCGTACGGACTATACATGCCCCTGCCCATCCCAACCTCCCCATGGGTCGACCTATCCATGGATTTCCTTCTAGGATTGCCTCCAATCGAACGGAAAGACTCGGTAATGGTAGTGGTCGACCGTTTCTCCAAAATGGCCCATTTCATGCCCTGTTCCAAGGCATGGGATGCTACGGCCATTGCCGACCTGTTCTTCCGGGACGTTGTAAAACTTCATGGCCTACCGCAAACCATTGTCTCTGACCAAGACCCAAAGTTCCTCATTCATTTCTGGAGAACCCTGTGGAAACGTATGGGAACCAAACTTCTTTTCTCCACGGCCGCGCACCCTCAGACGGATGGACAGACTGAAGTCGTCAACCGAACCTTGGGAGCTTTGCTCAGAACGGCCATCGACTCCAAAGCCTACCATATGTGGAATTTGCCTATAACCGGGTGACTCACTCAACCACTGGTCTCTCCCCGTTCGAGATATGCTATGGGTTCAATCCGCATACACCGATCGACATGATCCCATTCCCCCCGGAACGGATAGAAGATCAAGTGGGGTTGACAAGGCTGAATATGTCGGTAAGCTCCATGAGAGAGTCCGTAACCGAATCCTCTAGAAAACGGAACAATACAAGCAGAAAGCGGACCGAGGGAGGCAGCCAATGATACTCCAACCAGGAGAATGGGTCTGGCTACACACTCGAACTGAACGGTTCAACAAAACCCAACAGACAAAGCTACAACCACGAGGAGATGGCCCTTTCCAAGTTCTAGAGCGCATTAACAACAATGCGTACCGGATCGACATTCCAGGTAAAGGCAACATGTCCACCACTTTCAATATTGCTGATTTGTCCCGTTTTGATGCAGGTGATCAAGTTTTGAGGACAAAACATTTTCAAGATGGAGGGCATGATGAGGCCCAAGCCAAATCCGATCCGGAGGATAGCCAGCCGGACGATACCGGGACAGACACGGACGGAAGCCAAGGAGCATTGCCTGATATGCCGGTTTCGGTCATTGACCGCGAGCACTGGAGACCATACCAAACAAGGATGAACCTGGTGATTGCCCAAGGAATGAAGATAGGCAAATGGCAACAACACAAGCTGGCAACATCGGCAAACGTCAAGGACCAAGTCCTTAGCGTTTTCACCTTGATACGGTGAAAATGCCCCACTAAAGTCGTTTGGAAAGGAACACTCTTTTTCTCTTGATTGGGTTTTATCCCTAAGTGGTTTTCCCATCAAGGTTTTTAATGAGGTTCACGACCCGGACGCATTGGGACCGAGCCGATCATCACCTTACCTATCCATGGTTCGTGTGGTTGTCACCCGGTTCTAATCCATATCCCTTCTTCTTCTCTTGTTTTTACCACTTTACTAAAGGACTTAAGTTACTGATTTACGGGTATGTAAAAGCACCCAAGGACACGCTGGTCCTTTGTAAGAATCGGATGCCCTAATTATCCTGCCTATATAAAGGCATGTAACCTCAACTTTGAAATCAGATTTGAATAAATGCATTTAGCTTAAAGCTTGCTCTCAAATCTCAAGTAGTTTAAACATCGTTGTCCTTGAAGCTCGGCTCGGACTTCGATCAGTCGTATCACGGCGTTGTCCAAACACCGTGTGGCCGGCTTTCGATCCATTGTTACCTTTCCATCTTTCCATTATCACTTCGATCCACCCTCCCACCATCAGTCGCCTTTCGCCTCCCTTCATCTCTGTCTTCGTTTCCATCTAACCATCATACCGCTCAACTTCCGCTCAACCTCGCATCGATCTTGTCCAATACCGTACCGGTATTGACTCTTCACCGCCGAAGGACCCATACCGCGTCCTTCAACCCCAGCCGAGATACTGTCCCGGTACCCGTACGACCGATTCCAACCCGGTCACATTCTGACTAAGCCTGATTCTGAAGCTAGCGTTCCTGGAGCGTATCAGATATAGTTAATGAAGTTGGTGAAGGCTTCATAAACTTGATCTTTGGTATGTAGAAGAGTGATCCATGTATATCTTGAGTAGTCATCAATGAATGAAACAAAATATATATATTGATCTCTTGAATTACATGGTGAGGTCCATACATCCGAGTGTACAATGCGAAACGCTTCATCACAAGTTGTAGATGAAGTAGGAAAAGCTTGTCTACAATGCTTCCCTAGTACACATGCCTCACACTCTACTTCTTCTTGGATGAGATTGGGTAAGACCATCTTGAGGACTGCTGAACTTGGATGTACTAACCTTCCATGCCATAATGGGCTATCTTCAATCTCTTTCCTCCCAAAAAACTTTGCATCCGCCTTCATTCCAAGAGCCATTGGTTCCTCTTGTTTATTTGATTCCAAGATATCACACCATCTTCTACTTTCCCTTCTCCGAGCACATGGTTTGTTTTAGGGTCCTGATACTTAACAAAGTCAGTCCCAAACACAGCCACACACTCCAAATCCTTTGTTGCTTTATTAACAGATAAAAGATTAGATGAGAAGTTAGGCATTTATAATGCTTTTGTTTCCCTTTTAAAAAGCTCTAACTCTCCTATCCCTTTAATTGGAACTAAGCTTCTATTGGCTACTTGTACACTTCCATGGCACGGTTCAAGATTATTTAACATATCTTGATCCTTGATCATGTGATGAGAAGCCCCTGAATCCACAATGATTCTAGTCTTCTTTATGGGTGTTTTAGAGCTGAAAAAACTCTTACCCGAATCTGTGAGTTTGGCTAGGCTCTTGATGAGAGCTTCAAACTCAGACCTTCTAACCAGTTCTTCAACAGGTTGTGCCATTCCCGTGAAGGCTCTAGGTCCATTCCCATTCTCCCTTAGCTGCTTAGGCCTCAAGTGTGGATGGAGGGTCCAACACTTCTCCTTAGTGTGTCCTTTCATCTTGCAATGCTCACACTCCAACGTCCTCTTGTCTCCAAATGTGAGATTCTTTCTTGCAAGATGTGCAGCTTCACTTGGGTGCACAAAACAGGTCTCTAGACCCTTCTTCCCTTTGTATCATACCACATACTTCCGCTAGACTTGGCAGATTCTCAAATCGAAATATATGCTTGATAAGATCCTTGTATGATGCATTGAGTGCCAAGAGAAGCCCAAACACTTGATCTTGGTCACGCCTTTCTCCTAACTCCTTGGGGTCTATAGTGTGTGGCCTCAAGATCTCCAACTCGGCCCATAAGCTTCTATACTCCCCAAACATTTCCTTGAATGATTTTTCCTCTTGTTGGAGCTCATTCAATGCCCTTTTCACCTCAAATATCCTTGATATGTTTGAGATGTTTCCATATACTCCTTTGAGTATATCCCAAAGTTCCTTGGCAGTATCCGCATATGAGTAAGCCGCCAAGATAGTTGGTTCTAGTGAGCTTTGGAGAAGAGAAAGAGTGTATTTTTCTTCTTGCTCTTCCTTAGCTTCCTCCTTCTCATTTCTCACCGCCGCTTCTGTTCCTTCTTTTGGCTCAACATATTGCCAAAGTCCTCGGCCTCTAAGAGTAGTTTTGGTGGTTTTTGCCCAAAGGAGGTAGTTGTTTCCCTTGAGCATAACCGAGATTGTTACCCTATTAGTCTCCATTTTCTAGTAATAATACACAATCTTAGTCCTTTCACAACTTGAAGATCCTATGATCTCAAGGATATTAATCTCGGAGTGAATAGAACTAAGGAAGGTGTATTGTTATAGATTAGAAGCCTTGTAGAGTACTAGAGGAATCAAGAAGAGGATAAGCGGTTTAGTAGATAACCCACTCTGATACCATGTTGAAATTATAAGTTTAAAGAGATTGAAGAATGTTTAGAGACTAAGAGTGAGAATAGCAAGAGATTATGAAAGTTTGTATGTATTTTATTCTCTTAGTCATACTAATCTTTACAAGAGGTTACACATATATTTATAGACATTGAATAAGAGAAGGCGCAGAAGAAGAGAAGAATGGCGTGAAGAAGGAAGAAGAGAAGAGAGGTTTTGCATGAAGAAGAGAGGAGGGAGCAGCTCACCTACTCCAACAGTATTGCGCTCCATGGCTCTCTCTGGCGCCCCATGCTTGTGCCCATACCACTCCTTGCTTCCTTACTTAGTTTAGTTAGATCATCTAGTTGAGATCCAATAGCTTCCTTTTCTTCTAGTTCCTTCTTAACTTGTTCTCCTTCTAGTTCCTTTTCAACTAGTTTTCTCCTTTTCTCTCCTTCTCTTGTGTTTGAATTCTTCTTCTTGAGATCACATATTTCAACATTCCCCACCATTGACTGACCTTCAAAAGTCTAGTCAATGTTATCATTTTCTATGCATTATTTTCCACACAATCTCTTATGTCTCTTTGACTACTAAGTAGTATAAATATGTAAACTCTGCAGTTCAGTCAAGCAATCCAACTTTCCTTTTATTTTTGAGTTTATCTCTCTGTTCTTTGCTGAACATTTTGTGGTTTACTTGGTGAGTTATATCCAAGGAAACAAACTTTCTATCTCGTTGGACCTGTGCGTCAGATCAGGCAACAGATTGAGAACGCTTCTTTGTTGGACTGGTGTGTCACATCCACCAACATCTAAGTACGGGAATATCAAAGGCTCTTCCGCATCCTTTGTGTGACCCTTCAATTCATCAGTTCTTCCTTTGAAGTTCATATCAAATCCTTACCGGTTGAGTGATCCTATCAAAGGGTTCTTCACGTGGTATCAGAGCCACTCTTCCGGTATTTCATTTCCATCTTTCTCATCTTCCATTTTCTTCAATCACTTCTTCTTCTACCTATCTTAAATCTGGGCCCCATTACCATCCATATATAAAAAAAGCTCTACGAAATTTAGAAAAAAGAAAAAAAGAAAAAGAGAGGTGGTTAATACGGATTTTTTCACATATAATCTCTTATCTTTCTATCTTAAAAACTCTCTTGTTTGCTTGGATTGATCATTGGGTTACTTGATTTGATCACTTAGAACTTTGAGAGAAACTTGTTGAGTGACCATTAGAATTCCGAGAGAAACACTTGAGGGGGTGAGATCAAACACTTGAGAGTGTGAAGATTTTTATCTACTAATCTTTTGTGTTTAAGCTTTTCAGGAAGCCATGAGTAGTGAAGATGAAATGAGCCGACCAGGAAACTCTTATGCTGGTTTATCTAACTTGCAGATGCGAGCTTTGAATGATAATATTACTAACCTTGTGAATGCAAGTTTAGAACAAATCCATCAACGACTTGATGAGATGCATGTTAGTCAACAAACCCAAGCCAGAACTGGAGCACGACGAGGCCGTCCAAGGATGAACCATCGCAGCCATGATGATGAGGAATACCAAGAGAATGATACTCGTTCCATTAACCGACTTAGGAGAGGTCTGCGAAACCAAGATCCAGGTGATGACAATCCTTTTGCTAGGGAAGAAAGAGTTGATAATGGCTTAGGAGGTTTGAAACTTAAAATCCCAACTTTTGATGGTAAAAATGATCCTGATGTTTTCCTTGAATGGGAAAGAAAAATAGAACTTGTGTTTGATTGCCAAAATTTCTCTGAACTTAAAAAGGTTAGATTGGCTGCTACTGAATTTACTAGTTATGCTATTAATTGGTATGATCAAGTTGTGACTAGCAGGAGAAGGAATGGAGGCCAACCAATAGCCTCATGGGATGAACTAACAACCTTGATGAGGAGACGGTTTGTTCCCGAACACTACCTTCGTGACCTTCACCAGAGGCTCAGACGTTTGCTGCAAGGAACCAAGTCCGAAGAAGACTACTTCCAGGAAATGGAGATTCTGATGATCAAGGCTGATGTAAATGAGACATTGGAAGCAACCATGGCCAGATTTCTTGTTGGACTCAACCGGGACATCCAAGATCGAATGGAGCTTCAAGACTATGAAAGTCTAAACCAAATGTTGCACAAAGCCATTCTGATTGAGCAACAAACCAAGAGAAAGAGCTACTCCAAACCAGTCTTTACTCCCAAATCTAGATATCAAGACAAAGGTAAGTCTTCAAACATAACAAATTCGTTTAAAACTGATGTTTTTGCTCGTCTTGACAAAGAAAAAACAGTGGAGACTTCCAACCATGCTAGAGACATCAAGTGCTTCAAGTGTCATGGACTAGGACACTATGCCAACAAATGTCCTTACCAACGAGTGATGATTCTCATGGAGAATGGTAAGATGGAGTCCGAGGAAGACATAGAGGACAAGGAGGATCTTGGACCAATCTTTGATGGGGAAGAACCATTTGAATATCAACATCCTGGGCCACTTCTTGTTGCTAGGAAGCCTTTGGATGACACACATGGGATCGATCTTTGAAGCTGATTATGGTCCGATCTTTGATGAAGAGGACAGCCTTGATTACCCAGCTCACGGTCTCCTACTTGTCACCAGAAGATCCTTGAGTGTTCAGCCCAAAACCAACGAAAGAGAACAAAGGGAGAATCTCTTTCATTCTCGTTGTCTAATCTCTGAAAAAGTTTGTTCTTTGATCATTGATGGTGGTAGTTGCACTAATGTTGCTAGTGACATTCTTGTCAGGAAACTAGGGCTTGTGACAAGGCCTCTGACTTGACCTTTCAAGTTGGAATGGTTAAATGAAGAAGGTGAGCAGTATGTGAAGGAACAAGTCACAGTCCCTCTTACCATTGGTCGATATGAGGACGAGGTCGTTTTTAATGTCCTTCCCAAGGATGCATGCCACATACTTTTGGGTCGACCTTGGCAGTTTGACAAAAAGGCCATACATGATGGGTTTACCAACCGACATTCTTTTGATCACAAAGAAAAGAAGATCACCCTAGTTCCTTTGACTTCTATGCAGGTCCACCAAGATCAGGTCCAGCTTAAGAGCAGTCAAGACAAAACAACTAGATCGGACCAACCTGAATCATCTCAAAGAAACTCCAACTTCTTTATCAAAGAAAGTCAGGTAAGAAAATCTCTTTTCTCTCAAAAGCCATTTCTTTTACTTGTGTACAAAGAATCTCTTATGGCTTCTTCTTCTTCTGACCGTGCACCAGAGATTCCGAGTAGGTTGCTAGATGTTTTGCAGGATTTTTCAGATGTTTTTCCAGATGAGAGTCCCAAGAGATTGCCACCAATACGAAGCATTGAACATCAAATAGATTTTGTTCTGGGTGCATCTCTACCGAACCGGCCAGCTTATCGTACCAATCCAATGGAGACCAAGGAACTACAGAAACAGATTGGAGATCTTCTTAAGAAGGGCTATATCCGGGAAAATCTCAGCCCCTGTGCCGTGCCTGTTCTGCTTGTGCCAAAAAAGGATGGTTCATGGCGTATGTGTGTGGACTGCCGTGCCATCAACAATATCATGGTAAAGTATAGGCATCCCATTCCTAGGCTTGATGACATGCTAGACGAATTGCATGGTTCTACTATCTTTTCTAAAATTGACTGGAAAAGTGGTTATCATCAAATTCGCATGAAAGAAAGAGATGAATGGAAAACTGCATCCAAAACGAAACTAGGTTTGTATGAGTGGGCTAGTCATGCCCTTTGGTCTCACTAATGCACCTAGCACCTTCATGCGTTTGATGAACCATGTTTTGAGGTATTTTATTGGACATTTTGTTGTTGTTTATTTTGATGATATTCTTGTTTACAGCAAAAGCCTTGATGAACATAAACTGCATTTGAGGTCTGTTCTTGAAATCCTTAGGAAGAAATGCCTGTTTGCTAATCTTGAAAAGTGTTCTTTTAGAACAGATAACATGGTGGTGCAAATGGACTTAGATTGGACGAAGAGAAGATCAAAGCCATTAGAGATTGGCCTAGTCCATCAACTGTTGGTGAGGTGAGGAGCTTTCATGGCCTTGCTGGTTTCTACCGAAGGTTTGTGCCCAATTTCAGTACTATAGCAGCTCCACTCACTGAGGTTATTAAGAAAAACGTTGGGTTCAAATGGGAACGAGCTCAAGAAGAGGCATTTCAGATCCTTAAAGGGAAGTTAACTCAAGCCCCTTTACTTGTTCTTCCAGATTTCACTAAAACTTTTGAGATTGAATGTGATGCTTCCGGAGTGGGTATTGGTGCTGTTTTGATGCAGGATAGGAAACCCATTGCTTACTTCAGTGAGAAGCTTGGAGGTGCCACACTTAACTATCCCACTTATGATCAGGAGCTGTATGCTTTGGTGAGGGCTCTCCAAATGTGGCAGCACTACCTTTGGCCGAAGGAGTTTGTGATCTACACCGACCACCAATCATTGAAACACCTTAAGGGCCAGCAGAAGTTTAACAAGAGACATGCGCGTTGGGTCGAGTTCATTGAGACCTTTCCTTATGTGATCAAGTACAAGCAAGGTAAGGAAAACTTGATGGCTGATGCTTTATCCCGTAGGTATGCTCTTCTCTCAGCCCTTGAAACAAAGTTGCTTGGTTTTGAATTTATTAAAGATTTATATGCAACTGATCAGGATTTCAAAGAGGTTTTTCAAAAATGTTTCAAGGTGGCTTATGGAAAATACTATCAAAACTCTGGATTTCTGTTCTATGATAACCGTTTGTGTGTGCCCCAATGTTCTTTGAGGGAGTTGTTTCTCAGGGAAGCTCATGGAGGAGGCTTTATGGGACACTTTGGAGTTAAGAAAACATACAAGGCAGTTCATGATCACTTCTATTGGCCAAGTTTGATGAAGGATGTAGAAAGGATCTGTGGCCGATGTGTAACTTGCAAGAAATCCAAGGCTAAGGCATCCAACCAAGGTTTGTATTCGGCTCTACCCATTCCCTCTCAACCTTGGGTAGACATTTCTATGGATTTTGTAATTGGTTTGCCTAGGACTAAATCTGGACGAGATTCCATTTTTGTGGTGGTTGATAGGTTCTCAAAAATGGCACATTTCATACCTTGTCATAAGTCTGATGATGCTGTACAAGTTGCTGAATTGTTCTTTAGGGAAATTGTTAGGTTGCACGGAATGCCTAAGACAATTGTCTCTGATGGTGTTATTAAGTTCCTTAGTTATTTCTGGAAAACTTTGTGGTCTAAGTTAGGAACAAGATTGATGTTTTCCACAACTTTTGGAAGAATGTTTGCCTCATGTTGAGTTTGCTTATAATCATGCATTACATTCTACTACCAAGTTCTCACCTTTTGAAGTTGTCTATGGTTTCAATCCCTTATCTCCACTTGATCTTTTGCCTTTGCCTTTGAGTGAAAGAGTTAATACAGATGGCAAGAGGAAGGTTGATAAGCCAAGACCGAAGTTTACAAAAGATATGCCAACCAGAAACGAAAGGAGGTTGTTTTAGAGGAAGGAGATCTTGTTTGGGTTCACCTAAGGAAGGAACGATTTCCAGAGGAAAGAAAATCCAAACTCATGCCCCGGGTCGATGGTCCATTCCGGATCTTTAGAAAAATCAGTGATAATGCTTATCAGCTTGATTTGCAAGGTAAGTATAACATTTCTTCAAGTTTTAATGTTGCTGATCTTTCTCCTTTTCTTGTAGATGATCCGGATTTGTGGACAAATCCTTTTGAAGAAGGAGGGAATGATGTGCCGCAGTACATGGAACCAGCTCAGCACGGAGATCAGAACGTCCCAATCAGTTCATCCGAGGTTCACCGTTCTGATCCTACTGACCGAGCCATCTATCGGATCAACCCGCGTACGTCTGGAAAGGAGCTAAGGATGGATCCACGACCTGAAGACCAATTTGGCCATACCACAGAGCATATTTCCCGGCTAACTCGTCAAGCTAAGACTAACAGTCAAGTCAGAGCCAACTTGGATCGAGAGGATTTCGATTTGGAACACAACCTATCTCTTCTGGCCCGTTTGGTCCATACCGCAGGGCATATTCATGATCGGACCGACCCTTTTGATCCATTAATAGATTTTGATGTTCTTAATTTCTCTAAAGCAAGACTTCTTAAGCTTTCTGAAGACTTGGGTCAAGTAGAGATGCATCATGTCCGTGAAAGTCACCTGAACCATCCCGCGGACAGCCTTCCGTTCATCCATCTCCTTACCGCGGTTCCTACAGCAGGATACATCGAATCTGGACAAGTAGCTGAAGGGTCAGATTGACCACTCTTCCTTGTTTTCCCCACCATTGACTGACCTTCAAAATTCTAGTCAATGTTGTCATTTTCTATGCATTATTTTCCACACAATCTCTTATGTTTCTTTGACTACTAAGTAGTATAAATATGTAAACTCTGCACTTTATTCAAGCAATCCAACTTTCCTTTCATTTTTGAGTTTAACTCTCTGTTCTTTGCTGAACATTTCGTGGTTTACTTGGTGAGTTATATCTAAGCAAACAAACTCTCTATCTCGTTGGACCTGTGCATCAGATCAGGCAACAGATCGAGAAAGCTTTTTTGTTGGACTGGTGCATCACATCCAGCAACATCTAAACATGGGAATATCAAAGGCTCTTCTGCAACTTTTGTGTGACCCTTCAATTCATCAGTTCTTCCTTTGAAGTTCATATCAAATCCTTACCGGTTGAGTGATCCTATCAAAGGGTTCTTCAGATAGGGTATAGGCCTACATGCCTAGAGAGCACGTGAAGACTCACGGGCGGTGGCGGTCGGGACATTACAAGTGGTATCAGATATCTAGGTATGTAAAACCGGTTCTGACCCAGGAGGCAGTCTTGAGGGATGTGGGTGTGCAACGAGGATGTTGTACTCTATTAGTTGGGTGGTTGTAACATCCCTGTTTCTGGTATATGGTGGTGCATGATGAGAGGGTTAAAAGATTTGATTTGGCTACCTATGTCACCAAAGTGCACTTATATTTTCTGTCACTAGTCAAGTTAGAACTCCAGAGTTAAGCGTGCTTGGGTCGAGTAGCACTAGGATGGGTGACCTATTGGGAAGTGATTGTCGGTACCATGTGTGATACGCTCCAGGAATGTTGGCTTCGGAAACAGGTTGAATCGGGACGAGACCGGGAAGGAGCCGGTCGTACGTGTACCGGTACGGTACCTCGGTTGGCGGAAAGGCCGCGGTACGGGTCCCCGGCGGTACAGATGGGGGAAACGGAATGGTAAAGTGGTGGTGGCAAGGCGGGGTTTGGACGGCGAGAAGGTTGGATGAAGGTAGAGATGGAAGAGGATGGAGGTAAGCGTTTGGAGAGTGGAAAGGATGGAGCGAAGTGAGAATGGATAGATGGAAAGTAACAATGGATCGAAAGCCGGCCACACGGTATTTGGACAATGCCGTGATACGACTGATCGGAGTCCGAGCTGAGCTTCCAGGACAACGATGTTTAAACTACTTGAGATTCGAGAGCAAGCTTTAAGCTAATTGCATTTATTCAAATCTGCCTTCAAAGGGGGTGGTTACACGCCTTTATATAGGCAAAAGACATAGGGCAACAAGCCCCTTACAAAGGACCAGCGTGTCCTTGGGTATTTACATACCCGTAAAACAGTAACTTAAGTTCTTAGTAAAACGGTAAAAACAAGAAAACAGGAAGGGATAGAGATTAGGGCCGGACGACAACCACGCGGACCATGGACGGGTAAGGTGATGATCGGCTCAGTCCTAATGCGTCCGGGTCGTGAACCTCGTTAAAAACCTTGATGGGAAAACCACTTAGGGATAAAACCCGATCAAGGGAAAAAGAGTGTTCGTTTCCCCAAAGGACTTTAGTGGGGCGTTTTCACCGGGTCAAGGTGAAAACGCTAAGGACTTGTTCCTTGATGTTTGCCGCGGTTGCCAGCTTGGGTTGTTGCCATTTGCCTTCCTTCAATCCTTGGGCAATCACCATGTTCATCCTTGTTTGGTATGGCCTTGAGTATGCGCGGTCAATGACCGATACCGGCATATTTGGCAACGTTCCTTGGCTTTCGTCCGTGTTTATCCCGGCATCATCCGGCTGGCTATCCTCCGGATCGGATGTGGCTTGGGCCTCATCATGCCCTCCCTCTTGAAAATGTTTTGTCCTCAAAACTTGATCACCTGCATCAAAACGGGACAAGTCAGCAACATTGAAAGTGGTGGACATGTTACCTTTACCTGGGATGTCTATCCGGTACGCGTTGTTGTTAATGCGCTCTAGGACTTGGAAGGGACCATCTCCTCGCGGTTGTAGCTTGGTTTGCCGGGTTTTGTTGAATCGTTCAGTTCGGGTGTGTAGCCAAACCCAATCTCCTGGTTGTAGGATCATTGGCTGTCTTCCTCGGTCCGCTTTCTGCTTGTACTGCTCCGTCTTCTTGAGGATTCGGTTGCGGACCCGTTCATGAAGCTTACGGACATATTCAGCCTTGGCTACCCCATTTTGGTCTTCCATCCTTTCAGGGGGCAATGGAATCATGTCGAGCGGTGTACGCGGATTGAACCCGTAGCATATTTCAAACGGGGAGAGGCCGGTAGTTGAGTGGGTCGCCCGGTTATAGGCAACTTCCACATAGGGTAGGCTTTGGAGCCAATTGGCTTTGTTGGAGTCCACGGCCGTCCTGAGCAAGGCTCCCAAGGTTCTGTTAACGACTTCAGTCTGCCCATCAGTTTGAGGATGCGCGGCAGTGGAGAAAAGGAGTTTGGTTCCCATGCGCCTCCACAAGGTTCTCCAGAAATGGCTGAGGAATTTTGGGTCTCGATCAGAGACAATGGTTTGGGGCAGGCCGTGAAGTTTGACAACGTCCCGGAAGAAAAGGTCGGCAATGGCCGTAGCGTCCCACGCCTTGGAACAGGGCATGAAATGGGCCATTTTGGAAAAACGGTCGACCACTACCATCACTGAGTCCTTTCTTTCAATTGGAGGCAATCCTAGCAGAAAGTCCATGGATAGGTCGACCCATGGGGAGGTTGGGATGGGCAGGGGCATGTATAGTCCGTACGGATGGGACTTGGTCTTGGCGCGCCTGCAGGTTATACTCCTTGCGCAGAAGACTTCGACCATACTTCTCATCCTAGGCCAGTAGAAGTGACTCCGCAACATGTCTAAGGTCTTATGCGTCCCAAAGTGTCCCATCAAACCGCCACTGTGGGCTTCTTGAACGAGCAGCTCTCGAATAGATCCCTCTGGTATGCACAACCGTTTGCCCTTAAAAAGGAAGCCGTCGTGGACATGAAAATCCTTGAAGGAGTCCTTCCCATGTTCGGCATAGGGAAGTTTTAGACCGGGATCATCTTGGTACCGGTCCTTAAGAGGGCCGAAGCCTAGAACCTTGGCCTCAACAGTAGTGATAAGGGCGTGGCGACGGGAAAGGGCATCGGCGACTACATTCTCTTTTCCCTTCTTATACTTGATGACATAGGGAAACATCTCGATGAACTCGAGCCATTTGGCGTGCTGCTTCTTCAGGTTGGTTTGCCCCCGGAGATGCTTCAAGGTTTCATGATCCGAGTGGATCACGCACTCCTTGGAGAGGAGGTAGTGTTGCCAGGTTTCAAGGGCTCGGACCAACGCATAGAGCTCTTTGTCGTAGGTGGGGTAATTGAGTGTGGCTCCATTGAGCTTCTCACTGAAGTAGGCCACGGGACGCCCTCCTTGTGTTAGCACAGCTCCAATGCCTATACCGGACGCGTCACACTCAATTTCGAAGGTCTTGTTGAAGTCGGGCAAGGCTAGCAATGGTGCTTGAGTGAGCCGACCCTTGAGCTCTTGGAAGGCCTTCTCTTGGGGTTCTTCCCATATAAACCCGGAAGACTTTTTCACCAAAGCCGTTAAGGGAGCGGCAATGGAACTAAAGTCCCGAACGAAACACCGATAGAAGCTGGCCAGACCATGGAAACTACGGACTTGGCTGACATTGGTAGGGGTTGGCCATTCTTGGATGGCCCTGATCTTCTCTTGGTCTACTTTTAGACCCTGACCACTGAGGACAAAGCCTAAGAAGATAAGTTCTCGAGCGCCGAAGGTGCATTTGGCCATGTTGGCGTAAAGCTCCTCTTGTTGCAAGGTTCGTAGGACCGTATCTAGGTGGGAAACGTGTGCAGTAAGATCCTTGCTGTAGACAAGGATGTCGTCAAAGTAGACAACCACGAATTTATTGAGGAACGCTCGGAGAGTATGGTTCATCAGTCGCATGAAGGTGGAAGGGGCGTTGGACAGGCCGAACGGCATGACTAGCCACTCGTACAGTCCTTGCTTGGTTTTGAAGGCGGTCTTCCATTCGTCACCTTCCCTCATTCGGACTTGGTGGTAACCACTTTTGAGGTCGATCTTGGAGAAAATGGACGCGCCACTAAGTTTGTCCAACATGTCATCCAAACGGGGAATTGGATGTCGGTACTTGACCGTAATATTATTGATGGGCCGGCAGTCCACGCACATCCTCCAGCTACCATCCTTCTTGGGAACCAAAAGGACTGGTACGGCGCACGGACTGAGGCTTTCGCGGACGTATCCCTTGGACAAAAGGTCGGCAACCTGTCGTTCTAGTTCTTTGGACTCCTCCGGATTGACGCGGTAAGCAGGCCGGTTGGGCAGGGAGGCTCCGGGAATGAAGTCGATCCGGTGTTCAATACCCCGGAGGGGGGAAGTCCGTGGGGAATCTCTTCAGGGAAGACGGACGAATACTTCTGGAGGATCCTTTGGAGCTCATCCGGGATTGGATCTTCCCTGGTACCTGCGCTCATCACATCTTTGTAAACCATTAGTACAACTCGGCACTCATTGCCAATGGTTTTACAAGCGTCCCTAATGGATATAAGGAAGTTGGGACGGGAAGATGTGGTTTTGGCTAGGCGAGATTGGAGTTCATGTACTTGAACGGGTGTTAGAGTTGCTAGGGTAACACGCTTAGTTTCATGCATAAATGAATAAAAGTTGGAACGGCCGTTGTGGGTGGCGTCCTTGTCAAACTGCCATGGGCGTCCTAAGAGGACGTGGCTAGTTTGCATTGGAACAACATCACATTGGACCGTGTCCCGGTACTGCCCTATACTAAAGACTAGATCTACCTGTTCGGTAACGGGTATAACAGTTTTATCATTCAGCCATCGCAGTTTATAGGGATGAGGGTGTTTAGAGGTAGGGAGGGAAAGCTTTGTCACGAGGTGGGAGCTGGCCACATTGGTACAGGACCCACCATCAATGATCAAGCCGCAAACCTTGCCGTTGATGGTGCAGCGTGTGTGGAAGATGTTGTCCCGCTGTCCGGTCGGCTTGGGCAAGGTCAAGGTGCTCAGGCTCCTTTGGACGACCAGGAGGTCTCCTACATCCGGGTATTCAACCGTGTCTTCTGGTTGAACTGGCTCGGGATTGCTTTCCTTGTCCGGCTCCTCGTCCTGGGATTCATAGTTGCCTTCGGGGGTAAGGATCATGGCTCGGTTGTTGGGGCAGTCCCTGGAGTAATGCCCTCTGCCTTGGCATTTGTAGCATATCACGTCCCGGCTTCTTCCCGCATTGGCTTCGGGTTGCCTTGGCTTGAAACGTGAATCAATGGCAATGGCCTTGGATGCAATCGGTGGTTTGGGGCTAGTGGACGTGGCTGTAGGGTTGGGAGACCAGACTTGGTTCAGGGAGGTCTTTCCTCGGAAGGCCGAGGCGGTTTTCCTCTTGAACTGAGCTTCTAAGTGGATGGCCAGGTGCAAGAGCTCATCAAAACCTTGGTAAGACTGTCGCTCTACTTTGCGGGCGATTCGGTCTTGCATGCCGTCCACGAACTGGGCCATTAAGGTCTCTTCACAGTCATTGAGCTGGAGACGGTTTCGCAGATGCTCAAACTCGTCGTAGTACTCTTCAATGGTCCGGGTGCCTTGGTGAAGTTTCCGGAACCGCTTTTGTAAATCGCGGTGATAGAGGGGCGGGACGTAGCGCTTCCTCATGACATATTTCATAACGTCCCAAGTAGGGATTAGGCCTTCACGTCGTCGTCTGCGTTCTGCCAAGTCGCAGTCCCACCATGTAAGGGCGTGGTCGGTCAGTTGGGCCGCCGCATAGGCAACCTTCTTAGGTTCGGAGTAGTCGTAGCAATCAAACAGATGGTCCATTCGCCTTTCCCAATCGAGGTAGGCTTCCGGGTCAACCTTTCCCGCGAAGGTCGGTGGGACCAGTTTGTGGACCGGGGCCTCGGGTCGAGGTGCACGGTCATCCTGATCGTTTGGTCGCTCTCTGCGCCGGGGTCGTCCTGGACGGGGTTGGTATGGATCGTACCCGTCGTCGGATTGGTAGGCCGGAACGGGTTCTTCAAGGGGTTGGTCGGCGAAATCGGCCGGCGGGTTTGGGAGGGGCGGTCGAGCATCAGGTGAAGATCGTATCGGGCCATTCGCTCGGTGAGGCGCTCTATTTGGGCCTGGATAGTAGCCAGGATGGTACCGATCTCAATAGGACGGGGCAAGTCTTCCACGGGTTCGGCCATGGGTGGTACGGTCGGTACGGATGGTTCGTACAGACGGCGCGGTACGGACAACGGGGTGAGTTCGTCGAGGTCGGAGTCGGTAAGGTCAAGCCGGCGGGGTTGGCCTGTACGGACGGTGGTAGGGTACGGACGGCGGCGTACGGACGGTGGGAGACTCTCGGAGGTACTAGGTCCTGAAAGGTTGGTCCGCCGGGGTCGTCCGGGTCGAGGGACGGTAGCCCAATAGGGTCGTCCGGTCGTGGTTGTTACTGATGGGGACGGGTCAATCGTAGGATCGATCGGACACGGGGGTGTACGGCTGTTGGAGCTGACGTATCCTGCCAGTACGGGTAATGGGGCGTGGGCCGGTGGAATGGACCCTACGCGCATAAAATGACAAAAAAATGAAAGCTGGCGGTATGGTGTAAGGATAAAGGATGGTTTTTGCTAGAGGACAACTGCCGAACGTTTAAAGTAAAAAGGACAAAGGACAATTAATAACAAAAATGGCAAAGACAACTAGCACGCGGATTTCTCATGTCCTGCCAAAGGGACGGATCACAAATAAGGCAAGGACAGGATATTCCTCACGTGGCCGGGTCAGAGAATAGGCGAGTAAGGTGTGTTGACCAGAAATGGTCCCCACTTACTCGTCTTCAACCTCTCGTCTCACTAGGGCAACAATGGTGCTTCGGTGGTACTAAGACTTAGTCCTTCACACGTTGGCGACCAAAGGCTAGCTACAAGCACAAGGCTTTGAGACAATAATGACCGTGGCAAAGACTAGACTGTTAGAGAGTAAGGTGCGAGATAAGAACAAGTTCAAAGCGGGTAAACGATAGAGAAACAATGGAAGATGTTTAATGGAAAGTTACAACCTGCGGATGAAGCTTGGCTCTGATACCAGCTGATACGCTCCAGGAACGTTGGCTTCGGAAACAGATTGAATCGGGACGAGACCGGGAAGGAGCCGGTCGTACGTGTACCGGTACGGTACCTCGGTTGGCGGAAAGGCCGCGGTACGGGTCCCCGGCGGTACGGATGGGGGAAACGGAATGGTAAAGTGGTGGTGTCAAGGCGGGGTTTGGACGGCGGGAAGGTTGGATGAAGGTAGAGATGGAAGAGGATGGAGGTAAGCGTTTGGAGAGTGGAAAGGATGGAGCGAAGTGAGAATGGATAGATGGAAAGTAACAATGGATCGAAAGCCGGCCACACGGTATTTGGACAATGCCGTGATACGACTGATCGGAGTCCGAGCTGAGCTTCCAGGACAACGATGTTTAAACTACTTGAGATTCGAGAGCAAGCTTTAAGCTAATTGCATTTATTCAAATCTGCCTTCAAAGGGGGTGGTTACACGCCTTTATATAGGCAAAAGACATAGGGCAACAAGCCCCTTACAAAGGACCAGCGTGTCCTTGGGTGTTTACATACCCGTAAAACAGTAACTTAAGTTCTTAGTAAAACGGTAAAAACAAGAAAACAGGAAGGGATAGAGATTAGGGCCGGACGACAACCACGCGGACCATGGACGGGTAAGGTGATGATCGGCTCGGTCCTAATGCGTCCGGGTCGTGAACCTCGTTAAAAACCTTGATGGGAAAACCACTTAGGGATAAAACCCGATCAAGGGAAAAAGAGTGTTCCTTTCCCCAAACGACTTTAGTGGGGCGTTTTCACCGGGTCAAGGTGAAAACGCTAAGGACTTGTTCCTTGATGTTTGCCGCGGTTGCCAGCTTGGGTTGTTGCCATTTGCCTTCCTTCAATCCTTGGGCAATCACCATGTTCATCCTTGTTTGGTATGGCCTTGAGTATGCGCGTTCAATGACCGATACCGGCATATTTGGCAACGTTCCTTGGCTTTCGTCCGTGTCTATCCCGGTATCATCCGGCTGGCTATCCTCCGGATCGGATGTGGCTTGGGCCTCATCAATGTGAGTGAGGCCAAAACACGGGGAAAGATCATATGTTGATTTGTAGAGATAGTAACAAGTCTTTATAACCTTGCAAAATAATGTATCGGCCGATCGGACGAGGATGGGCCCAATGGGCTTAAAGAGGGTGTAGGGCACATGTGCCTAGAGAGAGGGTATGGGCCTACATGTGTAGAGAAGACGTGGGGGAACACGGACGGTAGCGGTCAGGGCATTACAAATGGTATCAGAGCTCTAGGTATGTCAAACCGGTTCTGATCCGGGAGGCAGTCCTGAGGGTGGTGGGTGTGCAATGAGGACGTTGCACTCTGTTAGTTGGGGTGATTGTAACATTCCGGTTTCTGGTATATGGTGGTGCATGATGAGAGGGTTAAGAGATTTGATTTGGCTACCTATGTCACCAAAGTGCACTTATCGTTTTCGTCACTTGTCCACTTAGAACTCCAGGGTTAAGTGTGCTTGGGCTAGAGTAGCACTACGATGGGTGATGTATCAGGAAGTGATTGTCGGTAACCGTGTGAGTGTGGCCAAAACACGGGAAAAGATCATGTGGTGATTTGTAGGGATAGTAACAAGTCTTTAGAACCTCTCGAGATAACGTACCGGCGGTCGGATGAGAGTGGGCCCAATGGGCCTAGAGAGGAGGTAGGGCCCATGGGCCTAGAGAGAGGGTAAGGGCCTACATGCCTAGAGAGGACGTGGGGGTTTATGGGCGGTGGCGGTCGGGGCGTTACAGTGCTATACAACCAAAGAGTCTGAAATGATCAACTTGTGGTGTGTTTCCACTCCATGTTTCCTCAGGTGTTACATCTTTTATAGCTGCAGCAGGGCTTCTATTCAAGATATGTAGACACCACATTATAGCTTCAGGCCAAAAGATTTTTGGTACCTTCTTTCCATTCAATATGCTTCTGACCATATTCATTATATTCCTGTTCTTTCTCTCTGCAATCCCATTCTGTTGAGCTGTGAATGTAGCAGTCAGTTGTCTCTGGATCCCATGTTCATCACACAGTTCTTTGAACTCAACTGAATTGTATTCTCCACCTCTGTCCGATCTTAGACACTTGATCAACAAACCCGTTTCCCTCTGCACATACGCTTTGAACTTTTTGAAAGCCTCAAAGGTTTAAGATTTTCTGACAAGAAATCAACCCAACACTTTCTGGAATAATCATCAATAAACGTTATTATGTACCTCTTCTTACTGCTGGATTCAGGTGTGATAGGCCTGCATAGGTCAGAGTGGATCAGCTGCAATGATTTTGATGCTTTCCAAGTACTCTTCTTTGGTATAACATTTCTTTGTTGCTTCCCCATAATACAGTCTTTGCAGAGTTTTGTTGGTGTTGTTATCTCCGGTAAATCCCTCACCATATTTCCAGACTGCAGCATATTCAATCCATTGTAGCTTAAGTGACCATACCTACAATGCCACAGATGTGTTGTGTCTTCAGTTGATGTCTTGAAACACGTTGGATCTTATGGCAACATTTTTGCTGTGACTACAAACATTCAATTGATAGAGTCATAAGGGACGTCATTATCAGTCCTTTCTCTGGATGATACAACTTGCATTCTTCTCTTTGAATGAGTACTGCGATTCCTCTCTACGCCAGTTGACCAATGCTGATCAGGTTGTTCTTCAGTTCTGGAATGTAGTACACATTCGTGATGATGTGTGAGACCCCTTCAATCTCGAGTCTAACATTCCCTCTACCGACAACAGCCATCTTCGAGTTATCTCCTAGTTTGACCGAGTGTTTGTAGTCTTCATCTAGGTCGCTTATCCACTGCTTCTCCCCGCACATATGGTTGCTGCATCCCGAGTCCAGAAACCAAGTCTGCTTAGTAGTCTCAACATCTACTTGTGCCATTAGAACCATGTCTTCACCTTCATCTGTTTCGGCATAGTTTGCACCCTTTCCCAGTCTGGGCACTCATACTGAAAGTGTCCAAGGTTATGACACTTGTAGCATTCACGAGCTTGAAGGTTATGACACTCTGCCAGCTCCCGCTCCTCCTCTTCTACCTCTGAAGGCTCCACGAGCTGCTCCTCGTCCTCTTGACCATTGTTCACCTCTTCCTGTTCCTCTGTCTTCGGTAACTATGAGGACTTGTTCCTCACTTTCCTTTTTCTTAAACTTTTGTTCATGCACCAGAAGTTAGCTTTGAAGCTCATCAATCGAAAGGCTTTTAATATCTTTTGATTCTTCAATTACACAAACAATGTATGTGAATCTCTCAGATAAGGTTCTCAAAATCTTTTCCACTACCTTGCCATCAGGCATATCCTCTCCCAAATTTCGCATGTCGTTGGCGACGAGCATCACTCTGGCAAAGTACTCAGTTACACTTTCTCCATTCTTCATCTCAAGAATTTCAAAATCTCTACGCATCCTTTGTAACTGTGCACTTCGAACCCGTTCATTCCCCTGAAACTTGGCTTTCATGGAATCCCAGAGATCCTTGGAACTATTTTTCTGCAGAATTTGTTTCAGAATAGTTTTGTCAATCGAAGCAAATAAATAGTTCTTCACCTTCAGCTCTTTGAGTTTCAGTTCCGCTAACTCTGTCCTTTGTTGTCCGTTGAGTACCGTTCCTCTAGGTGGTTCTGAAACTCCTTCTTCAATGAGATTCCACCATTCTTTAGAACACAGCAGTTTCTCCATCAACATTGCCCAATGTTCGTAATCTCCATCAAACTTAGGAATGTTTAGCGCACCTTCTCTCTCGGCAGCCATTGTTCCTCTTCCTCTCTTCTCTTGTTTCTCTTTCTCTCAGTTGCAAGCTCTGATCCAAATGTAATTTATCAGAGACATGTAATGAAAGAAGGTTTTTCTCTTATTGAATGAAATGACGACAAAGCTTTTTTATATAGCCTGATGAACTACGACTAAAATGGAAACAAATCAACGACTTCATAACAAGTAGGAACAAGAAATAGACTAATTCAAATAAGAAAACAGAGCATAAGGTTCCTCAACGATAGGACCTTTATTTTGACTTAGCAACCAACCCGGTTTATTCTCAACACGTCTTGATGTGATATAGGCTAGTCATGTTTTATAACGCAGCCATCCAGTTAGAGTTAGTAACTTAGGTGGCAGTCAAAATGAGACTACTTACCTGTGATCGATTAAACGTATGTGAAATCTCCTCAGCCCAACTATGTTTTTTTGTAATCTTATGCATTTTAATGACACAATCATTGATTTTTGGGTTTATTTTCTCAACAGATCTAGCAGCTTTGTTTGCTAGTTGAGCTCCAAATTTTTTGTAAACACTCCATCAACCATGACTTATTTTCATGTGAAAAACATGTTTAAAGGTTTTTCTCTAAACCTATAAGTACAATCTTTTGCGAGGAAGAAATGCTCAAATATTCGTTTTGACTTTGGCTCCAACAAATAGCCTTAATCATAAGGTAGACATTTTCATGCATGACTGTTTGCTATCGTTTTTTGTGTTTCAGAGACCAACGTAAGGTGAAGAACCCTTTGATAGGATCACTCAACCGGTAAGGATTTGATATGAACTTCAAAGGAAGAACTGATGAATTTAAGGGTCACACAAAGGTTGCGGAAGAGCCTTTGATATTTCCGTGCTTAGATGTTGCTGGATGTGACGCACCAGTCCAACAAAGAAGCATTCTCAAACTGTTGCCTGATCTGACGCACAGGTCCAACGAGATAGAGAGTTTGTTTGCTTGGATATAATTCACCAAGTAAACCACGAAATATTCAGCAAAGAACAGAGAGATAAACTCAAAAATGAAAGGAAAGTTGGATTGATTGAATGAACTGCAGAGTTTACATATTTATACTACTTAGTAGTCAAAGAGACATAAGAGATTGTGCGGAAAATAACTCATAGAATATGACAACATTGACTAGAATTTTGAAGGTCAGTCAATGGTGGGGAAAAACAAGGAAGGCTGGTCAATCTGACCCATTCAGCTACTTGTCCAGATTCGATGTATCCTGCTGTAAGAACTGCGGTAAGGAGATAGATGAATGGAAGGCTGTTCGCGGGATGGTTCAGGTGACTTTCACGTACAGGATGCATCTCTACTTGACCCAAGTCTTCAGAAAGCTTAAGAAGTCTTGCCTTAGAAAAATTAAGAACATCAAAATCCATTAATGGATCAAAAGGGTCGGTCCGATCATGAATATGCCCTGCGGTATGGACCAAACGGGCCAGAAGAGATAGGTTATGATCCAAATCAAAATCCTCTCGATCCAAGTTGGTTCTGACTTGACTGTTAGTTTAGCTTGACGAGTTGGCCGGGAAATACGCTCTGTGGTACGGCCAAATTGGTCTTCAGCTCGTGGATCCATCCTTAGCTCCTTTCCGGATGTACACGGGTTGATCCGATAGATGGCTCGGTCGGTAGGATCGGGATGGTGAACCTCGGACGAACTGATTGGGACGTTCTGATCTCCGTGCTGAGCTGGTTCCATGTACTGCGGCACATCATTCCCTCCTTCTTCAAAAGGATTTGTCCACAAATCTGGATCATCTGCAAGAAAAGGAGAAAGATCATCAACCCTAAAGCTTGAAGAAATGTCATATTTACCTTGCAAATCAAGCTGATAAGCATTGCCACTGATTTTTCTAAGGATCCAGAATGGACCATCGACCCGGGGCATGAGTTTGGATTTTATTTCCTCCGGAAATCGTTCCTTCCTTAGGTGAACCCAAACAAGATCTCCTTCCTCAAAAACAACCCCCTTTCATTTCTGGTTGGCATATCTTTTGTAAACTTCGGTCTTGGCTTCAATATTTGCTCGAACCTGTTCATGCAACTTCTTGATTGTATCCACCTTCCTCTTGCCATCTGTACTAACTCTTTCACTCAAAGGCAAAGGCAAAAGATCAAGTGGAGATAAGAGATTGAAACCATAGACAACTTCAAAAGGTGAGAACTTGGTAGTAGAATGTAATGCATGATTATAAGCAAACTCAACATGAGGCAAACATTCTTCCCAAAGCCTAAGATTTTTCTTTACTAATGATCTTAGCAATGCAGACAAAGTTCAGTTCAGAACCTCAGTTTGACCATCTGTCTGTGGATGACAAGTTGTGGAAAATATCAATCTTGTTCCTAACTTAGACCACAAAGTTTTCCAGAAATAACTAAGGAACTTAATAACACCATCAGAGACAATTGTCTTAGGCATTCCGTGCAACCTAACAATTTCCCTAAAGAACAATTCAGCAACTTGTACAGCATCATCAGACTTATGATAAGGAATGAAATGTGCCATTTTGAGAACTTATCAACCACCACAAAAATGGAATCTCGTCCAGATTTAGTCCTAGGCAAACCAAGTACAAAATCCATAGAAATGTCTACCCAAGGATGAGAGGGAATGGGTAGAGCCGAATACAAACCTTGGTTGGATGCCTTAGCCTTGGATTTCTTGCAAGTTACACTTCGGCCACAGATCCTTTCTACATCCTTCATCAAACTTGGCCAATAAAAGTGATCATGAACTGCCTTGTATGTTTTCTTAACTCCAAAGTGTCCCATAAGACCTCCTCCATGAGCTTCCCTGAGAAATAACTCCCTCAAAGAACATTGGGGCACACACAAACGGTTATCATAGAACAGAAATCCACAGTTTTAATAGTATTTTCCATAAGCCACCTTGAAACATTTTTGAAAAACCTCTTTGAAATCCTGATCAGTTGCATATAAATCTTTAATAAATTCAAAACCAAGCAACTTTGTTTCAAGGGCTGAGAGAAGAGCATACCTACGGGATAAAGCATCAGCCACCATATTTTCCTTACCTTGCTTGTACTTGATCACATAAGGAAAGGTCTCAATGACTTCGACCCAACGCGCATGTCTCTTGTTCAACTTCTGCTGGCCCTTAAGGTATTTCAATGATTGGTTGTCAGTGTGAATCACAAACTCCTTCGGCCAAAGGTAATGCTGCCACGTTTGGAGAGCCCTCACCAAAGCATATAGCTCCTGATCATAAGTGGGATAGTTGAGTGTAGCACCTCCAAGCTTCTCACTGAAGTAAGCATTGGGTTTCCTATCCTGCATCAAAACAGCACCAATACCTACTCCGGAAGCATCACATTCAAACTCAAAAGTTTTAGTGAAATCTGGAAGAACAAGTAAAGGGGCTTGAGTTAACTTCCCTTTAAGGATCTGAAATGCCTCTTCTTGAGCTTGTTCCCATTTGAACCCAACGTTTTTCTTGATCACCTCAGTGAGTGGAGCTGCTATAGTACTGAAATTGGGCACAAACCTTCGGTAGAAACCAGCAAGGCCATGAAAGCTCCTCACCTCACCAACAGTTGATGGACTAGGCCAATCTCGAATGGCTTTGATCTTCTCTTCGTCCACTCTAAGTCCATCTGCACCTACAACAAAGCCTAAGAAGACCACGTTATCTGTTCCAAAATAACACTTTCCAAGATTAACAAACAGGTGTTCCTTCTTAAGGATTTCAAGAACAGACCTCAAATGCACTTTATGTTCATAAAGGATTTTGCTGTAAACAAGAATATCATCAAAATAAACAACAACAAAATGTCCAATAAAAGACCTCAAACATGGTTCATCAAACACATGAAGGTGCTAGGTGCATTAGTGAGACCAAAGGGCATGACTAGCCACTCATACAAACCTAGTTTTGTTTTGAATGAAGTTTTCCATTCATCTCCTTCTTTCATGCGAATTTGATGATAACCACTTTTCAAATCAATTTTAGAAAAGACAGTAGAACCATGCAATTCATCTAGCATGTCATCAAGCCTAGGAATGGGATGCCTATACTTTACCGTGATATTTTTGATGGCATGACAGTCCACACACATACGCCATGAATCATCCTTTTTTAGCACAAGCAGAACAGGCACGGCACAGGGGCTGAGACTTTCCCGGATATAGCGCTTCTCAAGAAGATCTCCAATCTGTTTCTGTAGTTCCTTGGTCTCCATTGGATTGGTATGATAAGCTGGCCGGTTCGGTAGAGATGCACCCGGAATAAAATCTATTTGATGTTCAATGCCTCATATTGGTGGCAATCCCTTGGGATTCTCATCTGGAAAACATCAGAAAAATCCTGCAAAACATTTAGCAACTCACTCGGAATCTCCGGTGCAAGGTCAGAAGAAGAAGAAGAAGCCATAAGAGATTGTTTGTACAAAATTAAAAGAAATGGCTTTTGAGAGAAAAGCGATTTTCTTACCTGACTTTCTTTGATAAAGAAGTTGGAGTTTCTTTGAGATGCTTCAGGTTGGTCCAATTTAGTTGCTTTGTCTCGACTGCTCTTAAGCTGGACCTGATCTTGGTGGACCTCCATAGGAGTCAAAGGAACTAGGGTGATCTTCTTTCCTTTATGATCAAAAGAATGTCGGTTGGTGAACCCATCATGTATGGCCTTTTTGTCAAACTGCCAAGGTCGACCCAAAAGTATATGGCATGCATCCATGGGAAGGACATTACAAACAAACTCATCCTCATATCGACCAATGGTAAGAGGGACTGTGACTTGTTCCTTCATATACTGCTCACCGTCTTCATTTAACCATTACAACCTGAAAGGTCGAGTCATTGGCCTTGTCACAAGCCCTAGTTTCCTGACAAGAATGTCACTAGCAACATTAGTGCAACAACCACCATCAATGATCAAAGAACAACCTTTTTTCAGAGATTGGACAACGAGAATGAAAGAGATTCTCCCTTTGTTCTCTTTCATTGGTTTTAGGCTGAACACTCAAGGATCTTCTGGTGACAAGTAGGGGACTGTGAGCTGGGTAATCAAGGCTGTCCTCTTCATCAAAGATCAGACCATAATCAGCTTCAAAGATCGGTCCCCAGTTACTGACTTGATCGTCATTCTCCTCATCGAATATGGGACCATGTCTGTCATCCAAAGGCTTCCTAGCAACAAGAAGTGGCCCATGATGTGGATATTCAAATAGTTCTTCCTCATCAAAGATTGGTCCAAGATCCTCCTTGTCCTCTATGTCTTCCTCGGACTCCATCTCACCATTCTCCATGATAATCATCACTCGTTGGTTAGGACATTTGTTGGCATAGTGTCCTAGTCCATGACACTTGAAGCACTTGATGTCTCTAGCACGGCTGGAAGTCTTCACTGTTTTTCTTTTGTCAACACGAGCAGAAACATCAGTTTTAAATGAATTTGTTATGTTTGAAGACTTATCTTTGTCTTGATAGCTAGATTTGGGAGTAAAGACTGGTTTGGAGTAGCTCTTTCTCTTGGTTTGTTACTCGATCAGAATGGCTTTGTGCAACATTTGGTTTAGACTTTTATAGTATGAAGCTCCATTCAATCTTGGATGTCCCGGTTGAGTCCAGCAAGAAATCTGGCCATGGTTGCTTCCAATGTCTCATCTACATCAGCCTTGATCATCAGGATCTCCATTTCCTGGAAGTAGTCTTCTACGGACTTGGTTCCTTGCAGCAAACGTCTCAGCCTCTGGTGAAGGTCATGATGGTAGTGTTATGGAATAAACCGTCTCCTCATCAAGGTTGTTAGTTCATCCCATGAAGCTATTGGTTGGCCTCCATTCCTTCTCCTGCTAGTCACAACTTGATCATACCAATTAATAGCATAACCAGTAAATTCAGTAGCAGCCAATCTAACCTTTTTAAGTTCAGAGAAATTTTGGCAATCAAACACAAGTTCTACTTTTCTTTCCCATTCAAGGAAAGCATCATGATCATTTTTACCATCAAAAGTTGGGATTTTAAGTTTCAAACCTCCTAAGCCATTATCAACTATTTTTTCCCTAGCAAAAGGATTGTCATCACCTGGATCTTGGTTTCGCAGACCTCTCCTAGGTCGGTTGATGGAACGAGTATCATTCTCTTGGTATTCTTCATCATCATGGCTGCGATGGTTCCTCCTTGGACGGCCTCGTTTTGCTCCAGTTCTGGCTTGGGTTTGTTGACTAACCTGCATCTCATCAAGTCGTTGATGGATTTGTTCCAAACCTGCAGTCAAAAGGTTAGTAATATTATCATTCAAAGCTCGCATCTGCAAGTTAGATAAACCAGCATAAGAGTTTCCTGGTCGGCTCATTTCATCTTCACTACTCATGGCTTCCTGAAAAGCTTAAACACAAAAGATTAGTAGATAAAAATCCTCACACTCTCGTGTTTGATCTCACCCCTTCAAATGTTTATCTCGGAATTCTAATCGTTACTCAACAAGTTTCTCTCAAAGTTCTGAGTGATCAAATCAAGTAACCCAATGGTCAATCCAAGCAAACAAGAGAGTTTTTAAGATAGAAAGATAAGAGATTAGATGTGAAAAAAATCCGTATTAACCACCTCAAAGGCTGGATTTCTCCTCAGCCAGCAGGATTTCTCTTCCACCACCAATCCACTCAATTCAACTTTTGAACTTCTTTTCTCTCTTTTTTGTTTTTTATTCTAAATTTCGTAGAGCTTTCTTTATATATATATATATATATATATATATGGATGGTAATGAGGGCCCAGATTTAAGTTAGGTAGAAGAAGAAGTGATTGAAGAAAATGGAAGATGAGAAAGATGGAAATGAAATACCGGAAGAGTGGCTCTGATACCACGTGAAGAGCCCTTTGATAGGAACACTCAACCGGTAAGGATTTGATATGAACTTCAAAGGAAGAACTGATGAATTGAAGGGTCACACAAAGGTTGTGGAAGAGCCTTTGATATTCCCGTGTTAGATGTTGCTGGATGTGACGCACCAGTCCAACAAAGAAGCGTTCTCAAACTGTTGCCTGATCTGACGCACAGGTCCAACGAGATAGAGAGTTTGTTTGCTTGGATATAACTCACCAAGTAAACCACGAAATGTTCAGCAAAGAACAGAGAGATAAACTCAAAAATGAAAGCAAAGTTGGATTGATTGAATGAACTGCAGTGTTTGCATATTTATACTACTTAGTAGTCAAAGAGACATAAGAGAATGTGCGGAAAATAATGCATAGAAAAATACAACATTGACTAGAATTTTGAAGGTCAGTCAATGGTGGGGGAAAAACAAGGAAGACTGGTCAATCTGACCCTTCAGCTACTTGTCCAGATTCGATGTATCCTGCTGTAGGAACAGCGGTAAGGAGATGGATGAACGGAAGGCTGTCCGCGGGATGGTTCAGGTGACTTTCACGTACAGGATGCATCTCTACTTGACCCAAGTCTTCAGAAAGCTTAAGAAGTCTTGCCTTAGAAAAATTAAGAACATCAAAATCCATGAATGGATCAAAAGAGTTGGTCCGATCATAAATATGCCCTGCGGTATGGACTAAACGGGCCAGAAGAGATAGGTTGTGATCCAAATCGAAATCCTCTCGATTCAAGTTGGTTCTGACTTGACCGTTAGTCTTAGCTTGACGATTTAGCCGGGAAATACGCTCTGTGGTATGGCCAAATTGGTCTTCAGGTCGTGGATCCATCCTTACCTCTTTTCCGGATATACGCGGGTTGATCCGATTGATGGCTCGGTCGGTAGGATCGGGATGGTGAACCTCGGGCGAACTGATTGGGACGTTCTGATCTCCGTGCTGAGCTGGTTCCATGTACTGCGGCACATCATAAAGACTGCTTTGTCTTGAATTATATTCTAGGTATTTTTTTTTTATAAGTGCATGTTAATATATAGTGACAGAGATGGACATTTAGTTAAATGGTTCAGTTTGGACCGGGAAATTCAGGGTTTGGTCATACAAATAGTAATACTAACTTCGAATAAGTCTCAAATTTAGTTTGGTTGGTTCGGTTGAGTAAGTTTAGAATTCGATTATACAAATTACAAATACTATATCCGAATAAGAACCAAACTTAATTTGGGTTGTTTGGAATTTGGTTATCAGGGAAAATAAATAAATTTTGTTTAATTTTACTTATTTTCAGTGAAATTTGCTCTTATCCTTTATTGAATCTGATTAAAAACTCAAGATCATATAATTAATATATATATATATATATATATATATATATATATATTATGCTCATATATAAGAGCAGCACCAACACTAGAAACTGCTTGAGTTTCTTAAAAAATAAAAAATAAAACATTTAATAAAAAAAAATTAACCAATTAAAATTGGACAGCTTTACATGATGAGTTTTTCAATAGTTGGAAACGTTTCTCAAAAGAGAACTTTCAGAGGCGTATCTCCTTTCTCTTTCTTTCATTTTTTTAATTTTATTATTTTTTATTTTAAGAAACTATGGTTAGAGACGCCGATGTGGTTGCTCTAAGAGAGATTTTAGAAAGATTTTGTTCTTGCGCACATTTCCCGAAGATCCTCATCTACCAAAATTTGCCAAAAATAGAAAAGTTTTTAAAAAATTAAAAGAGACAACTATAGAAGCTCTGGGAGGACTCTGGCTAAAGCAGCCATATGGTTCGACAACAGCAAGAAACCTTGCTAAAGCAAAGCCTCAGGACCTCACCCTACCACTGTAAGTCTTCTTAAACTCAAAATGAAACCACTCTTTAATATTCTCTAACAAGATGTGAAGAACTTTCTCCTTCCTTAAGTTTTTTTTTTCCTACATATAGAAGATACTATAGCATTCAGGAACTAAAGAAACGAAAAACCTCCCAGAACAAGTCTCAGATTGTTTGAAGAAAACCTTTTATAAAATCTCACCTTGTAAGAAGAAAGCTTTACATCTGCACCAAAAGTTTGTCATGCAAGAAGCCATTATGGAAAGAATTGAAATTCCAGATTGTTGGAAGCAGTAACTCCAAGAAGTAAGGAACAAGGAAGAAGTTGATGTGTGGAATAAGTCGTGCATTTTATTTCGGAATAATGACCTGTTATTTCGGTGAAAGTAGTAGTATCAGTAACTCAGTTTCTTTGCAGAAATTTTAGGCTTTCTGGTATTGTAAAGGCTATATAAAGCCATCATTTATCATTAAATAAAAAGACAAGTTTTAGCATCTAAACAAAGAGTATTTGATCCTTACAAATTAGTATCATAGCTCCGTTAGATCTTAAACATGAGAAAGAAAGAAGTAAAAGGTGAGAGGAGAGATGGGTGATGACAAAATGAAGTTACCACAATTCAATGGCCATTGGGACCATTGGAGCGAAGTCATGGAAAACTTCTTCTGGGCCAAAGGACTATGGAGCGTGATTGAGACCGGGTTTGAAGATATAACAATCATCAAGGTTCTGACTGCAGAGCAGAGTGCGCAACTTCAGAGTGCCAAGACAAATGATCATACGGTGAAACATTACCTGTATCAAAGCATTGATAGGGTGAAGTTTGAGCAGATTCTCGACAGGAGATCTTCCAAGATCATATGGGACTCGACGAAGTCGAAGTTTGGTGGGAATGCTCGAGTAAAGAGGTCACTGCAGCAGAAACTAAGAAGAGACTTTGAGCTGCTGGAGATGAATGAAGTTGAGTGTGTAGAGGAATACTTCACCCGAGTATTGAGTTTGACGAATCAAAAGAGGAGCAACGGTGAGGAAATGATGGACTCAAAGGTGGTTGAGAAAATATTCAGAACGCCCAGTGAGAAATTCATGTATGTTGTGGTCTAGATAGAAGAATCAAAGGATACTGAACCATGTCGCTGAAAGAGTTTCAAAGCTCATTAATGGTACATGAGCAAAAGTTCAAGAGAATAGAGAAGGGTGACGATCACGTGTTAAAGGTAACACAAGGCAGAGGCATGGTCACCAGAGGAAGAGGTTTCTATGGAAGCGGCAGAGGCCGAGGTCGAGGAAGAGCATTCAAAGATAAAAACACTGTGGAATGTTACAAGTGCCATCGTCTTGGACATTTCAAAAGTGAATGTCCCAAGTGGAAGAAGAAGAAAACTATGCTGATGAGGAAGAAGAGATGCTGCTGATGGCATACATTGAAGAAAGCAAAGAAGAGTCTAAAGAAGACATGGAAATGACAATGATGACACAGTCTGGGGAACATGAAGATAAGAAAAGCAAAGCTTCGTTCCTTGATTCCGGTTGTTCAAACCACATGAGTGGTGATCGAGAGCTATTTACAAACTTGAACACAAACTTCAAGCATTTAGTCAAGCTGAGAAATGATAAGAGATTATAATTTGTGGGCAAAGGGAATGTAAATTTGGTTCTAAACAACACAACATACACAATCAGCAACGTGTACTACATCCCTGAACTCAAAAACAACATTCTGAGTCTTGGGCAGGAGCAAGAGAGGGACGTGACCATCATCATACAGAAAGGAGTCTGTAAGATGTATCATGAGGAAAGAGGGTTGATTGCTGAAAGAAAGATGAGAAGGAACATAATGTTCATGATAATTGTTCAAACCGGTGATGGAGATCTCAGACAACAGAGATGCTTGAGACCACCACAGAAGACACACCAAAATATGGCATGAACGTTATGGTCATCTAAGCTTCAGCAGAATGATGAATTTGCAGAACAAGAAAATGGTATGTGATCTTTCATGTTTCGATACACAATAGCTTACATGTACAGTATGTCTAGTGGGAAAACAGTCAAAGAATCCCATTCCCAAGAAAAGCAAGGGGAGAGTAGAGGTAGTTCTAGAGCTTATACATTCAGATATATGTGGTCCGATCAGTCCCGTAACCACGAGTAGTAAAAGATATGTCTTGTGCTTCATATACGATCATAGCCAAAAGGGATGGGCTTACTTCCTAAAGTAGAAATCACAAGCATTTAATCACTTCAAAATGTTCAAGAAGCTGGTTGAAACGGAGACAAACAAAAGGATCAAATGTCTAAGAATTGATCATGGAGGAGAGTACACATCTAACAAATTCACTGAGTTCTGTATCGACGACAACTGACCACAGCCTACACACCCTAACAGAATGGGGTTACGGAGAGGAAGAACCGTATAGTTATGAACATGGTCCGTTCCATGCTTTCAATGAAAAGGTATCAAAGATATTATGGGCTGAATCTGTTAATTGGACTTTCTACATCTTAAACAGATGCCCCACTCATTCAATAAAAGATGTAACTCCACAAGAAGCATGGAGCGGTATTAAGCCAAGCGTGAAGCATTTCAGTGTATGGGGAAGCCTAGCTCATTTCACATTCGAGATGAGAAGCGAGGAAAGCTTGATGACAAGATCACCACCTGTGTATTGCTTGGTTTCTCTGATGAATCAAAGGGGTACAGAATATACAATCCGATAACCAAGAAGATCACAGTAAGCAAGGATGTTGTATTTGAAGAAACAAAAGGGTGGAACTGGAAAGAATATCAAGAAAATCCTGAGATCGAGCTGAAATGGAACGATGACAATCACATTTGGGAAGAGAGTTATAGCGAAGTGAAGAAGGTAGAGAACAAGCTAACGACGAAGAGCAACCTGCAGAAGTTACAGAGGAAACAGATAGGGATTTTGCAGATGTTGATAGTAGAAAAAGTACATCCAGTTATGTTTTTCCCATCGATGGAGCTGCAGTGACCTGATTTTTAAAGAAGCAACCAATAGTCACTCTCTTTACCACAGAAGCTGAATACGTGGCTGCAGGGTCTGTGCGTGCTCAGTGATATGGTTCAAAAATGTTCTAGAAGAATTGGAATACCACGTGAATGGAAGCTGATAACTTCCTAGGATGAATCTCTGGATCTGGAACTGATGGAACAAGGATAATCCTTGCAGAAGCGAATCAAAGATTCAAACTTCCCATGGGATGTGGAATTAAGTGGGACACAAGAGGGATGGATTGTTCTCTTGATACTCCAAGGCACCTGATCCAGATATGACACACTAAATGAGAGAACCCAAGGCTGGATATTACACACCAGCAAACCCCAAATCTCAGAAAAACTTAGAGAAGAAAGAAACAAGTTTTTGATTGAAAAATAAGGTGTTCTACAAAGGGTTTCAGCCAGGCATTAAAACAAGGAGCTTGTACATGCACAAGTCCTTGGAAATAACAAAACAATATAAAAGCATGTCTCCCACTCCTAAGTGCAACACACAACAAGTTTTTAAAACAAAACATAACATGAAAAATACCTAAACATAAATATAGAACTCAAATAACTAAAATGGACCAACAATTAGCATATAGTAAGGACAGTTGTGGCCTCACTAAAAAACCTAACCTGGAAAACCCAGTGGAACAAAACCAAGTTAGGGAAAAAGAGCACACACAACAGCCTTTGCTACATTGTTGATCAGATGTTTGGACAGAACTCCATAAAAGTGAAGGCTTCATGATTGAGAATTGGACTATGGCGTTCTTCTTGCTCTTCAATAGACTTAAGCATTCCAGTGACAGCTTCCTTGAGCTTCTTTGATCTAGCACGAGTCATTGAACCCACTGGAATGACTTCGACATCTTCATTGTTGATCTCTTCTTGGTCTGGTTCATGCTGCCTTCTCATGATCACATCATCTCCTCCCTCTTGAAAAAGATTTGTCCTCAAATCTGGATCGTCTGCAACAAAAGGAGCCAAGTCAGAAATATTAAAGGTATCACTAACATTATACTTACCTTGTAGATCAAGTTTATAAGCGTTGTTGCTAATTTTCGGTGTGACCGTGAAGGGACCATCAATTCTTGGCATCAACTTTGATTTCCTTTCATTTGGGAACCTCTCCTTTCTCAAATGAACCCAAACAGAATCTCCTACTTCAAAGATCATCTCTCACCTGCCATTATTAGCTTGTCTAGTATACTGCTTAGTTTTGTTCTCCAAGTTCTTTCTAGCTTCAGCATGAATCTGTTTCACCATCTCTGCCTTCTTTTTCTCATCAACACTAACTCTTTCACTCAAAGGTAAAGGCATTAGATCCAAAGATGAGATAGGATTGAATCCATAAACAATTTCAAAAGGTGAAAACTTAGAAGCATAATATATGGCATGATTATAAGCAAATTCAGCATGTGTGATGTAGGAACAACCAGCGGGCTGTTCTCTTGGAAGATGTGGGAACAAACTGAGAGTTGTTCTCTCCATGGTGAGAGCGGTGGTGGCTTCAGCTAGCTGGCCGTACGGCACTCTCTAGATGAATCCGTGAGTGAGGTGAGATGGAACGAGATCTGGGCGGATGGGAAAGCTGGTAGAAACTCAAAGAAAACAAAAGATAGATATGTGGGAACAACAGAGGAATTGTTCCTCACGGATGGAGTGATCAAGATGATGAAGTAACCGGGTTGATGTTGATTCCACAACACGGAGGGTTAGAGATAGGGACTCAAGGGCTATTCCTCACGAGAATCCAAGCCTAAACACGAAAACCTAAGTGAATTGATTCCCCAAAACACTTATGAACTCGCAGGAACAGAATTTACTAAACACAAGTTTTGAAACAAAAACAACTTTTCTTTATTAATTTCAAGCTTTTCTAACAAATGATGAAGTAATGAGCTTATATAGGCTCATGAGAAAGAACTCCAACGTCCATAAAAGATACAAAAAGGAAAAAATAAAATCAAAGCAAACATAATCTTCTCCATTGATGTCTTCTAGCCATTAGTCTTGAAATCTTGGCTCGACAAAGGAAATTTTGTTCAATATTGTATCTTGAAAGCTTCTGATTATTCCATGATTAATTAGCCTCCTAATAACTCCCTTGACATGCACCAAATCAGGGTATAGACATTGGGGTTGGGTTTTGAATGGCATCTGGTCCATATTTGGTAAGTCTTGGTGTGTTGATGGGTAGGATTGGATCCGATTGATCCAATGATCATTAATGCATTTTAATAATCTCTTAGGACCCTCTAGTTGATGTAGAAGCTCCCCTGGTCGCCTATCATACGTTTGAAAACATCCAAGGCTGGAGATCTCCAAATAAGACAAGTCGGATAAGAGCCAAATTGGAAAATTGATATCTTCCAAACCAAACTTGGTTTTGTCTTGATTCCGGTTCTCAGTGAGTCTGTGTTGAGTTAAGAATTTAGAATAATTCATTTCATAAAATAACTCCTTCTGGTCTGGTCGGAATCTTCTAAGGAATGCACGTAGGTCCAAATCGGGTAAGCTGGGGATCACCCGGTTTGTTATGTTGATAACTCCTTCTTCTAAACTCCAATGTGTCTGATTCCACTTCGAGGCAGGCTCTGACTGAGATGTTTTTATTATGACTTCATCATACCCTCCCTCTTGACAAAGTTTCGGCCTCGAAACTTGTATGCCTTGTTCAACATGGTAGTCATTGGATTTGGACTGTGAATCAATTGATGTTGACCTCCCTTTGGCTACAGCTGGTTTTGGTGGTCGCTGTGGTGGTTCATCTTCATGTTTTGGCTCAAGGTTAGCTCTAGGATCTGCCGGTTCCATGTTGCTCTTGGGCTTAAGAGGTACACCATTCTGATTTGATGGCGCCAGTCTATCAAGTCATGTTTGTATTCTGGCCATCTGAGTGCTGACATTCTCGACGATCTGATTGAGATGGGTGATAATTGCCATTATAGCTTCCAAGATAACAGATGGTGGTACGTCTCCCATAGTGATAGTACCTGGTGATAGGAGCGCTTAAGCTGATGTAGGCTGATAGGAGGATTAGGCGGCTCTGATGATAGGAGCGTTTGAGCTCTGATACCAAATGATGTAGGAACAACCGGCGGGCTGTTCTCTCGGAAGATGTGGGAACAAACTGAGAGTTGTTCTCTCCATGGTGAAGGCGGTGGTGGCTTCAGCTAGCTGGCCGTACGGCACTCTCGAGATGAATCCGTGAGTGAGGTGAGATGGAACGAGATCTGGGCGGATGGGAAAGCTGGTAGAAACTCAAAGAAAACAAAAGATAGATATGTGGGAACAACAGGGGAATTGTTCCTCACAGATGGAGTGATCGAGATGATGAAGTAACCGGGTTAATGTTAATTCCACAACACCGAGACAGGGACTCAAGGGCTATTCTTCATGAGAATCCAAGCCTCTACACGGAAACCTAAGTGAATTGATTCCACAAAACACTTATGAACTCGCAGGAACATAATTTACTCAAACACAAGTTTTGAAGCAAAAACAACTTTTCTTTATTAATTTCAAGCTTGTCTGACAAATGATGAAGTAATGAGCTTATATAGGCTCATGAGAAAGAACTCAAACGTCCATAAAAGATACAAAAAGGAAATAATAAAATCAAAGCAAACATAATCTTCTCCATTGATGTCTTCTAGCAATAGCCTTGAAATCTTGGCTCGACAAAGGAAATTTCGTTCAATCTTGTATTTTGAAAGCTTCTGATTATTCCATGATTAATTAGCCTCCTAATAACTCCCTCGACATGCACCAAATCAGGGTATAGACATTGGGGTTGGGTTTTGAATGCCATCTGGTCCATATTTGTTTCTACAATAGGGCAACTGAAAAAATTGTAAAGTTTATTATATATAAAATAATACCACTACAGGAATTATGAAAGACATTTGCAGAGACGAGATATGATCTATTTCTTTAATTCTGAAAAATGCCCCGTAGTTTGATGGTTGGATGACGTTCCGAATCCCAGGATACAACTGCAACTATTCTGTTTTGCACAACCCAAGAACAGAATCTAACGAACGCTTTTTGTGTTATACCCTCAAAAGAAAAAACCAGAGATCGGAAGAAAAAGAGAGTGAAGAGATTGATGGTTTATGTGATCAACACAACCATTTGAGAACTTGATGTTATATTGTTATTCTCATTATATCAAATGAAAAGAAGAGTGATGCTTTTATAGCCTCCCAAGGAGAAACACTTGTGATCTCAGTCATTATGGCTTGATCTGCTATTATAGTCTCAACCATTATGGTTTGACCTGCTATTATAGTCTCAGCTATTATGGCTCGACCATTGGTTATGATAATAATTATTATAGCTAAATATGCATTTATCTCAATGACATACATTATAAACATTAAGATAGAAGACAGTCAACATTTGACTTGGTTTGTTGACTCTTAGTCAAACTTGTTATGCTTTATTATCTTTATAATTTATATAAGATATCCACTAAGAAACCTTCATTTCTTATTCAAACTAACATCAATTTTTAAAATAATAATTTGTCTAAAATTGAGTTCCAAAATCATCTTCAGAGTCCTGTCCCTCTGACGCCACAGATTCAGCATCAGATCCTGCCTCTGCTTCCGCATCAGGTACATAACCATCAGCTTCAGTATTAGCATTTTCATCCAACTGAGACTGATTAGTCAGAGGTGTACCGTATTGGCGCAGCGTATCAACGGTAACTCAGCTCAAATCTAGAGATTTATGTTAAACCTCTAGAGACCTGACTTCTTGTATTGAAGAATTTAATCAAATTCGATGCAAGGCTCTTGTATTGATGACAGAATCGAATCAATGCAAGACTTTAGAGAAAACTCTAGTTTATTAACTTTCAAAAACTGAATATCAAAGCCAACTTACAATGCCTTATATAGATTTCAGAAAATTCTAATAAATGGAAATCATAGATAGAAAAGGTAATCTTCTAAAAATCCAAACTGCTCTATTTTTTCTTGATCAACGGCTAGCCCTTTGGCAGAAACAATATATCCAAGGAAGTGAACCTCAGAAGAGCCAAACTCACACTTCTTAAGTGTAGCAAATAGCTTATCGCGACGTAGAACAAGAAGCACTTCGTGCAAGTTAGCAAGATGCTCCATGAGTGACATGCTAAATATCAGAATATCATCAAAATAAATGACCACAAACTTGCCGATGAAAGGACGAAGAGATTGATTCATAACGCGCATGAAGGTGCTTGGTGCATTGGACAATCCGAAAGGCATGAGAAGCCATTCAAAAAGTCCTTCTCTTGTTTTAAATGCTGTCTTCCATTCGTCTCCTGGGCGGATTCGTATCTGATGATATCCACTGTGAAGATCCAGTTTAGAGAATATTGTTGCAGCACCAATTTGGTCCAATAGATCATCAAGACGGGGGATGGGAAATTGATAGCGAACTGTAATCTTGTTTATAGCGCGGCTATCGACACACATTCTCCAAGACCCATCTTTTTTTGTATAAGCAATGTTGGATCTGCACACGGACTAAGGCTTTCGCATAAATATCCTTTGGCGACGAGATCCTCAACTTGTCGTCTAAGTTCTTCATGTTCGCTAGGACTCATACGGTAATGAGCACGGTTAGGTAGAATAGCATCGGGAACTAGATCAATATGGTGTTGTATATCTTGTAGAGGAGGAAGACCAGGTGGTAACTCGCTGGGGAAGATGTCTGTAAACTCATCGAGTATACTTTTAAAGGTATCTGGAATCGTTGGTAAAGATAATTCAGCCGACGAATTGATTAGTATTAGTACACGTCCTTCTTCTCGAAGTTCTTGCTCAAAATGTTTCCGTTGAATGAGTAGGATAGGAGCTGACGGGGTGCTCTGTTTCTCGGGTAAAGAAGGTTGGAGAGTGAAACTGCGATTGTTGTAGTGCAAGCTGTAGGTATTGAGATAACCATCATGTTGTACACGATGATCAAATATCCAAGGGCGACCTAAGAGCAGGTGACAAGCATCCATCGGTGCTACATCACATTGAACTTGATCTTTGAATGAACCACCAATTGAAAAAGATACTAAGGCGTGACGTGTGATGGTCAAGTCTGTCTTCTGATCTAGCCAAGCTAGTTTATAAGGACAAGGATGAAGTTCTGTGGTTAGTTTGAGCTTGTTGACAACGTCTTCTGCAACCACATTTTCACTACTGCCTGAGTCAATAATAAATTTGCACACCTTGCCTGCAATAGTACACTTAGAATAAAATAGGTTATGTCGTTGGGGGTTTTCCTCAGCATGGCCTGGAGCAAGACATATACGCCGAACCATTAAGCATGGTCCATGGTCTGCGACAACATCCTCCGTTTCTTCAATAGTTTCTGTGACTTCCTCATCATAGATGACCTCTACATCCTTGCCATTTGCATCAATGAGAAGACCCCTGCGATTTTTTGTTGGACAGTTGGACTGGCGGTGACCGATCTGCCTGTTGAAGCCACGAGGGCGGTGTCAGTTTGCGGAAGAGGGGCATCATCAGTGGTGTTTAAACTCTGTTGTTGATGAGGAGGGTTGAACGAGAAGCAGACCAAGAAAAATTGCTTTTAGTTTGCGATTCAATGGTGAGTGCTTGCTGATGAGCTGCTGATAGCGTTAATGGATTAAACAAAGTAATGGTGTGCTGGATTTGTTGATGAAGACCGGCAGTGAATCGAGCAACCAATTGGCTTTCTGTATCTTGAAATGTCGACACGCGTAAGTAACAAGAAAAACTCAGTCGAGTATTCAGCTACAGATCGTGAACCCTGACGTATGTGATGGAGACGCTGGAACATTATCTGATTGTAATTATACGGCAGGAATGTCTTCTTGAGTTTTGATTGTAGTTTGTCCCATGAAGTTATCTTAGGCTTACCAAGACGTGCGCGAGTTGTTTTCAACTGTGTCCACCATGCAGCTGCTCTGTTACGAAATCGCATTGTAAGAACAGGAACACAACGGTCCATCGGTACACGTTTGAATTTTAGGATTTCTTCAACCGTGACGATCCAATCGAGAAGTTCTTCAGCGGAGGAGTTGCCATGGAATTCTGGAATTTCCATCTTAAATCCTGTTACCCATTGAAAACCGTTTTTGGCTCCCAAACCAGCATGACGAGCCAGTGCGCGGTTATTATGAATAGGGGCAAAAGTATTTTCAGCAAAGAGGTTCTCCTCTCTATCATCTTCTCCATCTGTCTCGTTAGCTTGTTCATCGGCAGGGATGCCAACAGGGGGTTGCGGTGCGTTTTGTTGAACGTTGAGATTCTGAAGGGCAGCTGTGATGGTTTGCATCTGGGCTTGAAGCTCAAAGAGTGCATCACGGGTGATTTCTGCTTCAGTTCGAACAGGTGCTCGTCGTGTTCTTACCATGGTGAATGGAAAAAATTTCGAGGAGCGTAGCAAAGCTCTGATACCAACCTGGTATCAACGGTAACTCAGCTCAAATCTAGAGATTTAAGTTAAACCTCTAGAGACCTGACTTCTTGTATCGAAGAATTTAATCAAATTCGATGCAAGGCTCTTGTATTGATGACAGAATCGAATCAATGCAAGGCTTTAGAGAAAACTCTAGTTTATTAACTTTCAAAAACTGAAAATCAAAGCCAACTTACAATGCCTTATATAGATTTTAGAAAAATCTAATAAAAGGAAATCATAGATAGAAAAGGTAATCTTCTAAAAATCCAAAATAGAAAATACTCTTAAAAATAGAAAATCTAATAAAAGTAAATTATAAATAGAAAAGGAAATCTTCTAAAATACCAAAATAGAAAATAGTTACTTGGCGATGAAGGTGTCATGATGCTGCATCACGTATCCCCCCCCCGGTTGAGTGGTGGAATGAAATCAAAAACCACAAACCAAGCAAGAAACAACAACATGACCTGAGACATTAGAAAACTTACATGTATAGCGAGTGGAATGGAATGACCTGAGACATTAGAAAACCCGCTAATTGATGTTGGGCGGATGCGGGTTACTCTTTTAATATCGTGGGTCATGCGGGTAAAAGTTTGTTTTGTTATAGTGAGATAAAAGACTTGATTAACATTAAAAATTGGATATGGTTAAACGTTGGTTTAGTGAATTTTAAAGCTTCAGGACTGGTCCATCGATGGGCTATGACCGATGGCATTGGCCGGTGGGATCCATTGGTGGGCCTTTATTGATGGCATTGGCCGGTGGCATCTTCGTGTCAAATTTCTCAAGCTACACTGGTGGTTTTTGACCGATGCAGGTGGTCGATAGTAGTCACCGGGTGGCCTCTCCGATGGGAGGAGATGATGGGAATCTTGGATGATTTTGGGGATGTTTCATCAGTCACTTATTACGGGTGAACATGAACGATGGGCTCCATTGATGGCTTCTGTCGGTGGGTCTGACCGGTGGATGTTGTGATCTTCAAAGTTGCCATTTCCCTTAGTCTTTATCCTTCTCCTGATTCATTCTCATGAGTTTTAAACCTCCAAAATATTCTAATAGAGACTCAATGCTTATGCAAAATGCATGGATGTCACTAAATAAACTCAAAGGAAAGAATATGTACAAATGAGTTATAAATGCAACTTACTAAGTGAAATGATGTAAAGATGGAGAAAAAATAGTAAAAACTATATGCAATGCAATGTAAAATATAAGAATATCATCTTCCCTCTTACGTCTTATGCCTTTGATTCTTCTTTTTCACTTAGGCATTTTCTCTTTTGTTTCTGGTTCTTAAGAGAGGGTTTCTACATACTCTAGCGGATTGGGTTTCTTATTTTTGCCAATACTATTTTTTCTTTTACTTGTAAGACAACTTAGGTTTTTACCTTATTTTCTTTCCTTAGAGCCTAAATCCTTTTCCTAAATCCTTTACTAGGATAATTTTTTTTTCTTTTATAAACATTCATCTTTCAGAACTCACAACCCTTAGTTACTTTTCTCTCTTTCCTTTTCTTATATTTCTTAGATTTTCAAGATGAAACAAAGACTCGAGTAGACAGGATCAAGTTATGAACCCGAGTTAGCTAGTCCAAGCCAGATCAAACACTTGATCCAAATCCGATAATGATAAATCACACTAAGTCCTAACTGATCCAAAATATGTGAACCAGACTATATAAAAATCAATCATTGTCAGCTTAAACCTAACACTTTCTACCAATATCAATCGGATGCAAATGCCTCACAACCGTACAAAGAGTAATATGTATATGGTATCCATGAGTTCAAATCAAAGCATTCTTTCAGCTAAGTCTAAGTGATAAGTTATGTGATTAGAGCATGGTGTTAGCTTATCTTTGAAACTCACATTTTTAAACAGAAATTACAAGGTTTAATTCATTATACTGGTTCATGCACTAACATTGTTAGTGTTACGCTTGTTCAGAAGTTAGGTCTTGAAACCACCAAGCATCGTAAGCCGTATAAGCTCAAATGGCTTAATGGTAAGGAAGAGATCAAGGTGTCTAAACAAGTGGAAATACCATTCTCCATTGGACACTATCAAGAACAAGTACTGTGTGATGGTGCACTGATGTAAGCGGGTCATATATTACTTGGAAGACTATGGAAATATGACAGAGATGTTCAACACAATGGACGTCCAACCAGTACTCATTTTGCCTTAAAAACCGCAAGTTCACTCTAACCCCATTAAAACAAAAATATATCCGTGAAATGCAAGCTAAAGGTTAAATTAATTCTAACCCTAAAGTGAGTTTTTATGCTGATAAATCTTGATGTTTTTCTCAAAAATCGAATATGATTCACTTGTCTTTGCCAAAGGATCCATTTTCAGGTTTTGGAGGAAAGGAGAAACTCAAGACTATCCCACACACAGAAACAGTCTTGAGGAGTCATATTCCCAAGCTGGATCTACATGATGTTAGTGGAGTATACCACTCCATGCTGACTCAAGCCACTCTATCTGAAGCACCAAACACACTGGTGCCAAAAAAACACCAAGGTAAGGCGCTAAACTCTCAAAAATGCATGAGTACTAATTTGCTTTCTCTTGGTGCAGACATACAAGTTTCAAGGTCAAAAATTTTCAAGGAGGAGGGTATGATGAGGACATCAATTATTACCAATAGGGATCAACGGACATGATAGTCTAGCAAAGGATAAATGAGAGACGATCTTCCTTGAAAAACAAGTCACGGATAAAGGAGAGATGATCTTCCATAGTTTGCTCCATCTCGACCTCAATCCTCATATATCTTTAGATATCAAGCTCAAGATGCATCTTGTCAAGGAAAACCAGATTATACACAAGCTGGTTTAAGAGTTGAGATAGAATTGCCTATTATTGCGGTAATCAGCCGGTTCAAGTCAAGTAAATCACCTGATAAACTTATGGACAACTTCTTGCTGTTTCTCCATGACCATATGAAGAATACATGGTGTTCAAAGGCTTCCAAAACAGTAGGAAATCCAGCATCATGTTTTAGAACCAAAAGAAAGGAAGTTTCCTTTTTTGGCTAAACTATTTCCTTTTCACCACCAAATGCATATTCTCTGCTTAATCTCAATCTTTCATCCACTCGACCTGTTCCTTGACGTCCAAATCAAGTCAAATACCTAGAAGAATCAAGCAGCCAAGCAAATCAAGCAAGCTGAGCATCACTTTTAATGTCGAACGGCTAGAAGACATCAATGAAGAAGATTATGTTCTGCTCTGATTTTATTCTTTCATTTTAGTATATTTTAGTGACCTTGATGTATGTATAGAATGTATTAAAGGAAAAAAACTACACATTACTAAGAAACCAGCCACAAGAAGTTCACAACTTTTAGAGTTGATACACACTGATATTTGTGGTCCTTTTGATGCTCCATCTTGGAGCGGTGAAAAATATTTCATCACCTTCATTGATTACTACTCACGCTTTGGATACACTTATCTAGTGCATGAAAAGGCTGAGTCGATAAATGTCTTAAAGATATTTATTGATGAAGCGGAAAGGCAATTAGTTAAGAAAGTAAAAGTTGTGAGGTCAGATAGGGGTGGCAAATTCTATGGCAAATTCACCGAAACTGGACAATGTCCAGGTCCTTTTGCGAAACATCTAGAAAATAAAGGCATTTGTGTGCAATATACAATGCCAGGTACCCCTCAGCAGAATGGTGTAGCCGAAAGGCGGAATCATACTCTAATGGAAATGGTTCGGAGTATGTTAAGTAATTGTAATTTACCTGTATCGTTATGGATACTGCGACCTACGTCTTAAACAGGGTTCCTAGTAAGGTAGTACCTTTAACTCCATTCAAAATTTGGATGGGGAGGAAACCCAGTTTAAGACATTTATGTGTTTGGGTTGTCCTGCAAAAGTAAGGTTGTACAATCCACATGAAAAGAAATTAGACTCGAGAACAGTCAGTGGATATTTCATTGGGTATCCGGAAAATTCTAAAGGGTATATATTGTACTGTCCTAAACATAGTACGAGAATAGTTGAAACGGGTAATGCAAGGTTCATTGAAAATGGTGAAACTAGTGGGAGTTTTGAACAACGTAAAGTGGACATTCATGAAGTCCAGGATGAAGGTTCTTCATCTTCATCAGTTGTCGCACAGGAAGTAGTTGTTCCTATTGTTTCATTACAGTCAAACAACACAATAGGACAACATAATGTTGTGCCAATCCCACAAGTTAATGAACCTGTCATCATTCAAGAAGAGAATAACGTACCACAAGAACCATTAAGGCGGTCTTCTAGAGATAGAAGATCCACCATTCCGTATGATTATGTGGATTATGCTATTGAAAGTGAATGTGACATGAGCCTTGATGAAGACCCGAGCACATTCCGAAAAGCCATGGAAAGTGACAATTCTCAAGAATGGTTACATGCATCGGAAGAAATAATTTCTTCCATTAGTGTTAATAAAGTATGGGACTTAGTAGAGTTGCCTGTTGGTTTTAAAACTGTTGGGTGTAAATGGGTCTTTAAGACCAAACGTGACTCGAAAGGAAACATAGAAAGGTACAAGGCTCGCCTTGTTGCTAAAGGTTTCACTCAGAAAGATGGCATTGACTATATGGAAACCTTCTCTCCGGTTTCTAAGAAGGATTCCTTGAGAATTGTTTTGGGTTTGGTGGCCCATTACGATCTGGAGCTTCATCAAGTGGATGTAAAAACCGCATTTCTTAATGGAGAGCTTGAGGAGGAAGTTTATATGGACCAACCTGAAGGATTTGTGACCATAGGAAAGGAAAATCATGTGTGTAGGCTGAGGAAGTCAATATACGGTTTGAAACAAGCTTCTAGACAATGGTATATAAAGTTTAATTACCATTTTGTCATACAGTTTTGTAGAGGTTATCGTTGATTATCTACATTAAAGTCAGTGGGAGCAAGTTCATCATTCTGGTTTTGTATGTTGATGATATATTGTTGGCTACAAATGATATGGGTATGTTGTGTGATGTAAAGAAATATCTCTCTAAGAACTTCAAAATGAAGGATATGGGTGAGGCATCCTATGTGATCGGAAAAGAAATCATTCGTGATAGATCACAAGGATTATTAAATTTATCACAGAAAGGATAAATAGTCTTAGAGAGATATGGGATGAAAAATTGCTCCAGCGGAAAGGCTCCAATTCAGAAAGGGGACAAGTATAGTAACAAGAAATGTCCAAAAAATGAATTAGAGATTAAAGAGATGGAGAAAATTCCTTATGAATTAGTAGTTGGGAGTTTGAACTATGTTCAAACATGTACTCGGCCAGATATCAGTTTTGCTGTTGGTATGTTGGGCCGATATCAAAGTAATCCCGGAATGGAACACTGGAAAGCTGCAAAGAAGGTTCTCAGGTAGTTGCAAGGCACCAAAGAGTTCCTACTTACATACATGAGATCCGACAATCTTGAGGTTATCGGATACTCAGATTCAGACTATGCTGGTTGCGTTGATAGTAGGAAGTCGATGTTTGGCTATATGTTCCTATTAGCTGGGGGAGCAGTATCTTGGAAAAGTGGAAAGCAGTCTGTCATTGCTACTTCCACTATGGAGGCAGAATTTGTGGCATGCTATGAGGCCACAATTCAAGCATTGTGGCTGCGGAACTTTATCTCAGGACTTGGGATTGTCGACACTATGGCCAAGCCGCTGAGAATTTATTGTGATAATTCCGCAGCAGCCTTCTTTTCAAAGAATGACAAATACTCGAAAGGTGCTAAGCACATGGAGATAAAGTATTTGTCTGTCAAAGAAGAAGTGCAGAAACGCAGAGTAGCATTTGAGCATGTAAGAACGGACATGATGGTAGCGGATCCGTTGACTAAAGGATTAGCACCCGGTATTTTCATTGGCCATGTAGAAAGGATGGGTATTTTAGAAAAGACCTTGCTGTAATAGATATGCTCTTGAAAAGATATTTCTCAAAGTTGGAATTCAATTAAGTTTGTGTGTTTTCTGCAAATAAATGATATGTTATCATAATGGATGTGTACACATGTTGGTTTAAGATAACAGATATAGTTGAGAATTAAAGTAAATCTCAACATTATAGAAGTAGTAAAGTTGGAGTTTGTATGTAGTGCTTGGAAGGGAACCTATCGCAGTAATTGATGGGCTACCGCCATGACTCGACTATCTCTGATCTTATGATACTTAAATTTATTGGACTTAATGAAAGGATGCGCATTATGGATATTGGATTATTAAAGTAACACAATGGCCAAGTGATAGAACGTAAGAATATTTCTGTATGGTTTGGCCAATGTATTAACTATTCAATAATTAAAGATTAAGTTCATATTAAAGTTTATGGTTCTAATACATTAAAGTCGATACCATGATGGATCAGTCTCGGTTACAGAGTATTGGAATTGGGTGTATTGATAACCCTCTTCTCTTACCCAATATATTGTATTTTCATAATTGTATACATAGAAATATATAATATATGGTTGATATTAAAGGCTATCTTATTGGTGGCTTTTCATTAATTATTAATAAAATTAATATAATGGAAAGCATCAGTTATGACTATTAATTTGCAGTCAGAAAAGTACGTTGCAGAAAATAACCATAAAACAGAGAACATGAAAATTGAAAGCAATCCTCTCCATCAAAGGATTAATCAAGGAAAGGGTTAAGAGAAGAAGAAAACGAAGGATCGTCTGCATCAAGGAATCATGTCTGCAGATAATGGTTAGTTATGTTCTTCTCCATCTCTGATAGCGTTAAGGTTTTCATCAATCCATAAAGTGAATTGTTGAATCAATATGTTCTGGAGATGGTCTTGGACAGATTTCATTAAGGAAATCATTAAGGAATAATTTACACAAATGACTTTCAACCTTGTATTCTACTTGCAGCTACCATTTATATGAGAAAGAGTTTGATTCTGCTTTAATAAACCCCTAACTCGTTTGAATCTCAAAACTTGGGATTTGTTAGGTCTTTAGGAACAAAAATCTGGGAATTTTGATGGATTGTGGTTTCATTAGTTGCTTAATGAAGTGTTGGATAAATTTCTGGGTTTGTTGCTCACTGTTTTTAAAATCTGATGAATACTGATTCCATTGCATTCATTGTGCTATTTGCTTTGATAATTTTGGTAGATTTGCTTCTGATACTCATGTGGAATCCTAGCCTTTGGTTGACTAATCCTTTTAGCATTATATCTATTAGGCCATGGGAATCACTAAGGAAAGTGTTGAACTAACTAAGAAGACACATTCCTCCAAGAGCAAAGGAAAGGTGAAAGCTCACAAGCCTGCAGCCACTAAAAAACATCTAAAGCAAGCACTGAGAACAAGGGAAAAGGGAAAGTCGTTGAAACTGATGAGTCACATGATGATGAATTTGCAGTTGGACAGGAAATACCCGAGCATGTGGGCCATAATCTGAGCAACAATGAGGGTGATGATGAGACCGCTAACACCACAATAAGAGAAAGAGCTATGAACCCGCCACCTAGAAAGCAACTACCAGCCTTGTGCTACTTTGAGCGATTCAAGAAGATTAAGTTTGTTGCAACACGGTATTATGATCCCATTTTTCTGAGTGAAGCAGGGCTACTGGAAGACGTAGAAGCCATGTTCGAAAGTATGGGACTAGAAAGTTCATGAGTCTGGTGAGCGACATTTATGTGGATTTAACCAAAGAATTCATCTCAACTCTCAAGGTCCACAGGAACAGTCCAAGACTATACGAATGGGACGATGTAGTATACATCGAATTCACCATCAAGAGGAAATCATACAAGGTTTCTGCAAAAGAGATTGGAGAAATTTATGGCCTTGACAGGGGACTGCACACTACCATTGATTTGAAGCGCAGAGAACCACCTCAAATATGGAGCATCATTGGCGTTGGCCCTTTCACGGCAGGGACTACTAAAGCTACACACATTCGCCACCCGGCCATTCGTTACGTACATAAGGTTCTAGCAAATACTCTCTATGCACGGCGAGAGTCTGGCACTTTAACTGAAGCAGATTACCGATGCATCTTGGTTGGTCTGAGACCATTTCTCAATTTTCTCAACCACAACAGAGGACTAGGCACAAACAGAGAATATGTGAGCATGGTTGGGTTATTTATGCATACCCTCTACTTTATTCAAGATTGGGTTATCACTTCCCCAGATATGACTCCAAAGTTGATGATGGTGTTGAAATATGTGATCTCTATGATAGAAGAATTCAAATCTAAGAGAAGGAGGGAAAGGAAACCTAGTTCACAAGGAACTTGAAGAAGTCTTGGTTAGGATGTAACTAGAAGAAAGGAAGCTGTTACATACTAACTAGAAGACTAACTAAGTGGAAAAGAGGAAGCAAAGGAGAGCATGGGGCGCCAGAACCAGGGCATGGGCACAAGCATGGAGGCGTCAGCAGCAGGGTATGGGTGCAGCTTGAACAGGAGTCAAACAGTGAGCTGCTCCCTTCCCTCCTCTCTTCTTCACGCAAACCCCTCTCTTCTCTCCTTCCTTCTTCACGCCTCTTCTCTTCTTCTCTATGTAAAAACTCTATAAATATACATGTAATGTGATGTAAAGAGTGTTGTGAATAAGAGAATAAGAAGATTAAAAGAGTAAAAGGAAGCTTAAAGGAAGCTTTGCTTATCTCCCTAAAGGCGCCGGTGGAGCCTTAGCTCTCCGGCGCCATACTTCTCCTTAGTTCATCTTATTTCATCAACCATTATCATTCTCATTCTCATCATCATTCTTATCATCATTCTCAAACAATAATCCCTCATTACATCAATACTCACGCCACCATCATCATCCTAAACATTCTCTAAATATCCAAACCTCAAACTCCTTATTATTCTCATGCCACAACTATCACTCTCTCAACAATCCCTAAGCCTCCATACTCTTAATTTCAACATGGTATCAGAGCAAGTTGAGTGATCTAGCGCCTAATCTCTTGTTATTCTTCTAGCTCTCTACAAAGTCTTCTAATCTATAACCATACACTTTCTTAGTTCTATTCACTCTGAGATTAATATCCTTGAGATCATAAGATCTTCAAGTTGTGAAAGGACTAAGGGTGTGTATTGTTACTAGAAAATGATGACAAATTGAGGGAGATTTACTTGGGCTCTCCTTGGCTCCTTGCCTTGAGGAACTCGTTTTCTTTTGTTAAACACATGAGAGAGAGATTTTTTGGGGTAATTTGTTCCTCCCATGCGTTTTTAATAGGGTGTGTGTGAGAGAGTAAATATTTTTCTTTGTGTTTCTTTTGTGTGGAGTCTAGATCCACATACAAAACTTTGAAAAGGGGTTGTATCAACATCAATCCCTCGGTGATCCTCTTTGGAAACAAGATCCAGAGGATTTTTAGAATCATTCATCCATGAAGAAGCTTGTCATGGCGTGATGGTCTTTAGCATGTATGGCGTGGGAAATAAGGCATCTAGGAGATGAAGAGTGTTTTTGGCGTGATGGTTTAGAAGAGGAGAAGGCTGGTTGGTGACCTTAAGTGGTGATCCAAGCAATCTCCAAGTGAAAACAAATCATTGAACAGGAAGTAAAGTGGCTGGTGATCAAATGAAGACATCCAGCAAGAAAGAAGAGGAAGCATTAAACCGGCTGTACAAAAAAAAAAACAGTCAAAGAAAGTGTGAATCTAGTTCACATAAGACTTCAAGAAAAATATGAGACAGCTCATAGTAAAACTTGGAGAAAAGGAGAAGCTTACCTTAGAAAGAGGAAGCTGAAGAAGGTTGAATCCCGGAAGAGACTTGCGGAAGAGAGGTGACAAGAGGAGTTCACATCTTTAACCCGGAAGAGACTTGCGGAAGAGACGTGACAAGAGGAGTTCACGTGGAAGGCTTGCATGAAACAGAGATGAAGCACAAGGCTGAGATGTTTCCTGCAAAGAAAAGGAAGTGGTCAATAATTTTTTGATCAAAGAAACACAGTTGATAAGAGAAAAATCAATTGTGGAAAAGAAGCAGTGAAGAGATAGTAAGCAATGTTTTTGGATGGGCTTGTGTTGTGATTCTTGAGAGTTTGATTCCAGTTATGGTGATTGGAAACTCACATTCGCTTGTAACTTCAAGCGTTAAGGAGGAGAAGAGTAAGGCTGCTTAGAAAGGGAAACCTCAGAGGAAGAGGTTAAGAGCGATTGTTGCTCTGAGAAGAAGAAGAGCAACAGCGACTCAGTGAAGCTCTTGGCGAATTCTCAGCCTCAGTAACAGGCAAATCAAACTCTGCAAGACTCATTTCCAAGAAGTTCATGACTTCCAAAACCAATCTCATAGGCTAATGCTATCTTTCATTGGTGAATCTTTCAACAAGCGGAAGATTCAGATGGTCCAAGAAGTAGTTGCTCCAAGGTATTGATTAAAGGGTGCTTATGGAGGGTCATATTCTTCCACATGGTCTTCATCCTCTCTTGAGGCCGAATCACTTGATCCAGGAGGTCTTGAGAGAGTGGTGATCATACTCAACCATGTGGCGATCCAAGTGGAGCAATCTACAAGAAGAAGTGTGTATAGGCTCAAGCAAGCTATTCATGGTGGTGTTATGTGGAGGTAGATGATGTCCTTTGCGGCCTAATCCAAAATGGCTAGCAGACGAAAGCTTGTCCTAATTGGCAAGTGGGATAGATAGTCCAAGAGGACGCGGCATCATTGGCATAATCAAGCTTAGTGCTCTTTCCTTTGCAAGAGTGGTCCCTTGGCAATGGGCTAGTCTTGAAGGGAAGTGTTGAAGAAGCGGTGAGCTCCAAATTATGCAACGGTCTTCCTTGTCAAGTTTGGTTCTTCCCATACTCGAACCAAGCTTGAGGGGGACTGTTGAAGAAGACCGTTGAAGCACCAAGTTAGGTGATGGTCCAAGAAGAAGAGGACTATCACATTGTACCATGGATAGGTGCGGCATTCCGAGAGGAAGCCGGGAGAGTCTTATGATAAGTGGCTTAGAGCGGATGGCTCTTTGAAGAATCAAGATCAAATCTATGAAGGGTTAAAGCCAAGATTGATCTTGATAGATGGAGAGTGAAGTTCAGACCAAGAGGCGTTCACCTAGGAAGTTGTGGAACGGTAAACAAGGCAACAAGGGAATCCAAGCACCATATGAGGAGACGATGGCGAGAGGAAGCCGGGAGACACATATGAGTAGCTATGGATAATGTTGTAAGGAAACCGAAGGAGAAACCACCTTGCAGACCTTATTAGGTGTGGTGATCCGAGAAGCAGCGGGAAGTGGCGTCCAACGGATAGAGTATACTCCCAAGAGTCATCAAGAGGAAGCCAATGACAATGTGAGTATTCTATGAGCTAGAAGATGTCATCCGAGGAGCTTGAAGTCAAGATTAAGTTTGAGACAAGAAGCCCGAGGAGACATGATCCGAGTGAAGCTTAGAGAAGACAAAGCCTAATCCGCAAGAAAGAGTAAAGGCCATAGGAGAGGAAGCCGTGGTCTCATTGAGGTTAGGAGTCATCAAAACCATCTTTGGAGCAAGCAAGGATCAGCTAGCGGATATCCTTATCATGGCATCATCTTCTATCAATGAGGATCACGTACATGGAAAGATTGGCCTTAAGGACACCTACCGACCAATCTTGAGGGGGAGTGTTGAAATATGTGATCTCTATGATAGAAGAATTCAAATCTAAGAGAAGGAGGGAAAGGAAACCTAGTTCACAAGGAACTTGAAGAAGTCTTGGTTAGGATGTAACTAGAAGAAAGGAAGCTGTTACATACTAACTAGAAGACTAACTAAGTGGAAAAGAGGAAGCAAAGGAGAGCATGGGGCGCCAGAACCAGGGCATGGGCACAAGCATGGAGGCGTCAGCAGCAGGGTATGGGCGCAGCTTGAACAGGAGTCAAACAGTGAGCTGCTCCCTTCCCTCCTCTCTTCTTCACGCAAACCCCTCTCTTCTCTCCTTCCTTCTTCACGCCTATTCTCTTCTTCTCTATGTAAAAACTCTATAAATATACATGTAATGTGATGTAAAGAGTGTTGTGAATAAGAGAATAAGAAGATTAAAAGAGTAAAAGGAAGCTTAAAGGAAGCTTTGCTTATCTCCCTAAAGGCGCCGGTGGAGCCTTAGCTCTCCGGCGCCATACTTCTCCTTAGTTCATCTTATTTCATCAACCATTATCATTCTCATTCTCATCATCATTCTTATCATCATTCTCAAACAATAATCCCTCATTACATCAATACTCACGCCACCATCATCATCCTAAACATTCTCTAAATATCCAAACCTCAAACTCCTTATTATTCTCATGCCACAACTATCACTCTCTCAACAATCCCTAAGCCTCCATACTCTTAATTTCAACAGATGGGAGGATTGTTGACTCCAATTTTTATAGCTATGGGAATTGAGTTGCGAGGCGAGGTACTCCCTGCGACACGAGTAGACAAGTACTACCTCCACAAAACCGGATTTCAAGCAGGGGAACTCAACGGATTCTATGCCTATGAGCTTTACCTTCCTCCCAAGTTGAGGAAGAAACTTATTCTCCCACAAGTCGACATCACAGCTTTGAGCACTGAAACGAACTTGGCTTTTGAAGTACCTATGCACTGCTTGTATGACAGAGTGAGAGATGGTGATCTCCAGAAAATCACAACGCAAAGTATAAGACCCCCCCCCCCCCCCCAAGCAGGAACCTCAGGACCAACATCTCCTTCGCCTCCACCACCAGTTTATGGTAGCTTGCGTTATGATTTCACACCATATGACAATCCCATCTCAAACCTGGCCCTTAGAGAAGCTCACGAACAAATCAACTTGCTCCAACGTCTAGTGAAATGGCAAGGCTGAGGATTGAAGAAATGCTTCAAGAAATGCAAGGAACTCATGACCGAGATAAAAAGTCTCAAGGATAAGTTCTCAGGTGCCGGATGCTCAAACCCACAACCTGATGAAGTTGTTGACTCGATCGCTGATAACCTAGCAGAGATAACAGCACTTGCCGATGAGATGGGTCCTGAACGTATGGATGAAGACATAGAAACAAGGCACTCATTTCATGGAATGACGAGTTCCACGACTGATTTTTGGGAACCTCCACGAGCTTCTGCTTATGAACGACGCCAAAGATGGAAACGAAGAGCAACCCGGTCACCTACACCAATCCCACAGTCAAACAACGAGTCATACTCATTTGACTCTTCCACATGGTTTTAAGGTATGAAACCAATCTTTCATTGTATATACCATTTTCTCGCTGTTTTCTTTTTATCTCTTCTCTCTCACTTCTGTTACACCGAGACGGTGTAATTCAAGTTTCGGGGAGGGCTTTATATCTTTAATCTTGTGTTTTGTTTTCTTATTTTTATCTTTTTGTATATTTGAGTCTCATGCATACATCTATTGCATAGAAAAATCCAAAAAAGCCAAAAATTTGTAAAAGACAAAAAAAAATTTGTAGTTTCATTTGCATAGTAAGATTGGGTCTAGAAGAATTTTTATTTTCATATGCATATGGGATGTTTGGCTTGTAGAAGTTCATGCTTAGGATTAAGATCATTGCCCTTAGTCATAGTTATTTGTTGCTTGAACATCTTTGAAATAATGAAAAATCCATGCTTGGACCTTTGCACCTTTCGAAATACACCTTCTAGTTTGGTAAAGCTCACTCGATTTCTTGAAGCATCTCTATGAATTTGAACTTAAATTGAATTTAGTTTTCTTGCTTATGGGGATTTGAATGCATTCTCATGGTTGACTAAGGTCACATTCGAGTTTTCTTATCCATTCTACCACCCTTTGCTAACCCGAATGGTCATTCTCATCTTTAGAATGGTTCCCTTACCTTTAACCTTGACCATTTCTTTCAAACACTTTTGTATATTATATGAGTGAGGCCTTTTGTTGATAATGCTATGATTTTGCAAAAATTTGAGAGTATCGGGAATGACAAAGGTTATTAAGAAGAAGAAGAAATGGAGCTTGTGGAACAAGCGACTAAGCACATCTTGTGCAAGGAACTAAACCCTTATTCTCCTAACTATATGATTGATTTGTAACTAAGAGAAAGAGCTGTTAGAAGCCTTGATAAAGACTTGTAGCCGTCGGAATAAGAAACCAAGAAGAAGAGAACAAGGAAGAGTCACGAGGCGCCTTAAGGAGTAAGGAGCTGTCACTTTCAGTCTAGAGTAAGGAGCTGTCACTTTCAATCTAGAAGCGCTCAAGACTCTAATCCCAAACATTCATGTCCCTTTCATTCTCTTTGTAGTTAACCTAGTTGTCTGTCTATAAATATTAGTGTGCATACATTGTAATGTATTAAGTTAAGGAAATCAAAAACATCCTTCTCTTCTCTTAAGCGCCTAAGTTCTATCTCTCCCACTCTTGTCTTCTCTCTTCTTGTCTCTTCCATAAGAACCTCTATAGATCACTAAGAATCTCTTTAAACTTACATGGTATCAGAGCATTCCTCTATTTCCTTTCCTTCTAGGATAAACTCTGTTTGATTCTAGTTTCCGATTTCATCTCCTAAACAAACCTTGTTATTCATATATCTTTGTCCAATGGATAATAGCTCTTGAAGCTCAGTTCTAGTCATCAAAAACTCTCTTATTTATTTTGAAATCTCTCTATTATCTCCCTTAATCATCCGTGTGGAGTGATTCCTTCCAGAAATTGTGTTTAAACTCACATTATCCAGCGGTCCATAGTTGAGTTCCTCCTTTTTAACTTCCGGTCTATAGCTGTTTATCTCTTAATCTTTCATCTGTTCATCGCAAGCTACTCTATGGAAAACAACAAGATTATGTCTCTTCCAGTCACTCTTAAGGGAGCTGACAACTATCTCTTGTGGGCTAGAACCACAAGGGCCGTCCTAAATGGGAAGAAAGTCTTCCACCATGTTGAACCGGAGGAAGGCAAAGAGGAGTCCAAAGCTGATGAAGCATGGTTCTCTGAAGACCAATCTGTCCTAGCGGCCCTTCAAGGCTCACTAAGTATTACAGTCCTTGAAGCCTACTCCTATTGTGAGAGTGCCAAAGAACTATGGAGCACTCTGAAGAATGTCTTTGGAAATGTATCAAACCTTACCCGGGTTTTGGAGATCAAAAGGAATATCAACCAGCTGAGCCAAGGAGATGTTGACTTCAACACATTTTTTGGAAAATTCAGATCCTCTTGGGCAGAGTTGGAATTGCTGAGGCCACATACCCTAGATGCAGAAGTCCTAAATGAAAGGAGGGAGCAAGACAAAGTATTCTCCCTCCTGATGGTGTTAAACCCGGCTTATAATGACTTGGTCAAGCATATCTTGAGAGGAACTAAGCTACCAAGTCTTGATGTTGTATGTTCTCAAATCCAGAAGGAACAAGGATCTCTTGGACTGTTTGGTGGCAAAGGAGGAGAACTGGTGCTGGCAAACACAGCTGAAGGAGTAACTGCAAACAAGAGCCTTTATCGCCGTGGAGACAACACTTCCTTAGTATGCAGCTATTGTAAGAAGCCTGGCCATGTAAAGGAGAAATGTTTCAGCCTTCATCCACATCTCAAGAGGTTCCCTGGTGGCTCATACACTAACAAATGGGAGTCACGCCCTTCCCATCAAGGCCATTGGAGGGACAACTCCAACCGTGAACAAAGAGACTCCAAAGCTCACCTTGCCTCAGGCGGTTCATCTTACCATGAGAATGAGTCTCTAACTCCAACTCCAAACTCTGAGTTTGTGAAGAAGTCAGATCTTGATGCTCTCCTTAAAGCAATCAAAGACTCTGGTAAGACTATAAAACCTGTGAGCTATCAAGCTCTTTGTGAAATGCATAAACTTGTAGGTAGGAATAAGAAACCATTTATTGTTGATTCAGGGGCAAGTCATCATATGATAAGGGATCCTAGTCTCATTAGTAACATTAAACCTGCACTAGGACATGTTAGTATTGCTAATGGAGAACAAATTAAAATTGAAGGTGTTGGTGACTTAAACTTGTTTGATAAATGTTCCACAGCCTTTTACATGCCCACATTTACTTCTAACTTGCTATCCGTTAAGAAGACCACATCCGATTTAAACTGTCTTGGTATCTTTGGGCCTAATGATGTTTGCTTTCAGGATATTGACACAAGTAGAGTCTTTGGGCATGGAACAACCATGGATGGATTGTATGTGCTTGGAGACCTTAAGAATTCTTCCTTGGTATCATGTGGTTTTGGCTTAAATGTTGGCGTAACTAATGATGTTATTTGGCATGATAGATTAGGACATCCTCATTATAAGGCCCTAAACTTATTATTTCCTAATATGCAAGTCCAAAATAGTGATTGTGAGGCTTGTATTCTAGGAAAACATTGCAAATTTATTTTTCCTAGATCTTCTACTACTTGTGACAATTGCTTTGATCTAATCCATTCGGATGTTTGGACTGCTCTTTGTTTGTCTAGAGAAAACCACAAATACTTTGTCACCTTTATTGATGAAAAATCCAAGTACACATGGTTAACATTGCTTCCATCAAAGGATAAAGTTTTAGAGGAATTTATAAATTTTCATGCATATATTACTAACCATTATAATGCTAAAGTGAAAATTTTGAGATCAGATAATGGTGGAGAGTATATAGGTCACACATTCAAGCAATTTTTAAACACAAATGGCATCCTTCACCAAACAAGTTGCCCATACACTCCACAACAGAATGGTGTAGCTGAAAGAAAGAATAGACATCTAATGGAAGTAGCAAGAACCATGATGTTTTACACCAATGTACCAAGGAGGCTCTGGGGTGATGCAGTTGTTGCGGCCTGTTACCTCATCAACAGGCTTCCCACTAAAGTTCTTCAAGATCAATCTCCATTTGAGGTACTCACAAAAACTAAACCTGTTCTTGATCACTTACGTGTGTTTGGATGTTTTTGTTATGTCTTAGTGCCTGGAGAGAACCGGAACAAGTTAGATGCCAAGAGTACCAAAGCAATGTTCCTTGGTTATTCAAGTACACAAAAGGGCTATAAATGCTTGGTTCCAGAAACCAACAAGATACTGGTGTCCCAGGATGTAAAGTTCTTGGAAACTCAGGGATACCATTCAGAAAAGGACTGGGAGAGCCTCCAAAACCTCTCTCACTCCCAATCCGAACGTGCAGCTCATCTCCGGACCTTGCTTGACAACCTCGGCCTTTGTCCACCTGGTGGACAGTCCGCAGCTCCTCTTGCTCCTGAGGGGGAGATGACACATGATCATGATCAAGAAGAGCCTGCGGATAGGGAAGTTAACACTCAAGAAGTAGATGAACAAGATACAATTAGAGAAGAGAATGAGAGAACACAAGAAGCTCCTACATCAGCTGAACCAACCATGGAACTTCGAAGAAGTCAGAGATTGAGGAACACACAAGAAGCTTCTACATCAGCTGAACCAACCATGGAACTTCGGAAAAGTCAGAGATTGAGGAACAATAGAATATACTACAATTGTCACATTGTTGCTCATCCTTCACAAGCCATGTGCTCTTTAGCTCTTATTTCACAAGAACATCAAGCTTACATCATAAGCCTAGACAAAGAAGATATACCAAGAACATATGAAGAAGCTAAAGAGAAGAAGGTTTGGAGGGATGCAGTTGGAGAAGAAACTGCAGCAATGGAGAAAAATCACACATGGGATGAAGCGGTCTTACCTAAAGGGAAGAAGACTGTGAGTTCAAAATGGGTATTCACAATCAAGTACAAGAGCAATGGGGAGATTGAGAGGTATAATGCTAAACTAGTTGCAAGAGGATTCACACAAACTTATGGAGAAGATTATAGAGACATCTTTGCTCCTGTTGCCAAACTACACACTGTGCGAGTAGTCCTCTCCATTGCTACTAACTTAGAATGGGAATTATGGCAAATGGATGTGAAGAATGCTTTCCTTCAGGGGGAGCTTGAAGAAGAGGTGTACATGACACCACCATCTGGTCTAGAAGACATTGTTCAACCTGGGAAAGTTCTTAGACTAAGGAAAGCAATTTATGGTCTCAAGCAATCTCCTAGGGCATGGTACAGAAAGCTAAGTGTCACTCTCCTTGATCGTGGCTTCATTAGATCAGAAGCGGATCACACTCTGTTCATTATGCAGAGCCATAAAGGTATTATAGTCATTCTCATATATGTAGATGATATCATCATCTCTGGGAATGACAAGGTTGGTATTCAAGAAACAAAAGCCTATTTAAAGTCAATATTTGATATTAAAGATCTAGGAGAACTAAAGTATTTCCTTGGGATAGAAGTTTGTAGATCAAAGGAAGGTCTCTTCTTATCTCAAAGGAAATACACCCTTGATCTGTTGGATGAAACAGGTACCTTAGGAGAAAAGATAGTAAAAACGCCATTGGAAGATGCATACAAAGTTCACCAACAAGAGGATCTCAAGGAGGATAAATTGTTTGAAGATCCAAAGCTATACTGCCGGCTTGTTGGTAAACTCATCTATCTTACCTTAACTAGACCTGACTTGTGTTTCTCTGTGAACCAGATCAGTCAGCATATGCAAGCACCAAGAATGTCCCATTGGAAAATGATTGACCGCATTCTGAGATACCTCAAGGGCACCCCAGGCCAAGGCATTTGGATGAGATGTAATGCCAACACAGAAGTGGTAGGTTATTGTGATGCAGATTGGGCTGGGGATAGAGAAGATAGAAAGTCAACAACTGGCTATTGCACATTCATTGGAGGAAACCTAGTCACTTGGAAGAGCAAGAAGCAAAAGATAGTGGCATGTTCTAGTGCTGAAGCTGAATACCGAGCAATGAGGAGGTTAACCACAGAACTAATGTGGTTAAAGATTCTGTTCAAGGATTTGGGAAGAGAAGTCACTACACCAATCACTATGCATTGTGATAATCAAGCCGCAATTCATATAGCCTCAAATTCAGTCTTTCATGAGAGAACCAAGCATATCGAGGTGGATTGCCATAAAGTAAGGGAGCAAATGCAGCAAGGAGTCGTCTTACCTTGCTACACAAAAAGCTCAGACCAATTGGCTGACATCTTCACTAAAGCAGCCAGCCTAAAGACATGTGAGTCTATTCATGAGAGACTCGGCCTTGTGGAGTTATTTAAGGGGGATGATGAAGATCCCCAACTGTGATGATCACACTTTTTTTCCCTTATGTATAGCTTTTCTTCCCTAGTGGTTTTGCTTACTAAGGTTTTTAATGAGGTGTTATTCACAGTTCAAGCTTTATCATAAACATCATTATGATTAAAGCTTGAGGGGGAGTATTGAGAAGAAGAAGAAATGGAGCTTGTGGAACAAGCGACTAAGCACATCTTGTGCAAGGAACTAAACCCTTGTTCTCCTAACTATATGATTGATTTGTAACCAAGAGAAAGAGGTGTTAGAAGCCTTGATAATGACTTGTAGCAGTTGGAAGAAGAAACCAAGAACATCATTCTCTTCTCTTAAGCGCCTAAGTTCTATCTCTCCCACTCTTGTCTTCTCTCTTCTTGTCTCTTCCATAAGAACCTCTATAGATCACTAAGGATCTCCTTAAACTTACAAAGGTTAGCTCTCATTTTAGGCTAGGAATGGTAAGTCTAGCTCTAAGTAGGGAATGGAAGACTTGAATGGTTAGAATAGGTGTTAATTTGGATGATTGGAAAAGAAAGAAAAAATAAAAACTCTTGATAATTGATATCAAAAGAGTCCCTAGTTAACCCTAGTGATAGACCAAATATCTCTAGAATCCCAACTGTATAAGAAGAAGAAAAGTATGGCTACCATAAGTTAAAATATAGAAAAAGAAAATTATAAGTATATGGAGCAAAAGAAAAAAAAGTTTAAAGGGATAGAAAAGAGCTAAGAGTTGAACTAAAAGGTTTTTCTATGAGACTAAGAAAAGAGATTGATCATGAGGGGTGAGGAATTAAAAAAACAAAGAAATCTATTGATATGGAGGTTGAAAAGAGAATGATGATAAAGTTTAAAGAATAGAAAATATGATGCACTTAACGGGATGGGTAGAATAATGAGGGCTGAGTTTTATATGCATCAATTGTTCCCTTTCTTAGATGGATTTTGCATTTGACTATCATTCCTACTTTTGAGGGCAATCACCTATAAAAAACTTTTTATTTAGTCACCACAAAAGCTTTTAATCCATAAACCGATTGAAGAGTGATTTGATTTCCATAAGCGAGACCACATTATAAACATCTTAATGAATGTTAAAGAAATGTCTTCCATTTGATTGTGAGTTTTTGCCTAAGATTAGAGGTTGCATTAGAGTTGTGCATTGAAATGAGCATGGAGAAGTACTAGAGAGTAAGATGTTTGTTCTTGCACCATTTAACTATCTTTGAGGACAATAATCCTTCATTTGATACTTTTTGACTTTGAATCCCCATCCTTAAGTTTCTCCCATTTCTGGTCTCTTGTTGTTTTCTTGCGGACAAGCAAAAGGCAAGTTTGGGGGAATTGATATGTTAAGATTTCATCACCTTTAGAGTATGCTTTCATTGTTAATATTTAGCATTTTTGTATTGCATCAATAGAATTAGGAACATGTTTTTGCATAGTTCTTTGTCTGATAGGAACATGGAGTAAAGTATGGTGGCTTGGAGCAATAAAGATGGATGTTTGGACATTGGACCAAGAAAGAATTTTGTAGGGAACTGGAAGATTGCAAGGCCATCTCCAGCGGCCAAGGCACACCGCTGGAGAGCAGCGCCCAAGCACAGCGGCCAAGCACAGTGGCCAAGGCAACCGCTGGACGTCAAAATCAAGCAAATGGGAGATTGCAAGGCCATCTCCAGCGGCCAAGGCACACCGCTGGAGAGCAGAAGCCAAGGCAACCACTCGACGTCAAAATCAAGCAACTGCGAGATTGCAAGGCCATCTCCAGCGGCCAAGGCACACCGCTGGAGAGCAGCGGCCAAGTACGGCAGCCAAGGCAAACCGCTGGACTGGTCTTCTATTTGTAAAAATTTAGTTTTAACCAATCCGAGTTTAGATGATAAACCAAGTTTTTATCTTAGTATAAATAGTGAATGAACCTTAATTTCTAGGTATTATGTTTTGTTTAAAGGATTTTAGCCAATCTTATTCTCTTCTTAAGTGTTTTGAATCTTTGATATTTGGAGATTGAGAAGGATTTGATTTCATTTTGTCTTTGATTCTATTATCTTAATGTTTATGATTATGCAAAGTTCATACTCAATGATTTGTGTTTTCATATCCATGAGTGAGTATCTATTTTAGGATTCTTGGGATGTTAGATCTAGGTTGATTTGTGTTAGGTTAGTGGAGTTTTTTTAAATCACAATATAAATTAAAATTTTGTATAAATCATTTCACCCCATTACCCATTTATTCTTACCTCAATGTGTAATGGGTTGCTTTCACCCATTTAAACAATTTTGAGACTTCTAAAAATGAGGAAAATAAATTTTATTATAAGATTGAAAACAAAATATTTTCTGATAGATAACCTGAAATAATTATAAAATCTAGAGATGGTAATAAAATGATTAAGTTAGAGGAGATTGTCAGAAAACACCATCAGACAATGAATGCTGAAATGTTTTGCAAGGTTTCACACTAAACATGGACGTTTGAGTTTAGATAACATATTTCGGGTATTCAATTTTAGAGGCTTGTGATATTTTCAGTCATTTATAATATTTTGGTTTGGTTCGAATCATTTGCATTTGAATCGGGTTTAAATACACAAAATATCAAAAAAATATTTAAATTTTTGGTTTATATCTCTTAAATATGAATAAGAACATTCAAATATTTTGGTTATTTTTTGTTATTTTGATTTTAAAATAATTGATATTTTTAATTATATAATTGTAACTTGTGTTGAAATTATAAGTTTAAAGAGATTGAAGTATGTTAAGAGACTAAGAGTGAGAATAGCAAGAGATTATGAAAGTTTGTATGTATTTTATTCTCTTAGTCATTACAAATCTTTACAAGAGGTTACACATATATTTATAGACTTTGAATAAGACGAGGTGCAGAAGAAGAGAAGAATGGCGTGAAGAAGGAAGAAGAGAAGAGAGGTTTTGCGTGAAGAAGAGAGGAGGGAGCAGCTCACCTACTCCAACAGTATTGCGCTCCATGCCTCTCTCTGGCGCCCCATGCTTGTGCCCATACCTCTCCTTGCTTCCTTACTTAGTTTAGTTAGATCATCTAGTTGAGATCCAACAGCTTCCGTTTCTTCTAGTTCCTTCTTAACTTGTTCTCCTTCTAATTCCTTTTCAACTAGTTTTCTCCTTTTTCCTCCCTCTCTTGTGTTTGAATTCTTCTTCTTGAGATCACATATTTCAACACTCCCCCTCAAGATTGGTCGGTGGAGATCCTTAAGACCGATCTTGCCATGAATGTGATCACAAGTAATAGTTGAAGTTGCCTTAGTGAAGATATCAGCTAATTGATCCTTGCTTGCTACGAAGGCGGTTTTGATAATTCCTTCTTGTATCTTCCCTCTCACAAAGTGGCAATCAACTTCTATGTGCTTGGTTCTTTCATGAAATACCGGATTTGATGCTATATGCATTGCAGCTTGATTATCACAATACAATAGCATTTCTTCATCTCTCTGGATTCCAAGGTCTTTTAGAAGCGCTTTTATCCATATCAACTCCTTTGTCAATTCTTTCATGGCTCTGTACTCTGCTTCAGCACTTGATAAGGCTATGACCTTCTGTTTTTTGCTCCTCCAAGTTACTAGATTTCCTCTCACAAATGTGCAAAAACCAGATGTGGACTTTCTATCCTTTTTATCTCCAGCCCAATCCGCATCACAATAACCTTGGACCTTTGTGTTCCCATTAACATGCATCCATACTCCTTTTCCAGGGCTATTCTTTAGGTACCTTAGCAACCTCTCAATCATGTTCCAATGTTGTGAGGTTGGCTTTTGCATATGCTGGCTCACACGGTTTACTGCAAAGCAGATGTCAGGTCTTGTAATGGTAAGATAGATAAGTTTGCCCACCATCCTTTGGTATCTTTTAATGTTCTCTAAAGGCTCCCCCTCAGGACTATCTTGGTATCCTTCTTCTATTGGAGTTTTGGCCGGCTTAGATCCTAACTTCCCGATTTCTTCCAAGAGATCCAGCACGTATTTCCTTTGAGATATGAACATTCCATCTCCAAATCGTGTCATTTCAATCCCTAGAAGGTACTTGAGCTCCCCTAGATCCTTTATATCAAAGTCGGCCTTCAAGAGTCCCTTGATTTGATCTACTCCATCTTTGTCACTTCCTGTGATGATTAGATCATCAACATAAATCAAGACTATCACTACTCCTCCTTCACTTTGTCTTGTGAATAGAGTATGATCCGCTTCAGATTTTATGAACTCCTTCTTCAAGAGGCAAGCGCTTAGCCTTTGGTACCATGCTCTTGGAGATTGCTTCAGCCCATAGATTGCTTTCTTCAATCTACACACTTTGTTGCCTCCATTATGATACCCTTGGGGTGGATCTATATATACTTCTTCTTCCAAATCCCCCTGCAAGAAGGCGTTCTTGACGTCCATTTGCCATAAGTCTCATTCCAAATTTACAACTACCGAGATTAGAATTCTTATGGAATGGAGCTTAGCCACTGGAGCAAATGTTTCAGTATAGTCCTCCCCATAGACTTGAGTATATTCTTTTGCTACCAGCCTTGCTTTGTACCTTTCTATTTCCCCATCACTTGTGTATTTAATTGTATACACCCATCTACTCCCAACCGACTTCTTATCCTTTGGTAAGTCGGTTAAGTACCAAGTATTATTCCTTTCCATGGACTTCATTTCCTCTTCCATGGCTTTCACCCATACTTCACTCTCACATGCTTCTTCATATGAGCTAGGAATGTATTCCTTGCTGATTTTTGTGAGAAACACTTCATGCTCCATGGGTAATGTCGCCAAGGAACAGAAATGCTCAATGTGATATGTGATAATACTATTTTGAGTGTGATCTCCTTCTTGTGATATGAGAGTGCTGTCGCCAATAGGATCGAGATCTAAGCTCGCCGTACGCTCAGGACACTCTCTTATCACACAAGGAAGATTACTCGTACTAGACTTTCCTTGGAGCATAGCAGAATTGTTGTAGCCATAAAAAACACGTTGTCACCTCTGTCTTGTACTTCTTCTTAGAGGTATGGTTGGCTCCGGTCCTTCTTCAGCATCCGCTCCCTCTTCATCCAAATTCTGATCCGCTTCCTCATGTGCATTATCCGCACTATCTTGCTCTATGAAGTTCTCAGATGTTTCTTCTTGTACTTCTTCACATAGGCTTGGCGTTTCATCAAACACCATCCAGTCCATGGATGAATAGATCATTCCTTTAGAAGCATCATGATCCTTAGCCCCATAGAAACTCTCTTGTTCATTAAACCTTACTTCTCTAGACACATACACTCTTCTTGTTTCCGGATTGTAGACCTTGTAGCCCTTTTCTGTTGGTGAATATCCAATGAACACACACCTCATGCTTCGAGGTTCAAGTTTGCTTCTGTGTCCTTCTGGTAAAAACATGAAGCATGTGCATCCAAACGTTTTGATATGATTTAAGCTTGGTTTCTTCTTGTACAACACTTCAAATGGGGACTTATCATCCAGATTTTTGGTTGGAAGTCGGTTGATTAAGTAGCTTGATGTCATTACGGCATCTCCCCAATGGAACTTTGGTACTCTTTTGGCAATCATGAGAGTCCTTGCTACTTCCATTAGGTGTCTATTCTTCCTTTCAGCTATCCCATTCTGCTGAGGAGTGTATGCACACGATGTTTGATGAATGATGCCAAAGTTGCTGAGGAACTCTTTGAATCGTTTACTCACATATTCCCCTCCATTATCACTACGCAATACTTTGATCTTTGTTTTGAATTGGGTAGAGATATAGTTAATGAAGTTGGTGAAGGCTTCATAAACTTGATCTTTGGTATGTAGAAGAGTGATCCATGTATATCTTGAGTAGTCATCAATGAATGAAACAAAATATTTATATTGATCTCTTGAATTACATGGTGAGGTCCATACATCTGAGTGTACAATGCCAAACGCTTCATCACAAGTTGTAGATGAAGTAGGAAAAGCTTGTCTACAATGCTTCCCTAGTACACACACCTCACACACTACTTCTTCTTGGATGAGATTGGGTAAGACCATCTTGAGGACTGCTGAACTTGGATGTCCTAACCTTCCATGCCATAATGGGCTATCTTCAATCTCTTTCCTCCCAAAAAACTTTGCATCCGCCTTCATTCCAAGAGCCATTGGTTCCTCTTGTTTATTTGATTCCAAGATATACACACCATCTTCTACCTTCCCTTCTCCGAGCACATGGTTTGTTTTAGGGTCCTGAAACTTAACAAAGTCAGTCCCAAACACAGCCACACACTCCAAATCCTTTGTAGCTTTATTAACGGATAAAAGATTAGATGAGAAGTTAGGCATGTATAATGCTTTTGTTTCCCTTTTAAAAAGCTCTAACTCTCCTATCCCTTTAATTGGAACTGAGCTTCCATTGGCTACTTGTACACTTCCATGGCACGGTTCAAGATTCTTTAACATATCTTGATCCTTGATCATGTGATGAGAGGCCCCTGAATCCACAATGATTCTAGTCTTCTTTATGGGTGTTTTAGAGCTAAAAAAACTCTTACCCGAATCTGTGAGTTTGACTAGGCTCTTGATGAGAGCTTCAAACTCAGACCTTCTAACCAGTTCTTCAACAGGTTGTGCAATTCCCGTGAAGGCTCTAGGTCCATTCCCATTCTCCCTTAGCCGCTTAGGCCTCAAGTGTGGATGGAGGGTCCAACACTTCTCCTTAGTGTGTCCTTTCATCTTGCAATGCTCACACTCCAACGTCCTCTTGTCTCCAAATGTGAGATTCTTTCTTGCAAGATGTGCAGCTTCACTTGGTGCATGAAACAGGTCTCTAGACCCTTCTTCCCTTTGTATCATACCACATACTTCCTCTAGACTTGGCAGATTCTCAAATCGAAGTATATGCTTGATAAGATCCTTGTATGATGCATTGAGTGCCAAGAGAAGCCCAAATACTTGATCTTGGTCACGCCTTTCTCCTAACTCCTTGGGGTCTATAGTGTGTGGCCTCAAGATCTCCAACTCGGCCCATAAGCTTCTATACTCCCCAAACATTTCCTTGAATGACTTTTCCTCTTGTTGGAGCTCATTCAATGCCCTTTTCACCTCAAATATCCTTGATATGTTTGAGATGTTTCCATATACTCCTTTGAGTATATCCCAAAGTTCCTTGGCGGTATCCGCATATGAGTAAGCCGCCAAGATAGTTGGTTCTAGTGAGCTTTGGAGAAGAGAAAGAGTGTATTGTTCTTCTTGCTCTTCCTTAGCTTCCTCCTTCTCATTTCTCACCGCCGCTTCTGTTCCTTCTTTTGGCTCAACATATTGCCAAAGTCCTCGGCCTCTAAGAGTAGTTTTGGTGGTTTTTGCCCAAAGGAGGTAGTTGTTTCCCTTGAGCATAACCGAGATTGTTACCCTATTAGTCTCCATTTTCTAGTAATAATACACAATCTTAGTCCTTTCACAACTTGAAGATCCTATGATCTCAAGGATATTAATCTCAGAGTGAATAGAAATAAGGAAGGTGTATTGTTATAGATTAGAAGCCTTGTAGAGTATTAGAGGAATCAAGAAGAGGATAAGCGGTTTAGTAGATAACCTGCTCTGATACCATGTTGAAATTATAAGTTTAAAGAGATTGAAGTATGTTTAGAGACTAAGAGTGAGAATAGCAAGCGATTATGAAAGTTTTTATGTATTTTATTCTCTTAGTCATTACAAATCTTTACAAGAGGTTACACATATATTTATAGACTTTGAATAAGAGGAGGCGCAGAAGAAGAGAAGAATGGTGTGAAGAAGGAAGAAGAGAAGAGAGGTTTTGCGTGGAGAAGAGAGGAGGAAGCAGCTCACCTACTCCAACAGTATTGCGCTCCATGCCTCTCTCTGGCGCCCCATGCTTGTGCCCATACCTCTCCTTGCTTCCTTACTTAGTTTAGTTAGATCATCTAGTTGAGATCCAACAGCTTTCGTTTCTTCTAGTTCCTTCTTAACTTGTTCTCCTTCTAGTTCCTTTTCAACTAGTTTTCTCCTTTTCCCTCCTTCTCTTGTGTTTGAATTCTTCTTCTTGAGATCACATATTTCAACAACTTGTAAGGTAATTGAGTTATATAAAATTTAAATATAATTAATAGTTATAGGTATATAGTTATATTTTGAGCGTTATAGGCTTCATTTCTTCTGATACATGAGTTAAGGACCTATTAGAATTTTTATCGGTTCAAATTTGGGTTTGACAAATTTTCTCGAGTCGAATTCGGTTTGGTTCTTTGGTTCTTAATATGTTTCTCAGAAATATCTTACACGAAAAACAAAACAACTAGATCGAGTGAAAAACTAATGGATGTGGTATAAACTTTTAATATAAACCATAAAAATTAAATTGATTAATTTACTCTTGTAAAATAATAAATTTATATAAAAATGATTTGTTTCTTACAAAAAGGTGATTTTTTATTTTTTTATTGTCTCAGGTCATTCCACTCGCTCGCTCTACAGGTAATTTTTTGCTTTTTTAACGGATAGAGAGAAATTAGTGGAAACAATTAATCAAGTCATACAAAAACCCTTCCCCATTTGAATGGAATGGGCCTGGCCCAAAAGATCAGATGAAAAACTCTTGTTTGCCAAAAGGCATGCCATCCTCAGAACGACCCAATTGTTGCTGCATGACGGAATAAAAACCTGCCTTACAAGACTGAACAACGCGTTGATATATATGATATTTGATGGTTTTTAAATATAGAGTTTAGCGTATTTTCTACTATTTTAGAATCTATTCAGGTGATATCGCGGTTGGTTTGATGTTTGATGCGATATGACTGGAGATTTTAGCAAAAGACAAAGAAGACACGTTTCTGGGGCTCAGATCGATCGTTCCACACTTGGAACGATCGATCCAACATATGAAGAAACTGCAGATGTAACCAGATCGATCTGAACCTGGAACGATCGTTCTAATCAACTCGATCGATCTGGTTACATCTGCAGTTTCTTCATATGTTGGATCGATCGTTCCAAGTGTGGAACGATCGATCTGAGCCCCTGAAACGTGTCTTCTTTGTCTTTTGCTAAAATCTCCACTCATATCGCATCAAACATCAAACCAAGCGCGAAATCACATGAATAGACTCTAAAATAGTAGAAAATACGCTAAACTCTATATTTAAAAACCATCAAATATCATATATATCAATTCTCCCAGACTTGAATTCTTGTTTGTCCTCAAGTAAGAATAAACAAAGAAATCAAATGTTAGAAGAAAGGTTTGAAAACAAAGAAACTCATCTCGTCATCAGAACACCACAATCACATTCACCACAGTAAGCCACTAAGAATTCTTACCTGACTTGATCCAAACCACCATGTACTTTATCGACAGCAGTCACAGTTTTCCCGATATAACCCACAATTCCACAACATAATCCAATAGCCCCTCATCGCTGGGTCTCATCTCTGATCTCAATGCCAAGGACCTTCTAGACTCATTCCCGTACTTTACAATCACAAACCAGCCCAAGTATAACTTGGTAATCTTTCTCTCCCCCAAACTCATTATTTTCGTTTTTTTTTGGTTTTTTTTGTTTTTTTATTATTCAAAGTTGTAGGCGAATAATGGCATCACGAGAAATTTTCCTAGTCTCGCTTCCAGACTTTGCGTGATCATCATAATCTCAAGTAAAATAATGAGGTCATTGGAAATTTTCCTACCTATTTACTCAATTTAGAATCATCTCATCTTTATACAATACTATGTAAAACAAAATGAGGAGAGGATTACCATTAATTTAACAAGGCTGATCTGATTAAGTGTGAACGTGGAGTCAAGCCCGGAAGAACATCGATCACATTGATGAGGTAAAAAGAACTGACAGAAATTAGGTCAGACCTTAGTGGATCATTGTCGGGAATGCGGGAATCTCAAGTCAACTAGTCAACTTTTGATTTTTCCATTAGTCACGGATGCTAGTCATGATGGAATCAGTGGTCACATGAGCTTCTCCAACTGCGGTGATTTCCTTGGTACAATCACTGTTTCTAACCATAATTTTGACTCAATAAAAATAAACCGTAAAATCTCAAAAGAAACAAAACAAAGAAAAAGTGCATTAGTCCGGACAAATACCATCCCCCAGACTTACTTAACACCGTCCCGGTGGAGAAACAAATCCGAAGGAAGATATGACAAAAGCATAAAATACAGAGAAAACAAAGAAAAATAAAGTCAAATAACAAAAGGATAGAATAGAAAATACTATGCTCCGTGATCGCTCTCTGATGTACCACTGTGCTCCTCGCCCAGTCGTCTCCTGCATCTGGGTAGACGTGCGCAGTCCCTAGTGTTCTGCTAGCATAATAGATGACATGAAGTTTCTTGTCTTTTCTCTGCCCCAGAACAGCTCCTATTGCATAATCACTTGCATCAGTCATTACCTCGAATGGCAGGTCCCAGTCTGGTGGTTGGACAATTGGTGTGCTGATAAGTGCTCCTTTGATTGTAAGGAAAGCTTCAAGACAAGCACTATCAAAATCAAACTTCACATCTTTTCATAGCAGCTGCGTCATTGGTCTAGAGATTTTGGAGAAGTCCTTGATGAACCTTCTGTAAAAACCGGCATGTCCTAAAAAGCTTCTAACTGCTTTGACAGATTCAGGTGGCTGCAAGCTTGCCATTACCTTAATTTTTGCCTTATCCACCTCTATTCCCTTCTCTGAAATCTTGTGTTCTAAGACAATTCCGTCTCTGACCATGAAATGGCATTTTTCCCAGTTCAGCACATGAAATGGCATTTTCCCAGTTCAGTACGGGTGGTTAGCCAATCTTTCTAGCATCTGGGCAATAAAAGGCAGGGGAAAGTGATATTTTCGAGTATCAGCATTCAACTTCCTATAATCTATACACATCATATGCCCTTTAACAATTCTGGTCGGGATTAACTCTTTCTTATCATTCCTAATGACTGTTACACCACCTTTCTTTGGTACAACATGGACCGGGCTCACCCAATTACTATCTGAGATCGCATATATAATACCCGCTTCTAGAAGTTTCATTATCTCTTTCTTCACAACATCTTTTAGATTTGGGTTCAGCCGCCTATGATGTTCTATAGAAGTCATTGATTCATCTTCTAGATGTATCCTATGCATACAAAGATCAGGGGAAATTCATGTGATATCATCAAGTGAATAGCCTAAGGCTCTACGAAACTTTCTAAGTTCACACAGACGCAGAGCAGTTTCAGCATTATTCAACATATAATTAATTATCACAGGGTAAGTGGAGTTAGGACACAGAAATGCGTACCTTAGCCCAGATGGAAGTGTTTTGAGTTCTACCTTTGGAGCTTTCAGCTCACTCCAGACTGAGGTAGAGTGTGCTGAGTTGGTTGTTGCTGGAAGTTTTTCTGCAGAGTCGTCCAAGCTCATGTAAGCTGATGTATCTTCCATTGACTTGCTTGCATTTAATATCTCAGCATACTCAGTTGTATCTTCACCGAGAAATCCATACTCACTCTTAGCTTGTGTCAATGCTGTCTGTAGAGGATCATCCACTAACATTTCCTCTGCTACTTCATCAGAGACCTCTAAAGAATCATCAATCGAGAATGTCTGTCCATCTAGCATTGGTTTCTTCAACAGCTTGTTCATCTCAAATTTCATAATAATATCTCCCAGGTGGAGATCAATTCTACCATTCCGGACATCTATCATCGCTCCTGCAGTGCATAGGAACGGTCGTCCCATAATCAGAGGATCCTTTGGTTCTTCCTCAAGTTCCAGAACCACAAAATCTGCAGGGATGAGTGTATTTCCAATCCTCACATGTAAATCCTCTAAAATTCCAACAGGCAATTTCACAGAACGATCAGCGAAAACTAAAGAGATTTTGGTTGGTTTGAATTTTATGAGCCCAAGTCGCTTGGCCACAGAGTATGGCATCAAATTGACACTGGAACCTAGATCACAAAAAGAGCAAGCAAAAGTAAGTGATCCAATCTGCACAGACAGAACAAATCGCCCAGGGTCTCCAAGCTTTTTGATTGTCTTGTTTTGCAGTACAGCACTGCAGTCCTTAGTAACCTTCAGATAGTCTTCTTCACTAGACACTTTACTTGTTACTAAACTCTTCATGTATCTTTTCATTGATGGCATCATCTGGACTGCATCTCTAAGACGTAGCTTTACTATGAGATCATCAACCATCTCTTTGCACTTGGCTTCTTCCAGGTCTTTCCGTGATTTCTTCAGACGAGTAGGGTAAGGGATCCTTGGAGTATAGACACGCACAGGCCGCGGTGCACTTTCTTCATCAACCAGATCTAGAACTTTCTCATTCTCTGATTCCTCTCTCTCTTCTAGATCAATGACTATACCAGCATCTGTATTCTTCTGCGCTGTTGGTTCCAACACTTTCCCACTTCTCAGTGCAATAGCATTGATGAATTGCTTTCTAGGATTCTGTTCCCCCTTCGCTGGAAGGACTCCCTGCTGTCTTTGCACTGCATCTGCGGTCTGAGCAATTTGAGTGTCTATCAGTTTCATGTGAGTAGAGACAGCTTCATACTTGCTGTTAAGATCACTGTACATGTTGTCCACCTTCAGATTGATCTCATTAGAAGATTTTTGTTGCTGTAGAAGAAATTGTTGCATGAGAACCTTAAGTTCATCTTCAGAATTGTTAGATGAGGTTTGAGGTGCTGTCTGAAAGTTGTTGAATGGTTGTTTCTGCTGGAAACCACCCTGGAATTTGTTCTGGTCCGAATTTTGTACGAAATTTTTTCCCTGAAATTTTTTTCTGAAAATCCCTGAGAATTACCAATAACGCCCAAATTTTGCACGAACGATTTTCCTTGAAAATGCTGTGGGCGTTATTGGTAATTCTCAGGGATTTTCAGGATAGTGGCATGCAAATCTGGGTTTTCAGAAAAAGTTTCAGGGAAAAAATTTCGTACAAAATTCGGACCAGAACAAATTCCAGGGTGGTTTCCAGCAGAAACAACCATTCAACAACTTTCAGACAGCACCTCAAACCTCATCTAACAATTCTGAAGATGAACTTGATCCTGCATGCCACTCATCTGCTGTGGGTAGACTTGATCCTGTGGGTTTTCAATATTTGTGCTCCTATAAGACAGATTCAGATGATTTCTGTAGTTTTCATTGAATCCCCTGTTTTGCACGAATCCTTGTCCACTCACATAATTCACTTTTTGAAACTCATCAGATTCTTCCTCAGCCATTTCTTGACAATAAATTGCATCTGATTCATCTTCACACAGCTGAACATTTCTCTGATTTGCTTTCATCAACATAGTCACCATTGCTTGCAGCATTCAAAGCATTTTTATAGTCCCAGTCGACTCCATCATAAAATATGTCGAGAAGTTGTTTATCTGAATATCCGTGATGAGGACATTCCCTGCGATATTCTTTAAATCTCTCCCAAGCTTCGCAGAAAGGTTCTCCCTGGTGTTGTCCAAAAGTAGTAATTTTGTTTTTCAGAGTGGCTGTCTTGCTTTTAGTGTAAAAATGGTCCAGAAAAACAGATAAAACTTTGTTCCAAGTAGTGAGAGATTTAGGAGGTAGAGATTTTAACCATCTCAATGCCTTATCTGCCAAAGAAAAGTGGAAGAGCTTGCACTTAATGTAGTCAGCATGTACTCCATTTGCATTGGTAGTGCTACAAATTTCCTCATAGTTTTCTATGTGATCCATGGGGTTCTCTGAAGGTAGGCCATGATATGGATGCTGCTTCACCAATGCGATCAACTGAGATTTGATCTCAAAATCTTGTCTTGCTGGTTCTGGAGGACAAATGTCAGCTCTGTTCTGATATAAAGTGTGAGGTGTATCAACATCCCCAATAGTATGATGTGGTTGTTGTTGGTGCTGATTTAGTAACCACTGGAATTGCCTTTGCATATCAAGTAACTGTGCTGCTGTAGCAGCTTGAGCATCAGCGAGTGCTCGGTTGTCGATGTTATCACCCATGTTGGCTTGTTTTGACTTTCCTTTCTTTTTGTTAGTTCGTTCTGTTCTTGCCAATTCTTGATTTGTGAGCTGCAAGAGATTATCAGAACCTTCACTTCTCTTCTGCATAAACATGTATCACACACGAGAGAGCAATACAGAACTTGTTAATAAATCTTAGACTAAATTTCAGTCTTAGATTTTGAAGGTAACGCAATTAGTTCCCGGCAACGATGCCAAAAACTTGATGTGATCAGAGTTTTAACACAAATAAAAGACTGCAAGTGAACAGACAATCACAGTAGTATAGATGGGATCGAATCCACAGAGACCAAAGCTACACTACTATTCTTTAGGAATGAAATTAAGGTAAGACAAAAGATAAGATTTGTTTGTGACAGTAATGAAAATAAATAAATAAACGAAGTAATTTATAAATTAAAAAGCGCTAGGTTTAGGAAAATTCGCAGGAACTCAGAGATCACGAACCAGACAACTATTCAGGGATTAATAAGAACCATATAGAACTCAAACATAAATGTATAACCAATCCACTGTCGTGGTATCAATTACTTTATCTAGCAACCTAAGTATCTAAACTGTCGTTTGAACTTAGAATTCTAAACAAGCATTAAGAAGCAGGTTCAATATGTTCACGGATCGTCTTAAATCGGCTTTCGTTGGCTAAGGACAATCTGCCCATCTATGTTTTTTCCAGCAACCTATAACACTTTTGGTGAATAGATTAAACCTTAAAATCAGATACTAAGTGATCAATTTAATCTAAGCAATAATATCAACTATAAATGAAGAAGCCTAAGATAAATTCCCTATCTATGTCTGACTCAATGATTCTGAAATTCCCTTGAAACCCTAAACCTAACTAAAAATCTACTCAGACATGAATGCAAAGAAACATGAAAGAGATAAAGAAGAAATCATAATTAAACTGAAAATAAAGAGAAAAGGTTTAGAAATCTTCTCCAATTGTTAAGAGGATGGATTTCTTAGCTCCAGTTGCATACAAAACTCAAGAACAATGTTTAGAACTAAAAATATGTTGCCTCTCTAAATAAAATCGAGTCTAGGGTTTTTAAAACATTAGGAGACGAATTGGGTTTGATCCAGAGTGATTTGGATCGAAACTAGGCCATAAATCCGCGTCAGATGGATATGTCTTCAGTAAATCAGTCATAACTTTCTAACTGTCCATCGGAATGACCTCAAACCAGTGCCTTATGACAGCTAACTCCCGTGGCTATCTTATGTCTAAATTGCATTCAATTCTGATTATAGAAAGATGTTCAACGGATGTCAAACTTCTAACAATTTAGCATGATTCTTCATCTCCAATTGCTCCTTTGCTTATATCCCCACTCCTAACACATAAACTTCTATTAAAACCTGTAATCATCTGAAAAAACTCTAAAACAATAGAAATACTCTAAAACTATAATTAATAATCATCAAATATGACATATATCAATTCCCCAGACGTGAATCCTTGTTTGTCCTCAAGTAAGAATAAACAAAGAAATCAAACTTAGAAGAAAGGTTTGGAAATAAAGAACCACATATCATCATAAGATACCATAATCACATTCACTATTGTAAAACCATTAAAATTCTTGCCTGAAAAGATCTAGACCACCATGTAGTTCATCACTAGCACTCTCAGCATCTCCGATTCAACCCACAATTTCATAACATAATCCAACAGTCCTTCATCGCTGGGTCTCATCTCCGATCTCAATGCTAAGGACCTTCTAGACTCATTCCCGTACATCACAATAACAAACCAGTCATACTACATATTGGTACTCTTTCTCTCCCCCAAACTATTATTTTCTCATTCATTTTTTTTCATTTTTTTCTTTTTTTCTTATTCTTTATATATTTTTTTATTTTTTTAATAATTCAAAGCTGTAGGTGAATAATGGCATCACGGAAAATTTTCTTATCCTCACTTCTAGACTTTGCATGATCATCGCAATCTTGAGCAAAATAGTGGGGTCATTGGAAATTTTTCTACCCTTTTACTCAATTTAGAATCATCTCATCTTTATACATTTATTTATTTAAAAATAGGGAGAGGAGTACCATTTATTTAATACCAGCTGATCTGGTCAAGTTTGAACGTGGAGTCAAGCCCATAAAACATTAGTCACATCGATGAGGTAAAAAGAAACAAACAGAAATTAGCTCAGGCTTTTGTGGATTTCTGTTGGAAATATGGGAGTTTCAAGTCAACCGGTCCGCCATTCATTTTTCCATTAGTCTCGGATGATAGTCAAAATCGAATCTATAGTCACATAAGCTTCTGCAATAGTGATGGTTTCCTCAGAAAAATCATTGTTTCCACACTAAAGTTTTGACTCAATAAAACGAAAGACTGACTCATAAGAAAATAAAAGATAATGTCAGTAACTACCTCCTCCAGACTTAAACAACATTGTCGCCAGTGTTATAAAAGCATAGGATCAGTAGGTAAAAGAAACAAAAATAATAGGATTTTTTTTAATATATAGAAAAAACCAAAAATTATCAAAAGAGGACTTACCTGGGCCTCAGCTCGATTGTTCTGAACTCCCGCTTTGGTCGTTCGCCTTCCAGAATGATCGTTCTGATCAGGATCGATCAATCCTAAATTTTTTTTTGTACGAAATTTGCACGGATCGACCGTGCAAAACAAGATCGATCGATCTAAAAACTTACAGCTGTTTTGACACACATGGATTGATCGTTCCATTATCAGATCGATCGTTCTAGTTCCATGTTTTTTTGCATGGAAAATGCATGGCTCGATCGTGCAAAACTAGATGATCGATCTAAAAACTTATGGCTTTTTTACCTCCAATGGATCGATCGTTCCTTGTTTGAATCGATCGTTCTTCCTCCATTTTCTTTTTTTTGTGCACAGAAAATACACGAAATAAAGATTAACACATAGAACCTGAAAATAAGAAAAACAGAGATAAAACGTAATAATGCAAAATAAAAAAGTTGGGTTGCCTCCCAGAAGCGCTTGTTTAAGGTCTTTAGCTTGACCGCAGCACGAAAAATGTTAATCACAAGAATCAAAAGGTTGGACCAATGGTCCTTTAGTCCTTCTCCTATTAACACAATAGACAATATATGCATAATCACACACAACTATCCATGGTAAATAAATCAAATATTCATCAATGAAGTTTACTACAAATGTAGCATATATCTTAAAATATTCATTGATAAATAAATGGTTAGGAGGAGCAAATGCATTTGATGGAAAAATAAAGTCAACTTCAGGAGTAAAACAATTCTTCACAAAATAGTCAACTTCATCACCATCAATCCTATAAAACACTATAAACCCACTTCCTGAATTCATCTCAACTGTAGGAGCATCTATTTCATTAAGATCTTGTCTACCTCAAACATATCTCCTAAGTAAAAAATTTCAAAAAGAGATGTAGATTCATTAGGCATTTCAAACTTAAACTCGAGATCATGTACATTCAAAGCGCATAGATATTCAACATCAAGACATATCTCATGGTAATCCCTAGCAAGTTTTTCTGCCCTTAAAATATCTACTTTTCAGATTCATGTATAAAATCATAACATTCATCAATGAGCAATGCAGTATCCAAACTAGAAATTACTTCATCAATGCATGGCATGTGAATATCCTGAAAATTAAGAATTTCAAGAGTTGAAGTGCATGTACCTTCTAGTCTGGTTGGTGGAACCCAATATACTACCTCTTTAAGTTCATGTGCTATTGCTATCTCATAGCATGTAAGCTCTCTTCCTTCAAGGTATGCTCGATGAGACATGAGATTCAATCGGATCAGAGCCGCCAAGTCACTCCTTGTTAGTGTTGGACTTTTGATGCAAAGCTCATCCAACTTCACTTGTTGTTCCTGCGTAAGCACATTCTCATCAAATGGTGGTTCTACATAATGTTCATCTTGAATGTATTCTTCAGACGTGGCATCTGCTTTTTGTGAAAAAAAATTGTAAACCCTGTGCATGATCAAAAAAAAAAATAAAGAAATAAAGAAAAGAAGTTAGAACTAAATTAGAAAAAACAATCTTAGACTAAATTTCAATCTTAGATTCAAAGGTAACGCAATTGGTCCCAGGCAACGGCGCCAAAAACTTGATGTGACAGAGTTTTAACCCTAATTCAACTACTGCAAGTGCACAGCAAATGTTATAGTATTGTAGGGATCGAATCCACAGAGACCAAGGTTACACTACGATTCTTTAGGAATGAAATTAAGCTAAAACAGAAATAAGAAGTTTATGGAGATGTAAACGAAATAACTAAATAAACGAGGTGGCTTATGAATTAAAAAGCGTTAGGTCAAGGGAAATTCGCGGGAATTCAGAGATCATGAACCAGACAACTATTCAGGCACTAATAAAAACCGTCTAGAACTCAAACATAAATGTATAACCAATCCACTTCCGTGCTATCAATTACTTTATCTAGTAACCTAAATATCTAAACTTCCTTTTGAACTTAGAATTCTAAATAAGCATTAATGAGCAGGTCCAATATGTTCACGAATTGCCTTAACATCAACTTCCATTGGCTAATAACAATCGTCCATCTACGTTCTATCCAGCAATCTATAACACTTTCCGTGAATAGATTAAAACCTAAATCAGGAATTAGTTAGCAAATCTAATTCATGCAATAAGATCAACAATAGACGAAGAACCTAATAATTCACTATTTGTATCTGATTCAATAACTCTGAGATTCCTTTGAAACCCTAAACCTAACTATGAAACTACTTAGACATGGTAACAGAGAAACATGCAAGAGATGAAAAGAAACTCATGATCAATAAAATAGAAATTAGAAAGGGTTCAGTCAAAGATGTAGAGTCAGAGATTCGTCTCCCCAAGATTCACAAATAGCTAGATCTCAATAGAAAATAAACGGTGCCTAAACAGTGGCTGAAAAATAACTATATATAAAGTTTTCCACGATTTTCCTTTTATTTCTCGTAGGAGTAATTTTGAGGTTGGATCGATCGATCTGCAGTCGGATCGATCTGAACCCGGAACGATCATTCTAATCAACTCGATCGATCTGGTTACATCCGCAGTTTCTTCATATGTTGGATCGATCAATCTAAGTGTGGAACGATTGATCTGAGCCCCAGAAACGTGTCTTCTTTGTCTTTTGCTAAAATCTCCACTCATATCGCATCAAACATCAAACCAACCGTGAAATCACCTGAACAGACTCTAAAATAGTAGAAAATACGCTCAATTCTATATTTAAAAACCATCAAATATCATATATATCATGCGTCAGTGCACACTGGATTACCAAAATAAAGTCCACCAAACAATGTGCCAAACCTATGATTAAAAACAGAAAACGTAGAAGAACCAGTAACATAACCAGCTTATTTAACTGATAGTGTCTTACCAAGAACATATTATCGTAAACCCCCTTCAAATGTTTGTACTTACTTCATCTCCAAGTATATATGAATCCATCAGTTTCGATTACAGCCAGTTTCATCACAAGGACTTGATCCAAAGCAAAAAAATACAATGATCTAAGAACGGGTGGGTGAAAAGCTGAAAAAATTCTCAACTTACCGTTCTAACCACGACAGCTCTTTCTCATCATTGAGTAGATTTCATACATGTTGATCTACAGAGAGTAGTCTTCACACCTACATACCCTCTGAGGAACTGGTGAGTTCCAGTAACGTTACCAGGAGCGTACTAGAACGTGAAATCAAGGCTCCAGCCAAAATTCCTCATAGAGGAAGATGCCACAGATACATTAGTTAAAGTAACCGGCATACTAATCTCTGGACAATGCTTCTTACTGCTCCTTTTGCATCAGGGAGGAATAAGAAAGTGACAGACTTTTAAAAAAATATATTTTTTCTTTCCCTCTAGACAATATTTCTCCTTTGCCTAGTACATAGATAAGCTCATGCTTCATCGTATGAGATATGATGTATCTTAGTGCTCCTTTCTGCTTCCTATCCATTATCTTCCTCTTTTTTCACATCCGATCTAGTACACATCTTACTGATCAGTCATCATAAGAGAATAGAGGGTAGGTCTTTCTCTAAGAAGACATAACAGCAAGAGGTTTTGACAAAACATCTTTAGCTCTTTGAAATTGACATAAAAACGCAGGAAAAAATCATCTCATTGTAACTTCACTTATGTCCCTGTACTGTTACTTATCAACAAAGATCATTAGAGAGCACACACACCCAAGTATTTTTGCAAGTTTATGAATGTGCTATGATCCAAGGGCTTTGTGAAGATATCAGCAAGTTGTAACTCAGTAAAACATGTTCTATCATGACTGTTTTCTTTTCAACTAATTATATAACAAAATGATGTCGAATTGCTATGTGCTTAGTCTTAGAGTGTTGATCAGGATTCTTTGATATGTCAATGACACTTTTTATTCCATAGAGCACGCAATGGGTTAGAAGAATGCATACCATAGTTCATTCCCATTTGTTTCATTCACAATAGCTGAGTGCTGCAGCTGCCAAGGGCGATATATTCAGATTCACCAGTGGACAATGATGTGCACTTTTGTTTATTGCTGTGCCAAGAAATCAAGTTATTTCCAAGGAACAACAACCTCCAATGGTACTCTTTCGATAATCCAGGTTTCCCGCCCAGTCAGAATCACTGAAGCCAACCAAATTCTGGTTCGTGTCACGGGTATATGACAATACATAGTTAAAAGTCCCCTTGATATACTTGATTATCCGCTTAACTGCTGCGAGATGTGACTCCTGCGGGCTTCCTTGATACGACTTGCAGTCAAATAAAGTAAACTCCCTATCATTATACAATAAATCTTTTCATTTAATTTTACCCCTTTTCATCCCTGTAAATTTTGATAGTGGTGCTTATTGGACTTCAAGCATTCTTGCTAGAACACATTCCAAATCGTTCCACCAGTTTTTATGTGTAAGTACTTTGAGAGATCCTGATGCCTGTATCTGTCTGAATGATTTGAAGACCCAGAAAATACTTCATCTTGTCTACCATACTCATATCGAACTCGGATGTCATTGTTTGCACACACTCCTCCACCAGCTGTGAGGAGGTTCCTCCAAACAAAAATATCATCAACATATATTTGTACTATCAACATACCAGATTTATCTTCATTGATGAATAGAGTCTTGTCAATGCTACAAAGAGATGTGAGGTAGTATATACAATAAAAAGTTAGTCTCAAAACATAATTAACTCCTAATGATATTAACCCTTGTTCTAAAAATCGGCCGCCTAGGCGCTTGGCGAAAGTCAACAACCGCGATTTTCTTAAAATCGTGTCGGTTCCACGGTCAACCGATTAATCACCAATTTTTCTGATTTAAAAAAAAAAAAAAATTCAACCCAAAATTATTTGTTTTGGTTGAAATGACTTGTTTAATTACTTTAATACTATGAACAAAATTATTTTCATGTGTATTTGGAACTTTAATTGTATATTTTAAATATATTTATGATGAATGTTATTTTTGTGAACTAAAAATTTAGAAATAATCTAAATATTTGAAATATATTTATAATGACAAGCTTATGAAACTTTAAATGTTATATTATATCAAAGTTATAAATTTAGCGAGGATTTATAAATTCGAATAAGTTAAAAATACTATAAGAATTCTAAAACTAATCCCTGATTAATCTCCGTTTACTCTCCGATTAATTCCCTAGGCGCTAGGTCCACCCTCGCCGTCCGACTAGCGCCTAGCGAGTTTTAAAACATGGATATTAACTAAATTCAAGGGGCAACGATTGCAAATTGATACTGAATTTCAACAAATCAAGGTTATCAGTTACCCAAATGGGTTGTACCAAAGATGAGAATCAATCCAAGTTGGAATCAATTTTAACACATTAAGAGTGCAAATTATCTTAATCTAATTAAATATATTTTTGGTTTCTGTAAACAAAGTTTAAAAATGTATATAAAGCGAGAAATTAAATAAAACAGTTTTTGAAATCAAATTAACAAAGAAAGATCCTTTGAAATATTATGGATGATCTAAACTAATCAATACTAAGCTAGTGGAGTCTTAATCTACTACTTAGAGCTAATTCAATGGTTCAAAAAAACTAAACTTTACTAATCCACTCTCATAGTACTAATCACTTCACTAATCATCTTAAATATTCATAACTCTCGTTAAATATCAATTGATTAACAAGCATTAATAGCAGGTCTTCTTAAACTTCTAAACATCAATACTCATTGGTTAGGATCAAAAAAGCTTGAAAGGTTTAGATAAAACATTTCATCAAATACTTTGTGGGTGTGAGAAATCCTTAACATCTAAATTAACAATCTCTTGCTAATCTAGCATTAAACTCAACCTAACAAACATGTATCTAATGATTACAAACCTAAACTCCACTAACCTAGCACTAATCAACTTAAATCTAACATCCCAAGACTCCTAAAAGAGACTAGTCACTAATAGTACTAGCCATGAAACATACAAAGTAAATAGATTGATCTTTGCATAATCATAAGTATTAAGAGAATATAATAAAATATTAGAAGATAAACCAACTTTATAAAATTATAAATTCATAGATCCCCAACAAAAAATCTTAGACAATACTTAAGTGGATAAGAATAAAGTTTAACAAAAGATAAAACCCTGAAAATTATGGTGGATAAATATTTATAGTGAGATAAAGACTTGATTAACATTAAAAATTGGATATAATTAAACGTTGGTTTAGTGAATTTTGAAGCTTTAGTACTGGTCCATCGACGGGCTATGACCGATGGCATTGGCCGGTGGGATCCATTGGTGGGCCTTGATTGATGGCATTGGCCGGTGGCATCTCCGTGTTAAATTTCTCAAGCTACACTGGTGGTTTTTGACCAATGGAGGTGGTCGATGGTAGTCACCGGGTGGCCTCTCTGATGGGGGGGGGAGATGATGGGAATCTTGGATGACTTTAGGGATGTTTCATCAGTCACTTATTACTGGTGAACATGAACGATGGGCTCCATCGATGGCTTCTGTCGGTGGGTCTGACCGGTGGATGTTGTGATCTTCAAAGTTGCCATTTCCCTTAGTCTTTATCCTTCTCCTGATTCATTCTCCTGAGTTTTAAACCTCCAAAATAATCTAATAGAGACTCAATGCTTATGCAAAATGCATGGATGTGACTAAATAAACTCAAAGGCAAGAATATGTACAAATGAGTTATAAATGCAACTTACTAAGTGAAATGATGTAAAGATGGAGAAAAGATAGTAAATATTATATGCAATGCAATGTAAAATATAAGAATATCATCTTCCTTCTTACGTCTGATGCCTTTGATTCTTCTTTTTAGCTTAGGCATTTTCTCTTTTGTTTTCTGGTTCTAAAGAGAGGGTTTTAAATACTCTAGCGGATTGGGTTTCTTATTTTTGCCAATACTATTTTTTTCTTTTACTTGTAAGACTACTTAGTTTTTTGCCTTATTTACTTTCCTTAGTGCCTAAATCCTTTTCCCAAATCCTTTACTAGGATAAATTTTCTTTCTTTTATAAACATTCATCTTTCAGAACTCACAACCCTTACTTACTTTTCTCTCTTTCCTTTTTCTTATATTTCTTAGATTTTCAAGATGAAACAAAGACTCGAGTAGACAGAATCAAGTTATGAACCCGAGTTAGCTAGTTCGAGCCAGATCAAAGAGTAATATTGGCTTGAAAAGAAGTTTAAGTTAAGGGTAAATATTTTTAACTGTTCCAATGATGGAAATCAGCTACTTAGGGTTTCAAAGATGATAAAAGGAGAAATCACAAATATGTATATGGTATCCATGAGTTCAAATCAAAGCATTCTTTCAGCTAAGTCTAAATGATAAGTTATGTGATTAGAGCATGGTGTTAGCTTATCTTTGAAACTCACATTTTAACCAGAAAATTACAAGGTTTAATTCATTATACTGGTTCATGCACTAACATTGCTAGTGTTACGCTCGTTGAGAAGTTAGGTCTTGAAACCACCAAGCATCATAAGCCGTATAAGCTCAAATGGCTTAATGATAAGGAAGAGATCAAGGTGTCTAAACAAGTGGAAATACCATTCTACATTGGACACTATCAAGATCATGTACTGTGTGATGTTGCACCGATGTAAGCGGGTCATATATTACTTGGAAGACCATGGAAATATGACAGAGATGTTCAACACAATGGACGTCCAACCAGTACTCATTTTGCCTTAAACCCCGCAAGTTCACTCTAACCCCAGTAAAACAAAAATATATCCATGAAATGCAAGCTAAAGGTTAAATTAATTCTAACCCTAAAATGAGTTTTTATGCTGATAAATCTTTATGTTTTTTCTCAAAATCGAATATAATTCACTTGTGTTTGCCAAAGGATCCATTTTCAGGTTTTGGAGGAAAGGAGAAACTCAAGACTATCCCACACACGAAAACACTCTTGAGGAGTCATATTCCCAAGCTGGATCTACATACTGTTAGTGGAGTATACCACTCCATGCTGACTCAAGCCACTATATCTAAAGCACCAAACACACCGGTGCCAAAAAAACACCAAGGTAAGGCTCTAAACTCTCAAAAATGCATGAGTACTAATTTGCTTTCTCTTGGAGCAGACATACAAGTTTCAAGGTCAAAAAAATTTCAAGGAGGAGGGTATGATGAGGACATCAATTATTAGCAACATGGATCAACGAACATGATAGTCTAGCAAAGGATAAATGAGAGACGATCTTCCTTGAAAAAAAGTCATGGATAAAGGAGAGACGATCTTCCAAAGTTTGCTCCATCTCGACCTCAACCATCATATATCTTTAGATATCAAGCACAAGATGCATCTTGTCAAGGGAAAGCAGATTATACACAAGCTGGTTTAAGAGTTGAGACAGAATTGCCTATTATTGCGGTAATCAGCCGGTTCAAGTCAAGTAAACCACCTGATAAACTTATGGACAACTTCTTGCTGTTTCTCCATGACCATATGAAGACTACGTGGTGTTCAAAGGCTTCCAAAACAGTAGTAAATCCAGCATCATGTTTTAGAACCAAAAGAGAGGAAGTTTCCTTTTTTGGCTAAACTATTTCCTTTTCACCACCAAATGCATATTCTCTGCTTAATCTCAATCTTTCATCTACTCGACCTGATCCTAGACGTCCATATCAAGTCAAAGACCTAAAAGAATCAAGCAGCCAAGCAAATGAAGAAAGCTGAGCGTCACTTTTAATGTCTAACGGCTAGAAGACATCAATGAAGAAGATTATGTTCTGCTATGATTTTATTCTTTTCTTTTAGTATATTTTATGGCCGTTGGAGATATTGTTCACGAGCCTATATAAGCTCCTCACATCACCCTTTGTAATACACACTTTAATCAATCAAGAAATTTTTTTTTACTTAAAAACTTGTGTTTGAGTAAACTTATGTTCCAACGAGTTCTTAAGTGTCTTGTGGAATCAATTTACTTAGTTTTCATGCAGAATCTTGGATTCTTGTGAGGAATAGCCTTTGAATCTCTGTCTCTAACCCTCAGTATTGTGGAATCAACATCAACCTGATTACTTCATCATCTCTATTGCTCCATCTCGGTGGGAAAAAAACGGCTATCGTTCCTACATCTTCTTTGGAAACAATATGGCGGTCGTTCCTACATCAAAATGCAACTACATGAACACTCTACTTTTCAGATAGTTTTCAAATATTTCAAATTTTAGGGATTTCAATGGCTTAGATGCTATGGTTATGTAGACTCAAAGATGTAAATTTTGAAAATAAGAAACATAGAAAACATTATTAGATGCATCCTAGAATCTCTACTAAAACTAAATCACGTAGTTCCTGGTGTGATAAAAATCTTAAATATAATCTAAGGATAAACAATAAAACTGAATAAAATGATATTTATAATAGATATATGGAATGTTGTACCTTATGTTTATGAGAAGAAGGAGGAGATGGACTCTTCCATCCTTTCAAGCGTGTATCCTGCAGCTGGGGTGTCAGACTCGGGTTCCTGTCCGAATTGAGGATGTCAAGTCTGTTCTGCAAAATGTGAAGAATCGGACTGGTGCTTGAGTCCTACATGTCGGGTGTGATCTCGAGTGGTCTCTTCTGTTCGTTGAATCTGCATAACTCTCCTCTTATAATGCTTCAACTCCATTGATGAGGATCCCAATTATTATTTGTTAATTAATTTATAATAATTTTCTATTAAGTATCAGAAATATAGATAATTTTTTTATATTGGCTGGTTAGAAATACAAAAGGTATAGAAAACATTATAAATTAAGCAACAAAACAATAAGCCTAAATCATAATTTGAATTAAGTTTTGATTAACTAATTACTTCGAGTTTGGGTGAAAATACCAAATAAATTGATAAATATTTCCAATTGAGTTATTTAAAAAAACTTGTTAAACACGCTTTATAGTACAACTACGTATGGTTTGTAAAATAACATTTGGTATGGTAAATTTTCCCATCCTAGAAGATTGTTTGGACTTTTTGATTTTTCTTTAAATTAATTCTTTTGTAATTAACTCTGATCTAGTAACATCTCTACACCATTATAATTAAAGTATAAATTATAACAAGATACACCTAAAGTAAATCTTATATCCAAACACTTATAAACTAAAATTAATATTCAAACACTCACCTATCTAATTAAAAATTAACTATTTCCTTTAATATCTTCATATATCATCTAAAAAAATCAACAAGAATCCCCAAAATTAGTAAAATGTTAAACTCTAAACATTATCTTCATCTATACAACTCACTTCCGATTCAAAGTTTTGAATTAAACTTCAATAAGAACATTAATATTATTATAATTGTGTGCAAACCATATACTAAACAAGCTTTATTTGTTTCTTTCATTTTTTTTTCATTTTTTTCATATTTAAATTTAAACCTTACTTAATTGATTTTATTTTATTATATAAATATTGAATAATGGTTTTCTTTTCTAATTTGTTTTTTTTTTCAGTTTTAATTTTCAAATAATAGAGTTGCCAAAAATAATAAAAATATTATAAACATTAAATTTCATAAAATATACAAAATATAAAATAACAATATATTACTACTTAATATTAAAAAATATAATAATTTAAAATATAGTTTTGATTAAGTAAAACAATGGACCCGTGGTGTACTGTGGGTATAAATATAGTTTTATTCGTTTCTAAAGATTATCTTTCAACATTAATTTATTTCCTAAAATAAGATTGTTTAATAATTATATTGTGACTTTCTATTTTTAAATAAAACTTTGAATTTTTCTTTATCCAGAATTAATAAAAACTAAATTAAAAAGCTTAAATTATTTGTATCTTCAAATGGCTTTTAAAATATGAAATATTGGTGTATCAAAGGTATAACCCTTTTTTAAATCACAATATAAATTAAAATTTTATATAAACCATTTTACCCCCATTACCCATTTATTCTTACCTCAATGTGTAATGGGTTGCTTTCACCCATTTAAACCATTTTGAGACTTCTAAAAATGAGGAAAATAAAATTTATTTTAAGATTGAAAACCAAATATTTTCTGATAGATAACCTAAAATAATTATTAAATCGAGAGATGGTGACAAAATGATTAAGTTAGAGGATATTATCAAAAAACACCATCATACAAAGACTGCTGAAATATTTTGCAAGATTTCACACTAAACATGGAAGTTTGAGTTTAGATAACATATTTTGGGTATTCAATTTTAGAGGTTTGTGTTCTTTTCAGACATTTATAATATTTTGGTTTGGTTCGATTCATTTGCATTTGAATCGGGTTTAAATACACAAATTATCAAAAAATATTAAAATTTTTGGTTTATATTTCTTAAATATGAATAAGAATATTCAAATATTTTGCTTATTTTTGTTATTTTGATTTAAAAATAATTGATATTTTTAATTTTATAATTCTAAGGTAATTGAGTTATATAAAATTTAAATATAATTAACAGTTGTAGGTATATAGTTATACTTTGAGCATTATAGGCTTCAATTCTTCTGATACATGAGTTTAGGACCTATTAGAATTTTTATCGGTTCAAATTTGGGTTTGACAAATTTTCTCGAATCTAATTCTGTTTGGTTTTTTGATTCTTAATATGTTTCTCAGAAATATCTTACACGAAAAACAAAACAACGAGTGAAAAACTAATGGACATGGTATTACTTTTTAATATAAACCATACAAATTAATTTGATTAATTTACTCTTGTAGAATAATAAATTTATATAAAAATGATTTGTTTCCTAAAAAAACATAATTTTTTTTTTCTAAAACAATTGAAACTATATCATTAACAAAAATATTTAATTTAATAAATTTGGATAATTTAATTTATTTTAAATTTCAAAATTTTTCTATCGAACGGATCCTAATCTAGTCGTATCGTTTGAATTTTTTTTTTTACATATTAAATATTAACATCGTTTCATAATTATGAAATTTAACATTTTCTAATTTAAAACAAAATTTCTAACTTACTCTTTATATAAAATTAACTAACATAAATTAAAAATCTCTATCTTTAGATAGTTTTTAAATACTATATTACTAGTGTATATGTATCTTTTAAAATATTTTAAACCTAGACTTTTTTTTTTGTAGAAACTCTTTTGGCCTAATAGTCGACCAAAACCCTTTAAATCTTCTACATCAGAAGGTTTGGAGTTCGAGTATAATATTGTAATTTATTAATAAATTTGCATATTAATGAAGATACAGAAGATCTTCAATGATATAAAATTAGCGGCGTTCACCGTGATTCTACGCAGAATGATTCTACGCAGAGATAGAAGTTGTAACAAAAATATTGTCTATCATCTAATAAGATTTGGAAAAAATTGTTCATAAACTATTATATAATAAATTAATAAATCTAGCCAACAAACTAAAAACCTACTTTTTATAAAACAAAGAGAATATAGTAAGTAGCATTAAACACAGAACCAAAATAAAAAATGTTCGTGGAAATGTCAAAAAAAAAAAATCACAGAAAACATGTCATTGACTTCTTTGAAGAAGAAGAGAGAGAAAGAAAGAACACTGAAAAGAAAAAGTAAGAAAGGGAATGAAATAAATCCAATCGAATACAATTTTGACGTCCGCAAGGACACTATTATCTCTCTTAATCGTATTCTTCTCTCTCTACAGCGAAGAACAAGACACAATACTCTGAGCTAAAAAAAGGTATAATAATTTTACTCTAATTTTAATATAAAACCCAGAAAAACAATTTGAGGCGGCAGAGAAATTGTTTTTCCTTTTTTTGTTTTGGTAATTATCTCAAACACACAAAAAAAGAAACCCTAGAAGACGACCCAGTTCCTTTGTTCTACTGATTTCTCAGTTTTGATAACAAAATCTGATTTTGTTTTATAAAGTTCATATTTTTTTCTGCGATTCTCTATGATTTAAGACTTAACGAAGACTTTTATTTTTCAATTTCCCAGATCATGAAAGTAATATAATTTTGGTCTATAAAGTTTATACCTTTTTCACTAACTTATCTCTGTTTTCTTAATTTAGGGTTTGGTCAAGCTTTCTTTTTGTTTTTGTTGCTTAACTTTTTTTTTTCTTTTGGGTATTCTTTGTTTAAGGTGGTGAGTTCAAGATTTGCTTAAAGTTGAAAGATTTGGATCTGAAATTCAACAGAGAAGATTTGGAGTTGTGACACTTTCCTTTTGGTGTTGTTGTAGAATGTTCAATAGGGAATCTTACCATTCTGATTCAGCTACTTCGAAGCTTGTCATTACTAACAAAGAAGACGTTTATACTTCATTGTGTAGTAAAGTCATCATCTTTACTTCAACACAGAGCTGAATAAAGATTCATAAAAACCAAAAAAAATCATTACTTTGTTTCTTTGCTTTATTGTAATTTTCTAAAGAGTTATGGTACCATCAGAGCTGCCTAGTGGTGAAACCATTCCGCCTTCTATATTAGGAGGTCAAGGAGGAGCTCCTCTGCCTTCACAACCAGCATTTCCTAATCTTATTTCTCCGAGGAATCAGTTTGGTAACAGTATGAGTATGAGTATGCTTGGGAATTCACCAAACATATCTTCTTTACTCAATAACCAATCTTTTGTAAATGGTCTTCCTGGTTCAGTGATTGGTATGGATACTAGTGGGGATGAGTCTGACCCTTTTTCTAGTGTTGGGTATAGTGGTCTGTCGTCTTTTAATGCGCCGAGTATGGTGTCGCCTCGGTCATCTGGTCAAGTTCAGGGTGGTCAGCAATTCTCTAATGTTTCATCTAACCAGTTGTTGGCTGAGCAGCAACAACGGAATAAGAAATTGGAGCCTCAGAATTTTCAGCATGGTCAGCAGCAGTTTCCTGGAGTGCGTGGAGGTGGATTAGCTGGTGTGGGACATGTTAAGATGGAACCCGGTCAGGCTTCGAATGACCAGCAGCAGCATGGTGGTCAGCCGCAACAGAAAATGTTGAGAAACTTAGGATCAGTGAAGTTGGAACCGCAGCAACGTCAGGCTATGAGAAACTTAGCCCAAGTGAAAATGGAACCTCAACACTCGGAGCAGTCATTGTTTCTACAACAGCAGCAGAGGCAACAACAGCAACAACAACAACAACAACAACAACAACAACAACAATTTCTTCAAATGCCAGGGCAATCTCCCCAGGCACAAATGAACATATTTCACCAGCAGAGACTTATGCAACTTCAACAACAGCAACTCCTGAAATCTATGCCTCAACAGCGTCCTCAATTACCACAGCAGTTTCAACAGCAGAATTTACCGTTGAGGCCACCTCTGAAACCAGTGTATGAACCTGGCATGGGTGCTCAGCGTCTTACACAGTATATGTACCGACAACAACATAGACCTGAAGTAAAGTTTCTTACCATAAACTAATTATCTTTTCCAGCCTAGTGTTGTACTTCATCATTGAAAGTTGTGCTTGCTTTTAAATGCAGGACAATCACATCGAGTTCTGGAGAAAATTTGTAGCCGAGTATTTTGCTCCAAATGCCAAAAAGAGATGGTGCGTTTCTATGTATGGCAGTGGCCGGCAAACAACTGGCGTTTTCCCTCAGGTTTACTGCTCAATAAACTTGCTCTTATTTGTATTTCGATTGTAGTGAAGTTTGTCCTTTTCATGTACCTTTGCTAATTTGATCTCATGCAACTGAGCCAGTTGTTTTGAATAAATTTGGTACCTGTTTCAGTAATACCTCTTTACATTGGTAAATCTTTTCAAAAACATTGCAGGATGTGTGGCACTGTGAGATATGTAACCGAAAGCCTGGACGTGGTTTTGGTATGTTATTTAAATGATCAGTGCTTGTGCTGAGAAATGAATTTGGGAATATAACACTTTTCTGTAGTTCTTATTGAATGTTCCTTTCTTGCTCATCCTTTGTCTGCTGCTTTGCCTCTTTCATCGTTTAGAAGCAACTGCTGAAGTCCTCCCACGGCTTTTTAAAATAAAGTATGAAAGTGGTACATTGGAAGAACTTTTATATGTCGACATGCCAAGGGAATCACAGAATTCATCTGGTCAAATTGTCTTGGAGTACGCAAAAGCAACACAAGAGAGTGTATTTGAGCATCTTCGAGTTGTTCGTGATGGCCAACTTCGAATAGTTTTCTCTCCAGATCTAAAGGTTCTTCTAATCATTCTCTTTCTCTCTTGACATATCATTATACCATTATTTTCTTTCCAAACCCTTTATTCTTCAAAGTTCATTCTCAGATATTCTCTTGGGAATTCTGTGCTCGGCGGCATGAAGAGCTTATTCCACGAAGGCTTTTGATACCGCAGGTAACTTCCAGAAAAATTAAACAATTTTCCTGCATCTAATGGGTCTATGTTTTAAATAAAATGTGATAAACTTACTTTGTGAAAGAGGGCTATTTTGCTGTTGATACATACTCTAAACCATTTTTGAGCTTTCTTTTGGATTCGAAATTTAGAAATTACTGAAACATTACTTCTAAATCAATGAAAACGCTTGTGTAATTATCTATTTTTTTTATTTCATTTACAGGTTAGTCAGCTTGGATCAGCAGCTCAGAAATATCAACAAGCCGCTCAAAATGCAACAACAGATTCTGCTCTCCCGGAGTTACAAAATAACTGCAACATGTAAACTTTCTCTCTCTCTCTATGTTGATAGAGTGTTCTAACAAATCCCATTATTTTACTTTCTATTGGTGATCTCGAATGTGTTGCCACTGTTCTGCAGGTTTGTTGCATCTGCTAGACAATTAGCAAAGGCCCTGGAAGTACCACTCGTGAATGATTTAGGATACACAAAAAGATATGTTCGGTGTTTACAGGTGTGTGAATAATGTCTCAGTATGAACCTAGTGTCATTGCAATTCTTCAATCTTGCTTAAAACTTAAGATACTTTTGTAATGAGATAATCAAATGAACCTTTGTAGTAACCTTGTTCCAGTGATGTTTGCAAATGAATGTTGATCTTTTGCATTATTGTAGATCTCGGAGGTGGTAAATAGTATGAAGGACTTGATAGACTATAGCAGAGAAACAAGAACAGGACCG